>JAJLWF010000008.1:0-590627 GCA_030570555.1 Sugiyamaella valdiviana
GAGGAGCACATGGAGCAGGAGCCGGGTATGGGACAGGAGCCGGGTATGGGACAGGAGCCGGGTATGGAGCAGGAGCCGGGTATGGAGCAGGAGCCGGGTATGGAGCAGGAGCAGGTCCACAGGCAGGAGGAGGGGGTGGGTACTCAGATCCACACGAGTGAGATCCTCCACGCTTGTTACGGCTGCACGAGTCGCAGTCGTCGTTACCGCAAGAGTCGCTGGAGCCACCACCGCAAGAAGAGCCACCGCCGCCACCACCGCAAATGCTGCTGAATGGGCAGCAGCATGAAGATGAGGACTCTTCCTCGTCGTCACACGAGTTGCTGCTCGAGCCGCCACCTCCGCAGCCACAGAAGCCAAACTTCTGCTCCGTCTCCACAGAGCTGTCGATAACAGTCTTGGGAGTCTCCACGGAGCTGTCAATAACAGTCTTGGGAGTCTCGACGGGAGCAGCGACCTCGGAAACCTCGTCGCGCTTCATGAAGCAGCTGTCGTCGCAGCCACCGCCGCAACCACCGCCGCAACCACCGCCGCAACCACCACCGCACGAATCGCACGAGTCATAGCCAGAGTCGCAGCCACCTCCGCAGCCGCCTCCGCAGCCACCCCCGCAGCTGTCATATCCCGAGTCGCAGCCACCGCCGCAAGAAGAGCCACCTCCGCAAGAAGAGCCTCCGCATGAAGAGCCACCACCGCAACCGCCGCCGCCTCCACATGAAGACGACGAAGAGCTGCCACCGCACAAGCCAAACATACGCTTGGCGAGTCCGACAACACCACCTTCAGCAGTAGCCTCAACTTCCTTGGCAGGTTCAGCCTCGGCAGCGAGGTTCACACGTCCGTAACGGCGACCATAGCTGGTAGTACCACGGCTCGTGGCATCCTGGTCAAGCGGGTAGTGCCAGTATCCATTCTCGAGGTACGGGCGCTGGCCAATGTAATGGCATGACGACGGGTTAAAGCAGTCAGTGCCAAAACGGTCGGTCCAGTACTTCTCGTCGTAGCGGCCGTCAGCACGTCCGTCACGGTACGGGTCCGACTGGCATCCAAGCGTCGTGCTATCGTAGCGGGAGTCCGAATTCTCGTCACAGTCAGTCTGCTGCTGCTGGTCGTCATTGCACTCGCTGCTGCCAGAGTAACGGTTGTTACCAGAACTGTGGCTGCCAGAGTAGCCAGAGTAGCCAGAGTAGCCAGAGTAGCCAGAGTTGCCAGAGTAGCGACCGTAAGGGTCAGCAGAGTGGCTGTTCGAGTCAGAGTACCCACTGTGTTGAGGAACAGAGTAGGGACCACCGTAGTAGCCACCGTAGCCGCCGTGGGTAGCTCCGTACGACTCCGAGTCGTCGTCGCACGAATCGTCCTGGCCGCGCGAGCCATCGTAGCGCGAGCTGTCGTAGCGCGAGTTGTCATAACGAGAACCGTCATAACGCGAGCTGTCGTAGCGCGAGCTGTCATAGCTCGAGTCGTCAGAATCACAGTCAGAGCTGCGGCTTCCCGAGCTACGGCTTCCAGAGTACGAGCCAGAGGAGCGCGACATGAGTCTGGAAACCTCAGTGCTGTCGTCCTCAAGACCAATCGACTGAAGCTTCACGTCAACACGGCCCTCGCACTGAACATTGTCTCCCCAGAAGATCTGGTAGTCGTCGCCAACAGGGCAGGCAGAGGCTGTCTTGGTAGTCAGGCTGAGAGCAAAATCCTTGACATCAACAGTAAACTCTCCAGCATTGGCAGGCTCGGGAGAGTCGCTGAGCTTGAGAGAACCGTCCTTGTCGACAAACAGGCGGCGGCCACCAGCGACAGGCTTGACAATCATGTCGTCGCCAATAGTACCGACAGCATCGGCACTATCCTGGTGAAGCCAGAGAGTTCCGTCAGGCTTGGCAATGACAGTTCGGTGGTGAACATTGTTATCGGCAGAGTTGGCAACGAGACCAAAGGGAATGATGTCGTCACCGGCATCAGTATCCACCGGCGCAGCGTAGGTAAGAGACCCCAGCGTGAGGGCCTGAAGAAGAAGAATTGAAGACTTGAAGTGCATTGCAAGAAAACGAGAGTTGAAACGAATGCGAGTTAGAATCGAATAGTTCTACTGCTGTGGGCTTGAGAGTAGAGTATTCTGGAGAACAAAATCGTTGCGATGCCATCATATTTATAATCGTGATGCAACTTCACGACCCGGAGAGAACCAGAGAATTTGTGGTAAGTCGAAGGGCGGTAGACCTGTGCTGGAGCATATCAGGATGATAGTTCGACGAGAATCTCATCGGGATACTATCCAGGGAAGAGTGTGTCTAATAATACCCGTTGTGTAGCGCACGTTCCACGATCAGTGACAATTAGAATCATCTCTCGACCAAAGCTCCCAGTGTCTTACGATCTGGGCAGTTTGAACCAGATTAAGGTGGGCCTGAGCTTGCCAATATCTGGTCTGTGGGTACAGAGTGCAGACTTAGTGTTCGTACATGGCTTTAGGATGCCAGGTACGGCAGGATCTGGAGATACCATATCAGAATCTTGATCTAAAGATTACTGGGGATGCCAGAGCGTTCTCTATTTCGGCCCATCAACTGAAGGAAGGTTCGTCCAAGCTTGGGACACACTGCAGCTCAGGCCAAGTGTTACTTCGTGGAATGAGGCATGTACAGCTGCTCGACCACGACTTCCCCGATTGATAAATTTGTCCCATAGTCGACATTCACCAAAACTCGAGGCTGGTCAAATGAGGCAAATGTAAAAATGCATGTAAAAATGCGAAGGCCCTCAGGTTAGACCAGATAGCCAGGCCAGTTCGCTGTCCACGTTCGCTGTCATTCCAACCACATCTGCGTGGCAGTGGGCGGCGATTCCATTGGCACTAGACAGATAAGAAGATGTAGTCAGGCCACCTGCAAATCCTCGGTGTGCATTTCCGGCAACGGCTGTCAAATAAACTCTTAGTGCAGACGCAGGCATAGTAAGCCACGTACACCCGGTAGGCCAAGGCTAGTGGCTGTTGTCGGAGAAGCCGGCCGAGGCGTGTACTTGCGTTGTTGTGTGCGGTACACGGGACTGTTATTTTGCATGCCCGCCGACCCCGTGGTCCCCGCGTTTCTGTACACGTCGGCTTTGCCCCCCAATCGGGAATGCAGCAGCGCGGCCGTTAGGACCTGCAAGGCTGCTTTGCTTTTGGGGCAACGGTTGTGTGCGGCGCGCGTGACAGGCTGTCCGCGTGACTTAATATACGCCGGGCACTGGGCCGGCCCCTTCAACGGCTTTAAAATCGGTCATTTAATCCGTTGTTGCATCCCAAGTCTATCTCATAGACGGCATCGGCGGCCCGTACGACTGTGTGCTGTACCGGTACCTCCTCCCATCTCGCGGTCCCTGCACACGACCCTTCTCTCTTTGACATCCCGTTGAGACCGCCATCGTGTACCCCACTAGGTCTCTTAGCTCTCGCTTGTCTGTGAGTGGAGCAGACAGTGGAACCGGGGCACTAGGCAGATCACGAAGCCGGTAACTCCGTATCAGCGGCATCGTTCCCGGCTCAACACTCGCATCTGTCCAGTTCTCGAAAGGGCCATATCTTCTGCCGTCGTTGCAGCTCCAGGAGACACCTCTTGGCCCTCTCGTGATTCTAATTACGTGATTCTAATCTCGATATCAAGCTGTTCGTCACAATGCCATCCACGATACAGAATGCTGCGACCAACATCGTCGATCCGGGAGACCCCCACGAGCGTCTATCGCTACACCGCACGGTGAGCAACACGAGTTCGCGAGTCTCGAGCTCGCGAGTCAGCTCCCGAGGCTCTGGCAGCGGCCCGCGGTCTCGCAATTCGGCCATCGTGCAGACAGACGCTGCTGGCTGGCCCAAGGCTGCCAGTTTAAAGGACCAGACGTCTGTAAGCTCCAACGCAACCTACAGTTCGTCCATCGATAACCACTCCTCGTCGTCACGATCTCAGGCTGGCCAGCCCGTCAAGGAGAAGCCACTCGAGCAGATTCTGGCCCAGCCATATGGCGATGCGACGCAGAGTGCCGAAGACGACTTCAACCTCATTACGTACTCGAAGCAGAGCGGCTCCTCGGGCTCCAGATCAAGCCGCAAGTTTGAGAAGGTCTCGTGCACTCCATGGGTGCCCTCGCTGCATGCCTCGGTTGACGGCAAGGTCGTCACGATCCCTCAGAGCAACGTCTCGTCGGGCTCGCCTCACTCTGGCTCGGTGCGATCAGTTTCGCCGCCTCCTGAGCTGCGCACAATTGTAGGCCCATCCAATGCTCGCGACTCGCTGCGTACGCCGAGTGAGGCCCACAGCAGCATTCGAGCGCCGAGCGAGTCGCATAGCAATCGGGCGCCCAGTGAAACATTGTCGACATCTGGCACTCAGGTACTCCCGTCTCCGCGTGACCGTCTGTCGAGCCTCAAGAGCCGTACCCACTCGTTCCCGTCTATTGTCAACTCGGATTCGAGCGCAGAAGCGGCCACTCGCAAACCAAGCGTGCACTACTCGTCGCGCGTGTGGGTCAAGAATTCGCCCACCGCTCCCTCTACTGCTAGTATAGCCCAAAGTCAGGTTATCGAAGAAGAGGGTGAAACCGTCAGCAGTGTTGCCGTGCCAAGCGAACACCACCAAGACGACGTCTATTACGACATCTCCTCACCGCCTCTCGCATACTACAGGCACATCCCCCGCATATTTGGCGTACAGCCTCCGCAGATCAGCGGACACGCATGCTCTCGCATTGACAGCAAGCTATTTATCTTTGGCGGCAAGACGCCGAGTGGACACTCGGACAAGCTGTACATCTTCAACACTGTCACAAACCAGCTAACGTGCCCCAAGCTCGAAGGCCATTCTCCGCCTCCCATGCGGGATATGTCGTCATGTGTCATCAATGACCGATATATTTACTATTTCGGTGGCCAGGACAGCGTCAAGTCTCACAACACCGTATACGTTCTTGATGTCAAAAGGCTGAGTTTCTCTCGACTAATCATCCCAGGAAAAGCTCCCGAACCAAGATCAGGACATGCAGCTGTAGTTCGACGGTTTGCGCCCTCTGCCTCTGATGCACCCGTCGTCGCAGACACTGAGATCCGCGGCTCGGTGGCGGAGCACCGACCCTCGATAACTTCAATGACTTCGTACTTGTCACACCGAGGATCCACAAGTTCTGCTGTGTCGCGAGCTGACCATGCGATCTACATCTTTGGTGGTACCAACGATTCGCACAAGGTGCTCAACGATCTGTGGAAGCTTAACGTGTCTGCAGAGAACCCTTACGATTGTTCGTTTGTTGAGATCCAGAGCCAAGAGAAAGGAACAAACAAGTGGCCATCGCCACGAGCAAACCACACAGCCCATTTGCACGATGGTAGCATGCTTGTTTACGGCGGCAATGATATGTCAAACCGCGTGTTCAAGTCCATCTGGCGTTTCGACTTTACCCAAGAGTCGTGGAGCCCCATCCCTACAATTGGTCAGCGCCCGCGAACTCTCCACATGGCCGATCTAGCTGAGGGTAGGCTCATTGTAATTGGTGGCCACGACGGTGAGGCCAGTGTCACTTCGATTGACATTCTTGACATTGCTGCGGGCAAATGGCAGACCCGCGGTTGCAACGGCGTGCAGTTGCACGGCCAGTGTTTGCACCACGGTGCCTTCTACGACTCCCGTATCTACACCATCGGTGGACTCGACCCTGTGCACATTGTAGCCGGCGTGTGGATCATTGAGATGCCCAATATTTATCTGTGATACGGGGCCAGCGTGCTGACTTGCACACTAATATGGCACATTATTTATGTAGTGAATGAATGTTACGTCCACGAGATATTATTATCCTAGGAGAGTTAGGTAGAGCCTAGGGCTTGTATCTACAGTACACTGTTCTGACTAACGAACACACCCGAAACTACAACAGCACATATCATGACTTTTCACGCAGCCACTGTTCCACATTGTCAAATGCTCCCATGGTGATGGCCTCATCGAGGAAGGAGGTCTGGTTCGGCAGGTTCGAAAACATGTCAAGATACTGCTCCTCGGTGAGAGAGGTGTTCCGCGAATCGAGGAAAGACAAGTCGGGCTTGACATCACCAGTTAAGGACGCCACTTCAGCAGCAAAGCTCAGCTGATCGCGCTGCTGCTGTTCCAGGAGCTCCACCTCTTGTTGCTGGCGCTTCTGCTGCACACGAATCTCATCATCATGCTGTGCCTTTTCCTGCTGTGCATTTACCTCCTCCTCGAGGCTCTTGAAGATACTGCGTCCCATGGTTCCCATTGCTCCAGCGACCCACCATCGTGATGCCATGCTCTCGAGAATATCACAGCTGTCCTTCCATCCTAAGCCTGTCTCGCTATCCGCGAGGGGAAACACGCGGAGAAAGACTGTCAGAGTGAGAGACGCACAGTACGGAACCAGGGGGAGCGGCGGAAGGTCCTTGGCGTATTGGATGATGCGTAGGAGTGAGCCAGCAGCAGATAGTAGTCGAGCATCGGTTTGGGCTGTGTCGGACAGGCCAGATCCGCTCATATTAACGTCCTCGAACTCGGGTCCATAGACAGCCAGATCAATGTCACCACTATCGTCATCATCTATCCCTAGCGAGCCAGCTCCAATGGTGAGATCATCCTCCGGAGCTTGCGATGCCACTAAATCGGTGTTCCTTCGTTTCTCCTGAGCCATGATTATCGCCATGGGCACAGAAAGCGACTCACGGCCATCTGAGACTCGGTCGGGGTCGGGTACGAGGGACGGCGTCCCGCTAACCAGTTGGGAGGCAAGCTCAGCGGTGGTAGCGGCAGATTTGGCAGATTCGTTAAGTACAGTCGACTGCCGCCTCGGCGAGGCTTTTGTGACTGAATCACTGTTGTCGCTCTTACCATTATCTGCTTTAACCCGTTTGTGGGCTAAAATCACTGCAGTGTGGTGGAGAAGAGCTTGAATTGCATTAGTCGGGTCAACCGTGTCATCGCCCATGAAGAGTCGATCAACCTCTTCAGGAATAAACGACGCATTATTGGTTGGTAGATCAAAAGTTGGACGGTAGAGAATGACAACACGCTCCAGCTTTTGGCACGACACAATAAGTCGGCTGAGCTGTGGTTCAACCTTGGCATCAGGCAGGGCCATGTCGATGTCATCGTTGGTGATAATGAGGGCACGAGCGTTGACACAGGCCGAGATGCGGTCCATGCACCAGATACTCCACCAGAGGATTTGGAGTTGATCACGATCTACAAAGGGCCTGTTGTGGTGGATCCCCAGTGACATGGCGTAATGGATAGACTTCTGCAAGTCCGCGCAGCTGTTCTCAAGGCCATCTGGCCCTTCTGAATGTAAGGAGAGCAAGGCATAAGTACGCACAAGTGTGAGACGGTCCTGTTCAACCTCTGCAAATAGTAGAGCCCGAATCTTGGAGGTTGTCGAAGAGCAAAACTGGCGCACCGATTCGTGGCCAAGATGCTGCGCTGCTCTTGGGTGTCGAGCGGCCGCTAGCAGGACAGAGTGTAGCAAAAGAGTAGGGGCCTGGCCAATACTGTGGAGCTTGAGGAACTGTTGCTTGTCAAGAAGCGGCAAAATTCGATGGATGGAGTCGCAGTATATGCGGATGAGAGCTTCGCGGTCGGGCCTCAGGGGCATCGAAAACGCATTTATCGAAGACAGATATGTCTGCAGATGAGGGTCCAGACGCTGCTGCTGTGACGAGACACCTTTGACCCACACACCGACAAACTCGCGATCGACTCCGTCTGCGAGCGGAGCAGGAGCTTGGAACAGACTGTCTATAGCTCGTGACGGATCAAAAGGAGCTGGTGATGGTTTAGACGCCATCCCTGGGCTGTGCGAGCCAGTCCGGCGGTGCCCGAGGTTCTCTGCAATTTGAGGCGGTTGTAGGGTGTGCTTCTGGTGCTTTGCGTGCGTGTAGCTCGTAGCACGAGGTCCTAGAGCGGGACGTTTTAACCCAGAGGTTGTCGGAGCTGGAGACGGAGCTCGATTTGGGATTAGCGAGGACGGACCGGCGTGCTCTGAGTTGTGAGATGATACGGGAGAGTTGAGTCTCAGCCAGCCAGAAGGTGAGGGAGTTGACAGGCGCTGGATGACATCAGGCTCCTGTTTGATGAAGGTCGAGCTGGTGGGCACAGAAGCAGCGCTTGACGACCGTTTTGAGAGTGTTGGGCGGGCTAGAGCAGGCGAGGAAGTGCCAATAGAGTCTGTTGTCGTCGCTTCAGAGGTAGCACTCGACATTTGGCCATTTGCAAGCGCATCGAGTCGCGACTCCCGCTCGACAAGCTCTTCGTCGGGTGCCAGTGAGCAGAGGATACCGGCCCGAGTGCATGGTTCGCAGCGGCGGAATCCAGCGGTGGTTTCGCAGCGTTTCTGAGTTAGGAGGAGCACAGCTAGCAATGGAGGGACTCACCCTTCGGCGTTTGCACTGTTCGCAGGCGCGCAGAGCCCTTTTTCGCCGCCGATACTCGTCGTTATTAGCCGGAAAAACCAGCATCGCGAGGGGCGGGTTGAAGATTAGGTAGAAGATGAAGCGGCAGGAACGAACGCAGTATGAAGAGATTAAGCGAATGTCAAGGTGCTGCACAGGGCGTGTGTGATCGTCTAAATATGGTATCAGGCAGTGCACGATGTAAGATTGGGATCGTTAAGTGACAGATCAGGGGATCAGCCTGAGGGTTCGTATTGTGGGTGGGGGGAGTGCCACCTGGCAGGACCCAAGTCAGCAGCGCGGAGTAGCCACCGACCAACGAGCGGAGTGGTAGCTTACCAGCGGTGGAGTGAATGTGACGAAGAAGCCCAAAACTGAGCACAAGCTGGTCAAGACTTAACAGACTGGCTGATTCTGGGTTCCCTAAAGGGGCCAGATGTCGGGTTAGGACCAAGTGGTGGGGTGTAGCGGGGTTACAGCCAGGACGTTGGCGAAGTGGAAAAACTATGAATAAGACAGGGATGCTAAACAGGACGAATTTGAATAGGAGAGGGATGAACCGTGGAGTCTACGAGGTCCGGGTCAACGTGTGTTAACGGGACCTGAGATCGGCATTGGATCCTCCTGATCAGGCTAGTAGTCACAATGAGGTCACATCAGGTACAATCAGGTACAGAAACAGCAATGTACCAGGAACAAACAGTACTAATCAACCCTGTACTAATCACTCCAGTACTAATCAAATTAGTACGAGTAATATCTGTTAATACCAAACAGTACATAGCAGTTCGAATTGTACCCACAAGAGCATGTACCGTAGAGTCCTCTCCAACCATATACAACCATACAACTGGGTATATTTCGACAGCACTCAGTCTGCATTACTGAAACTTAGACCTGCACAAGTTCAACCCACCGACGGGAAACATATCTCATCTACCAAAATATCAGTCCATTATAACCTTCGTCAATAAATAGTAACCTTCGGCTGAAGGCTGGACGGCTGGTGCTTTGGCACAGCCGTGCATGGGCAAGGGTGGGGCCCGAAACCAGCGAATAAGACCACTTCTTTTTTTCAGTCTAAGCTCCAGCGTCTCCAAAAGTGGTCCGGTCATAGTCGACTTTTGTGTTGCAACTTTTCTACCCGACAGTCTTGTTACCTTTCGAAATGTCCTTTGCCTCGCGTTACATCCGCTCCGTCGTGGCCCAGCCCGCCATGCGCGTTCTTGCCCGCCCCGCACCCGTCGCTGCCCGCTGGGCCGTCATGGCTCCTCGCGCCATGGCTGTCCGCAAGTACTCGTCGGCTCACGACGAGGAGACCTTTGAGGAGTTCACTGCTCGGTACGTTTGCTTGCACCACCGCCGCCATTGCCGCCGCTAACATGCAGATTCGAGAAGGAATTTGACGAGGCCTACGATCTGTTTGAGGTCCAGGTAAGTACACGATCTGGCCCCGGCTGTGACCCCGGCTCAGTCCTGTTCGGCTGGATTGCTAACTCAGCGTGTGCTCAACAACGTCTTCTCCTACGACTTGGTCCCCGCTCCTACTGTCCTTGAGAAGGCTCTGCAGGCCGCTCGCCGCGTCAACGACTACGCCACGGCCAGCCGGGTGTTTGAGGGTCTCCGATACAAGGTCGAGAACAAGGAACAGTACCAGCAGTACCTGGAGGAGCTCAAGGAAGTCCGGGAAGAGCTCGGCATCACTCTTAAGGAAGAGCTGTTCAACGAGGCCTAGACAAAGAAGGACTGCATAATTGATTGTATTGTAAGCAACCGAAGAATCGGCTGAAGAACGCAGCCGAAGAACAGGCATCCAATGAGCCTAGCATTCATCCAATGAGCCTAGCATTCAATGGCCTTGTAGTAGACAGATTCAGGCTTTAGATCCAACGGTTTGCCTGGTCACGTCTTGTAGATGCCAAACTGTAGAACGTGTATTGAAAGACTCACAAAGCGATTTACTCCACAGCCCCACACAGAGCAAAGCGCTGTCGCCCGCCAAAATGTGGCTCCGTCGAGCAATTGCTAATACCAAACAATATATATATAATTGACCTGTTTGTGCTGATTTATTTGTTTTCTACCGGGGCTCTTTATGCGCCGCCAGTTGACATTTCGGCCATTGCACGCGCAGCCGTGTGTCGGGAGAACCAATCACAACTTCATCAAATTCGTTTCACCTCAGCACACACCAAAATGTCCGGAGACAGACACGGTAGGAACTGGCGGTGAATGCCACACGAATCGTAGCTAATATCAGGATTGCACAAAGATCCCGCCATCGAGCGGTTCTACCGTAAGTTTGCGCGAACCTCTGGTACACCCGTATAGACTGCTAACCCAGAAATGAGGGAGAACTCGCACCTCAACTTCCGCATCACTCGTCGCAGCGGCTCCTTCCTGCTCATCACCTTTGCTCTCATCCCTGCTGGTCTCACCTACCTTTCCTACAAGGTTCACGTAAGTTCCCAGGTTCACTGCCAGTGCTGTCTAACTCCAGGGCCAGATCGATCTTGCTGGCAAGCGACGAGGCGAGTCATTATGGCGATAGGCCGTCGACTATAGACTCTAATGTATTTGATTTGTTCCCGAAGTCGTGTGATCGAAAACGCGTGCACCGATGTACCAGGAAGTGTGCTCAGGAAGTGTTCATTGATTCAGTGCAGCTGCTGCTATATGGATTCTCAGATTCAACGAGTTCAATAACGACATGCCAATCGTAAGGAATAGGATTTTTCTTTGAGGATGAGAGCCTACAAATGAGATCCTCCAGTATTTTTAGACTCCTAGTACGTCGATAACCGCTGGTATTCAGCTGTACTGACTTCAAACTTGAAAGCTGTAGTACAGTAGTGGTTTTAGTGCGCTCATCTCTTACAATGATCCATTAGATATGAGCTCCGTCAGATATGAGCTCGGTTAGATATGAGCTCGGTTAGATGTGAGTTCAATTAGATGTGATACCCTCAATCGCTGTGAGCTCCTGCTCGTTAAGAGGTTTCTGTTTATCTGATGCTCAACGTCTACGGCATCCGCGAGACTTTACATGCCATTACCCCTGCCATTACAACACTGTATCACCACTAATCTGCTGTCCTCTACTCAGTCTATCATTACTGCATTTCTGACTATAGCCAAGTCTGACTGTAGTCGGTGGGTGTCTAGCTAAGCGCTTACTTGCGGTACCACATGCGCGTGATCTTTTGGTTGCGCATCTTCTTCTGGAGCTGGAAGACTCCGTACATGAGGGCCTCGGATGTGGGAGGGCAGCCGGGGACGTAGACGTCAACGGGCACAATGCGGTCGCATCCTCGCACGACAGAGTATGAATAGTGGTAGTAGCCTCCACCATTGGCACACGAGCCCATGGAGATGACCCATCGGGGCTCGGGCATCTGGTCGTACACCTGGCGCAGAGCAGGAGCCATTTTGTTGGTGAGTGTGCCGGCCACAATCATGATATCCGACTGACGGGGCGAGGCACGGAAAATGATTCCTAGACGGTCCTGGTCGTAGCGAGGAGCAGACACGTGCATCATCTCCACGGCACAGCACGCGAGACCGAAAGTGACGGGCCAGAAACTTCCCTGACGCGCCCAGTTGGCAATTCCATCTAGTGACGTCAGCGCGTAGTCAATGGCGCTCGACGGCTTCTGTTGCGACGGCAGGGGGTAGTCAGTAGGCATGCCTCCCTGTGTCGACTGGGCCAGCCCGCTCGACGCCCATCGGCGAGTCATGAGGGCAGGTCCAGCAGGCGCCCTTAGCGCCCGTAGTCCCGTTCGCGAGATCATAGGTGAGATGTTGAGACAAAAGGTACAAACAGTCAAACAGTCGAATAACCGGTCAAACCAACAGGTATAAACGGCCGATTAAAACGAGAACCTGGGAATGCAAGAGTTGTGTGATCAGCAATGACGTACTAGGGGTGCTGACAGTCAACAACCTCCAAATGAACACAGGCAAGACGACCGGGACGCTGGTTCGGGATCGTGAAGTCAACTTAGGACCAAGTATTGGGTGAATTTTCATTGGCCATGAAGCGGGTGCGGCTGATATTCTCCTAACCCAGTATATGGCACCTCACCACCAAACTGCTGTCATCGTCATTGGCAACTACAGCAATTGATCCATCCATGTATTAATACATATAAATAAAAGCTCTGGTTCCTCCAAGAACTCATCATCAACTCCATGACTCATGCATTTATGCCGACGCAATCCCGTTACAAGGACTCCACACTCATTCCGTCCTGCGCCTCGCGCTGCGCTTCATCAGCCTCCTTCCAGATATCCCACTCGAGTGTCGCAGCAATGCGCGCCATATCAGGGGCTTCCTGGAGGAAGGTCGAGTCGTGGCTGTCAAAACTGTCATTGAGTCCATGGGATTGGGCGAGCTCGAGCCCGCCCAGTAGGTCTGCAAAGCCAGTCGACATCGACGTCTCGGCAGAGCTCGTTGCTGCCGTCTCTGGAGCGCTCACTGAAGCATGCACAGGCTGGGGGTCTGCTGACGAGGGACGCGCCGGTTGCGCAGGAGCTTCGGTCGGCTTCAAAACGACCTTGAACTGTGTCATAGCCGAAGACATATCAGGAGACGACTTGGACGACTTCAGGGTGTCGCGGTGTGCAGTCTGCACGCGGTCAACAGCTTTGGCCTTGGCTGACGCAAGCTTCCGTGTAGGCTGATCGGGTGCCGAGGATTCAGCGATCGAAGCCCGACGGCTCTGGGTTACAAAGATACCTCGCGCAGGACTCGATTCCGATGCCTGGTGCACGAGGATCGTAGACGACTGAGAACGCGATGCTGGAGTTGGCGACTTGGTACTGAAGTTTGTGTTCTCCCAAACTCGTGCCTCAGTTGGCTTCTCACTCATCATGATGGTGGTGGGTGAGCTCTTGATATCGGGCCCCAACTTCAGCGGAGTTGCAGGCTCTTGCTTAGCGCTCTTTGCACCTCGTTGCTTCTTCGGGTCAACCTTTGTGTTCTCCTTCTGACCAGCCATGCCAGCAATGACGTCCGCACGGTTGTTCATTCGCGACGCCTTCTTCTTCAGTGTTGGCGCCTTGCGAACCATATTCTTCTCAATCTGCGCTTGCGTCATGTTGGTAAATACAATGGTCTTCTCCTTCACCGGAGCTCCCGCTGGCTTCGACCGGAAGTCCTGCGTTCCCTGGCTCCCAGGGACACTGGGTGGCGATGGAATCGGCACCCCCTGGATAGGGTGAGCCGGAAGGAGAGACGGATGCTGGGGCTGTGTGTACTGCTGCTGCGGAACATGACGTGGCATGCGCATTCCAGCTGGTTGCACTGGTGATGGTGCGACAGGCAGGGGTGCATGGTCAAGATCGGGTGTCAGAAGCATCGAGGATTCAAAAGGGGGGTGAGCATCAAACGGGCTTTGCTGGTTGAATGTCATGACAGATGTGTAGTCGGCTGTGGGATCCTGCTTTCGCTTGCTCGTCACACGAGTCGAGTTTGGCATGCCAGCAGGCATGGTTTGAACGGCATGGCCCTGGACAGCGTGTTGTAAAGGCTGCTGCTGTCTAACAGACTGGGTATGGGCCTGAGCTTGCGCCTGAGCTTGTGCCTGGGCTTGCGCCTGAGCCATGAGCATCTGCTGATGCTGACGCTCCTGTCTCTGACGTTCCTGTTCCTGCTGCTGAATGCGACGTAGCTGGACCTGTTGCCGAAGCTGGTTCTCATGCTGTTGTTGACGCTGGAGCTGCTCGTCACGCTGCTGCTGTTGCTGCTGTTGATGGTGCTGCTGTTGCTGCTGCTGCTGCTGCTGTTGATGCTGTTGCTGTTGATGGTGCTGTGACTGATGGATCATCTGCGGTGTGAACTGACCCTGAAACTGCGGTTCAGGTGATGGCCCAGTCGTGAGCTGAGGATGGCCGAACGGAGGGTCGGGCACAAATCCTGCACTGAGAGCGTCGGCCGAGGGCTGCCAGAAGTTGTCGTAGGCCGTCTCGTAGGCGTGGTTGTACTTGAGCGGAGTGTCCGCCATAGGCTTGTCCGAATCGTTACCGGGCGATGCAAAGGCAAACGAGTAAGCCAGGTCAGCCGCTGACGCCTGCGTCGTTGGTGCGGACGATGCTGATAGCGGGTCATTGGACGAGGCGCCTACTCCGTAAGCGAGGAAGTCTTCTCCGTGGACGCCCAGGCTGCGGGCATCACCGTAGACGGCCGAAGCAATGAAGGGCGGAGCACCATACTCGGAGATCTGTTTCTGAATCATGCTGATACGGGACATGTCGAGATGTGGCATGTCGGGCGTTGGCGGGCACAGCACTGTTTCTTGCGGATAGCCAATGGTGGGGCCGTAGCCGGGGGCAAAAGCGGTATTGGGTGATCCGTAGGGCCGACCTGGGTAGTCCGGAGTACCGGTCAAGTTCGATTCATAATGCATTTCAGGTCATAAGCAGAAAGAGAGGGCTGCTAAGAAGAAGCGTTGGACCAAAGAGGGAGGCTCAGGAGACAAAGTGGAGGCCTAAACAGGCGGAGAGAGCGGGTGTAAGCGAATGTGTGGCTGTGAAGCGGCGAAAGTGTTAGAGCAGAGTCTCGTGGGATAGTGAATGGAGATCGAGATGTCAGTTGGAATCCAAACACTGCGGGATATGCATCCAAGCCCTGTACTGCTCGGGAAACGAGAGATCAACAGCAGAGCACGAGGGAGGCGGGTATAGCGGGGATAGAGATTGGCCGAGGTTGTGAATCCCCTAGAATTGGCGACAGACAGGCAGTAGCGGCGGTAGCTCTGGCGTGTGCAAATGTGTAGTTGCGTGTGCTGTTGTTGTGGTGTTCGGATACGACAGCTCGGAAATGTACATTATCGCAAGGCGGTCCGACATCCGGGCCGGGTAACCTGGCGCTTCCGCCGGTGAGTGCACGGCTGCTTTGTTTACGATCAAAACACGCCCACCATACACGTCCCCGACGAGCATTTGGGGCCGTTACGAGAATATCCATACCGCTGATACGTGCCTGTGGGGAGCAGTTGCAAACCACAGAGTTTTCCGTCTTGTTCTTTTCATCTTGTTCTCTTTTTTGAGTTGAATCGGAATCCCCTGGCTCATCCTGGTCGTCTCGCTCTCGCTTCCTAGCGTCTTTGCGCCATGTCTGCCGCCATGGACGACTTTGAGTTTACGGGAAGCTTCTCCCGTTATACGGGGCTTGATTCCAACCAGTAAGTCGGTTTGCATCGTGTACTTCGTGTGCTTTGTAGTGCGATTTCTCTAACACAGACACTACCCCGGACAGTTCAATCCTACCGCTAAGCAGGCCGATCTCATCGAATCTCTTCCGCGCGACGAACCTGGGTCCGACAGTCTCGACGATATGGCAAGAAATGCCTATACCGATGGGTCCAACAACAGCCACAATTCGCGAGCAGACTTTGTAGAGCTCGATCCATTCGACTTGAAACGACAGGTCTCACCACCGCTTGAGCACAGCACGTCCACATCGCCAGCCCGCGATACCAACAGGCCGCTCGACGTGCCCGACGTATCCCATGGGTCCTTTGACTGGGGCGAGGAGCTCCAACAGGAGTGGGTCGAGCAGCCCGCCGTGAGCGACTCTGCAGTACAACAGTCTATTCCCGATCTACCATCAATACCAACATCACAACGGCCATCGCTGTACAATTCGGTGAACTCAGCACCCAACTTTGACACAACAAAAGTCGAGGCCAGTGTCCCGCACCAGACGGCCCAGTGGAAACGCCAGCTCGACAACCCCAATGGTGTCCCCGTCGCCGCGAAGCCAGAATTCCTCGCCAGCCTGTTCCTAGGACCGGCTGAGCCTGCTCAACAGCCAGAACTAGCCGACCCTCCGGCAGCTGCGGACAATAATGGGTCATCAGGATCCCGGAGCTCGGCTTCAGAACTGAATTCCTCATTGGAGCACAACAGCCAACAAGGCGCTCAGCTTGAAGGGTTATGGGGAGCCTCCTCTCAGCGGTTGTCCCCGCCCCAACAGCCGAACGATAGCCTGTTTTCAGCTCCGCAGATGCTAGCTCAAGGCAGTTCTCTCGACTTGGCCGCTCCGTTCGAGCCTCGTCCTCTGTCGCCCCAGCGCTCCCAAGGTTCCCTGTCGCCCCGAAAACCTGCAGTTCTGTCGCCTCAGCGATCCGGAAACCTGTCACCTCAGCGGCCCGTCATTCTGTCCCCTCAACAGTCCCGTGCCTCGCTTTCACCACAAACGTCGCGCGGCTCCCTTTCACCACAGCGATCGCGACCAACTCTTCGATCTATTCCTGAACATGCGCCCGATCCCATGCCGAAGAACGTGTCTCAATCTTTGAGCCAGGCCCCTCCCGTACCTCTATCGGATGTATTTGCTGATCCAGATGAGGAAGCCTTTACAGGAACACTGGGGTCGGTGCCGGGTGATGCAACGGTGTCTAAATCGCCGTTCAAGGTCTTCAGCAAGGAGCATGACACCTTCACTAAAGAGACGCTCGATAAACTTCTCCACAGTGTCGGTGAAGGCTCCGACCAGGGTAGCGTGCGTAGTGCCTTTACATCGAGAACCACTGGAAGCACCCACAGCAACGACTCACAACGGACACATGTGCACCAGGAAAAGGCAAGCTCGAAAAGTGACAAACCACCGCTTACTACTGCTGAGATTCTGAAAGATGCCGACAACATCATGGACCGTCTCCGCAATAATCCACCACAGGATCCGGCGGACGGCGCGGTCGACAACGATAACTCGACTTCCTCCGTACTGGACTCGAGCCTCGGCTCAACAGACCACAGCAGTTGGCAGGAGAATTCACGCAACAGCATCAGCGAACTTGAGAACACCCTGCGCCAGCATAGGCCTTTGGACGAATCGAGCGAGATGAATAGCTACGAGTCATCCGGCAGCCAGCAGGCTGGGACTTTCAATGCTCCTCCAAATCAGACTAGCCTTTCCAGCAGTCCGAGTCAAACCGAGAGTCGCAGTGGAACACATCCGGGGCCGAACAACGTGTTAAATGCTTCAAATAACCCGAGTTTGGGCACATACTTTAACTCGGTACGCGGTACCTATGAGAAGAGTGCGACCAGCATCAACCCCAGGTTACGATCGTCTAGTTCTGAACGACGGGCTGACCAGTTATATCCCCCGAAGCACCCCGGCATGCACGTCCTGACACCTGCAGACATGAAGGCGGTTAGCCTGCTCAACCGGTTTAAGGACCAGAACAAGGAGTTCGACTTTGACGCTGCTAATAACCGGTGGAGACGGCGCACGAGCCCTGACTACGGTACTGGATCTACCAAAGTTGATGAGGTGGACGAGGCGGATCCATTCCAAGATATCGATGACCTCGAGGATTCAGCGCATCACGAGAAGAATGACGGCTCTGTGGAGGATGATCTTAAGACTGGAAGCGTTCTGCGAACTAGAATCGGCAACTCGCAGGACCACGAGGTAAGCTCGCCGCAGGTAGGCATGGACTCGGAAATGATGAACGGAGACGGACTTAAGAGTCTCTCGGGGGCGCTCGAGTCTCTCCGTATCCCTGATAGACCAGAACCGCATGATATTCCTAAAGATCTAGGAATGGCGGATCTGCCACGGCATTCACGTGAAGCCACACCAGTTCCACTGGGTCTCCATCTAGACGGTGTTCGGGGTCACATTACACTCACGTCAAGCATCAGCCAGCACCGCGAAGTGTCCATCAAAATTCCGTCGGAAACTGCGAAACGACTGTTTGGAAGTAATGCAACTGCGCACAACATGTCCGACTCGATTCTCAACCACGGCATCAATGCAACTCGCATCTCTGCCGTCAACTCGTCCTTCTCCGATGGGTACAATGCGCTCGTCAATATACTGCAAGATACGGAGCAGTCGGTTGCCGACTGGACATATCTTCAGACGCTCGATCTTGCGAGCAAAGATCTGTCGAGTCTGCTTCATCTTGACGAGGTTTGTCCTCGACTCGAAGTTCTTGACGTCCATGGCAACTCGTTACAGGTGATTAAAGGAGTTCCCGAGAGTCTTCTTGTTCTTGACGCCAGCTCCAACATGCTTACCAGTCTAACGTCGTTTAAGACCCTTCCCAATCTGCGACGGCTCAATATCTCCAACAACCGCTTGGGATCTCTCATAGCTCTGTCCAGCTTGACGCACCTCACTGAGCTCAATGTCGATAACAACGACCTCGTATCGCTTGATGGAATTGAGCAGTTGCGATGCTTGAAGAAGCTCAACGCTGCTCACAACCACCTGACGACTGTTGATTTCAGCGATAGTCACTGGACAGAACTCGAGGAAATCAACCTTGCGGGAAACCGCATTGAGGTTGTACGTGGCGTGGAGAAGCTAACAGGGCTTCTCAGCCTCGACTTGACCGACAACGACGTATTGGGTATCTCGACGGATCGCAAAGAACATCGTTTGAGGCGACTGGTTCTGTGTAACAATGGCTCGTCTATTGATGTGTCGTCTTTCACAAACCTTCGCGAGTTGCAGTATGACGGCAACCGGAGGCTAGTTGGCGGTGAGAAGCTGAGGCGCCTCAAGACATTGAGCATGCGATCAATGGTTGAGTCCAACTCCGATTCTGAGTCGTGGTCTCGACTAACTGACTTGGAGCGGTTGTTTCTGTCGGATAACCACATGTCGCAGTTGCCCATTAGCGAGCCGTTTCTGAATCTGCACCACCTTGAGCTTTCGGGAGTCGGCCTTACGAAGCTGCCATCCGTGTTTGCCGAACTGTGCATCAACCTACGCGAGCTTGATCTGAGTTTTAACGAACTATGCGACGTGCGCCCACTTATCGGTATCCCCAAGCTGTCCAAGCTTTATCTGTACGGGAACGATCTCAGCTCTGTCGAGGAGCTTGTTAGCCTTGTTGAGCAGATGCCGTTCCTTCGCGTGCTTGACGTGCGAGCCAACCCGTTGACTAGTCAGCTGTACCCGCGTCTGGCGGCGTCTGGCCGTGATATGTACCGACGGTCACACCGCAAATCGGAGCAAGCAACATGGGTTGGCCAGGAGAGTGAGTTTGTCGAGCGGCTAGATCGCGATACTGCGCATCTGCGCACTGTGTACCGCGCTCTTGTGCTGTCTTCCAGCAAAAGTCTGCAGTGGCTCGATGGAAGCATGTTGACAAGTGACGAGATTCAGGGACTTCGCCGTGATGCCAGCCGGATTCTAGGGCTGTCAAAGTAGATTAACAGGCGTTAGGACTAATGAATAATGAACGCCATGCAATGTCTACAATGTTCGCGAGCAGAAGAAAAGGAGCAGAAGAAAAGGCACAGGGGAATTAGTGCCAGGTTTATTTAAATATCATGCAAAAATACAAGTGAGGCGACAAGAAAAAAAAGAGGCCAAAGACCATTTTGACGCTCCTCTCGACTCAAGTGACCATGTCAAACCATCATGGTGACATCAAAAGGCAAAACGTAGCAGAGCGGTAGCTTGGGTAAAACAGCTTAGCTGAAGCAACTTAGTTGAAACCGCACTGGTTGGGGAATTGGCGGTCAGTGAAGGGCTGAGGGAAGAGACCAGCGCCAACGAGGGCTTGCATGTCCCACTCGGGCGAGTTCTCGGTCTTGAAGTTCCAGAAGATCCAGCCATTGCCCTGGTCATAGGCGTCCATCTGGGCCTCAATGAACTGGCGAGTGTTCTGCTTCTGCTGAGGAGTCCACGAGCCAATGTCGTCAATGCCGGCGCAAGAGCCGATGTAGGGCGAGCCGTCAAACTGGCCCTCGTAGCGGGCACCGCGGCCGACACCGTTGAGCCAGGGAGTGCAGTCAGTGAGGGCAGCAGACCACTCACCAGTGACACGCCACAGGTACTCGGAGCGGGTGGCCCAGCCAATCTGGCAGGCCGACTGGACGTGCTGGCCAATGTTCTCCTGGAGCTGGCCAGCGTCAAAGACCTGGTACTGGTGGTGGTCGAGGACAACGTTCCAGTAGTCGGGGAGCGTGAGGAAGTCGTTCCAGTAGCCAAGGGGCTGGAAGGCGTCGTGGATGACAACGGCCGTGTCCGAGCCAGAGTCACGCACCGTCTGCCATCCGTTGGTGTAGTACGACTTGATTTCGTCCATGTTGAGCGAGGGGCCCAGAGGCTCGTTGACAAGCTCAATGCCAACCACAACGTCGTTCCAGTCCGACTGGCCGTACATGGTGGAGATCTGGTCCAGGACCGAGAGCGTGATGTTGACATTGTCGCCCGTCTGCCAGTTGATCTGGTCACGGAGACCCGAGTTGTCAAAGCCGTTCTGCGAGCCGGGGGCACCGTGCAGGTCGATCCACGCCTTGATGTTGTTGGTGCGGGCCCAGCCAAGAGCCTGGTTCAGAATGGGCACCTGGCCCTGGACATAGGGGTCGTTGTCGAGGAGCTGGAAGGCCCAGTAGCCAATGGGGATTCGCACGAGGTTGATGCCATACGAGGCCATGGTCTGGAAGTCCTGCTCCGTGTACCAAGTGGCCCAGTGGCCGCCGAGCACCTCGCCAGCCTGCTGGGGCCCCAGCATCTGGGTGAGGTGGAACTCGTCAACGGGCGGGTTCGGGTACGGATTGTAGATAGACGGGGTGATGTAGGGCTCGGTGACGAACCAGCCGCCGAGGTTGACACCGCGAACCTTTTCTGAGCCATAGTCGAAGCCGAGGAAGCTAGCATCTCGCTTCGCGGCGCGGCTGCGTTAGAATACGGCGTGACGCTAGCCCGAAAGGCGCAGGGCCCACCAGGGCACCCAAACGGCGTCCGCTGTCGTATGATAAGGAAGAGAATAAAGAGAAAGAAGGAAAGGTGAATAAGGGAAAGGCGAATAAGGAAAAGAAGGAAAAGAGTAAAGAAAACTGGAAGGTCAAGGGAAGGGCAGATACAATTGAGAAGGGCAGGTGAAGGTAAAACCGGGGAGTAGTGGGAGGAATGTGAAGGAGAGAGGAGGTAGGGGGTGGGAATAGAAACAGAATAGGAAGTATAGGAGGCCCATTCACAGAATAGGAGGCCCATTCACAGATTCACATTCACGCCGACAGATTCACAGATTCACAGATTCACAGACAGCACTAGACGGGTTTACCAGTTGGGCTTCGGCGGAGCCTATTTGGCACGTCACCCGGAATTACACGTTCCAGGATCACCTAATCAACTTACTCAGTGGGAAGGGCCAAAGCGCCAGCAGCCAGAAGAGCCGTGACGGTCTGTGCTAGAGAAAACATAACAACGACAAGGACAAAAAATCGGTGGCCCTCAACACTGCAGACTTGAGGTATATATAGAAGGCAGCTATTGTTGCCGAGTGTAACAGACACGCCGGGGGTTCAGACAACACCAACCTTAATTGCGGCAAGCGTGGCGCCGATCCCTAGCCAAACAGCCAGGAGGCGCCTTTGCCAGATCACCGATAGCGGTTTACTTTTGCGACAGGGGGTGGAGGAGGAGAGAGGGGAGGGAGGAGGAGGGAGGGAAGGTGGGAAGTGTGAGGCAAAAAAGAGCAGGCAGTTTGTACTAGAGCACTGGGCTGCCACTGTGGAACTTGACACTTTGTACCCCCTCTAGTTTGACTCTCAATTTGCCAAAGCTAATTTCGCGACGGCCTTTCGCTGTCAAAATGAGCTGCCGCCGAGTGCGTGGATCAAAAAGCAACGCGTGCTGCTGATGTAGGGGTTCGGGCGCGCAAAAGTAAACGCGCGATCCGAGTTGGGCATGCCAAACATAGCATGGCGGGTTGGCTGGCTGTAGCAGGCAATTGGCTGGTGCGGGTTTCTGTGTTGGTAGGTGGATTCCTCGTAGTAGAAGTACCTGTCGTAATGGTACGTGCACTTTGACTGCAAGGTCCCCGTAGGTCCCCGTACCACCAATAGCCCCGGGGCGTGCTTCTGGCATGCTTCTGGCTATCGGAGACCGCTAACCCGGCAGTGCCCAGTACCTTTGCAGTGGCTCCACGGATAAACTGCGTACGAAGACAGTCCCCCTGCTAAGGCGGTGGACGCCCGTGTGCGCGCTTGCAGCAGCTTACATGACAAAGAGCCTGCTGTGCGGTGCCGCCAGGGGCCCTGTGGGTGGTGTGGGTCCTTGGCGCGCTTCGTGACGTCGCTGTGCTGCCGCGGAATGAAGCGCGATGCCATACCGCTTAATCGGGCCCCGACGCGCCAGGGCGCTGTACCTTTGTTGACACCAGCGTTTTACTGGGTTTGACAGCGTTTAACTGCGAGTCTAACGCTCCGAGTTTAACGCTGCGCCCTCGCCACTGGCTTGGTTTTCCGGCAAACCCGCGCGTCTTACTTTTTGCATACGTCATCCGCGGCAGCTTGAGTGGTGACCTGGCAAGCGGGTGGGTCAAGTTGACGATCCAATTGACGTGGCAGCGATCACGATAGACTGAATCAGCTGGTCATCAGAAGTCAACTCAAGTCACTGAGGAATCAGGTTAAGTCAATTGTTACACTGGACTCATCACATTGGCTTTTACTGCCAGTTCTGTAAACTACTGCTGTCTGCATTTCTGGTTACTCGCATTCTGCTCTACACCGGCCAGGGCACGGGTACTGTGTGGGGTCGACCTCGGTCTGATCGATCCAGCTAATCGACGCGACGATACTGCGGGGTCGACACACTGCAACCTTGACTGCAACCTTGCCTGCAACCTTGACTGCTCCTCTGCCTGCTGCCTGCTGCCTGCTGCCTGCTGCTGGATCAGCACTGGCACTACCCACTCGTATCTGCACTTTGCGGGTCCCAATCGCACTAACGGCTATCGCTCACTAGCGCATTCCACCATTTCCCACTCTACGAGCTTGTTACAGCCTGCCTAATCGCACCACATTATCCTCTAGACCCCGCATCAGCTATTCCCATCAGCTATTCCCATCAGCCATTCCCATCAGACATGCCCACTCCTCTGTTGTCCCTGGTACCCCACTTGCCATACCCCTCTCTTGCCCAATTTATTGCCGTTAATTTCACGTCGTCAACGGGGCAGGTCCTTTGCAGCTCGGCGCACAGACGGTGGCTGCGGCCTGCCAAATTCGCTCTAGCGCTGGACTCCGATGCGAGCCAAGTTTTTCCTAGCTCAGTAACCGCTGCGCCTGCTGCTGGCTGGCCCCGGCCTGATTTGCCCGCAACCCCGCTGGTTCGGCTGCCACTTTCCCAAACAGACGGCCCGCAGAATCCGAGCTAAACGGCGTCCCACCGTGTTTCATGCCTGCCTTTGTTTGCCTGCCGTATTATCGTATTAGCCGCCTTAGTCGCTCGCCTAGAATTTGTACCAGCCTTTGTGGCTCCAAACTGTAATTCAGCCGAGGATTCAGCGAGGGTTCAGCCAAGAGCCAAGAGCCAAGCAGCCAAGGAATTGGCCAAGGACTGAGCATACACTGTGTCATACAGCCATATACTGAGCCAAACCGAGCCAAATATCACTGAGCTAAATATGTGCCAAAAATCATTCAGCCAGCCTCGAACTATCCTTGAGCCAAAATTAACTATCTGGCCCTTGTTCCAGCTAAATTGTGCCAGATTAATCCTGCCTAGTTGTGCCAGCTTAATTGGAGCGTTACCTGACAAAAATGCAAAAAATAAGCCCTACGTGGGGGTCGAACCCACAACCTTGTGATGACTTTTATCTCGTGTTTTTAGAACGAGGACTTAAGAGTCACACGCTCTACCGATTGAGCTAGCAAGGCTTGTTGTTGTAAGGTCCGTGCCCAGAGCCATCTTAAAGATCTGGCCCGGCCAAGATCCGATATCTCCGGCCCCCAAGTCGAAAAAAAATTGCCCTTCGTTGCAGCAAAAAATAGTAGCCACAACCACTGCAAAAAAACGCTAGATCCAGCAAAAATGAAGCCCTACGTGGGGGTCGAACCCACAACCTTGTGATGACTTTTATCTCGTGTTTTTTAGAACGAGGACTTAAGAGTCACACGCTCTACCGATTGAGCTAGCAAGGCTTTCTGTTTGCTCGTGTGAGCATTTTCCTGTAGCCCTTTCGATCCATTTGCCTAACAGGTCGTCTTGATAGTATGATCAGTCCTCTTACATCGTATTATCCCTTTGTTCCGTTCTAAGTCTTGTCATGCCTTCTTTCGTACTGCGGGATTAGCACTCCATGAATATTTTACTCCCGCAACTTGCGCTGCCACTATATGATCTCACGTACCGCCAGCTAATACATCGCCTTGGTCTGGAATTTTGCATTCATGGGCTGTGGCTCCTTTGTTACAACGAACATCCGGTAGGTATTTCCGAGTTTGCATCAAGTTCCATATCCATTTCTAGTTTGTCGTCTAGTTGCAAGAGCAGACCTATTTCGGCTATTTGGGCTAACTCGGTGAATTTTCTTATTTTGATTTATTTATTTACAGTTCGAGCTTCACTTTAGGCGTCCTATGGAGAGTTCTGATGTTGTGTCGGGTGATTCTGGCGAGGTGCTGCTCGCAGCTACGATGTTCGACGGATTAAAAAGTTTAGCAGGAGGCGATGAGAAGATAAGATAGAGGTACGGGTCGGTTTGGGGTATTGGTCTACGCTGAAATGAAGGGTTGGGGCGTTGTTTCGACTGCTTTATTTAGGTTGAGGATTTATGTTCTGGCGTTCAACCAGTAGGTTACAGACTAAATATTGGATATCCGGATATGTCGTGACTTCCTCCTTCAGAGTTACAGAGTTTTTGTTCTTTCGAGTTCTCTTCCTAGCTAGTTATTTGAGATACAACAGAAACTAGTATGCATGGTGATTAGGCTGTGCATGTTCAGAAATGGTCACTGCACCGAAGAGTAACATTATGACAACAAAGTCAGGCTAACGGAAACTCCAGAAGCAAAAATATATCAAGCGTCCAATATAGTTGGAATACCCTCATCTGAGCAGGCAAAAAAGAGGTGCGATGTTGACAGGACTCGAACCTGCAACCTTCGGTACCGAAAACCGACGCGCTCACCATTGCGCCACAACACCCAATATTTAGTAGAAATGCTCTGAAACAATAAACGGTAAAACCGCTAACAGCCGGTTCGCCTGCAGTGCCAGATGCACTCCTGAACCTTGCGGTCAGATCAAAGGCACTGGCCTATCGTGTGATTCCTAAACAGAAGAAAACTAATATCACTGGACTAGTACCAAGAGGTCCGCGGAGACTGACGCCCGAAGATTGGAGGTCGTTTCGCATAGCCTCAAGGGCACCCTGCAGCTGCAGCACTGACCTGGGCTGTGTAAGCTACTGACGTCACGTACCGGAGAAGTCACGAACCAAAAGCTGAAATGCAACTAATCTATCAAGGTCGCCAATAAACCAGAGTTGTATTGGACTCACACTGGAGTCAAAATGACTTCACTGAGGCACAGGAAAGTTCATTTATACCCCACAGGGCAAGGCCAAAGATGATCCAGGTTTGAATAGCAGAAGCCATATCGGATTATATATCGCAATATATATCGCACTATAGAGTGGAAACACCGTCGCAGGCAATCCAAACCAGTAGCTGTAACTGCTGTTCAAATCGGTTCTCATGGCAGCTCAATCACCTGCTACTAGCATGCTCGCGGCACTGCCGTGGAGTACCCTATTACCCGGGAACCCTGCCTCACCCTTCTACACTTCACCTGCCTATTGCATTAGATAGAGAAGCGCCACCGCAACTGGGTACACCACCAGTGGTAGTGGAGAAGAACAGAGGAGAAGACAGCGTACAGATAACTGACGATGTTTAGGTCGGCACCGCCACCCAATCCGCTCGAGTCCGTTGTGGGTAAGTAGATTCATGTCGCCGCCAACTACGACTGATACTAACAACAGACAAAGCGACAGACTCGAATCTGACGACCGAGAACTGGGAATACATCCTCGACGCATGTGACAAGGTCAACGAGGACCCGGAAGACGGGGCCAAGAACGCCGTGAACGCGGTGCTCAAGCGCCTCGCCGTCTCCAATGCCAATGTACAGCTCTACTCGCTGACGCTGCTGACATCCATGGCGCAGAATTGCGGGTCCAAGATGTACCGCGAGATCGCGTCAAAGCTCGTCACAGACACCCTGTTGCGTATGGCGAAGGACCGCAATGTCCATAAGACTGTCAAGACCAAGATCGCCGAGACTATGGAGGCCCTCACCAAGGAGTTCCAGGGCGACCCATCTCTTAAACTCATGGCCGAAGCCCACCAGCGCCTCCTCAAAGAGATCCCTACCATCCAGGCCCCAGCAGTCCCGCAGAAACACCAGATGACAGACCTCGACCGCCAGAAGGAGGAGGAAGAGCTGCAGATGGTGCTGGCTCTCTCTCTATCTGAAGTCCAGCCAGGACGCCAGTTCAACCAGCCGTCGACGGAACAGAACTCACAGGCCTCTCAACCAGGCCAGGTTGGACTTACGGGTCAGCCCCAACCTACCCAAGCTCCTCAGGGCACTACTGCCGCCACCGTGACACGCGTGCGAGCCCTGTACGACCTGAACTCAACCGAGGAAGGCGAACTGTCGTTCCGCAAGGGCGACATCATTCACGTCATCGAGTCGGTCTACCGAGACTGGTGGAGGGGTTCGCTGCGGGGAGAGATTGGTATCTTCCCACTCAACTACGTGGTGCCCGAACCAGAGCCCACTGTCGAAGAGCTCCAGCGCGAAGCCGAGGAGGAAATGCGTGTATTCGCCCAGTCTCAGAATATCGAGAAGCTACTGGCAATCCTGTCGAGTGCCAACCAGCGTGACAGCATGGTGATTGCCGAGAACGACGAGCTACAGAACATGTACCATTCGACCCTTCAGGTGCGCCCCAAACTGGTCAAGCTCATTGACAAGTACGCACAAAAGAAGGACGACCTTATCCAGCTCAACGAGAAGTTCGTCAACGCCCGAAGGATATACGACCAGCTCATGGAGGCTTCGCTGGCGCACTACAAGACGTCGTCGCGAAACCCATCGTACGCACCAGGCCCCTACTCTGAGGCCCCACCATACCCCCTCGACCTCCCCAACCCTGCTCAGCACCAGTATGGAGCTAACCCGTTCAACAGAACTGCGCCAGGGCCCCAGGCACCCCAAGGTTATCAGGGACCTCCACAGCATCAACAGGCCCCTCCACAGCACCAACAGGCACCTCAAGCACAGCATCCTCAAGCACAACACCAACCACCTGCACCTGCGCCCGCTGTATCGTACGCCACTGCTTACGTACCTGGTGCTCCCACCCCTCCCCAGCCTCTACAGGCTATCCCACCGCAGGCTTCTGCTCCCCAACCACCAGCAGCACAGGGCGCGCCACAGGGAATCCACCGGCAGGCATCACCAGTGCAGGCAGTTGACCATCGCCAATCTGTATCATCGCAGCCCGGCGGTTACGGACAACCCGCTGCATACGGACAGCCCCACAACCCGTACGCTGCGCGAGACCAGGCACCGTCTGCTCCTCCCTCTGCACCATCAGCACCTCCTGCGCCATCTGCCTTCCCCGCGGCCTCTGCCCCTGCGCTGTCGCAGTCGCCGCAGTCCATGCGCGCCTACGCGCAGTCACCGCAAGCTCCATATGGCCAGCCTGCTGGCGACTTTCAAGGCCCGTCGGCTCCTCCATCGGCACCGTCGTCTGCTCCGCCTGCTCCATACGCCGGTCAGCCCCAGCAGCCCCAGCAGCCCTACGGCCAGCCCGCCTACGCTGCCAACTACTACAGTTGAACAAGCGTATGAAACCGGGTCCTAGAAGGTATGAGACGTTAGCTGACGAAATACATTATTTATCTAGCAAGCAGTATCTTCTGCCATAGACTACTATGCCAACAACTAACAAGTTAATAAAAAAATACTAATATATTGAAAGCTGGTAGTTCAGAATACCGGTGATACAGTGCTATTCCAATCTGCCGTATACGGTGGCTAGGTTCCGGCATATAATGCTTATAGCCGATGGATGGCAACTCGGCCTCTACAATGTCACAGTCGTACGACCGGGAGCAGCAGGTAAGAGACTTGGACGCGTATATCGCTACAACTCTCGACACAACTGACACAGAATGATTCGCGGCTAGACGAGCTGTACGGCAAGATCTCGGCGCTGCGCAACGTCACCGTCGACATCCACAGCCATGCCTCGGACTACAGCCTGATTGACTCGACGGTGGGTTTCCTGTTTTACGCCACGCGTGCTCACTAACGCAGACCGAGTCTATGAGCTCGATGCTGACGTCGGTCAAGTCCTCGGCAGCTCGACTCAGCAGAGCCGTCGTAGCCGGCCACCCTATTGTGAAGATGATAGGCCTAGCACTGCTAGCTTTCTTCTTGCTCTACACGCTCTACAGCTTCCTGTAGACTGTAGTCGAGTATAGTTGGCGTCTGAACCAGCTCATTAGAACCAGATGAAAGGACTGTGGATATGGAGTCTACTAGGTTAATGACAAGTTGTACGAATCACCTGTGAGGTAGATGGCTCTACGGGTACGCCGGCGCAAGAGGCACAGAGTCAAACGACACTAGACTCTTGATCGAACGATATACTAGACTCTCAGTCAAGCGGACTAGACATTCACGCCCGAGTTCTGGCATACTAAACTTTCAGGCTCGAGTTCTACTCTGTATTGTATAGCACTAGAAGTATCGTGGAGGGACTGGCTTCAGTGAGACCCCGAGAGCAGCTACTCCCGCTTTCCGCCAATATCCTGGCCCAGTCGGTAGTTGCCCACAGCCTTTCCCCACGTCATCTTGGACCGAGTCACCGGCAGCTGGCGGCGCAGGGCTTTGAACGATCCCTCGTTGAGACCCACAAACGCTCTGTTCACCTCCTGTTGGTACTTGGTCTCCTCGAGACCGATGCGCTTGACAATTGTGTCAAGAGAACCCGACAGCTCCAGATCCTTCTTGGTGTCGAGACGCACATTGCCGTCCTCAAAGTAGTGGATGCGCACCTGGATCGAGCCCGTGGCCGATGACGACGACGAGTCAACAGTGTACCACGACTTCCACTGGCCATTCCAGAAGTTGTTCGGGTTGTAGCGGTTGTCCACGATAACGAGGACGATGGATCCGTCCGACTGAGGGAACACACCGTGTCCGGCATCGCTCGGGAAGTGCTCCGCAACGTAGGCCTCAAGCTTAGAGTCGAGAGACTTGACGGACGATGAAGCCTCTTCATAGGGCTCAGTGTCAGTAACAGTCTGTGTTAGTATCAGTAGATAAGATGTTTTTGAGACCTAAACGTCCGGAGAGCGTTCAATGAGCATTCTGAGCACAGTGAAGTCCCTGGTAGCTGCCAGCTTCTGTACTACTCACCCCACTGGAAAAATCATAGGTGAAGGCAATGCCTTTGACGGCGTCAAAGAACTTATCGCCCGATATTTGGTTGAACTTGGTGACAAGAGACGAGCCAGAGCCAGGAAGCTTGACAATCGTGAAGTCATCGGCGTGGTACTGGGCTATGTCCTTGTCGAGTCCCGACACAAGTGCCGGGTTCCCGTCGACAATGGCCTTGATGTCTGTGTTAGAGTGTGCTCGATGGATGAAATTGAGGGAAATGCCAAAGACGAGTCTGAAGAGCCTGAATGATCTGTATCATTCGTGGACACAAAGACTGTAATAGAACATCAGCTCATCCGGCTGTTCCTCGTACACAGCACTTATAGCAGCGCAATTCGACTCCTCTCCTCTCATTTGCCCCGAGATAACCCCCAATACTTGCACTCACCGTCAATGACAACATCAAGCTCGCCAGGAGGCGCATCGGCCACAAAACGACCCAGCTCGGCTGCACTGCTGGACATGGTTGGAGGCTAAGCCGGCACGGCGGGGCTTCACGACTTGGGCGCTTTGCTGCATACGCGACACCTCGCGACTCTCCTCCTCGTGCAATGGAGTACGACGACGTGCTTCTCAATCAGCCGGTTGTATTTGATAATGTGAGTCGATGCTGGATGAAGAAGAAGAAAAAGAAGATGAAGAAGTAGCTAACACAGGGCTCAGGGACGCTCAAGGCGGGCATTGCTGGCGAGGAACAGCCCAAGACGTTCTTTCCCACATAGTAAGTGATCCAGGCTGATTGAGCAAAGGTGAAGGAGCAAAGGTGAAGGAGAAAAGCAGCCCGCTCAGACAGGCGTTGAGATAAATTCGCCTGTTGGCCTGTATGGATATGAATTGTGTGACTCGTGCACTTATACACGCGTTTGTTCGATGGTCTGCTCGCTTCAATGGTTCGCTCGCTTCAATGGCTGTGCTATGCATCTACTCTAACACAGTGTCGGCAGACCGAAACATACACGGATAATGGCGGGCGCGCTCGAGGGCGACGCATTCATTGGGAACTCTGTGCAGACATACCGCGGTCTGCTGAAAATCCGCTATCCGTTAGAGCATGGAATCGTCACTGACTGGGATGACATGGAGCGCATCTGGCAGCATGTGTACACCGAGGAGCTCAAGATCCTCAGCGAGGAGCACCCTGTGCTGCTGACCGAAGCACCGCTCAACCCGCGTGCTAACCGCGAACAGGCGGCCCAGATCATGTTTGAGACGTTCAACGTGCCGGCACTGTACCTGTCGATCCAGGCTGTACTAGCGCTGTACGCGTCTGGCAAAACAACGGGTCTCGTGCTCGATTCTGGCGATGGTGTATCGCACACAGTCCCCGTATATGGTGGATTCTCGGTGCCGTCGGCTATTCGGCGTGTCGATATTGCTGGCCGGGATGTCACAGAGCATCTTCAGCTGCTGCTGCGCAAGGCAGGAACTGTACTGTACACATCAGCAGAGAAGGAGCTTGTGCGGGGCATCAAGGAGAAGCATTGCTATGTCGCCCTTGATCCGAGACGAGAGGAGAAAGAATGGGCGTCGCTGGACAGCCACACCATGGCCAGTGCGTCGGGACCTGGAGAGACGTTCCGACTTCCTGACGGCAAAGAGATCCGGTTAGGAGCAGAACGGTTTCGGGCTGCTGAGATTCTGTTTTCTCCTCATATTATTGGATCCGAATACAACGGCATCCACGAGATTGTCACCGAGTCGATTGCGCGGACAGATCTCGACCTACGAAGTGCACTGTACGAGAACATCGTGCTGTCCGGCGGATCCACGCTCACACGAGGATTTGGCGACCGGCTTCTTCATGAGCTCAAACACATTGCCCCGGCCGATACCAAGATCCGCATATACGCGCCGCCGGAGCGTAAATACAGCACATGGATCGGGGGGTCTATTCTGGCAGGCCTCAGCACGTTCAAGAAAATGTGGGTCAGTGCCGACGAGTGGCAGGAGAACCCCAATATTGTACACACCAAGTGTATGTGATGGAGAGGAGTGAGACGGGGTATAAAGACGACAGCCACGCAGAACTGCCAGTTGGTCGCCTGGAGCCAGTAATGCCATTTCATGGCCTGGGCGGTAGCTATATCGGTGTAGTCTCATTCCTGCTGTACACAATTTGTCTGGACCTCTACTCGTCTGGATCATCGAACAGATCACTCGTGGACGACTCATTTGGACTCGCCTGGACTCGTGGACCACTAAGACTGTGAAGCATAATTTATCATTAATCGTCGGCATGGCCGTATAAATATAAAGAGAGCCTAGGCACCATCGGAATTAGGCACCATCGGAATTAGGCACCATCGGAATAGCCCACCGGGTCATGCTGCTCTAGCTTGCGGTAGATGGATGTGTACAGGGCCTTTTGGCGGCTTGGCAGCGGCAGCGAGTCAATGAGACTATCAGTGAGAAGCTCGCGTAGGGCGTACTTGGGGTGCTCCTGGCTCGACTGCAAGCTGTCCGCAATCATGTCGGCCGAGTTGCAGTCCGATTCCTCGGTATCTGAGACCTCCGAGGCTGTCAGGGATATGACGTCCGTGTGGTCTACAACGGTGTGGTCTACAACACGCAGACTGTCGTGCTCCCACCACTGTGAGCTAGGGATGGAGGCGTCGGAGTGGGTGATGTCCAGATTAGAGGCCAGATTAGGCTCAAGACCCAAACTAGTGTTGAGATCAGCCAGATTAGTGGCCAGATCAGCCTCCATATTGGCCCCAGTGCCCTCCAGATCAGACACTGTGGCAATGGTGCTTTCAGTCGGCTTCAACTGCGTGTCACGGTTCTCGTTCAATTGCGTGTTGAGGCTCTGGCTGAACGAGATCCGGCGAGGAACAACACCTCCAAGATTCAGCTTCAGCGGCGACACGCGTGGACTCGAGGACGGGATCTCTTCGTCTGGGCGGGCCTTGACAGGCGTGCGCACGGGCTCGTCGTCGCAGAACGAGCGCGGGACCTGCAGCTGTGGTTCCGGTCGTCCGGAGGCCATGTGGATGTTTCCAGAGACGGAGTCTCCAAGGGGGGACGTCCCCCTGTGGGGTTTAGGCGTGAGTTGGACCATGTGAGGCCTGTGGCACGTTAAGCTACTACTAATGGCTGGAGCGACGCGTCGCATGCTCCTCACGTGACGATAGGCGGGTTGGCCGTGTCTTAAAACGGCTGCTGCCACAACTTGCCGCCAAACGGGGGGTTGAACCCCTGCCCGCGGAAACTGCGCCCTGCAGCAAATGCAGCGAAATGTGGTCAGCTGGTCGCATTAACCATAATAATGGCTCAGGTCATGACACCTCGCGCCGGGTATCCACCACGGACTCCGCCATAAGCCGCTGCAGGGACGAGACAGCTGGACACAAATGGTGCGCATGGTGCGTCATAGCGGCATCGCCAGCCAATCACCGGCCAGAGCACGCGACCGTTGCAGGCGGCCTCCAAGGTGGTCTCATGCGATGAGAGCCAAGAGTGGCCGTGCATGCAGTCGGTCAAGTGCCAGCTGACTCGGCACGGCCCACGGGGCACTCCGAGGGTGACTCCGACTGCAGCGCAAGGAGGTTTCCAAGGGACATGATAGGCTGGAAATGTACGCAGAGCCCGTTAAACTCGGAAAATATTGTCTATCAGCACCCAAAATCGGAGACCGCTAAAGTATCGGAATAACCAAATGCCGCCAAAGGTAGGGGCTCTGGGCTCTGGGGTAGGAAGGCTACGCGAGGGGGGCTGGCTGCGAGTGCCAAGTTGCAAATCGCCAATCGAATCGACTACTGACAATTGACGACTGAAAAACTCTACAACCTCGTTACAACGCCTACATGACCGCAGCAATCACGCCTGACTGACAGTGGCTTATACTCGTAATGGCAATGCCGCTTTGAGTGAGCGAGGCAATGCCCGGCCAGGTTATTGCTTCGTACTCATGCGGCTTGCTATCTGGCTGCTGCACTGCCGATCGTTACTGCAAACTCAAGCTCTCCACACGAGTGCAAAAAAGCTATAAAAGGGGGCTGTTTGGCTGTGCTATTTAGCCATTGTCCACCAAGACTATCACCTTCTAATCACCAGTACTACTACTACTACCACTACTACCGCCATGGACGAGTTTAACCAGGAATCATCGGCTGGTCACCCCGAGTCATTTGAGTCGCCGCCCAAGAAGATGCACATTGATGCCCCCATCGTCGTCGAGCCTATTCGCAAGGCAGACCTCCAGCCGTCGTATGCCTACGAGATGCAGGTGCCCACCTACTCGTGGTACGGCTCTTTGATCAACACCCTCGGTAGTGTCATTGGTACCATGGGTGCCATTCCCTGCTGTATCTGCTGCCCGAACCCGTTCAAGTCGGTCTCCCAGGGAGAGGTTGGTCTCGTCACGCGTTTCGGCCAGTTCTACAAGTCGGTCGACCCCGGTCTCGTCCGCATCAACCCCCTCTCGGAGTCTGTCCACTACGTCGAGGTCCGTATCCAGGTCCTCGACGTGCCCCACCAGGTGTGCATGACCAAGGACAATGTCAACATTCGCCTGTCGTCGGTCCTGTACTACCACATTGTTTCCCCGCACAAGGCGAAGTTTGGCGTCACCAACGTCATTCAGGCCCTGATGGAGCGTACCCAGACGACGCTGCGACACGTTGTCGGTGCTCGCGCTCTGCAGGAGATTATTGAGCGCCGTGAGGAGGTTGCCCAGTCGATCCAGGAGATCATTGAGGACACTGCCTCGTCGTGGGGTGTCAAGGTTGAGAGCATTCTCATCAAGGACATTCTGCTGTCGGAGGAGCTCCAGGAGTCACTCTCGCAGGCTGCCAAGAGTAAGCGTGCCGGTGAGTCCAAGATCATCACCGCCCGTGCCGAGGTCGAGAGTGCCAAGCTCATGCGTCGTGCTGCCGATATCCTTGCTTCCAAGGCTGCCATGCAGATCCGTTACCTCGAGGCCATGCAGACGATGGCCCGTACCTCCAACTCCAAGGTCATCTTCATGCCGTCGCAGGATGCCATTGAGAACATGAGTCGCTCTGCTTCGCAGCCCGGTTTCCAGGCGGCTGTTGACGAAGAGATCCCCGCCGACACACGCGTCCCCGAGAACTCTCAGAGTCGTCTCGTCGACACCATTGCCTACAATGAGATTGGCGCCTAAGAAAACAAATCGGAGACGACTGAATAATGGGCCGTCTGTAGGGCCGTCAGTTTAATTTTTAATGGTTACTATGTATGGTAAAAGAGTATGATTTATGCCTAAACTACTAGCATAGCTCAACTAGCATGGCTCAACTAGCATGGGCTACTTAGGACCATCTCTGTTGCAGTCTGCATCACGACAAGAGGAAAGCTCCCGACCCCTCCTGCACAGCCTTCAACAGTCGCTCGCGGAGTACTTCCTTCGACGTGTAGTTCGGCAGTTTGAGATAGTTGGCACATGTCATGACACTCGGTAGGTAATCATCCCGACCAAACGGATCCTCATTCTGCTTCCACACTACCGTAAAAGGCGGATTGAGTGCTTGGAACCCACCAATCGGCAGGTTGGGACTTCCTGTCATGAACTGCAAGAACCCTCGTCGTTCACTCTGCGTGAACTCGCTCATGATCTCCACAAACTGCTTGATAATAGGGCTACTCTTGGTGTAGCCATGATCAGCTTTGATAGTATCCATAAGAGTCGCGTACGACCAGTCTTCTTCGCCCTGGCCACACAGTACGGCAAGCTCCTGAGGCGTAAAGGCATACAGAGCAGAGTAAGGGAACACTTCGGAGAAGCCTGCACGGAATGAGTCGATCTGTGCAGCGACACCGCGACCAACAGTCATGTCGATCACCAGATCCACATACTGGTCAACGTTATCAATAGTCACAGCCCTGTGAGCTCCACCAGCTACAAGCTCAATCTCCGGGTAGCCTGGAAGCGTGAAATCAAGAGATAGTTCGTCAATTGTTACGCCATCAACCACAACGGGAGAATCCGAGCTGGCTCGACGCTCTGCAACGAAGCGTTCCAGAAGACTCAGCGAGCTCGCGAGATGCTTGTCCACACAAGCGATTAAGCCTGAAGTATATGCAGATGTCATGGTTCCTCGAGCGAGCGCGAAGAACAATGGGTTGAGGTTGATATCAATTATCCGCGAATCTAACAACGCACGAGCAATGAATGCACCAAGAGTGTTGAAAAGACGAAGAATCTTGGTTCCATTGTTGCTGTCGAGCATCTCCTGGCTCATTGGTGCGGGGAATAGGCCTTGCTGGCTATATGCAAAAACACTCTTTGCGTCAGCATCACCAGTTCGCCACATACGATATTGTTTGAGCGAGAACTCGCGCGAAACTGCGCTGTAGAACTCAAGAGTTGGGCCCAACCCAGTGCCAACCTCATCGAAAAACTCCACTTCAAGCAAGTTTGGCGAAGCTCCACACAGCTCCATCACCTTGACAGCGCTGTGCATGATGTGGTCGCGTGACACACGCACCTTCTGGCGCACAAGGCGTCCCATGGGCAGGCGCTCACTGTGTCTGTCACTGTCCTCGTTGTTCCGGCTCGCAGCTTGCCACCGTACCATTGACCGTGAGTATCCAAACGATGTAGACTGAAGGAACATGTACCGGCTGTCAAATGGAAACAGAAACGGGTAGAGACGAGTCGCATCAACCATCCACGCTGGAATAATTGCACTCGCAATGATGAGTGGTTCCTCAAGCTGGCGATTGAGCTTCGCAGTCAGCTTTGAGTTGAGGAAGACTGTGTCAGGCACCTTAGCGTACGGAACTGCACCAGGCAATGTTTCCATGCTCGAATTCACTGCGAATAAAACACTCAATAGGCGAACGACGTCCACAATCACAGGGTTCGTACCGAAAGACACAGGCACCTCCTCCAAAGCGTTAAGATCCTCTGCTTCCAAGTCAGCACGTTTGACGGCAGGTGGCGCGACACCTGCTACTTTCTTGTATCTGACAGTGAACGTATCAGACCAAATACTCCGATCAAACGAGTGGTTGGTTCTAGGGCCAGCATTGTCCCCGTCTTTAGCTTCCAAGTACTTGTAAATGGCGCCAACAATAGTGCCATCGTGAGGAATGGGCTCACCCCCCATGTAGAATTCAAGGTGCCAGTCCTCTGGAGAGCTAGACGGTGCCGATTCGTCATCCCGAGTGGACTCAGAAGGTTCATCGGGTCTGTCAGCTTCATCCTCTGGGATTTCTTGAGTCTCCAGCTCCTCCTCAACCTCAGCTTCCGCCGCTGCCTCAGCCTCTGCCCCAGCCTCTTCCTGTTCCATGCTTTCACTTTCAGCAACATCCGCATCATCACCCTCTCCCTGTTCTGAGCTAAGATGTTCAACAATGTCTCCTCCCTCGAGCCTAGATCTCACTGATGACAACGAGCGTAAGACCTCTGAAAGTCTCCGCGACCTAGGGCCAGAGCCCAGACCAATATCCCGGCGAAATTGCCCGGAAAATAATCTGTATACTGCAAGCTTGGATCGAAAGAAGTCTTCCACAGCTTTGAACGTTGCAATGGCTTGGATTGTCATCACAACACTCTTTAGCTGGCTGGGAACGTCTTCGACACCCTCTTCACCAACAAGCTTGATACGCACCTGGCGTGCCAGGGCTGCAGCTGGTGTCGTCACCCTAGTATCGGGGATACCAGAGGTTATGACATCAAAATGCTCGGCACGACCAAGAGCCTCATGAAGTCCAGAGACGAGAGTCTCAAAGACCCTTGTGTTCGTTCGTAGAAATACACTCTTGAACTGTTCACGATGCCGTAGTGACTTGCGTTCGTCGCTGTTCACGAGGCACGATAACAGCGCATTCAGAACACCTGACTGAACAAGTTCAAAGCTGGACACTCGTGAAACAAGCTCCGATAAGGAGGTCATATTTTGGGCTAGATCAGTACCAGAACGGATGCCATGTGCCAGCTGCTTCAGCTGAGACATGGTTTCCCTAGTATCTGCTTCGTAGCTGTCTGAACCAGCCATTGCCGCCGAGAAAGCTTCATGGAGCTGCTCGGCGCAGTAGTAAGTAAGGCCACTGAGATCGGAATCGAAATTGAGAAACACCACTGACTCGTCATTCTCATCTTCAGCTACATCCATACGATCTGTCATCACAGAGTTCGCAAGATTGTTGTGGTCGAGAAGACGGTCAACTTCAGTCATCACGCCAATACGATAAAATGCTGGTAGGTATATTTCGGGCATCTTGTCGGCGATGACAGTCGACACTTCGATGGCTCCGAGAATGAGAGATGGGAAGTCAGCCTGCGCGAAAATGGAACAGACGAGGGAGGCCAGCTCCAAGTTCTTCAGTGTCAGCTTGAGGGATTCACCGTCCAGAGCGCAGACAATCCGCAGAAGACCGCTGAGAACCAGCTGTCGAATAGTTTGATCAATTGAAGCCGAATAAACATCCAGCAACAATGACGCGGTTGTTCGACAAAAGTGATTGAGGGCATCGGGATAAGCACCTAATAAGTCTGCACGCTCTGTGGCGAGGGCCTGCTGTTGCTCCGTCAGCTTGAATCTATAGGGGCCTGACCAACGGCAGTCCTCAGGAGTCTGACCTGCCGGCAAGATTTCGAGGATGAACTTCAGTGAGGTTACAATGACGTCCTTACTGGCATGGATGAGTGCTTGGATGATGGATCGGTTGTCCTTTCGCAGAGCGTCCGCTCCGTCGAAGATAGGTGTATGCTGAGTGAGGATCTGATAGACAAGGTCTCCAGCCTTTTCCTGTATGAGGACGAGGGTCAAGCTGCTTGAACTCTTCGCAACGATAGAGATTACGCGGAAGAGTCGCGTTCGTAACCCGTGTGTACCCGAGATTCCAGGATCCAGAAGTCCTAGGAGTTTCTTGAGCAGTTCAGGGGTAACAATGAGCTCTAACTCGGTAGGCTGCTTAGAGAAGTTGTTAACTATCTCGCAGATGCAGATGCATGCGTTCTCAACGACGACCGAATCACTGTTCGAGAGCGTATTCTGAAGCGTAGGAATGATGTCAAGAATGACCGGAAGAGAGTCTGAAGAAACTCTAAAGCAACAGTTGGCAGCCGTTTTAAGTGCCGACCGCTGCGTATGGACCGAGAAAAAGTCCAGGTAGCTGAGAACGGCGTTCAGTCCACCAGCATTGAGGACGGCCCGCGGATGCTCATCAGATATCTTTTCGAGCGTTGTGAGGACCTGCTCGGCCAGGTCAATGTACTGGATCTCGAGAAGCTTCTGACATAGGACAGGTATAGCTTCTGAAACGACAATAGCATTTATCGACGATGGTAGGGCCTCAATGAGATTTGAGATGTTGCGACACGCCAGGAGCATGAGTTCAGGGCTTCCCTCAAACATGGGGTCGCGCATCACCGATACGAGTTCCTCAGCAATCGTTTGCGATGGAAAGTAGCCGAGCAGCATATCCTCATTGGACACGAGCAGAAGTTCGGAAAGCTCCTCCAGTGCAATCATTACATTGGTAGGATCCGTGTGGTCTTGGAGTGAAGCGACAATAGGGCGAATGCGTGAGGCGAATGCAGGAGCTAAGGATGACGATAGTGCACCAAAGATGTTGTGCATGTGACGACGAGCTGGGGGTCGATGGGTTGTGCCATCGGCTTCATCCTGGTCTTCGTTGCTGTCACCGTAGTCACCGTAGGGATCCTCCTCCTCTTCATCTTCGTCTTCGTCCGCATCTTCATCCTCATCTTCTTCGTCATCTTCGTCTACAGCTTCGCCGCCCGCTTCTTCCACTTCATTATGGTGGGGGTGGCTGTCGTCTAAAAGATCATCGGTTCCACGGGGTTCGGTTGTGTCGTCTGCGTCGTGGTATTCATCCGTGTCACTGCCACCTTGCGGGTCAGCTGTGTCGCCCTCGGATTCGCGGCGGCTCTGGCGCCGTCGGTAGCGGTAGCCCGAGGGTTTGCTGAGGTCGTGCTCCGTGTCCGTAGCGCCCATGAGTTGGCGGAAACTGGGCTGACTGGCGCTGAGATCAGCCGGAATGCGTTCGTAGCGACCAGGCTTCCCGGATCCAGGTTTCGAATCAAAGTCCTTGCGGGACATGATGTCCTCGGACCGGTATCTTTAAAGGACAAGAGCGAGGTCTAAGTCGGAATCAAGGAGTATAAAGGCAGCCCGTCAAGCGCAGAATCGCAAGGTTCCAAGCCAGTACTAACAACTGTGAGTGGATCTATCAAAGCAAGGAGGTTTGTATCCTCCAGCTATGCTTCAGCAGTTATAGTTGACCAGGACCCAACACTTGATACCGGAGTGACTAAGTGGTCTCCGTATAAGGGTCTTGTGTCTTGTTGAGGTCGGACACAATAGGGGCAACAGCGCAACACGCAACACCAGGTTCGTGGATTTGTCAGCTACTCCTCACTCGGATATCTCCCCGTTGCAAACCTCACAGCGGGCCACTGTTTCTGATGAGTGATGTAGTGGCGGAAGGTCAGGCTGAGGGCCGAGATACTGGCGCTGCCAAGGATAGGGTACTGGTACTGCGGCAGACCGCCAGGGTGGAAGGAGCCATTTCGACTCTGCCAAGTGCTAAAAGTTTCTCTGTTAAAAGCTATAGTACAAAACCAGAACCACCTTGGACTTTCAAAACTCATTCCGGAAACACGGACCTGGGAATGGCTGGCCGTAATACACAGAAGATGATGTCGTGTCCGCAGTCAATTAAGGGCAAAAGCGTGCAGCAAATCTACTACGCAAATCTACTACACTCCTGGAGAGGGTTGTAAACCAACCACCAAGCATTTCAATTTGTTTATCTCAGCTAATGAGAACAATTAAATTACACAGGGACCTCCTCCGAGCAAATCGTCTCCGTCCTGTCTACAATATCAATCAGCGATCTGAGTCACAGACAATTGCGCTATATGGCGATAAACGATAGTGGTTAGGGCATAGATACAGCCGTTCAATAGTGCAAAAAAATATATTGCATCTCGACGAAATCTGCGAACTCGAGATAGTTGACTTTGGGTCCTTTCAAACAGCTGACTCTGCCACTATAACACACCATGAAGCTCGACACAAGTCACATGCGCTACCTGTCGGTTGACGACTTTCGCGTCCTCACAGCTGTAAGTCCCTTAACAATACGGCGTCACTAGGTCAACCTCTAACTCAGGTGGAGACGGGGTCTAAGAACCACGATATTGTTCCCACAACAATGATCATACAAATATCCTCGCTACGTAGTGCCTCTGCTGTGCAGCGCAGCATCTCAGAACTCGCCAAGATCAAGCTTATTACTCGTGTTCGCAATGCGAGGTACGATGGATACCGACTAACCTACCATGGATACGACTACCTCGCGTTGAAAGCACTGGTCAAGCGCGATTCGATCTTTGGAGTTGGAAACCAGATCGGAATTGGAAAAGAGTCGGACATTTTTCTCGTTGCTCATGGGTCGGGCACTCAGAACGTCCTCAAGGTCCACCGATTAGGACGTATCTCGTTCCGTACTGTCAAGAACAACCGTGACTATCTGCGCAAGCAACAGAGCGCCAGCTGGATGTTCCTCTCGCGACTCGCCGCTGAAAAGGAGTTTGCGTTCATGAAGGCCCTTTACGATGCCAAGTTCCCTGTCCCTGTGCCTATTGATCACTCACGACACCAGATTGTTATGTCGCTGATCGACGGATTCCCCATGCGCCAGCTAAAGGCTCACGATAACCCCTCGCGCCTCTACTCGACGCTTATGAACTTCATTGTCCGCCTCGCTAGCCATGGTCTGATTCACTGTGACTTCAACGAGTTCAACATTATGATCCGCGAGAAGTTTAAGGAGCCTGAGGATGAAGTTGTCGTTATTGACTTTCCCCAATGTGTATCTATTTCTCACGTCGATGCCAAGCGCTATTTTGAGCGTGATGTTGACTGTATTCGCGACTTCTTTGAGAAGAAGCTTGGTTATGTGTCGAACGACTACCCTCGGTGGGAGAAGGACGTTCAGCGAACCGACAGTCTCGATATCTTAGTGGGTGCCTCGGGCTTCAACAAGAAGGAGGTAAAAGAGTTTGAGCTGGCCATGCAGCAGTCTCGTGAGACTTTTGGCGATGAAGAGGGCCTAGAGGTGAACGATGACGATGAGGACGAAGAGGATGAGGATAACGAGGACGAAGAGGACGATGAGGATGAAGAGGGCGAAGATTCCGATGAGGAGGTCGAAGACACTGACGATTTCCAGGCCAGAGTCGATGCCGAGATTGCCCGTAAGGGTATCGAGAATATGAAGATGGACAAGCTCGGAAACTACATTCTGGACGAGTAAGTAAATCGACTTCAATCTAGAGCACAGAGAGAGCCTGAACTACAAGATCGATCTGTAGCCTGAGATAAATGTTGCATGCAGTATACTATCGTAATCTTGTTAATACTGACTATTCCCTATCAAATTGACATTTTGCTGTCAAGAGCAACACTGCTCTCGAGATGAGCTCAGGGGAACCCTAAGCATATTCTATTATCGCGGTGGCACGGCGTAAGCTGCCTTATAATATTTCGAGAAATGAGTTTCTGTTTCAACACATTGTAATGCTCTACAAAATTCTCGTAGAGCTGCCAGTAGAAGCTGCCAAGGACGGGTCTGTCAAGCCGGAGACTGTGATTCCGCTCACAGATCTCGATGCGAAAGACGGCTTCATCCACCTGTCGACGAGTGAACAGTTACAGGCAACTCTTGGCGCGTTCTTCAGCAACGTCGAAGAAGTGACCGTCTTGTCTGTGGATCTACCCGACTCCCGTGAGACCGAGATCCTCGCGGGGAACACTGGCAACCGTCCTGGAAGCAAGCTACAGTGGGATTGGGTGGAATCACGCCAACAGTACTTTGGTCATTTATACGGTGACCTCGAGAATCGCGACATTATTGGCAGCCAGGTTCTGCACCGCGTTGGTGATGCCTGGTCGTAGATACTTGGAGGGCAGCCTCGTGGCAGCTCTCAACACGGCGTCTAGACACCAGGATCACGTTGATTTTGTATATATGGGACGAAGCGAGCAGTTCGTGGCGGATCTGGCCGATGTAGAGGATGTCGAGTCGTCGGACAAAGTGACCATTCGATTCGCGGCCGGGCCTAGACAGCTCTCAACTTTCCTTTACGCCAATATGGATTATGCCAAGCGCCCACAGGGAAGTCTGCTGCTCGTGTGGGGCTTTCTATCGCAATTGAGAGCGAACGATGGGCTCACAGCCGAGAACGTCGTGAAGGAGTTGTCTGTAATCCTGGGAAGTCTCAAGCAGGATGACGACTTTGTGCTTGCTGACACTTGTGATGCATCATCGCGGATCCCCATGGGATTAATGGTCGATGAATCAAAATATGACACGGAGCAGCTGGTACCGCTTGACAGGTTGCTGAGAAGATGGTTACAGGTAGACGAGAGCTGAATGTAAATGCAATGATAAATGGTTTCACAAGGTTGGATCTTCGATGTTGGCAGACTGGACCTCAGGAATCTCAGCATCATCTTCGTAGAGATCTTCGTCTTCGTCTTCATCTTCCTCATCAGATATAATCCACTCCGTTGGCTTCTCCTGGAACTCTTCGGGCCAGAACGGCATCTTCTGCCATTCACGCTTGTTCGTCACGATGTTGGAGATGTCGCCCTTGACTTTGGTGCCCGACTCGGCAACCAGGACGGCCGGATCATACAGCTCAACGAGGGTATAACCGCCACGTTTAACAAAGACGGTGTTGCGGAACTTGGGAGGCATTAAGACAAGAATCGTGCGGTCTTGGTCAGACACAAGAGCAGCCTCAGATCCGAGAGCTTTCTGTAGCTTGGCTGCTTGTGAAGGAGGGACTATAGACTCGTAGAGACTGTTTCCTCTCGGCTTGACAATCGTCACAATGAACTCGTTCTCGGCGAGCTGATCCGGAGGAACACCAACAGTATCGAGGAGGCGCTGTGTAATACGAGGTCTACCCATGGTATGAATCTGAGGTGTATAGAAGTAGAGTACAAGTCGGTGAATCTACACTGCCATATGAAATTTCATGCGGCTCAAAAAAATTATCAGGGGTAAACCGGGGCATCATAAATGTGTAATACTCTACAAGTCACTGAGATTATCTCTAAATGCATACATAAACAAGTTAAAAAGTCAGTCCGTTAGACAGTCACTACCTCGGAGTCGGCCTTGTTGTAGTAGGCGACGAGCGTGACTTTGAATTCGGAGCACACAATGCCAAACTGCTTGAGAAGTCGGGTCTGGCGTCCATCGAGAGCCTCGCCCTCCTTGCACACCGTGTACTCGCCAGACAGCTCGACCTTTCCACTCTTGAGCTGCGTGGGCATTCCCAGAGATCGCACAGTAGCCTCGAGCGAATGCACGAGCGGGACATCGTCCTCAGCGGGGATCTGACCTCCACGGCTGTACACAACACCGGCAGGGACTGTGAACGTAAGGGGGGCCACGAGACCAGCACGGGCAAAGTCAGACTTGACGAACGACTCAAAGTAGTCCTTGACCACCTGGGGCTCCTCGTCAGTCATCAGAAGACCAATATCTCCCTTCATGAAAGCGGACAGCTTGTGGATGTTGTCAGCGTGCTCGTCTTCGACAGTTCGGCCTAGAGCCTTTTGCATGACACGGGTGCGTCCAAACAGAACTCTGCTTCCAGCCCAGTCCTGTCTGATGTTCTTGAGGAAGGTGTTTCGCATGTTGTCGACGCGGAAAACCCAGGTGTATGCATACTTGTCGACACACTCCTTGATGTCGTCGCCTATCCGCTCCTTGTCGGCACGGGTCTTTTTGTCGGTCTTGGTCAGGGCGACTGAGTTAGAAAAGTTTCATCAGCTGTTTATGGACCACTCACCCAGCTTGGATCTCTTGGACTTGGGCATTGTTTTAGTCGCTTCTGGTGAAAGTTGAGATCAAAAAAATCTATGCATCTCTGCACTCGAGCTGTGCCCTGGCCCTGATATACTAGAGCCGGGTAAACTGAAGTCTGGCGGTATAAAAAAGTTAACCACCGCAGAATCTCGCTTCTTCTTTAATGCTCAGTGCAGACGAGAGCATTCCAAGGGGGTTTCTGGTATCTGCAGAAGATCTCGAGACTTTCCATGTAAAGCACTTTGGTGTTGCTCCGGATCTGGCCAGTATCCCTGGCCAGGCCGAAGCGAATGAACACATCAACGAGCCCGTCGCCAAGATCAGCTCAGGCTCTGGTAGGGCTCGTATCACGAAGGAGCAGATTGCGTTTCTGCGTGATGGTGAGATCCGCCGAAAGACACTCGAGGCGGAGCGCTTAAAAGTACAGACAGAGTCAATTGACAATGTGGAGGCTGTTAGCGTAGAGGAGACGATACCTTCGATGCCAGTCACAAGCGACTTCTCTGAGTATGCCAGGCTATTCGGGCCACTGGCGACTGATATCTCGGCAGTCGATAAGGCTGTCGATGAACACTTCGCCAGGATATGTGCCACTCATCATATCAAACACTACTATCCAGTTTTACCACTGTAGTAGCTCTCAAGCCGACTGGACCTTTGAGTCTGTCACCAGGTAAGTGATTTGGATCTCCCTGCGAAATGATGAAAAACCGTCATCCTTAAACATATCGTCTGCACATACTATTGTCATTTTCGTGTTAGACATTGATGACAGCAATTGGGTAATTCTGATCGCAATAATATGCGAGCTTAACTAACAAGAAGAGGTGGACTTGCAGTTGGTATGAGATTGAATGATTGGTTCGGAGAAGAACTAGGCGGACTTAAGTGAGCTCTAATATCGGAGTGAACTCTGTTGATCGCTTATCAGGGCAGTCGTTCTCAATGTACATAGTATATATACCATTGCGAGATGGTCGTGATACACCAATCACTAATGTATGTTCCGTCGGGTCCAGTATCGTAGTAACTTGTAACAACCACTGTTAACACCTGATCATCTAAATGCAGTAGTAGCGATCACCAAAGTCACCAAGTCCGGGCTGGATATAAGAGTGAGTGTCAAGACCGTCGTCAATGACGCCAGTGATGATACGGACCTGCGGGTAAGTGTCAGTGAAGGCCTTGATTCCCTCTGGAGACGCAATGAGGTTGAGGAAGAGGATGTGATCCTCAGCAACGCCCCGGGATTTGAGGACCTCAACGGCCATCATGGCCGATCCACCAGTAGCAAGCATTGGATCAAGCAGAAACACGTATCGCTCAGCAATGTCCTCTGGGAGCTTGTCGTAAAAGAGCTTTGGGCGGGCAGTTTCCTCGTCTCGCTGGATGAGGATCTTACCGATGCGAACGCTTCGGCAACAGTCGCGAAGTCCTTGCTCCATCGACTCGCCGGCTCGCATGATGGAGACACCGCAGATTTTGCCCTCAAACTTGACGCCATCGAACTTCGTGCCAGTCGGGGTCGAGATCGTGGCCGGGGTCACCGGTAGCAGGTTGAGGCCTTCTTCAACAAGCAGGCGAATGATGCGATCAGAGTAGAAGATGAAGTCGCTTCTCGGGGTATCTCTGTCGCGGATGATCCTAGGTTAACTGCGTTCAATCGAACGAGACAGCACTCACGTATACAGACCCAGAAGCTGGTTCGTCTGAGGAAGAACGGTAACGGTCTCTGGAACTCCCATTGTGGTGTAGTTGGTTAGCTGTAGAAGTCGATCTGATCGCCATTTCAAGATTCAGGGTAGAGGCATCGTGCAGCCTGGGCATAGCGCATTCAGAAACTCGAAATAAGCGCCAGTATTTAATGTTAATTGGTGTAGTAAGTGCGAAATAAGAGCTAGTAATCAATTGGTGTATTCATATAAAGGATCGTAATGTAACTGTAAGAAGTATGTGTGGTATATGCGTGGAGTGGCCTAAAGGCTAGAAGGATACAGGGGAGCGTATGGTACATTCAATAAATAAGTTATCGTAGCTCGTTAAATGACGTGGTAGGGTATCCCGCAAAATTAGGTAGAGACCGAAGAGTCTGACGAGGCTCGGCTGACAGTCGACATCAGTGACGGTGAGTACAGACTCAGCGTCGAGTTGATGCCCGGGAAACTGGAGCTGTGGGCCGGGACTTCTTCAAATTTGGGGAGCTCCGAAACCATGTCGTAGTCTGGGGGACTCAGCGGAACGTCGGCGTACACTGGAGGTACCTCCTCGTCCCACGAGATTCCCAGTCCGCTGTGGTCGGTGACCATGATGTTGAACTGCATACGGAGAACGCGAGCAGCTCCTGTTGGGACAGAGTGTCGCGCTGACTTATGGGGGAGCGCCTCTTCAGAGATGACGAGCTCCATGATAAGAGCATGGGTGACTACGAGGCCGAGAGTAGGGTCATCCAGGTTGCAGCAGGCAGGGTGCGACGAATGGGTCGAGACATCGTGGAACTCGAGTTCAATTTTGCCTTTACCCGAGAAATCAGTCTTCCAGCCTCCCTTGATCTCACCTGATGCGAGGACTCGCACATCTTCTATGATCTTGTCCTTGTCCTTGGCCTTGCCCCTGTCGGTCTGCTCAGCAGACGTGGGCGATGGGTCGACTTTTACGGTCTCGTCGACGCGCCAGTTGATCTTGCGCATGCGCCAGCGAGCAGTAGCGCTGTTTCCGCAGATGCCCTCGAGACGCAACTCGATGGGGAATGTGGAGCTGGGGTGGATGACGGGTGGGAGGTTCATTGTAGCAGTGAGGTCGGTGGGCGGGAAGATGCGGACAGAGGTACGCTGGGGGCCCGGGATGATGGATCGCTTGATTTGCAGGGGGTGAATGATTTCATATGGCGCGCCATGGCCCTGCTGGGGAGTGGCCACTGCCTTGATGTAGTAGGTGATTTCAAAAAGAAGGCTTGAGGCTGTCGAGGGCAGAGAACCAGGGACAAGGTATGAAAAGGGGTATCCGTGGACGCGCTTGGGCAGATCGGCCGGGTGGGCGAGCACGTCCCAGCGAGCAAGTTCCGTGACGTGGTTCTTGACGTCCTTCTGGAGCGGATCAGAGGCCGAGGCCGAGGCGCCGTGGTGGTGGGCCGAGGGAGCATGGGTCGAGATCTTGACGTCCTGGTAGACGGCCATGAAGACGGACTGCATGGGAAACGGGTCATCCTGGACGACCTCGAGATCAAAGATGCCGCTGAGCAGCGCGCCCGTCGACTCGGTGTGCGAGCCGTACAGGACAAGAGGCGGCGATTCAAAACGAAAGCTTTGCTTAACGGGCTTTGGCGGCTCAAAGGCCACGGGCAGCGACTGCTGTGAGACGGACGAGTTGGAGCCGACGGGCTGGAGGAACGGGCTGCTGCTCGGCGATGAGCGCGGTTTCGATCCAGGCGAGCCCCTGATCTTGGGCCGGGGCGAGTGACTGCTGTTGCGTACAGGCAGGCGCATGGTAGGAAAGAGAGAGGTGGAGGAGAGAGATAGAAAGATAGAGGGTAGAGGGCTAGAGGGCTAGAGAGAGACGCAGAGAGGGAGAGAAAGCAAGATAGGGAGAGTTGTGGGGGAAGGACGATAGGCTGGGAACAGCAGGAGGCCGATTAGTCCAGATTGGGAAGTGTGCACAGAAACACGGGCAGATGCGAGACCTAGAGATGAGGGGGGTTGAAGGCGAGAAGCGGAGGTTGAGAAGAGGAGAGTCGAGAGAAAAGAGCAAGTAGTCGAGGTGAGTATACGGGTGAGTATACAAGCGATTATACAGGCGAGTAGTCGAGTGAGTACACGGGCGAGTACACGGGTGTCTGGTGAGTAATCGTAGTTTGAGGGGTCGTGGGGGATAACAAGCGTATGGCCGGTGAATAGAGTTTTATTATTGCACGATCGCGGCGGGGGTGATTAGAGGCCGAAACGACACGACACTGGAGAGCACCAGGTAGAACGAAGACGAGGGAGAGATGAGGTTGGCGGAGATGTTATATAACCGAGGGACTGGCAGAAGGGATGTTCGCATCGGGTTTCCCCAGTTAGGCACATTTTGCGCGCAGGGTGCTTTTGGGAGAAAAAGCAAACTGAGACTTAGCCGGGAGGAGACCGCGCCGTAACTGGACGAAGGCTGGCAGTTGAGGAGGTGGGGGTGAAGCCGGTAGGTGGTAATGACAACTAATAGGCAACAGAGGTTCAAGTATTTGTGATTTACTGACTACTGGACTGCTACAACGGTACTTCCGCCCGCCCGCGTGAATGACCGAGAAGAAATTTTTGCGAGCCGCACGGCCTGCAGCTACGCGCCGTGCCCGTTCACCATCTGACCACGAGGAGTCCAAGAGCTCGGCGGAGCAGAGTGCCAGGTGGTGACAAATGCTTGGTACACTTGATCTTGTGTTGATGACGGCGAGAACTCACGGTACTTTAATTCCCCCGTTAGCTCCTTCTTTCGGCTCGTATTATGCCGTATCGTTGTCCTCCCCCGCAAACTCGTACTGCAAGGCTAGACCCGACGGTGCGTCAGCAAATGCCGCCCGGCTGGCGCCACAACGGCGGTTAATCCGGCTCACGCGTGCCAAACGGGGCGGAGACGCCCATAGCGTCTTGGCTGAAAAGAAAGATGCAAACAAAACTGACAAAACAGTGGCATTCGCCGGCTCTAGCCAGCACGCAATCGGCAGCGGATATTATTAGCCGCGATGGCGCGGCTGGCACGCTTGCACCTGCCGTCGCGCAATGGTGCAGTGTGCAGTACATGGGGCAACTGATATCACTTCGTGACATCATTACTTGGCCGGCGCATTTGTACTTGATTCTTGGACCTCTTCTTGCTGACATATTGTTGACGTGTGTGCTGCCTCTGACTGCTATCTCTCCACCACCTTCGACATGGGTGGTCTTGTGATGTCGGTCTAGCACATATGCCACTATACGCCTGGTTACCCGACCGGAAGCTCAATTCTTCACAGCTCTCCACACGATCCAGCCAATCCAACACAAGCCAAGCAGGTTACAGAGCACACGACTCACGTTACGACGCTGTTTAACTGCGCGCTGCTCCTGCCCGGACCCGGATCCCTCCGCTCTTCCTGCCCCGTCGAATTGAGCTGCTGACGCGCCTCTGTCTGTCGCTGCAGGTTCATAGAAGGTACACTCTTCCTGCCTTGCGCTCCTGCCTGATCCCGCTCCTGCTCCACTACAGGCGCCGCGGACTGGCTCTCCTACCTACCCACCTCTTTTCCTGCTTAGAATGCCCCCGATTTGCTCTGTTCTGATGTATCCGACCCCGATCTGAGCTTCCTTTCAACCAATACTCCGAACACCATCGCACCATATACAGCGATTCTCGGTTCCCGCATCTCTACAAATACATCGACAGCACCTCCCATGCAATACCAGGTTCCTGTCGACGACGGGCCATGGCTGTCGTCGACGCACTGGCAGCAGCAGCTGCAAATGGCGCAGCTGTCACGGCAGACTGCCAGCTCGCCGCACAACTACGCTCGTAGCGCGGCCATTGCTTCGCGAACCTCGAGCGGCCAGAACCCCGTACCTCTCACTGTCACGGAACTGGCTCTTCAGATCGTCCAGCAGAACCAGCAGAACGCGACGGGTTCCACCTACAGCGGACCTAGTCGCACCAGTGCTGCCGCGCCGAACCCGCAACAGAAGAACGAGCAGCTCGAGGAGGAACGCCAGCGACGCATTAATGAAGACATCAACAAGCAGTTTTGGACCGCCATTGACCTCAGCGGCCAGGGCATCACCAACATCACCCCCAAGCTCTTCAACTATAACTTCCTCCAGAAGCTGTACCTCAGCCATAACAAGCTCACGAGCCTGCCGCAGTCAATAACGAAGCTGTCGCAGCTCAAGGTCCTCGATCTGTCCGATAATCTTCTGACCGATCTGCCCTCGAAGTTGGGCCTGTTGTTCAGTCTCAGATACCTGTTTCTGTTTGACAACAAGCTTCAATCTCTGCCCTACGAGTTTGGCTGCCTATTCCAGCTCGAAGTCCTTGGTATCGAGGGCAACCCGCTCAGTGATCATCTGCGCGAGGTGATGGCTGAAGAAGGGACCCGTGGTGTCATTGTTGACCTACGTGAAAAGGCCCCTGTAACTATAGAATCGCCGCCACGCGAGTGGATGGTTTTCGAGGACAGTCCACAGAAGCCTGGCAAAGACTCGGCTAAAGACTCGGCCAAAGACGCTGGCAAGGACGCAGCATTCAGCGTCACAAGCTACAATACCCTGTGCCAGTGGTACGCAACCCCTCAGATGTATGCATATACTCCGTCGTGGGCGCTTGATTGGAACCACCGCAGCGAGTTACTCAAGGAGCAGATCCAGACGCTCGACACAGATGTTGTATGCTTGCAGGAGGTCGACCGCGTCAGCCTTGAGGACTTCTGGCTGCCGTACATGACGAAGCTTGGATACAAGGTTCTCTATTGGCCCAAGACGCGAGCTCGCACCATGAACGAGACTGAGGCACGCAAGGTTGATGGATGTGCTACGTTCTACAAGGACTCACATATGAAACTTGTTGAACGCCACTGTATCGAGTACAACTCGCTTGCTCTGCGCAAGGATGATCTCAAGAAGACGGCAGATATATACAACCGCATCATGAACAAGGACAACATTGCTATCATTGCTGTGTTCGAGATGGTTCAGACGGGTCAGCTGTTTGTTGTTTCCAACACGCATTTGCACTGGGATCCTGCCTTCAAGGACGTGAAGCTCGTCCAGGTGGCATTGCTATTGGAGGAGATTGAGCGTGTTCTCGACAAGTATGCGAGCAACTCGACACCAGAGGGAGGAAAGTACCCCGAGGTGACGGACAGCAAGAACATTCCGCTGGTTGTGTGTGGAGACTACAACTCGGCCACAGATTCGGGTGTCTATCAGCTGTTCTCGCAGGGCAAGATTGTTGGAAAGCATCCCGACCTCGAGGGCCGTGTTTATGGCCGGTTTACGGATGAGGGCATGACGCACAAGTTTGCCCTCAAGTCAGCCTACTCCGAGGTTGGCGAGTTGCCGTACACCAACTTCACGCCCAACTTTGTCGAGGTAATTGACTATATCTGGTACTCGACTCCATCACTCAATGTCAGCAAGCTGCTGGGACCTGTCGATGCTGACTACTCGAGCCACTTTGTTGGTTTCCCCAACGCCCATCATCCCTCTGATCATATTCCTCTTGCCGCCAATTTTGCGTTCAAGAAGACAAAGGAGGGCTCGACCAACACCAACTCGCGCAAGACATAGCGATCTAGTGTACAATGAACCCAGTAACAAGTAAGCCAGTAGACCGTAGATTTAGACCCAGGCTTTACCATTCAGGGTAGAGTGTTTGGCTTTGAAATTTCACCTTGCCCAGCTTCTCCACACAAATGCCGGTGAGACTGCGTTCAAGGGCCACGGCAGCCGTCGGCGTAAAGATGGAGGAGCCTGTGAGGCCTCTGAAGAGAGTACGCCGTTCTACAGTGAAGGCTGAGCCAGTCGATCCAGCAGAACTGCCGGTACACGTCAAAACAGAGGTCGTGGTGAAGGAAGAGATCAAGGTTGAGCAGTCGGAGTACACGAAACCGACGACTTGGGAACCCAAGAACTGGAGAGAGATCTACGCACATGTGAAGGAGATGCGTGCAAAGGTAATTGCGCCAGTCGACACAATGGGATGTGAGCGGTTACCTGAGGGAGTCAGCAGTACCATCACTCCGCAGGTCTTTCGATACCAACTGCTAGTAGCTCTGATGCTGTCCTCACAGACGAAAGACGAAGTGAACGCACAGGCTATGGAGGCTCTTCGGCAAGGACTCAAGCCCGTGGGAGGCCTTACTGTTGGTGGTATTCTCGCTACCCCTGAACGAGACATTGACGCTATGATTTGCAAGGTCGGATTCCACAATCGCAAAGCTGCTTACATCAAGGCAACGACACAGATCCTCCGCGACTCATACGGCGACGACGTGCCAAACACGGTTGTTGAACTCTGTGCTCTGCCGGGAGTGGGACCCAAGATGTCGCATCTGTTGATGCACCGCGCCTGGGGAATCGCAGATGGCATTGGCGTCGACGTGCACCTCCACCGGCTGGCCAACATGTGGGGGTGGACTGCTGTCAAGGGCGCCAACAAGAAACTGGCACCGACTCCGGAGCGAACACGAGAAGCCCTCGAGTCGTGGCTACCTAAGGAGCTGTGGATCGACATCAACCCGCTACTCGTCGGATTCGGCCAAACAATCTGTCTTCCGCGCGGTAGCAAGTGTGAACAATGTACACTCGCCACGGCCAAACTCTGTCGGGGTGTTGACCGTGCTCGAATAAAGAAAATGGCAGCACTAAAGGCCAAGGAGCCGGTTAAATGCGAGGAGACAGAGATCAACGATATTGAAGATCTTGTCTAGCATTACTGTACGATTAACGAAGAGGAGTTGATATTAACGAGTGTATACATTAGGAGAAGCAGCTACGGGACTATTAAGTAGCGCCAGATATGTAGAAAAGGAGTAGCGAATGACCTCGAACAGAAACAAAGTCAGGCTCAAACGACGCTATTAGAGGATGTTGAGTCGCATCGCCTTAGACAACGGTAGCGGGGTCAGCAGCGGGAGCGGGAGCAGCGGCAGCAGGAGCAGGAGCAGCAGGGGCGTTGGAGATCATAGTGTCACCAGAGTAGCGAGCGTCCTTCTCAGAGTGGAACAGGGGTCCACGAGGAGGCGCGATTCCGAGCGTGGCAAAGTCAACATCGCGGACAGCAAACAGGAAGTACGAAGGGAGGAAGACAAAGACGCACAGGTCGAGAACACCGTAGAAGACTTGCTCAGAATCGTTCTGGATGACGTTACCACCCTCGGAAAGACCCCACGAAACGGGGTAGATGAAGAGCAGGAATGAGAGAACACTGGCGGTGATGGTGACGGCGCGGCCAGCATCAATGGACTCGTCATTGGCAGAGCGACGGAACGTGAAGAGGAACTCGTAGAGGACGAGGCCGAGGGAGACAGCAGAGAATACGAAGTAACCCCACTTGTAGGTCGAGTGGATTAGCGAACCAATGAGCAGACCAACAACAAAGATCTCAATGCCGAGGGCCGAGAAGAGAGCCGTGGAGATGGGAACAGCGCTGATGACTGAGAGGTTGGCAAGGTAAGGCAAGAAAGAGAGGAACCATCCGACGTAGCGAGCGTAGAAGATCTGGCGAATACCGGGCTCGACGCCGCTGTCACCGCTGGTGTCGTGGTTGAACTCGGCCTGAATACCGGTCCAGCCAAGGTCAGAGGCCATGGTGTAGTAGGTGATGGCCATAAAGAAGGACGAGGCGACGTGGTTGTAGTAGAAGAAGCGCTCATTGTCAGGCTTGGACAGGCGGCCGACGACAAGCAGGGCAATGGAGTAGAGGGCAAGTACCGAGAAGACGGACCACAGCCAGTCCGAACCGTGTTCGGTGATGTGGAGGTCGAGGCCAGTAGGGGGGTTGAGGGCAACGGCCTGGTTGCCGCTGCGAGAGATCAGTTGCGAAAAGGTCATTTTGTAGTTTGAATTAAGAACTCAGTGGCTGGAGATCAGTGACAAACAAAAGAGGAAGTTGGAGCAGGGAACCCATGTATTTATAATAATTGGCACTGGTCAGATCGGGAGGAGGGGGACGATTTGGTTTGGTGGTCAGGTGGTCGTGGCCGGAACGGATCCGGCCTGATCGTGGGTACATCGGAACAGAATGGGTTGCAGAAAGAAGATTGACACACTAACAGAGAGCGCTACTTTTGGCCGCGTTCTAGCGCGGCAGGTAGTCGAGAATATCTAGGCCCAAACGGACAACAATTGAGCGTGCAGTAGTCCTCGTAGCCACTGCCATTCTCAATTGCCGCCTGTCTCCAGGGCTTTGTTGCAAGCTTGAATCATCAAGTGGGCAGGGATCAGGGGGAGTGCGCTTGCTTTTACCAGGGAACCCTGCAGAAACCTGCGCGGTGCCGCCGATCGGCGCTGGTTCGGGGCGATTGGCATCGCAGCCATCGCCCATTAATAATGGCGTGTGGACGGCAGCTGCTCGGGTAAGTCCCTGAATAGGCATCGGCGCTTCGTCAGATGACCCGGTGGTTCCGGGACAAAGACCTAGCGGAAAGCTCGGAAGGAAGTCGGGCCCGAGTCAACTAACTAAATGGTCTAGCACGAATACCCCTAGCAAACCGAACCCCCTGCCAAATGACTCCCCACCCAGATGACTTCTTCAACGGCTAGGCGAAGTGCAGTTGTACATGCGAGGAAACTCATGGGGCAGGGAGTGATGAGGCTGGCCTGAGTCTTGGTGTCGAGATTCATCTGGCTTCAGTCTGGCATCAGTCTTGCGGGTACAACTTCTTCACTTTCGGAAACCATCGGTTATCGGAGCGAGCGGGACTGCAAAGCACCTGATGGAACTCCTTGACCCGTGCGACCCACGGAGTTGCAATATTACCTATGACTCCATCCTTGCTATCAGTCCGGCTGGTCCGGATCTGCACCGGCATGGCGTGGCCCGGCTGAGGAGATGCCGACGCGCGCCCAAACGGCTGCCCTGCATGGGGGTGAGGAACATTGTGGAAAACCACCCCATTCTCGGTCTCCCCCGCACACACCATAATTCCACCTGTCAGTTCATCTGGCTTCATCTTGCTAAGATCAAATGTGCTGGAAGATGTCGCTGTTTGCACCTGAGAGCCAGGTGAGCCAAAAGCTAGGCGCATTGCACTCATCGGGCAGAATTTACGATAGCCCAGTTAGGAGCAACCAAGTTGGTACCAAGTTAGTACCAAGTTAAGGCGCGGCCTAGTCAGCTAACACGACAAGCTCCTCAGGATATTCCCGGACATTCCTGGTTAGGATCTCGATCATAACTATCGGGTAAGACCTGGAGTGGACTAGTTGGATTCGTTGGGCCTCTGCACGTGACAGATCATGATGCGATGAGATTCGGATCCGGCCACTAGATTCATGTCGAATCTGATATGCCCCCAGCGGGGTCTACCCTAGCTGTTTCTGTAAAGTTGTCGCTTTCCTTGGCAGCTCCAGAACCTCTCTCTACACCTTCCGAGTCTATCACTTCCAGTTGTCATGTCTGGCAAGCCCCTGACTCCTCTGCCTCGCCGCTTGCGTGGCCGGTTGCCAGATGGGAACGTGCTGCCTTCCTCGGCCGGCGCCCTGCGCTCGCTAGTCGTCACATTCATTGAGGCCTGTCTCTCGATGCTGGCTGCTTTTGGCCTCTGGCGAAGTTTCCGCCTGGCATGGGCTAAGGACTGCCCCATTCTGCCTAGCTCGCCTACCTGTACCCACTGGCTCCACGCCCTGATGCTAGTGGTGTTATCCCTCGCCATATACCTCGTGCTCGATCAGCTGTTTGACCTGACGTGCGATGAACCGCGCATTCGCCGCCTGCCCTGCATCCCCGGTTACCCCATTGTCGGCAACCTCTTCCAGCTGGGCCCTAGCCAATGCCTCACGTACCTGCGCTGGTCTCAACACTACGGGCCCGTGTTCCAGATGCGCCTCGGCACAAAGCGTGTCGTTGTGGCAAACTCGTACGACGCGGCGAAGTACTTGTGGGTCGACCACATGGCGGCTAATGCGTCTAGGCCCATTTCCTACACCTTTCACCGTATCGTATCGAGCAGCCAGGGATACACAATTGGCACTACACCCTGGTCGGCGACTTATCGCCGCGAGCGCGCTGCAACGGACCCAGTTCTCAATAAGCCCGCCATTCGCTCGTACATGTATATCATTGACCGCGAAGCAAACTACTGCATCCGCAGCATGTTCCGCGGAATTGAGAGCGCCGCCGACAATGGCGACCTCCACGTCCATCCCTACTTCAACACATATGCCCTCAACACTGTAAGTTTACCGGTCTGCTTGGCTTTCGCTTGCTAACTTTAGAGTCTCACCCTCAACTATGGCATTCGTCTCGACGACGTCGACCGCGACCTGCTCACGGAGATCATGCAGGTCGAAAAAATGATTGGTCGCTTCCGAGGAAGCTTCCACAACTATGCCGACTACTTCCCCTTTCTTCGCCTTTTCTCCCTCACGTCTACTAAGTTAGCTGTCGAATACCGTCAACGAAGAGACAAATACCTCGACACTCTACTGGGTACCCTGAGAGCCAACATCGTCAGTGGAACATCGCCGCCATGCATTACTGGAAACATTCTGCAGGATGGTATGTCGCAAGTCAGCGAACAGGAACTACGCAGTATCTGCCTCACAATGGTGTCGGCAGGCCTCGACACCGTACCAGCAATGCTCATCTACTTTATAGGACACATGTCGCTTGAACACGGTCAAGAAATCCAGCACACGGCATACCAGATGCTCTGCGAAGCATACCCCGATTCCCAACCATGGCACAAGTGCCTTGAGGAGGACAATATACCTTATATACGCGCACTTGTCAAGGAGACCCTGCGGTTCAGTGCCATGCCTCTGAGCTTGCCGCGCAAGACCATCAAGGACATTGAATACCAAAACACAGTCATTCCAGCAGGATCCACCCTTTTCCTAAACGCCTTTGCTGCCAACTTTGACCCAGCACACTTCGACAATCCGTGTCAATTCAACCCCGAACGATACCTCTGTCCACAAAAGGGCCGCGGCCCGCCTCACTTTGCGTTTGGAGCCGGAACACGTATGTGTGCCGGTGCAAATCTTGCTGAGCGTGAGTTGTACATTGCATTTGTGCGGATTATATGTGCGTTTCAGATTCTACCACCTAGCAATCCGTTAGATGCCATGATCAGCGATCCTCGCGAGCTCATACGAGAGCACAATGCGCTCATGATTGACCCGCCGCATTTCAAGGTACGACTTGTACCACGTGATCCCGAGCAGCTACGCCGACTGCTGGCAGAATCCGACGAACTCTTGGGCCCATAGATATACCTTTGAGACGCCATAGTGCTCAGCATCCGAGATGCAAATGACAAACGACGCTTGTAGGGAGCATTGTTCCAGATACCTCTCGCAGGTATGCTAAATTATAATCACAATAGCCGAGTGGTGCATTAGAGAAGTACGAATTGCATATTCCAATATATTTTATACGGTTAATTGTAGAGTGACGAAGGTTATATCGACAGCTTATACTCTACCCCTGCATGCGTGCCCTTACCCACCCCGCAGTAGTGCCGAAAACGTGCTCCGGAGATGTTGAGTTTGACAGATCAGTCATGTCCTACGAGTTTTCCAGTGTCTCGGGCTTTTTCGCCCAGGCGGATCCCAAGACAGATGACTCGCTGTTTGACCATCTGACGAGTCATTTCGGGCGGCTCGCCAGCTCTTGGCCAGAGTTTCTCCGGCAGTTTGAGAAACTTCGGGCCGGTGCTGGGCCAAACACGAAGTACAAGCTGCTATTTCTGGCACGCCATGGCCAGGGATTCCATAATCTGGCCATTGAGATACACGGACAAAAGGAGTGGGATGTAAGTTTACTTACGACTATGAGTACCATCTAACAACAGGAGTACTGGGCTGCACTTGATGGAGACGACAAGATGACATGGGGACCAGATGCTGAGCTGACGGAACTTGGAGTTGAGCAGGCCAAGGCAAACCACCGGGCGTGGAAAGCTGAGACCGCCAACAAGATCCCCATGCCTCAACGGTACTACGTATCCCCGTTCACGCGAGCAATTGACACGATGCAATACACATGGACGGGCATATCTTACGGCCTCAGCGATCTGGCATTGCCGGCTCCGCTTGTCAAGGAGACTCTGCGCGAAGACATGGGAGTACACACATGCGACAAGCGACGCACAGGTGATTTCATTCGGTCACGGTTTCCTCTGGTAACGCTTGAGCCTGGTTTCGTCAACGACGACGTGCTGTGGAAACCCGACCATCGCGAGACTCCCGACGAGCATGACTCACGCACCCGTGAGTTCCTCAGTTGGCTGTTTGACCAAGACGCAGCTCAGGAGCATACGGTGATCTCTGTGACTTCGCATTCCGGTACCATCAACTCGTTTCTGCGAGTCATCGGACATCGCAGGTTTAGTGTGCTCACTGGTGGCATGATTCCTGTCATCGTTCGGGCGGAAAAGCTTACAGGTAGCAAGATCTGATAATCTTTGGCATGCAGATCGTGGGGCCATGGCACTTGCCGGCTTGCCGGGCTTGCCGAGATGGTGATCCTCACAAACTTAAACTGTATTACGCGAACTAAAATTTTTACCGATTCCTGGTCTAACTTCTCGCTCTAAACGTGGTCCGATACAACCAGAGTATATTAGGATATTGTATGTGCATAGTAATGTAGATGATGGATATGACGTGAGACTTTTGTATGCGAATAGATGATAGTCGTCGCTGGGTTAAAATGCCAGACCCAGAACAATGCGTTATATTTTAAACCTTCACCATCAGCTTAGGACCGCTAATGTAGAGGCGAGAGAGTCCCATAAACACCATGGAGGCGATAATAAGCACACCGCCAAAGATCTTGGCCGAGGTATAGCCACCATTGTCGTTGTCAATGAGAGCACCGCCCACAGGGGTACCGATGAGGACACCAAAACCACAGATGAAGAAGTTCATACCAAGACGGGTACCAATAGTGCTCAAGTCGGGTGTCATGCTGGCAATGCACGATGCCGGCAGTGAAACAAACGTTCCAGAGAAGAATCCATAGAGGATCGAGAATACAATAACTCCGCCAACTTTGTCAATGGCGAGCCAGCAGAGGCACAGGAGACCTGCTGCACCAGTGAAGGGAACCACGACGTTGAAAGGACCAACTCTGTCGGCCAAAAAGTTGGGCAGGATACGGCCAGCGATGGAGCCTGCGTTGAGGATTGATGTCATGTAAAGAGCCATATTTGTGCTGATGCCGACCTCGAGACAGTACGACTGGATGAAGAAGATGGGGATGTAGAGGCCAATGAAGCCCAAGAAGCAGCCAAACGTGTAAATCATGTAGGGGATGTCCTTGAAGGACGCATAGTCGATCCAGGCACCGGACTTGCGGGGCGGCAGGCGCGGCTTCATGAGCACGCACGGGATGATGGACAGACCAAAGGTGACGAAGCCAAAGGTGCGGGTAGCCCAAGCAAAGCCGATTTCGTCAATAAGACGATGCACAAAGATGGGGTAAATGACACCGCCGATGGACGAGCCGCTGGCAGTGAGGCCAATGGCCATACCGCGGCGCTTACTAAAATACGATGAGACGACGCTGATAGCGACGACGAAGTTGCAGCAGCAGCCGATACCGGTGCAGACTCCCTGAGCAAGGAAGATCTGATACCACTTGCTGGACAGGCTTGTCATCATGAGCCCCAGCGTGATGAGCAGGTTCCCGATCCACAACAGCGACCGCACATAGCCAGCATCGATAAGGCGGCCAAATACGATGGATGCAGCAATGACGAAGAAGCCCTGGATGGATCCGATCCACGCAATCGTCGACGGCGTCTCGTCCTTGAGAAGTACCGTCTGGTAGTAGGTTTCGTACGCACCGAACGCGTTGATGATTCCCCACGAGTTGAAGAGCGCAAAGAAGCCGCCTATAACCTGGAGCCAAGCGACAGTGCCGCCGTCTGGTGGAGGCCCCACGGCTGGTACTGCGGAGACAGGGGCCTCAGCGTCCGAAGTGTCATGTTCCGATATGTCTGCTCCGGCCATTCCGTTTGGAATCGGAACAGTGCCCTTTTCGATGTCATTGACGCCAGGTCCATCGACAGCAGACATGGCGTAGTGGTTGGAAAGAAGCCAACTCTGAGGATGTACGAGCGCGGTAGAAACTTTCCCCAAACGGCAGCAGACACTTTGTTTGGCACTTACCCAAGCCCTCAAATGGAGCAGTAGCACACTTCTTTACAACACAGAACTACGAACCCAGCGTAGAGATGGGATGTACAAGACTAAAAGTAGCGCGCTTTGAAAGCACCCTTTATACCACCTTGCTACAACGTTTAACCTCCACGGTCGCCGTGGATCTATGACTCGTTATATGCTTGCGCAGCAAGTGCTCACAGGCTTACAAATACGCCTGCAGGTCGCTTTCCTTGATCGGCGGCTGCAACGGCGTCGCTTCTGTCAGGCTTAGCCGGCAGCCGCACCCCCAAATCGGTACTAGGTGTCCGAAAGGCGGGGTAGCCTGGTATAGATAAGGGCCAGCAAACAGACCCGCGGCATCCGGTAGCATCTAGACCCACCAGATGCCCTGCATGGTTCTGTCAAACACTTGTAGGCCTCGAATCTGGCTTCAGACGGGGATCGGAACACCCGCTGATCTGTTCATAGGACGCGCCGCAAGCGACACATGGAGCTAGGATCGGCCCCGGACGCAACCCAAAATGCCCAATCTGTGCATAAGCGCCGAAAGCCATCAGTCGGAGTTCAACCCCGGCCGAATGCTGTTCGTTCCAAGTGGCAAACCAAATGGCACTCGGGCCATAACTTCAAAAACCATCGGTTCGGGTCCGCTACATATCTGCGCATCAACGAGCGACGGCTGTGCGGCGAGTCTCCTGCCTGCACGTCACCGTTGCAGGTTGCAGGGGTCGCCGATAGCGGAGCAGCGGCTATCTCTCAGCCCAAGGCTGGCCAAGGCTGGCCTAGTCAATAAACTCGAAAAAGGTAAGGAACCATACACAACGTCATAAAATCGAGCCTCTACCGTCTCAACCTTATTTAGTTCTGGAACAGAAATTGCATGTCGGCCGGGGTCAGCTTGTTCAATGCTGCGTCATCATCTCCGATTGTCGCCCGAATCATCCGTGCTTTCTTTTCCTGAAGCTCGATGATTCGCGACTCAATACTGTCCTCAATCACTAGCCGCGTAATAGTCACCGGCCGATGTTGGCCGATTCGGTGCACACGGTCTCCGCTCTGCCATTCGACACTCGGATTCCACCACGGATCAAGAATAAACACTTGAGACGCCTCACACAAATTTAGTGCAACACCTCCAGCCTTGAGTGACACGAGGAAGATCTCCACCGAAGTTGTCTCCATGAAATGCTTTATAATGCTATCACGCTGGGTCGGCGACATGCTTCCTTGTAGTTTAACCGTCTGGAACCCGGCGCGTCTCAATCTCCACTCCACCAGATCCAACATACTGGTAAACTGACTAAAAACAATCGACTTGATTGTCTGTCGGTCACTGCGCAATCGATACAACTCTTCGACGAGAGCCTCAATCTTGGTCGAACTCTTCCAGCCGCCATCCATATTTATACGGTTGATAATGCTGCCCTTCTTGACCACTGCCTGGTCGACCTCAATAGCTGGCGCAGTGAGATCAATCGTCAAGATAACGTGGCACACGGGACACTCGAGCTCGCTCTCATCTCCCGTCCACCCCTCGACGTACTCCTTGATGCACAACCGACAGAAAGTGTGATGGCACCGTGACTGAATGGCCTCTTCGGCCTCGTCATCACAGATCTTGCAAACAAGCTGGTTATTTGCCTCGTCGGTATTTCCACCAAGGTGGCGCCGCAGAACGAGATCCGGATGGTCTGCAATCTGCCTCATGCGCGTGATGAGGGTGAAAATATTGGCATAGTTGTTGAGAACAACTCCGTCATTGACATATGTCGAGAACTTGCGGTTGCTGTCCGAATAGACACTGGCATACAAATCCTTCTCGTGCTCATTGAAGTAGTCACGACGAATCTCGACAACACGCGGAGGAAGGCCCAGATCATCGGCGCGCTCCAGCTTTGTTCGGCGAAGCATAATCTTGGACATGAGCAGACGCATCCGCTGCATAGCAACGGCTCCAGGTCCTGCGTGCCCATTTCGCTGAATGTGCTTCAGTAAACTGTGGTTGAAATAGTTGACGTGCTGCATCACAACGTGATTACATAGATCGCACCTGGAGCTTGTAGTGAAGTTCCACGCATGGCTTGCGCATGGGCACTTCGTGCAGAAGTATTTCGAAAATGGCTCAACCCCAAGAAATCGCAGTAATGAGTAAACCTCGCCGATACGGTTCTGAAGAGGCGTTCCAGAAAGGCACAACCGGTACTTTGCGTTCATGTTGAAGACGGCACGCGCAGTGTTTGACTGCCGGTCCTTGATGTTGTGGGCTTCATCAAGGATGATTCGATGGAACTCAATCGTATGCAGAGCAGAGGGTTCTTTGACGATGCCATTTTTGCGGCGGAATCCACTCTGCTGCTTGCGGTACACAGATTCTATAACAGCGTATGTCGTGAGAATAACATCAAACTGAGACAGGAACGCGCTGTCAGAGCTGCGATTAGACCCGTGATAAATGTGCACCTTCAGTTTTCCACCAGTGTGTGTGTCAATCTCGTGCTTCCACTGCATGAGGGCTACCGTCGGGGCAACCACTAGCCGAGGTCCACATCCCTCTGGATCGGTCATGAACAGGGCCACTGTCTGAATTGTTTTTCCCATGCCCATTTCGTCAGCAAGAATACCGCCCTTGAAGTGGCTCGCTTCCTGCTTCTGGAGCCAGTTGAGGCCTTCGCGCTGAAATGGCAGCAGTTTGCTAACCATGTCATCTGGCTGTGGAGCCTCGAAAGGCTCAATGGACTTGAAATCTCGCAGCTTGTCGAACACATTGCGAAGCTCCTCGTGGTGCTCCTCGAGGCCAGCCTGGACTTTGCGGAAGTACAACACATGGCGCGGGATGACTTCGCCGTTTTCGTCGAGGATATCGGCTGCTCGGCGACGAGCTCGGCCCCTTGGTGCTCTGGCCGTCCTTGCACGAGCACGGGGAGCCCGACCAGACGATGGTGACTCTTTGTCTTCGTCGCTGTCGTCGTCTGCCACTACCGGCAGATCGTCGTCCGACTCGACCTTGTCAGCGCCGTCGGAGTCGCTTGGAACGTAGTCGGGGCCCTCTGATTCCGAGCCCGACTCGTCTTTGACTACCCGTTTGGCCCTTTTCGGCTGCTTCGTTGTCCTGCGTCGCTTGACTGCCAGCTGCTGGGCCTGTCGGCTTGACATGGGGATGTCGACGGTGGCGTCCGAGTCTGGGTCGGCGGGCGTCGTCGAAACTTCCTCGGGGGTTTCGATAACGACTCTGGCATTTCTGGTCCGTCGTTTCTTAACCGGCTCCTCGGTCTTTATGAATCCGCCTCCTCTAGTTAGCCAGGTCGCCCATGGATCGGACTACTCACCTCCGTCCGAGTCTGAATCAGGAGTGGTCAGTGGCACGCCGTAGGCGACATCTGAGTTAGCCTGCGAACACAAGCGATAGCACGACAAGTAGAAGAAAAGTAGAATGTGAAGTGACATTCATCTACTCAAGAGCGGAGATTTGTGCATACCTGATTGCTCCTCGGAGACAGACTGTCTTGTAACTCGCTTGGGTCCCATTGTGGCAAATGGATTCAGAGCAAAAAAGCAGGCAACTGCCAGCTGGACAAGAAGCGAAAAAGTTATTCCTCGGCTCGAGCCGTATAGGAAGCTCAGTCACTACAAAACAGTCTCCAAACTGGAGAAACTGAAGTGGAGAGAAAAGCTAACTGAACTGTCAGTTGCTTCGTGCTCGCTAAGCAGGGAAGGGGCCATAATGAAGAGGTGCGTTTTTTTCACGGATCTATGCAAGGCGATAGCAGCACCCTCGGCCCTACCAATTAACCGCGTACGGGGCACGTAGTGGGCGCGCTGGGAGTTAAGTGGCTTTGCTGTACAGAGGTTGCTGCCGGGCAACTACCACGGTTGCGGTAGCCGCTTCGGTACTCCCAAATGGGCGAGCCGGGTTTACATGGATTGGGGAGGAGAAGAGGGGAGAAGAGGGGTTTCAAGAGGACAAGTTGAGTAGTTATAGTTGAAAAGATGCAACAGTCTCAATGTTGCACTCGAGGCTGATGGTGTGGGGTGCCGCTCCACACGGCTGGTCTGCCCCCCATGGATCTCCGGGGAAGCTCGCTCCACCTATCCCCCACGCGTGTGAGTTATAGCCGGTAGCTGGAGAAGGGCTCTGTAACAGCCACAACAAGTAGTACACATCCCCGGTATTACTGTAGACTGTACATTCACATTCGTCTATATCTGATTCTGTGATTTTTTATTACGATAGTTGTTTCCCCCGCCTGGTACCCCCGTGCTGTCTCGGTGACCCCCACATGGGGTAACTCCGCGATGCGTGCAGTTGGGCTAAGGTCCGAATATATAAAGGTGGGCTTGCTCGTTTTATTTCCTCGTACTTGTTAGTTCTACTTATTTGTTCTACATTTGTTCAACTTGTGCAGTTCACCACAATGTCGTACGGAAAGACTATCAAGCTCAATGACGGCAACGAGATGCCCCTGTTCGGGCTCGGAACCTACCTGTCCAAGCCCAACGAGGTCGAGGACGCCGTTGCTGCCGCGCTCAAGATTGGCTACCGCCACATTGACTGCGCCAGCTTCTACCTGAACGAGGCCGAGGTCGGCCGCGGTATCAAGAAGTCGGGTGTCCCCCGCGAGGAGATCTTCATCACCTCCAAGATCTGGAACCACATGCGCCGTCCCGAGCTGGCCCGCAAGTCGCTCGAGAAGACTCTCAAGGACCTGCAGACCGACTACGTCGACCTTCTGCTGGTCCACTGGCCCGTGTGCTTCCAGCCCGGAGACGACCCATTCCCCACCGACCCCAAGACCGGCAAGATCATCATTGATGAGGACTACACCATCAACGAGGCCTACACGGTGTTTGAGCAGTTCCAGAAGGAGGGTCTCACCAAGAGCATTGGTATCAGCAACTTCAATGTGCGCCGTATCAAGGAGCTGCTCAAGACGGCTAAGGTCAAGCCTGCTGTCAACCAGATTGAGCTGCACGCCAACCTGCAGCAGCGCGAGCTCGTCAAGTTCTGCCAGGAAAACGACATTGTTGTTGAGGCCTGGGCTCCTCTCGGCAACATGGCCAAGCCCGTTCCTCGCGTGCTCGACGACCCCAAGGTCAAGGCTGTTGCTGACAAGTACAAGGCCTCACCTGCTCAGGTGCTGATTGCTTGGCTGATCCAGAACGACGTTGTCACCATCCCCAAGAGTGTCACTGAGTCGCGTATTAAGGACAACTTTGAGCAGATCACTCTGAAGAAGGAGGATCTCGAGGTCATTGACACGCTCGAGAAGGACCTGCGTGTTGACCCTCCTCCTTGGGGAGTCGACATTTTTGACCAGGGTCCCAAGGTCATGGAACCGCTGGAGAAGGAGGCCAACGCCGAGCGTCTGGCTGAGCTCAAGGCCAAGAACAACTAAGTTTGTTGATTCCAAAACTCCTATACATGTATTGATTATATGACGTAGTGATTATAGTAACTCTAGTTGCATTAAACAGTGTAGAGCGTACTGCGTACAATGTATAGCAGTTGGCTGTTACAGTAGCTGTAGACTTGGCACGTTCCTTTGCGTCAGGCTGTACCGTACTTATGTTCCTGTAAGATTCTGTCACATCATATACTGCCCACTCAAGCTCATATATTAGGCCAATCCTCCTTAACGGTAACGGATTACCCACGCACGCGGTACCCCGCATCTCGTCCATGTTCTGCCCATCTCCTGCCATCTCCTGCCCATCTCGTCTGCTACACTTCGCCGAGAACGGGTACCTTGATCCGGTCACGTGACCTGCCGTGATATCTGCATGTCAGAGCTCATTGCACCATGCAACCAGAGATGGCCTCGACCTGCGCTGCTGAGTCGCGGGCGGCCAACTTTGGATGGTTCTGACAAAGGTGGGCCGCCTTGTGTGCACTGGCTGATAATAAAGTGGGCTCGGCTCTCGTGGCCCCGACGCTTTGGGCCGTGTGCCGCACCCCATCGCTCAAAAGTTGGGGTTACTAGTGCGCTTCACGGGATTCACTTTCCTATCCTGACTCGCTGCGTGAAAAAGCAATAAAAAAATGAAAACTTTGGTCTTGTAGGAAACATTTATAAATGACTTCTTCTCCGCCGATGCCCTCGTCATGGACTCCCCTCCTCTCCTCCTCATCCGGTACTTCGTATTCGCCACGTCCTACCTCCCCGTCTCCGTCATCCTCTGCCATGCCCTCTCCGTTCTACGCTCAGGAGGGTTCGCTGAACTCCAACACTGGCGTTCAGACAGGCCATCAAACTGGCAAGAAGTCGGTAGACATTTATGACACAGCATCTTCTGACACGGAGTCCCAGCAAGTGGGCGATGTGCTCGAGGACAACCTCAACCGTAGCTTGTCGGGCCGTCAGGTCCAGATGATCGCCATTGCTGGTGTCATTGGAACAGGTCTCTTCCTCGGAACAGGCAAATCGCTCGCTACCGGTGGCCCCGCCGCCCTCCTCATCTGCTATCTCATCATGGGTGTCATTGTCTACTTCACCATGATCTGTCTCGGTGAGATGAGCACCTACATCCCCGTGGCGGGCTCCTTCTGCACCTTTGCAACCCGCTTCGTCGATGAGTCGTTTGGCTTTGCACTGCTGTGGAACTACTGGTTCAACGATGCTGTCTCCACGGCCTCTGATCTGACTGCTCTACAGCTTGTTTTTGGCTACTGGACCGACTTCCCCGCCTGGATCATCTCCCTCATCTTCTGGGTCTTCCTCATTGGCATCAACATGATTCATGTTCGCGCATACGGTGAACTCGAGTACTGGCTGGCTCTCCTCAAGGTCGTCACCATTGTCATCTTCATCATCCTCGGCATCGTCGTCAACTGCGGTGGTAACACTAACCACGAGTACATTGGCTTCCAGTACTGGACGGTTGGTGATGCTCCTTTTGTCCACGGCTTCAAGGGCTTTGCATCGGTCTTCGTCACCGCCTCATTTGCCTACGGCGGCACCGAATCTATCGGTATCACTGCTGGTGAGACCAAGAACCCAAGCCGAATCATGCCCCGCGTTGTAAAAACCGTCTTTTGGCGCATCATCCTTTTTTACGTGTTGTCTGTCTTCCTCATCGGCATCAACGTGCCCTACAACTTCCCCAACCTGTCCAACGGAACCTCGACAACCTCTCCATTCACTCTCGTCTTCCAGCTTGCCGGATCCAAAGCTGGTGGCTCGTTTATGAACGCTGTTGTCGTCACGTCCGTGCTGTCGGCTGGAAACCACGCCCTGTTTGCTGGAACTCGTCTCCTTTACACGCTGGGCCTTGAGGGATTCGCCCCCAAGATCTTCACCCGCCTGACCCCTCACCGCATCCCTTGGGTGGCACTTCTGGCTACCGCTGCAGTTTCAGGCCTTTGCTTCGGCTCTTCATTCATTGGGGCTGGTACTCTATGGAACTGGCTGCAGAACCTTGTGGGTGTGTCAAACCAGCTATCATGGCTTTCTATTGGTATCACGTCCCTGCGCTTCCGCATGGCTCTCAAGAAGCAGGGCAAGCTTGACCGTCTTGTCTACCGTAACTGGACCTACCCGTGGGGCCCATGGATCGTCGTCGTCGGTGTATCGGTTATCATCCTTGTCCAGGGATGGTCCTCATTTGCTCCATGGGATACGTCGTCTTTCTTCTCGTATTACATTGAGCTCATGGTCATGCCAGCCATGTACATCTTGTGGAAAATCGTGTCCCGCTCCAAGATTGTCACACTAAGCGAGATGGACGTTGATACTGATCGTTACATTGACACAGAGGAAGATAAGGCTCTACAGGAGGCAGAGGATAGTCTCAAGGGCTTTGCCAAGGTTAAAAACTACCTCCTTGGTTTCATCTTGTGATGATAACTCGTCTACTGAAAATTTTCTCGAAACGACTTATTTCGAAACGACTTATTTATTATGTATTTTAATGCTCGTTCCCAACTCACTTCGCTTACAACTACCTTTCGTCACATCAATTTGCTAGCAGGAACTCTCATGGCTCCTAATCACTAAACCGGTCGCTCCTCAGATATTCGCCGAACGACTTCAGCTTCACAAGCTTCGTGACATCGCTTTTCAGACTAGGCTTCCTTACTGTTCGGTCGATTCCTGGATTATCTTCGACCTCCCTCGTAGACCCCCAAGAAAAGTCGTCAAATTTCCAGACTGTGTTAGCGAGGTTTCCAGAAGTTCTGTTCACTTACAGGCATTGAGAGGTAGAATCAGATTCCATACGGGCAGCGACAGCAGGTATATGACCATCCAAACGACATATGTCCACTTGTGGGCCGTTATGACAATAAGAACTGCCGGTATTCCTAGGATAAAGGCGAGTAAAAGGAGCGGCACCAATGGCACCGGTCGATAAAAGCAAGCGACCAAGAGATAAATCGTGAATATAAAGGCTGCAGGTAGAGTAATCGTGCCAAGAAGATCGATGACAACAACAAACTGCATCGAACAGCAGGAAACTCCGCAAAGTTCTCGTACAAGTGCGATTTCCAGCAGATTGTGAATCGTCGAGTTGATCCACCTCCGCCTTTGGTCCATGAGAACCCAGAAGTTCGACGGCACGACAGTGTTGCACTTGGCCTGGGGCACAAAAACCAGTTTACGCCTAGGAAATGTTTTCAGCATAAGTGTCGTCAGATATCGGTCCTCTCCGAGCAGAAGGAGGTTTCTGCGATGTACCGTATGAACCTCATTGTCCGAATATCGCAGCACCACATCAAGGCTTGCCAACAGAGGTAGTACGCGTCCGCTTTCGACTGAGACCTTTACTCTATACATTGAAAAGCATCCCGGGAGGCAAGTCACGCCACCAAACACTGACTCAAATGACTTCGTCAAGTGATGAGAAATGAAATATTCGAAAACCTGGATCCATGTAACCAGCGACTCGGTCTTATTGGCAATCTTCGTCTCACCACATATCCCAATAATCTGGTGATCGCGGCACAAGGTGCCAACCATGTGGGTTAGTGAGTCCTTGTAGACTACTGTGTCCGCATCTACCATCAACACTGCCTCGAAATAGATGGGGTTGATATCGAGAAACCGCCTCAGGCAATACTCCATCTCATTCTCCAGATCCGTTCGTTTCTCCATGGTGCAAAGCTTCTGCAGAAAAGACATCAATATAATCTGAGAGTCCCGCTTTCCTCTATTACCAGCCCGAGAGAGCCGACCCATGCGTTCATCGGGTAGTCCTAACTTGATGACGCACATCATCGGCACTCGGTGAGTTTCCTTTCCTTCTTTCCCGCTAAAAATATAGTAGCCACAATGCACTTGAGCAAAGTTAACACGTTTGTCACCGGACCCCACAGAAACGTATGACACCTCTGGAACAAGATAGGGCTCAACTGCTCGGTCATCCATCATCGACAGTACGATTTGGCTAGTCATTTGTTCGTTTCCAGTACCAGTCACCAGACCATCGCACACGATTAGCATCAACTTGCGATGATCAGGGTATTCAGTCGCTGCTAGGGAGTCCAGTGACAGGCGTAGTCCCTCTTCGGATTCTGAATAGGCTGTCACGAGACACACGACGAACATTGGATCTCCGGAAATCGCAGAGGAAGTGTCAATACTGTTGAATGGCGGGTACAGGCTACCCTGAATATCATGGCGCCCTTCAGCGCCGACATGCTCTTCGTTCGTATCAACTGTTTCATTGCAGACGTACCGCAGAATAGCTTTCGAAATGCATGTAATGACCGAGAACTTTGACTTGCTCGTTTGAGACGACAAGAACCACTCAAAGTAAAGCGCAAACACAAACTTAATGACAACAATAGAGAATATAAACGTGAGGAAGATGTAGAGGATGATTTGCGACGCAAGGTACCCGACACTCTCTGCATCAATAACTCCCACTTTCGCTATCTCGACAAGGCATTTTGCAACTGCAAGCGAGTTCTTGACCCGCAAGAACTCTCTTGAAATGTCCTCATTACGAATTACACTGTTCACAAGGTCTTCAATCTGCGAATCGAGCACCCAGTCACCAGAAGGCAACAGCTTGAGACGATCAAGATCAATGACATCACTCATGTATACAACGAGCTTTCGCGGTGATTGCCTAACATCCTCCCACGTATAGTATACGTCTGATACGCTATTCATGCGGTAGAAAGCCGCTCTAGCAGAGGGAGACGTATGGCAAGCGTGCGGAGAGTATTCCCGTAGTCTAGCCAGGCCTGCAGACTCGGGAAACTCAGTGTGGAGTTCTGTAGGTAGAATTGACCCATCGGTAACTGACAGCAGCTTACAGGGGAAATACCATGGCACACGTTTTGCAGCTGTACGGGGTACCCCTGAGCGATCTGATGGCACAATGAGCTTTTCGCAGTTTCCATTGATGTTCTGGAATAGGAAGGACGCGTCGACGGGGTAGTTCCCGAAACCTGAAGACCCCCATGGAGTGGGAGTAGTGAAGGACGGCGCGTGAGCAAAGGTGCTAAGGTTGAACAGGCGACCATGTATGACGACGCCATCGCCTGGTAGCATTGACTGGTGTATTCTTGGCTGTACCGAGCCACAGATGGTGCTACTAAGGCCAAAGGAGAAGAATCCGAGGCCTAGAGTGATAATGGCGATTGATGAGACGAGTCCAATCTTTTCGCGCCACGCGCTCTGCTGCTGCTTAGAAGTGAGGCCCCACCACCTCAATAGCGGCGCTGTGACCAATAATGTTAAGCATCTGCAGTATGCCATCCAAACATCTTGGCACGATGATCCGTGCTTTGGTGCCTTGAGGAGAGCTTTTCGTCTGTCACTTTTCGTGTAGTTGCTGTTGACAGTCCGCGCTACGCTCTGTGCGTATTGAGGATTTCCTGCAGCATTGTCGTCGTACTTTTCGGGGTCTGCTACGAGGCTCTCTTCGTCGCTTGTCAGTCCCTCGGTGAAAAACGAGTCACTGATGCCGGCTGCGCCTGGTAGAGTGTCTGACTCTTCACCATACACTATAAAATCATTCAATGGGTTGTATCCTGTGCTTGAGGGAACAACACCCACGTAGCCGGCTGTTTTGGCGTGCAGGTTGTAGAAGTAGTTTGGGTGGTCCGGGTTCCAGCGAGCACGGTCGCGGCGGACGAGAACACGACGCTTTGGTGCGTAGGGCGTTGAATCTTCTCCGTAATCAACTATACCACCGCCATTTGATCTGATGGACTCGTCTGGCCCTCGTTCCGACAATCCAGAGTCCACAGTCGAATTTGGCATCGGCGGTCAAGAAGTCGAGCTGACTGCATATCAACTAAGGGCCGGACCGCGATTGGAAGGCGATTGGTCTCCATAGAGCAGAAAGTCGCATCATGTGTTGTCACCATAGCGAGCCATCTCATCTCGAGATGACATTATGGAATCACAACTTCGTTAGACCGAATAAGCCACGCATATGCAGGCACTCGATGACGTATGCATCTGTGACCGGGTAAACTGGAAAAGCAAATATGCCCTAACAGTGATCTAGGCGTGAAACTCTCCAGTTGATGCCTCCAGAGCAGAGAACCTTAGCACAGCCACCTGTGCAACGCAAGCTCCTGTGAACGGCCCGCCACGCTGCATACACTGGGACTCTGGTAGTTGACAGTCCTGTACATTCGTTTTCAGCCTTCTTCCCGTCTCATGACCCCGCCATGATTGTCCCCAAGATCCCACTGTGGATCGACTGCGATCCCGGCCACGATGACGCGGTGGCCCTGCTGCTGGGAGCTGGACTCGACCAGTTCCAGCTGGTGGGCGTGTCGAGTGTGCATGGTAACTCGTCACTCGGCAACACAACGTCCAATGTGGTGTCGCTGCTTACGGCATTCAAACGCCTCGATGTCAATGTTTACCCCGGCGCCGAGAAGCCCCTCACGCGCAAAGTGCACGTTGCCGAGGAGATCCACGGCCGGTCGGGGCTCGACGGCACCGCCTTTTTGCCTATGCCGGCCTTTGAGGCCCAGCCAGATCACACCGCCGTGGCCGCCATGGCCCAGGCCATCCAGACATATCCTAGTACGCTTGCCATTGCGGCCACGGGTCCACTGACCAACATCGCCCTCCTCATAATGAACTACCCCGACGTTCTGCCCAGTCTGCGTATCCTATCCATCATGGGTGGAGGCCTGGGAATTGGCAACTGGACCAAGACGGCCGAGTTCAACATATGGTGCGACGCGTTTGCAGCCGAGATGGTGCTGTCGAACCCGATCCTGGCCCCAAAAACGCTGCTAGTGCCGCTGAACCTCACGCACCGCGCCATTGCAACCGAGGCGATACTCGAAAAGATCAAGCTCGGCCGGGATCTGGACCGCAGGTCACCGGTTCGTCAGCTGCTGTACGAGCTCATGATCTTCTTCGCCTCTACATACAAAAGGAAGTTTGGCTTCACCGAAGGCCCTCCAGTTCACGATGCCCTCGCCGTGGCCGCAATCATCCCATTCTACACCGAGGTCGGCATGGACGAACTCGACGTGGACCTGGGTCTCAAGTTCTCACGATACGCACTACACGTGACTCAGGACGGCACAGACGAGGGAATGCTCGACTTTGAGCTCGACACATCGGGCCAGGGCACTATGGTTGCTCAGGATGTTGATTTCGACATGTTTTGGGGCCTTGTTTACGACTCACTGGATGCTGTCGACGAAGGCTATCATGAGCATCCGTCTCTAGTGTCCCCACAAGGCGATATGCTAGCGTAACATCAGCATCACGGTGCCAACTGTAAGGTATCTATTGTACCACGTAATTCATTTCGGCATTACCATACGCTAAATTCGTCTCTAACCTGCTAGAGACACCAAGCGTCTCACTGTGCAGGTTCCTTAATAATCACTAGCCTCGCTTCAGGTCCTCATCAAAACATTAGTTAATAAAAACCCATCCCGGGGTGCACGACAGTAGTCGCTCCCTCAGGTGGAGATAGTCCAGAATTCACTTTTCAACGTCTCTGCATCTTTGCCGAGCGATCCCAGCACAGAATTGTAGTCCCAGATACCATCGTCGGGCAGATCATCAAACCCGTCTAGCCTCAGCAGCTTGTCACTACCAACGCCATCCACAGGCATCACAGGCTTGGTCGGCACTTTGCTTTCCTCCGTGTCGCCAGATGTTTCGGGTGTCTCCTCTGGCGGAGTCAAGAACTGAATGTCAGCGATCTTCACCGCTGGTATGGCCTGGAATGCGGTGCGAATAGCTAGGGCCTGCACGTTTCCAGTCCACGGCGGAGTCAAAGGCACTCCAGTCGAGAATCGCACAGAGACACCCTCCTCCTGACTTGAAGCACCCTTTGCAGAGCCAGTGCCCTGTGCAGGAGTCTTAGCTGACGAAAATGGCAGAGGTGTTTTTAACAGAGCGCTGGGGGTGACACCCTTCGTCGCAACTGCCGGCGGATTGCTCAAGCTGTTGGAGCTATTAGGCCGAGTACTAACGAGCAGTTTCTGGCCATTGCCAGCCTGAGTAACTCCAGCTGTCACATCCTCTTCAGGAATATCAAGAGCCTCGCCAAGCGACGTGAGGAAGAATGCTAGTGGATCTGCATCGGCGAGCTCCTTCTTCTTCTTCATACTCTTGACGAATGCCACCTGCTGGGGTGTCAGGGAACTGGCATCTAGCTTCTCACGCTTTGCTGGAGGTTCGCCCTTTCCGGCACGCTTAGGATCCTCGGGAGAAGCTGACACGGGCCCCGTGTTACCGGTTGCCGACTTTCGCTTGCGTGACGCCGGCAACTTGAGCTGATCGGCAGTCAACCCGGCCTGACCATACGCTGGGGCGGTCACCGGCGGTGCAGCTGCATTATTAGCCTGCGTAGTAGGTGGTAGCTTCGCCTGTGGTTGACCTGGCTGCTGCTGGCCCCGACCGGCAGCGGCACGCGCCTGCGCTGCCTGAGCCTCCTTCCCTTTCTGCGCCATGAACTGCTGTGCCTGTTGCTGCTGCTGCTGAGCAGCCAGGAACTGAGCCTGCGCTGTGGCGCGGTTCGGAGCACGAGCTTGTGCCAGAGTCGCCTGCATACCCGGACCCGGTTGTTGGTTGAACTGTCCAGGACCCGCTCTCGCCTGGGTATCAACTCCCTGGGCGGTGAGGTTCGGGCCAACGAACATCTGTTGCATGTCCAATGTTTGCGGCTGATTCATGGCAGCTGGAGGGATTGGTCGGCCAACAGCAACTGGCGGTCCCTGATTTCCCATCTGTTGTGCCAATTGATGTTGTTGCTGTTGCTGTTGCTGTTGCTGTTGTTGTTGCTGCTGCTGCTGTGATTGTTGGGTTTGCTGCTGTTGCTGCTGTGGAAGCTGCTGCTGACCCTTCTGAGGCTGCTGGCGGTTAATCATCTGACCAGGACCGCCTCGTGGGGTCTTCTCCTTGACATAAGTGAAATATCTCTCGATCTCTGCCCGAGTGCGGTCAAGCATCTCCGGGGTTGTGAGATACCTTCCCCTCTGCAAGCCCTGCAACTGCTCCTGGCACATCTGGTGGAGCTGAATGAGTCGCTTCGAAGCAGCCACGTTGTTTGTGAGAAGAAAGAACACGGCAACAAGGGACCGGGTGCGGTCAAGATTCAGCTTGAGATCAGTGAGAGTCTTCTCGATGTATCCCTTCTGCTCAGGCGTCAAAGAGTCAGTATAGTCCTGTAGGTTTATAGGAATCTGGGCTGTCTCTTCGTACATCTGCTTGAGCTGCTGTCGATGAATCTCATGCTGTTCCCGGTTGACTACCGGTAGGGACATGGTGCCACCAGTAGCAGCATCACGCTGCGACACCATCGGACTGGGACCAGTCTGTCCGGCCTGAAGTCCCATTCGTGCTGCCTGAGTTGGCGCAACTTGTCCAGCTTGACCAGCTGGACCAGCTTGCCCAGCTTGAAACTGCTGCTGTCGCTGCTGAGGCGATAACTGAGGATGCTGGCCCGCCTGAGAGGTCTGAGGAGCCTGCCCAGCATTGGCAAATCCATTGGGATCCCACTGTTGGTACTGCTGACCTTGTGGTTTGGCTCCTTGGTATTGCCCCTGGGCCATGCGTTGCTGGATGTTTGCAAGATTTGCTTGTCCCATTTGTGGAGCGACGTTCATAGTTTGTGGACTCTGCGAAGGGGCCATGCCTGGCTTCTGCTGGGCCTGCTGCATCTGCTGTAATTGCTGCTGCTGCTGTTGTTGCTGTTGTTGTTGTTGCTTCACTGGCTGCTGCTGCTGTTGTTGTTGTTGCTGCTGCTGCTGGAGGTAAAACTGATTCGGGTTCTGAGGCTGAATTTGGTTCTTCAGATCTTGTTGAGGCTGGCCCATGACTCCAGGAACTTGGCCCTGTCCCTGCATCGGGTTGAACTGCATCTGCTTCGCTTGGGCTTGGGCGTTCTGAGCATTGAACTGTGCATTCGGCTGCAATTGGCCAGGGCGTACAGGTGGAGGAACGTGAGGTTGTCCCTGAAGCTGGTTCTGAGTCTGGCTTTGCAGTCCCTGCTGTCCCTGGACTTGACCCTGCTGCTGTTGTTGTTGTTGTTGTTGCTGTTGGTGCTGATGCTGCTTCTTGACCACCGCCAGCCAGCGCATATGAGCCTGGTAGCACTCCTTCACAACTGGAAGCAATTTCTGGTCGAGCTTTCCTTCCTTGAGCAATTCTGAGACTTTGCCCCAGGTGTTGGCTTCCTTTGGAAGGCCCTGGATCCGGTTCATAATGGGAGTAGGAATTGGCAGAGTGCGCATGTCGACACCAGGACCAGCAGCTAGTGCCGCCGCCATGGCTGCAGCATTCTGAGAAATATCCCTAGGATCCTGTCCCGGTAGCTGTTGGTTTGCTTGCTGCACTCCCTGCGCTCCCTGAACTCCCTGTACTCCGGGCTTTTGTTGCTGCTGCTGAGTCATCTTGAGGATCTGGCTCGACTGCTCCGGAGGCATGTTTTGCAGCATAGACATCAGATTGTCAGGCATACCCATTCGCTGTTGCGTTTGTTGTTGTGGGGGCTGCTGCTGCTGGTTCGCGCCAGCAGTTGCCGCAGCACCTCCACGCTGAGGCTGTTGTATGGGAAGGTATATGTTCTGTAAAGCCTGTTGTTGCATCGTCTGTCTCTGAAACTGCTGCTGCTGCTGCTGCTGCTGCTGCTGTTGTTGTTGCTGTTGCTGCTGCTGCTGCTGCTGCTGTTGTTGTTGTTGTTGTTGCTGCTGCTGCTGCTGTTGAAACATTTGCCGTCGCTGGCTCTGGGCATCTTGGGTATTCTGCTGAGCTTGTGGCTGCTTGGAGATGGCGGTCGGCGGCATCTGGCGCAGCTGCTTGTATATGTTCTGTTGAAGCATCTGACTGTTCATCTGGTCTGCCGAGAAACCAGCCATGTTGTTGGCGGTGGTAGCGGCGGCATTGGCAGCATTTGTGTTCGATTGGCCCATGCCGCCCATCATAGGCATAGACATTGTCGACATGGTGTTCTGGCCGATCTGCTTTTGCTGGATGTTTCCAATGGGGATGGGGAACTCCGAGGAAGCGTTGTGAGACGAGTTGTTGTTGGAGAGCATAAGCTCAGGCTGTTGCTGCTGCTGTTGCTGTTGTTGTTGCTGCTGCTGCTGCTGTTGCTGGGCTTGGACTTGACGGTTCTTCTGCTGAGTCAGTCTAGTCTGGATAGTTCGTAGTCGCTGCTGGAAGTTGACAATGTAATCGTTCTGCGTTAGCCTGGTCCTAGAGACAGTGCGGGGTAGTGGGCAGAAACGGGGAGGCATATCGGCTTCAGGAGAGACTCGCTGCAACTAGAAAGACTGCTGACGAGTCATCAAGCTTCCTGCTGACTTCAGCGTGGACTCCCTGCTGACTTCAGCTTGGACTCCCTGCTGACTCTCAGCGGGGACTCAGTATGAGTACTTACTCGTGATCGCGAGGCCTCGAAGATCTGGGACTCTGTTTCGGTGACGTAGGAGCGGATTTTGTCGACGGAGCCGTTGCCCATTAGATTGCGAATCTCGGTTGCACTGAGTTAGATTGGCGTGCGAACAGCTGGTGGCACTTACAGGGCCGTCATGGCTCTTCGGCGGTCTTCAGCAGTGGCTCGGCCCGTCCAACCGGGCTGTTGGTTGGCGGGCATGGAAGAGCCGTCGCCTGGCGGAGGTCCACCCGAGGCACCTGCTGCTCCTCCTCCCTGGGCCATTCGCCCGTACTGCATTCCATTGAAGTCCATGGCGCGAGTAGCCGGGATCAAGGGAGTTTAGTAAGAGGGGGCGTAAGACCGGAGTAATAAAGCGAGTAGACACGGAGCTGTAGAGTCGAAACGGGGTCAAGGTCGAAGGCGAGTCGAGATGGCAAGAAGCTCGAGGATCCAGAGAGGGGTACTGGACGAAAATATGCACGGCGGGGAGGGGGGGATAGTAAGGCGCGGTAGCAGGTAGAGCAGTAGCGTTTAGGAGCAGTAGCGTTTAGGAGCAGTAGATGGCACGAGAGATGGGCCTTTAAAGCAGATGGCACACGGTCGTGCAGGCAGATGGCGATACTAAAGTGAGTTGGCAAGTGCTGTGGGGGCGGTGGCCCATAATAACGCGGTAGCGAGCAGGGGCCAGAGACGCCGGCTAGGGATATGGATTGGCGGCCATGCTGTTATCGGGGGGAGATCGGCCCTCGAGCTGCTGTTTCGGGCAGGGGAGATGTGCGTGTAGGGCAGGGGCAGGCTGCATGTCGCCAGGCCGAGCTATGACGGGGTGTGAGTGAAGGGGGGAAATTAGATATGTAGAGCAGGTACAGTTGGGTCGTATAGCTGTGGTATAGCTGTGTTGCCGGTATATAGGTTAGTGTGATGTTTTTCTCTAGTTGTACCATTCCACTTGCTTGGCTCAGTACTGGCACGTATATTACTCTGCTGTATGCACTACCCTGCCGTGTTCGTGGCAGATCAGCAACAGAACCGATTGAGTTTAGTTACTGTGTTGCCGAGGGCGGCTACGAGGAGTTTGGCTCGAGATGGAGGGGAGGTAGAGGGAGTGGACGGAAGTGGAGATGAAGTGGAGATGAAGTGGAGGAATCAAGTGAAGAGGTGGATTGAGGGAAGTGCTGGATTGTGGTGCAAGTGGGGTACTAGTGACTTGGATGCTCATTTGGAGGCGCGTTGGCTGTGTTACGGCTTTGGCTGGTTTGCTGGGGCAGCTGGAACGACCGGAGCTGAAAGCACGAAGCCAATCTGGGCAAGCGCCCGTGCTCCAGCCGGCGGGAACTCCGGTTCCTCGTCCCTGGTCGCCGCCTTCACCGGCTAGGCCGAAAGCTGGCAAACCTCCGCGAGCCCGCCGTGCTCATGTCTATCTGCACCTGGGCGGTACGGCACCGCAATACCGTAGCCACGGAAATGCTGCAGATACCACAGTGGTGGCTCTGCCGGTATTGCCAGCCGGGGATTCTACTTCCGGGGGTTCCAGGGGTTCCAGGGGTTCCAGGGGTTCCTGTTTCGAGGGTCTACACAGGGGCCCTCACAAAGCATTCAAAGGGGTCTACACGTCGTCCTGTCCTGGATCCTGGGTTTCTAGGCACCTTTAATGCCCCTTAATGCTCCTCGACACTCGAGGCATGCTGATCGATCTGATCAACCGATCTACTAGCCCCGTTAGATTACCTCAACTTGCAGTACGCTGTGTATGCTATTAAAGCCAGATCCTCAGAGTTACTCCAAGGGCCCAGTATTATTGCCAGATCCTTAGAATTACTGGCAGAGGATTACTGCCAAGGTCACATTGACCAACCTGTTGCAGCTTACAGGGATACCAATCCGGTGTTTTAGCCATCTAGCTGAACCTTCAGTAATTGGGCCAACTGAGTATCAACTCAATCGTACTGAGCCTTTAACCTGGCATTGGCTGACTAGACTCTTCTGAACCGTGACCTTCTTACCTTGCTTCTGACCTTTTAGTCGACCCCACAATTCCGTGTCAACTTAGATTCCACTGACCTGGATATCGAACGTAGTCCAATTACGCACATTATTAGGTTCTTTGGCCTCTTACGCTTCTTTAATGGGACGTTACTTATATGACCATTACTCCAATGACCTCTATGCTAGCCATTACTCAATGACCTCTACACTAACCTTCAAACTGGCATCATTTGAGCTCTCATGCCACCGACCTTTTCTAACTCTTGCAAATGCACTGCATTGAACGAATAACTTATGACGTTACATGGACGTTCCAAGCCATCCAACTTACTCGTCGTCGTCCTCGCTCACAGGCAGAGGGCCACCCGAAGGCGACTGGACTTGGTTGTAGCCGGTGAACGGGTTGACGTTCTTCTCCTTGAGCTTTTCGTTGACGGCCTCCTGCCACTCCTTGGTCATGGTGTGGGGCTTCTTGCCAAACAGGAGACGGATGCTGCCAAACAGGACTCCAGCGCCGACAATAACGGCAATGACGCCCTTGAAGATACGACCGCCGTCACCAGCAGCGTGGATGGGCTTGCGCGGACCCCACGCTCCGTACGAAATGTACCAAGCAGCACGCTTCTCAGCAGCCGTCAGCTCGCTCCACGGGCCCTTCTGGCGCTCCGCAAGCTGTGCAACAATGTCCGTGCGCTCCTCCTCAGTCATGGCATCCCATCGGCCCTCAAGGCCGACCAGGGTGGGGTTCGAAATGGCGTGGGCCATGCGTGCGCCCGAGGGCACCATAGCACGGGTCAGCGTCGGGCGCATGGCGCCTCGCACCGCAACCGTTCGCAGTCCTCCAATCATCTGAGTTAGCAAACAAGGCATGAAGAATGATTAGTCGAATCCTATCGAGCCGAGGCAGAAGACAAGCACAGTCGGATAGTCGGGAGAGTCAAAAACAAGAACTGACAAACGAAGCAAAGGTAGACGTGAAGGCAACAGCTAAGAGCTAGTCAATCTAACGAACCCGTCACCGTAGACATGGCTGGTCAAGTGAACAACTCAACGCGATCTAAGCTTTCGTCGCACGTTACGCAGTACACGACACGTCTAACAGCACGGTACGCAAGCAGTCATGCTCATTGCCCACTAGCTCTGTCCGTCTCACATCACCCTGTGAGTCTCCTTGATGAGCCTCTTTTGTCAACTGATTTGTCGACTGTTGTCGACTGTTGATACGGGCTTGTCCTCAGGCTCGACGGGAATGGCGACAATTCGACGGAATAACACAGTACTGACCTTGTAAATATCCTAATCCGAGGCCAAGCAACCGCTGTCTACTAGAGAAGAACCGACGTGGGCAACCAAAGATGCAATTGGCAGAAGTACTCGAGCCGTCAAAAATGCGCTGGTGTAAGAAGGAGCCTCGAGCTGGCCAATGATAGGCCGGGGAAATTTTTAGGCTCTAGTCACGTGATGTTACCCGGCATCACCTGAGGGTCGCGTCCAGTGGAGTGATGCAGATCCAGGGAGGTAGGAGACACCAGTTGGAACAAAGAGATGGGAGGAGAGATAGGAGAGAGAGAGATAGGAGAGGGGGATAAGAAGGAAGGGACAGGGAGGATGGATGTCAACGGAGATGAATGAGATGAATGAGATAAAGGAGATGTCAAGTAATTGCAGAGCTAGGGGCTTTAAGCAAAGTGATATGTATGCCAAGTAGAGGGTTAAGTCGTACCAGACTCATGTCCAGTTAAGTGATGTCCAGCTCAATGATAATGGGCCAAGAGTTGAACAAGTTTACTTGGCACTTGCAATGCTGAACTGGACTCTGTATAAGCCTGGTTGACCATTGGCCGGCATTCAGTCTTGGCGGCTGGGTGCTTGGCGATATGCACAGGCTGCAGGCACCCCTGAAGAGCCCTGATATGCCGTGAGAGCCGAGAATAATATGAGGGATGTGATATGCCGTGACAGCCGAGGAATGCTGATATTTGATGTTATTTTGCTGTCAATGTCTTTAGAGGTACTTCTGCTCTCAGTGTTTAGACTTGTATATCCGTTCGAGTCTGTACTGCCACTGTTCGTGTTTTCCGGCTCCGGTGGGCCCTGTTTAGGGTTACTCCTCGTGTTCGTGGGGTACACTGGAACTTCCCGAATCAGTGCGCCAGTACAGTATAATATCAGGAATTAATCCCCATCATCACTATTTGAATTGCTGTCTACCTTGGTATCCTGTCTTGTCCGCTGCTCCTCGGCAACCCCGACTCCGCTAACCCCCACACTTTGATATCTTATCTTTTGCAGGGCACGGCTGCAGACACGGCGTCATAGTCACATTCACGGGCCTGCAAAGTTGGTTTCATAACTAATGACTCGTGAGTCGGACGGTGCTCATACGCCGCTGCTCAGCAGTCGACGGGCCAGTGACGATGTCGAAGCAAATGCCACTTACTCGGACCTCGGCGACAGCTCGGCCTCGTCGTCGACATCCACTCTCGCGGACTCCGACTCACATCCTGAGAAGCACCTGGGTGTCACAACAGCCACGTTTCTGATGCTCAACAAGATGATTGGCACTGGCATCTTCAGCATCCCGTCAAGCGTCTATGCCCTCACGGGATCAGTCGGCTGGAGTATCGTGCTGTGGGTGTTTGGTGGAATCGTCGCCTACTCTGGGCTCAACGTCTATCTCGAGTTTGGCGTCGAGATCCCCAGATCGGGCTCTGAGAAAAACTACCTCGAACGCATCTTTCGACGTCCCAAACACCTGGCTCTTGCTACCTTTGCCGTTATTTCGGTGCTTCTCGGCTTCTCCACCAGTAACTGCTACGCATTTGGCGTCTATGTGCTGCTAGCATTTGGCATCCAGGATCCAACCGTCTTTCAGACTCGGGTCGTGGGCATCTCGTGCATCACCTCCGTCATATTGCTCCACGGCATGTTCCCAAAAGCTGGTCGTCTCTTGTTCAACTTCCTCGGTGTCTTCAAAGTGCTGGTGCTGGTAGTCATCACTATCTCGGGCTTCATGGTGATTGCGGGAGTTCTGCCGATGGAGGACCGCCCTGATAACTTCACCAATCTTTTCCAGAATGACGGTTTCGGAGGCGATATGTACAGCTACTCCATTGCCCTGCTACGTATTTTCTACTCGTACCGAGGCTGGGACAACTGTAACACCGTTATGGGTGAGATTCGCGACCCTGCTCGCACCATGGGTATTGCTGGGCCCCTCGCCATTGGCATGGTCATGTTCCTCTACTTGTCGTGCAATATTGCTTACTTTGCCGTTGTGTCAAAACAGCAGATTGTAGACTCAGGCGTCATTGTTGCCGGTAATTTTTGTCGTATTCTGTTTGGTGACTCGATTGCGAGCTATGTGCTGCCATTCTTCATCTCGCTGTCAAACCTCGGAAACATCCTCGTTGTGTCATATGGTGGGTCAAGAGTTGTCCAGGAGCTTGGAAAGCACTACATTCTGCCGTTCAGCAACATCATTGCCTCGTCAAAGCCTTTTGGCACCCCTTTTGTGGGTCTCGCAATCCACGGGGTCCTCACTGTTATTCTGCTTGTGGTGCCTCCCCCTGGCAAAGTCTACGAATTCGTCGTGGACCTATCCACATACCCCATTACCTTTATCAGTTTCTCTGTGACAGCCGGTTTGCTGTACCTGCAGTGGAACCATGAAAAGGAGCACTGGGGTAAGAAACTCGAGCGCTACCGTTCTCCGTTGCCTCTGACTGTTCTCTATTTATTGACGAACCTTTTCCTTATCATCGTGCCGTGGATCCCACCACCTTACTCCCTCAAACCAGGTGACTTTCCGTACTTCTCGGTGCCATTGGCAGGCTTAATCATACTGCTCCTGGGTCCTCTTTACTGGCTATACTGGAGGAAGTCTCCAAATGCTGCGAAGTTGCAGATGGAGATTGAAAAGGGTATCTACCTCCAGACTACCTAGTTCGTGACAAGGAAACACTGGGACCCTCCTCACACTTGCATAGATTTGGGGAACATACTCAACTCTACACTTTGGGCTCAACCCCACTGATAGATCACTAGCTGTGCTGGTATAAAAATGCATTAATTTTATCTGTTTTATAAGTCTTGGGAATGCATATGGGTGCTCGTGTTAAGATGTGCTTGGTGCCTCATCTTAGTGGCAATGCATTATTGTTCGTCTGGTCGTATTTTCTCGTCTCTTGGTCGTGTCTAATGTACAGGTGCTACGCAGCCAGCCATGGGTGCTCACAGATAGTTGTGATATCTGGGCGGTTACGCACATTGCGGTCCAAAATGGCGCGGATGAGGTCGATGCAATGTTCGCTAGTCACATATGGCACCCGCAGTTCACCCTCCATGATTTCATCCACGTTGTAAAATGGATTCTCCTTGTAGATGATTGTGTAAAGCAGAATACCAAGTGCCCACACGTCCTGTGGCATACCCTCGTATGGCATTCCACTCAACACTTCAGGTGCAGCGTAGTCCATGGTGCCGACAAACATATCAAAAGGGCCCTGCGAGGTAAAGGCAGCACTACCAAAATCAATCAGCTTGATGATCCCGTGCTCGTCAACAACGATGTTCTCGTCCTTGATATCACGATGAATTATTCCTCGGCCGTGGATGTGTGAAACGGCCGAAGTCACCTGGCGGAAGAGCTCTTTGCACTCCGCCTCAGTCATGTCAGGTCGCAGCTCAATAAGATCAAACAAATCTGTGCCTGGGTTACCATGGCGTTCCATCTCAATGTGGTAGAACTGGTCGTCCTCAAAAAAGTCAATCAGCTTGACAATGTTATCGTGTGGCGTCGAGTTGAGCGAGTTCATGATACGGATCTCGTTGGGGATGGTACCCAACTTGCGGTCACGGGTCCACGTATCAACGAGGATCCGTTCCTTGATAACACTCTTCACGACAATGACATCTTTGGGTTCAGTGGTGTACTGGACCAAAAGCACTTTTCCATATGCACCTTCGCCGATCTTCTGGAGAATGTCGAATTCGTTAATGGTCTTCTCCCTGCGAAGAGCGCCTACTTCAACTGGGCCTCGCTGTGTTGCAGATGCGGTCGTGGGTACTGAGCTCAGGGGACGGGGGAGGTTCTCCTGACTGTCAGTGGGTGTTGCAGCACTGCTGTTGGGGCTACTATCGCCGCCAGTGCTGCTTCGCGACTTCGACGAAGATGCCGTACCTGAGCTCTGGTTACGCTTGCGCTTATGTTCAAGCGCAGCGTTGAGCAGCGTTAGTTGCGATGGCATCTCGTAGTCCTCGTGAAATCCCTGAATGTCGCGAGAATATGAGACAAAAACTGAGATATGGGTCGCTGACACAACTCGCACCTGGACATCAATGTAGATAGAAGAGCCCTCGCTTGTCTTGGCCTCGATACCAGTAACTGAGAAGAGCTGAGGAGCTGTGGCATCCCTAGCAGCAGCTTTGCGGAATGTCTGTTCGGGTACGACAAGGCCAATCGTCATAACATCTTGGCCCAGATGGCATTCCTTCAAAATTTGCGCAAAGTACTCCTCAAACTTTGGAATAACACTCGATATGGGGCTTCCACGAAGCTCTGCTCCATCGCGATAGCCAAGAAGGGTGCCGATAAAGTAGTTGTTATAGTCAACAATGCGCTTCGAGGCGTGCTCGACGATGATAGCACCCGCGATAAGCGGGAGCGATGTGATAGCAACACGCACTCTGCCGTCTCCCTCGCTGTCGTAGCTCTTGAGCTTGGCAAAGCACGGCATGTTGCTGTTGTTGGCGCGGATCGTGTGGTATTTGTATCCCGGGAACTCTTGGCTCCACTTGTGGAGCAGCTCGGGCTTAAGGACGTCAAGGCCGGGGATCATGTCGAAGACGCTGAGGTTGCTCGAGATTATGTCTTCGAGTGACAGCAGCTGCTCGTGCTGGGGGAAGAAGATGCGCAGGTTGTCTCCAAACATGTTGAGCAGCTTTCCAGAAGTGCTGAATTCGACGGTGATCTTGTCGGCAATGACTTCTTCAAACACCCAGACGATGAACCCAGCCTGGCGCTTGAGCCAGACCGAGGCGAGGTTGTGAATTCCGTTTGATTTGACAATCGGCAGGACATGGCCACACAGAGGAACAGACTTATCGGGCGCCGAGTCGATAAGCGAGCAAATGTGTGCATCATAGCCCTCCTCGAGGATGTCGACAATGGAGCGCTTGCGCATGTCTGATTGAGTCATACCGATGAGCAGGCATGCCATGTCGTTTGCCGATAGGATCTTGTAAGGAGCCGATACTTCAGTGGTGAAGACGGCGTGGCCCGTGGCATACTTGGATGAGATGGGTTGCAGCGGGGTGACGCTGAGGCTCTTTCCCTGGGGTAGCGAGCTCGGCAGAGCGGTTAGATGGAGAGTCGAGACTGATTGGGTGATGGATGAAAAGGTGGTTGTCGACTTGCCGCGGTTGAGGATCGTCTGGCGAGGGGTATCGATAAAGGGCATGGTGAGGGCCTCGAAGACGCTCTTCTCGAGCTCTGGCGACGAGAAGCCCGAGTCAGTGCGCCGTTTCTTGGGCTCGAGCTCTGAGGCGTCGGAAGGCAGCGGCACGGCGGCCGAGGGGACCGAAGTAGAGGGTAGAACTGCTGGTGCTCCCGATAACATGACGGGCGGGTTAGAGGCGGTCCTAGCCGAGTTGGCTTTGACAGGCAGCGAAGTCGTCGAGGAGCGCGCAGAGCGGGTCACGTCTGCTGGCAGAGACTCGAGCGCATCGTCGAGCAGTCGTAGCAGTAGGTTGAGGCTGTCGTCGACGGCCGAGGGGTCTGCTATGTCGACATTCGACTTGACCGAGGTCGTCACGTTGCCCAAAATCGATAGCGTCGCCGACGAGACCGAGGTCTGGAGGTTGCGCACAAGCGCGTCGGGCAGAGGGAGGTTATTGAGGGAGAGGATGCGGGCGAATGCGGAGGGAGGAGCAGCTGCTAGCGAGGTGCGGACGTCGTCGAGCAAGACGGGGTTTGCCTTGAGCACTTTGATGGAGCGCTTGAGGCTGAGGATTCGGGCGTGGAGGGTACGGTTGGAGTCGTAGGCGTACGAGAATGAGTAGAGCGACTCTGATGAAAAGGTTTTGAGGGCCTCGATGGGGACACTCTCGGGGGATGTAGTTCTGTGTTAGCAAAGCTGGACGAGTAGATTGGGGGCAGTCTTGAGACTGTGACTGTACTCACTGTTGGGGACGGGTCTCGGGGAATTCTCGCACGCCCATGGACTCGTCTTCGGACGAATCGCCGTCGAGGTGAAACGAGGGCCGCTTGGACGCTCTTGGAGCATCTCCAGACGAGCGGTTAGACTCAGTCATGGCGATGATGAGAGACAGGAAGAGGTAGGAGACAGGAAGAGGTAAGAGAAGATCGAGGAGCTGGTGAAAGATGAGGCGATAAGGTGGATCGTGAAGATGATCAAAGGCGGATGACGATAGGACGGTGATACGGTATCAGTTTAGCGGCCCGGTTTGAAAAAACACAAGGATGGCTCGATGGCAGCTCGATCAGCGGCACAGCAGTGCTCAGCACGCAAATCACACAGGGCGCCAATGGACCACAGCACCAAACACAAATAGCACAAGGTGAAAATCAGCAGTTGGCACCGGCAATGCTAATGAGCTTAAAGGGAATAGGCCCAACCGACTTTGTTGCAAAGCAGCAGCAGCAGCGAGGGGAAAAAGCAAGCAGCCAAAATATCTGGGATGTCCAAACTCGGCTGCATGCGATGAGGGGGTTTGAGGGAAGAGTGGAAGGATGGGATTGGCCGAGGACGGGAGGTGTTTCTAGCATGTAGAAAAAGGTAGTATGGGGTTCTCCTTCGAGCCTGGGTGCCCGCCGGGGCCGAGGACTCGGCCCGTAAGACTAGCCCGCAGCTTACTTTTTTACTTCTTCCCTAGCCCGGTGGAACGTCTGATGCAGCCAGTGGGGGTACACCAATCTACGTGTAGACTGAGTCTCCAGGTTGCAAAGAGCGGGAAAGAAATAAGGCGGTATACCAGCGGCTGTACTAGCGGGTGTACCGAGAATTTGAGGTGACGGTTATTTGGAGATTTTTTTGTTGTGGGGACTACTGTTGGGTTGTACTCTCCTCCCAAGTGGCATCAGCCTACACCAGCCTGCATGTAGCAGCGTAGCATTGTATGTTATACGTTGTAGTGGACACCGACAACTATGCAGAGCCAAGTAAAGCTAATATAACAATGGTATACCAGTAGTATAACCTGGTTGGTGATGTAGTCCGGGTGTGTATTTTACAACTTATTCGCGCTGTATATATTGGCACTTCACAGGTGGGTCCTGCATTGCTAGTCTACTCAACGCACCTGACATATGTGTGCTATACGAGGAATGTATAATCATCTACCAAATGATACTGCAGAAGGTTCAATAACAACTGTCAATAAAGAAACCAAACAGGTTATACACCTGCATCTACTACCTTAATACTAGCCGGACAGCGGTTTACCACCACGTCTGGTCCAGTCATACCTGCGATCATCTACCTGCAATCATCTACTGGATAACCAGGCAGAACTCCTTACAAGCATGCACATATATACCTCTACCACAACCCACCAAACAAGAAAATCCGATATGGTGTAATGGCTAGCACAGTTCGCTCTCACCGAGCAGATCAGGGTTCGATTCCCTGTATCGGAGTTCTCTTTTTGCGCCCCCTCTATTTTTGCAGGAGCCAGCTATAAACCATAAGAAGAGCGTCCATCGTAGCACAATAGGAAGGAAAGGAAAAAGTCAGAGTGAAAAGCAGTAAGAAAAAAATTGAAGGTACGAAGCTGAAGTACCAACCTGGAGAGAAAGCTCATATGGCTCTCTTATTGACTCGAGACTGGTATTATGCGGTGTACATGATGTAGATTCGCTCTATTAGAACCAAAGGCCACAGCATGTCTTTAGACCATGCGAGATCAGGTTATGCTAGCTGGCTCAGCGGTTGTGATTCGAATCGTCACACATATATGAATATCCAACGGCAATGAGCCTGGAGATGCGAGAGCATCGTGTTATTCAAGGCTGCTTTCAGTCAGCATTAACCCTTAATCTGGCATAATGCTCCTGGTTGTACTGTCCTTCGCCTTCACATAATATTAGCTGCACTGTCGGCTCGTTTCTGTCATCCGTAGATCTGTAGACTGATCTGATGGCCGGAAGCAACTCAAGTACGCACTGACCACTTACCAAAACAAGAAAATCCGATATGGTGTAATGGCTAGCACAGTTCGCTCTCACCGAGCAGATCAGGGTTCGATTCCCTGTATCGGAGTTATCTTTTTGCCGTTTCAATCCTCAAAAGCTGCCAGGATTGATTCTTTTTATAAATTCTTTCAACACAGTCACCTCCAGTCATACGGCGCCCTAGCACCACCCTCACCACGAACCCCACTTACCGCCCACTGCTCTCAAACCCTTTGCAACTTCGTCGCTTTCTCTGCGTAAACTTCGACCTCGCATATATTCCCTACCCGAACCGAGGCTGTCTCGTGCCTTTACTAGTACCCCACATTCGATCTTGAGCGATCCGACTTTTGCAGTATATAAACCGCTCCACCCGCCACTTATCGTCTTGTCCTCTTCTTTGTCTTGAATTGCCGCCATGAGCGACAGCCTCAGCAACAGCATGAGCCTGAGCGTCAGCTCGTTGAGCGGATCCGTGCTGTCGACGCCGTCACTGGCCGCCGAATCGTACCAGCGAGCAGCCAAGCTCTTTCTCAACAAGAACTTCGTCCAGTCGCTGAAGGTTCTTGATCCGCTCATCGCCAACGGGCCGAGCCTGGTTGAATCGGGCCAGCTCTCGGAACGGGGCTGGATCCTCGCCTGGCGCCTCTACTTCTCGCTAATTGACGCTGCCTCACGCTCAGACGACTGGCCCAAGGATTCGCAGAAGCGCTTGCTGAAGCTCGCTGCCGACGACTCGCTGTGGGTGCAAGTGCAGACGGACTTCGCACACTACGAGCCAATCCCCGTCGGAATTGTCCGCGGACTCATCTTCCTATCAGCACGACACTGCTCCGACGCCGGTGCGCTCGCCAAAATCTCCTCGTACACCGAGCTCTACCTCGCATCCGTCTCGAACCTAGTCCCGAGCTTCTCCGAGTCGGAGCGCGCCGACTATGCCAGAGTACTCGACGCCTACATCCTCAAGATCCTCCCCAAGCGGGACGAGTACAGCTACGCTGCTGATCTCATCGACTCGACCTCATACTACTCGCCGCCAACGAAGCACGACATGAAAAAGAAGCTCCAGGAAGTGAAGGAGTCAAAGGAACGTCGGGCTAGAGAAGCCGAGCTCGAGGCCAAGAAAAAGGATGAGCAGAAACGCAAACTGGCCGAACAGCAGCAGGAAGAGGCCAGCCGGCGTGAACTCGAGCGCCAGCGGCGGCAGGTCACGGCACCTCTGCCCACCTCCTCGTCCCCAGTTCGTGGCTCAACTCCCGACAATTCGCTAGACCGCACTGGCAACTCTGCTTCCCGTGTCAGCGGATTCTCATCCCTCACAAACTACTGGAAAAACAGAGTCATCGAATTCGCCAGTCAGTCCGTGTTCTGGCAAACTCTGCTATTTATCATCCTCATCGCTCTCACCTCATCGCACCGTGCCACGCGCGAGAGAGTGCAACGCATCATTAACGGCCTCTGGAGGAAGCTAATGGAGACGATCCGCATGGGTGTCAAGGTCAGCTTCGTCTAGAGCGACCACTAGAGCCACGACCGCACGAGAATCACGAGAAAGTCTAGGGGTGCCTCTATCTTTGTACTATTGTATTGGTCGAGGAACCATTACCTGAGATAGCCATATAATGATTTACTGTACAGCCAATGAACGTATGGCCAATGACTACTATATTGCCAATGAACTGTAAGGCCAATGAGTGGTATGCAATATTAACAGATAAAACAATTCATTTCATAATACAAGTGCACTGATTACACTTTAAAATAAATAATCCGCGAAGCAGTAATGCGGACAGTCATGAGAATGAAGTAGAGGAACAGAGCGATAACTTGGGAGAAGCCGTGGGGCAGACGGAGTTGCAATGATCCGCTAGATCCACGAACTCGGAGAAAAGCGTGACTCGAGCTTGGCGCGTACACGGAGCGGCAGCTTCGTGGCAAGCGACGCAAGCGCCGGTGGAAGTGACGATACAGCATTCACAAACTCTGCATCGTCATAGTCGATATCAACCTGGACAACATAAGATTGGAAGTTAGCAAACAACTCGGGGGACTCCTTGCTGAAAAGTTTATCAACAACTTCGTCAGCACGCAGCCAGAATAGAGGCATTCCCATGAATTTGCGCTTATCATCCAGACGGTCAGCAAGCACTCCAGAATCTGCCACCTCTTCAAACGGATCCAGGGGTTTACAGATCCACGGAACGAGCATGCTCCACATACGTTCCTTCTCTTGGCCAGTCACAAGCTTACGAGTAAGCTCGGGGTACGACTGGTAGACATTGGGAATACCAAGCAGGAGAGATATTTGAACATCGAGAAAGTAACACGACGAAAGCGAGCCTGGCTTGGAAATAGCGACACCCGGCATAAAAGAGCGCGAAAGCAACGGAAGAAACAATTGCATCTCCTCGAACGAGCGATGGCCGTAGTTCGCCATGCGGATCGCATAAGGAAAGTTCCTGCGCAACTCAATATCACGCTTCTTTATCAACATGCGCCTGCGCTCTTGATCCTGTTCGAGTTCAATCTGTCGCTTCTTCTCCTGCATCTCGAGCTCCTCACGCTTTCGCGTGGCTTCGTACTCTTGCTCCTCTTTGAGTTTCTGCTGCTTGCGCTTCTCCTCGGCCTCAAGGTTCTTGAGCATCTGCTTGGTGCGCTCCTGGCGCTCCTTCTCCTTTTGGGCCTCAATGAGCTCGCGCTGTTCCATCTCCTTCTCGCGCTGGCGTTTGCGCTCAGCCTCTCGGAGCTTCTCAGCAGCATGCTTCATGGCCAATGCCTTAACACGAGCCTCATCATCTTTCTTCTTCTGATTACGATATCGCTCGTCATCCTTTTCCTTCTCAGCCTGCTTCTGCGCCTGAGCCTTCGCCTGCAGGACCTCCTGCTCCCTTTCAGCCTGCTGTTTTGCTCGAACCTCGTCCTCCTTCTCAAGCTTCTTCACACGCAGCTCTTCTTGTTCCTTCTCCAGTCGCTTCTTCGTCCGGTGCTCCTCCTTCTCCTTTTCTGCCAGCTTGCTGGATCGAAGATCCTCCCTTTCCTTGTCAGAGAGCTTTCTGCGTTCTTCTTGCCCACCCTCCTTGTGTTTATGGGCCAGTTTCTTCGCCTCAGCATCTTTCAAAAGGCGACCATCAGAAATGGAGCCCTTACGACTCTGAGGAGTGTCAGAATTAGAGCCCTTGCGGCTTCGGGGTGCGCTCACGTCCGAATGGTCGGATTCGGTCTTGACCGGCCTTGTGGCGTGGCCATTCTCTGGTTTGGCCTTCTTTCGCTTCTTGACAAGGCGCTCCTCAGAAACGGAGGTCGTGGACATCTTTCGCCGGCGGTCGCTAACATCGGCACGCTTCCGTGGCTCAGACCGGGCTTTGGTCACGGCATTCTTTATGACAACAGACTCCTCGTCATCGCTACCTAGCGCTTCTTTCGCCAGGTCAAGGTAGGAGCGACCTTGGCTATCGAGCCAGCTGGGATCAGCTCCAGAATTGAGCAGTAGCTTGATAGTATCCAAATGACCACGTCCGACTGTCTCGTGGAGCGCTGTCACGCCTTCCTTGTTCACCCCGTCGCCATCGACGCCAAAAGCCAGCAAAAGACCGACTATGTCAGTGTGGCCATGCTTGGCGGCGAGAACTAGACAGTCAGCATCAGGCTGCCAGCCTTCCTCGAGAGACCTGCCCACGTACTGAAGGTCGCCGTCGGCGGCCTTCTGATACACGAGGTCGCGACCCGTCTTTGTCGTCAGGTCCATCCAAAGTAAATCGTTGCGGATAGATTGTGAACGAGCACCTCTGCGCTTTACGGCGCCGTCAGCAGTTTCATCCCCACTACCATGACGCCGATTTGTGGTGGCGTGTAGATCTGCGGGAGGGAACGTGCCTGGTGCTGAGTGCGTCGGATCGTAGCTGAGAGCACGCACGGACTCGTCGTGATCAGCCGGGTCCGATTCGCGGCGCTTGCGGCACTTGAGTACGGCATCTTTGAGTAGGCGTTCGAGATCCTCGGCTTCGTCAGAGTCGGGGTCAACAAAATCAAGTGCGCTTTTACCCTGGGCATTAAAGATCCGAGGGTCTGCTCCACGGGCCAGCAGCAGCTTGACAATTTCAATGTGGCCTCGAGATGAGGCATCAATGAGCGGCGTATCGAGGTCTGCAACGCCAGATCGGATATCCATAATCGCTCCGTGGTCAAGTAGCAGCTCGACAATCTTGAGATGACCCTTGAGAGCAGCATCGTGGAGCGCTGTGTTGCCAGCATAGTCGCGGTCGTTTACATCGACGCCCATTTCAACAAGTTGCTTCACCCGCTCGTAGTCTCCCTTGTCACACAGCTTCTGAAGCAGAAGACGGCCACTCGCATCGCGAATGGGGCTGCCGTCCTTGCGCAGCGGTTGGAAGGGGCCAGCCCCCACAGCTGGAGACATGGATCTCGAGTTGCGACCACGGCCATCTGCGTGCGATCTGGCAGGAGGTCCGCGGGAAGATGACGAAGCAGTGCTGTCCTTGCGTCGGTGGAAAGCAGGGTGCTTGTGATGTTTTTCAATCGAGACGTCGCTGTCGCTATCGCTGCCTGAACCGTCAGAGGAGCTGTGGATTCGGCGTTGCAGACGTCGTAGCGGCTTGATGGGCCGCCCTGGAGGACCCGTACGATCGAGATGCCGGTCTTCTTCCAGGATCACCGTTTCGGCCTCACTAGAGTCCTCATGGCTGTCTGTTTCGGCGTCGCTGAGTGCGTTTCTATTACGATGGTTTTCGGCCAGCGGCAGCACTTGAGGCGCACGCGGAGCCGAGATAGCGCCCGCGTGGTTCGCCGTGCCGCCACCCTCGGCCTTGACGTCTGAACTTTCGCCCATTGCCCTCGAGTCGCTGTTATGTGACCCCTGGCGATTTTGAGGCTTGAATGTCAAATGTCAAAAGTTGCTTAAATATAAATTCAGTAGTTAGGCCAGCCCCGCGCGGCGCTCGCTAACAGTGGGCTTGCCTCATTTAGAGTTTCGGCCCCGTATTTCGGGCGCTACGTCGTGCAGAAATATAAATCAGTCCACGCGCTGCTAGCACTTTTGCATTCCTACCAACACGACTAATCACCAGTAGACGTGCTAATTTATTGGCATTTCAACCTACAAAACGCCACTGTCCTCGGCATCTAGTTATATGCAAGGGACAACCCCGCTCGCATCTCAGCCTTGGATCTGCCGAGACCCGAAAAGTAGAGTTTACGAACATCATGCCGGTGATGTCGGTAGAGACGTCGGTGCTGCCGCGAATAATGAAGGAGTTACTGAAGAACCCCATTCTCACAAAGTACGACCGCTTTGATTCTGTCCCCCCGATATTCTCGCCTCTAGACGGTCGCTAACTCAGATCAGCGAAAAGCTTCGGGGCCGCGTACATTTACGTGTTGGTGCCGCGGTTCATCGCCATAATCTCGCGAGCAGTACGCAACAAAGAATCCATATGGTCGGTGCTGCGTAAAATCGGCCATGCGCTGCGAAACGCGCTTCACTCGGACCGGTTTCCCGCTTTTGTGTCAACGCTGATCCTGACAACGCATGTCGTGGATCTCGTCGTTCGCCGGCTCGCGGGTATACGCGCGCGCTCGTCGTCGAATGCGCGCGTGGCCATTCTCGGCACCTCGGCGTTTGTGTCGTCGATTTTGCAATTTTGGAGATTCAAGCAAAAGCTCTTTGACAGTGGCAGAAAACGACAAAATCCAGAGCTCTCTGACACGCTGGATCTTACGACGGTGATGCTCGTGCGTGGCGTCGACGTGCTCGTCCATGTTCTTGCTAGCTCAAGAGGTATAACCCAAAAAAGCCTACACTCGGTGACAGACCTCGGCTTATTCTGGGCTGCCTGTTCTGTCATTATGTTCTGCTGGTTCTACTATCCTGAAAGACTGTCAAGATCGTACCAGCGCTGGATCACACGAGCAGCCGAAATGCAAGACGAACTCATAGAGGCCCTGCGCTTGGTGCGCAACGGCGGGATAGCCTACGGAGAGGACCGTGACGCAAACCGCATTCTCTCTGACATGGCTGTCAAATGCGGCATCGATCCTAAAGTTGCCGACTTTTCAAATCCAACACAGCTGCCATGCTTTGTGATTCATCAGAATGTCCACCCCAACTGTGAAATCCACGCTCTGTGGCGGTTCTATCGTGGCTTCATGTTCTCGATGTCTGTGAGTTATCTGCAACATCCAACTCACAACTCTGAGTACTCTAACACAGCTATACACGCCCATCAACCTCATCTTCAAGTTTAACAAAAACGCCATTGGAAACTCGATGGCCAAAATTCTTGTGCGTTCATGCCGCTCCTCGGCCTTCCTTGCGGCCTACATTATGCTCAACTGGTACTCGGTGTGTCTTGTTAGAACGAGATTGGGACCTGTTCTCTTCCCCAAGGCCACTCCTCAGCAACTAGAGGACACATACGGACCTACACTGGGTGCTGTCACTTGTGGATTAAGTGAGTTCATTTGCAGTCATGCTCGAAGAATGCGCTAACCAAGGCTCCTTGATTGAATCTCCATCGCGTCGTGGAGAGCTGGCGCTATTTGGTAAGTTTGGTTCCACATCTTAACGCCCTCTAACGTAGTGGCACCCAAGGCTGTTGTTGCTCTGTTACCGCAAAATTTCAGCAGCCTATATCCTGCAACGGAGACTCTAATGTTCGCTACGAGCTTCGCAGTTTTGGCTACGGCCACACGGGAGTCTCCACAAAACATCCGTGGTATCTTCCGCCGACTTCTTGGATTGGCGTTCTAGACAGAAATGCAAAACTAAATGTAGATATACAACACTCATCATTAGTTAACTATTGTATCGTGCGTGCGTTGCGACGTAATACGAACGCTGTTCGTAATACATGACGTTTTGGCCGGGCGTTCTATAGACACCTACATCCAAGTTCACTTGGATGAAACTTAAGGGACAGCCTTCGACATGTCAAGCAGACGCTTAACACCCGTCATCCACTGGCCACACTGGTCAGCACGGGTCGTGAGAATGTCCATGCGGATGTTCGAAGCAGTGTCATAGTCACGAGCAGCAAGAGCTCGCGACAGGTTCACCAAGTCACCCACCGTGTCCTCTGTTAGCAGATTATCGTTGTTGAGATGATCGAACAGAATGTTGAGACGCTTGTCGGCGTCAGCAACTTGGCGCTCGACATTTGCAGGCATAAACGGCTTGACACGGGCCAGCTCTCCAGAGAGCAGGTCAAAGATAGGGCGTGCAGAGCTGGGGATGTGTTCACGGTCGCCAGGTGGGTACTTGGGTGCGGGAGGAGCAACAGGCTCCACCTTCTGAGGGGGAGGCGGCGATGCAACCGACGCAGCGGCTGTGCCGGCAGCCGTGTTGGCTGACATGGGGGGAGCAGCCACTGGAGGAGGAGCTCCAAAGTTTCCACGCACTGGCGGGCGGCCAGGCGATGGTGGAGGTGGAGGAAGCCCGCCAAGCGAGGAGCCGCCTGCGCCAGGAGGAGGTGCGTATGCACTGTTGACAGCAGAGCCCTGATTCTGCTGAGCACTAGGCGCATATGGGTTTACTGGCGGAGGGGAAAGGATGGAGCGAGCGGGCGGCTGCTGGACAGGTGGCTGCTGACCGAAATAGCCCGGACTCGGAACAGAAGGCGCCGAATTGCCCGACGGAGCGTAGGGGTTTGGAGGTGGAGGCGAGAACGGTGCTAGCGGGGGTGCGGCAGGAGTAGTTGCCGATGAGACAGCAGCTCCAGGAGGCGGGGGAGGAGGCAGAGGAGGCTGCGTAAAGGAAGTCGCACGCGACAGCGGTGCCGGGCCTGAGCCAACAGCAGGAGGCTGCTGCTGGCCGACAAAAGGCTGCACAATCGTCTGAGCAGACGAGGGTGGACGACGTGGGGCCGGCAGGGCCGATGTGGGCAAGTCGTTCCAGCCACTCGTCTTCTTGGGAGGGGGTGGTGGTGGTGACGGAGTAGCGGCGACCATTGGCGGTAGCGGGATCACTGAAGCACCGGCCGGCTGGTATGGGTTCGAAGCAGGGACAAACTGACTAGGCGCAGCCGTGGGGACGGAGCCGATGCCAGGCGCGACACCTGGAGCGGGGATGCCATGTGCAGCCGGCGCCACAGGAGCGTAAGGAGATCCGGCTCCAGGGATAATCGTCTGAGGTGCGGTAGCACTAGGGTACAGGGGTGCAGCTACGGGTATGTTGCCGTAACGTCCAGCAGAAGGTGCAGCAGGACGAGCAGCGGCAGCAGGTGCCTTCTTAGTAGCCTTGAGAACGCGCTCCTTCTCAAGAGAGACACCTGGGTGCTGTGACGGCAGCAGGTTGAGGATACGCTCGGCAAGGGGAAGATGACCCTGCGACGCAACTAGGCTGGCATACTCACGGTACGTATCATACAGGGTCTCGAGCTCAGGCTTGTCGGCAGGCGAAGTCTTAGCGCCCACGGCCTCTCGGAAGATGGTGATCTTCTCGATAAACGTGTGGAGTGCCTGGACGTGAGCAGAGTGTGCCGAGGAAGCAGTATCCGACTTGAGATACTCGAGCTCACTCGGATGAATCTCGCTAAGCCATATTGACGAAGTTTTCTCAAGATTTGATCCTGCGGCGTAACACAGAAGGGCACTGTTACGAAGATCAGCGGCCTCAGAGGTCTTGGCCTCACCACGTTGAGCCAGCAGACGGTCTCCGAGGTGGCTCACCAGGGAGCCAAACTTGCTACTGTCAGAGCAGTGCATGAGTAGCGATGAGACGACCTGGCGCCACTCGCTCAGATCAGAGTTCTGTACCAAGTCGTCAAAGTCCTTATCATTGACGGCATTCAAAAGACGCAGGAACGGCTTATCAGCGCCGTTCTTGGACAGGTAAAAGTTAGCAACCTTGGTCTTGGTCTTCTCATCGGCATTGAGGGCCAAAAGGAAAGCATCCGAGATGTCTCCATCCTTCAGGCAGATGTCCACGGCACCAGCAAGGTCACCCTTGAGGATCGCCTTGGAGATGTCCTGCTCAACCTTGGACTGCTTGTCGGAGAATAGGCTGAATGAGCCCTCAGGAACGTACTTCGGAGTGATAGACAGCTCACTGAGAAAGTCATCGCCACTAGTGCCAAATACATCGTCAGTTTCCGTCGAATCAGTCTTGGGCTCATCCTTGGCAGTGCCATTCGATTCAGCCTCTTTCGGGGTGACGAGCTTCAAAAGCTTAGACTTGGTGTCACCCTTGGCAAGCAGATCGGACAGGAGCGTCCAGTCGTATTTGTTAGAGTCTTTGGCTGACTCGAGGCGCTGGCTGACAATGTCTCCAACATTGTTGGACTGCAGAGCCGTTGCGAACTTAGCCGTCTCCTCCGAGAGCGACTCGTCCTCGACAAACTTGGAGATATGCACAGAGGACTGTCCGTTAGCAGTTGAAACGGATACCAGCTTTCCACCAAAGCCGAAGGCAGCTGAAACAGGTCGCTTGAGCCAGTTGGGGGCCTGGTGTAGGGTGAAAGTTGGGTGAAGGGTGTCGACGTACGACGATGGGTCCCAGAAGTCTTCTGAGGTGTTGTTGGTAGTCGTCTTCTTGGAGTCGACAACAACGTCCTGGAGAGTCTGGACGGTGATCTTGCCGTCAAACGAGGCCGAGGCAAAGATATCGGGGATGCGCGGGTTGAACTTGGTCTTGAAGCTCCAGTTGACAGCAATGGGGTACTCGCCGATGCGCTCGCCAGATTCAGGGTTCCACAGCAGAGTACGGTTGTCCCGGCCACCCGACAGCAGGAACGAGCTGTCGAGGCTGCACCAGTCGAGCGATAGGACGCCCTTGTCGTGGCCCTTGAAGATCTTTTCGGGAGCATTGCCATTACGCAGGTCCCACAGCAGAATGACGGGATCAATGTCATCCTTGGAAGCGGTCATGAGCTTCGTCGAGTCGGTGGGGTGCCAGACAACGCTCGACACTGCGCTGCGCTGACCAACCGACGAGCCCGAGTAGTGCAGGTGGAGCACCTCGCGCTTGTTCTTGAGATCCCAAACAGTCGTGAAGCCAGTGTTGCCGCCCATGGCCATGATATGGGGCACCTTGTTGTTCCAGGCGACGGCGTCGACTTCGTCGTGTCGGCTGGTGCGTGAACCGACGGAAAAGGGCGCAGTTCCGGTCTTGTTGAGATCCCACACATAGACCTCACCAGACGAGCCGCCAGAGGCCAGAAGGTGCGACTGCAGTGGGTTGAATTGGATGGAGTGGATGGCGCCAGAATGCTTTTCGAGCTTCTCGCCGGCGGAGTTGGTCGAGAGCGTTTCGGGGTCCCAAAGGACGAGACCCGACTCTAAAGCACCGGCAATGAGGCCCTTGGGCTTGGAGGCCGATACACCGCCCCACGCAATGTCGTGGAAGCGCGCGTCCGTCTCAATGGCCAGTTTGGGCTGGAGCTGGAACGCGTCGGCCGAGTGGTCCTTGAGCGACAGGTCCCACAATTCGAGCTGTGTCGATGACGAGAAGTCCTCATCGATGGCGCCGGAAGCAGTGCCTGTCACGAGCAGCGGCTCGCCGGACGCGGGCGACCACGCAAAGTGCGCGGTGCGGGGGATTTCCTTGAGTTTGACCATGCTGGGCGTCAAACAGAGCCGAGTGGGGGAAGCACTACTAGCAGCAAGGGGCGGGCAAAAAGCGTGTTTGGCGCGTCAGACGTCTACCGAGAGCTGACAGGGGGTAAATGGGCCGGTCAGGGAGCGGAATAAACGGGCAATTGAGCGCGACGAGGGCCTGGATGTTGACTGACCCGGTAGTGAAGCAACTGGAAACCTGAAAAACTAACAGGCTGGCGTATTAGGGTGGGTTGGGGCAAATTCAGCCTTGCTTCACTCAGGGGTACAGCCAAATCAAAATGCAATGGCAAAATGCAAGGCATCTTTATAAGAAGCGGTGCGTGCTGACTATTAATCGGTTCGATTATATTCTAAGAGCTGGGTTGAGCTGGCTGTAATTTGAGGAGCCTGAGATCCGTGTTTTTGTCAAGTTACGCCTCATTTGTGATGCGCGGTGATGTGGAGGACCAGCGAAAGCAGCTCGAGCTGATGATGAAGGATCCTGAAAAGGCGCTCCAGTCGCTCGAGGCAAAGGAGGAAGTCAAGGCGAAGCCCCGGCAAAAGGCCCCCGCGGCCGAAATTCTCACCAACATAGCCGGATCCAGTGCTGCTGCAGGATCGGGCGAGTTTCATACGTACAAGAACATCAAGCGCAAGGAGATCGATCGATGGGCCGAGGAGGACGCCAAACTGGCCAAGACGCAGGCGGAAGAGGACTTTGCGAGCAAAAAGACTGAAGCACAGCTGCGGGATGAAGAGAAGACGGCGAAGAACCGCGCTAGAAGGAAGAAGCGTAAGACCAAGGGTGGTGAAGTGAGGGAGAACAATGGCGGTGAGAACAATGGCAGTAAGAACAGTGGCAGTGGGAACAGTGGCAATTTCAACAGTTCAACAGCCCCAGACGTGGCAGAAAACCCGGAGGCTGAACCCGCCATCATCGAGCCCACCGGGCTGGTCATTGTTGATGGAGACGTACACTAGAGGCAGTTGTTGAGAAACCTCAATCCACATCACGAGAAGAGTATTTATTATAGTATTAACATCAAAATATGTACATGCTAGCTAAGAGATAGTTAAGAGGCAGTTAAGAGATAGCCCTTGAGAGCAATCTGCTTCCAGTTTAGCTCTTCAGCTACGTTTAACAGGCTCATCCACAGTACTGGTTCGCTGGTTGTTGTTGTGCTCGGCCCAGCACTTTTTGAACGCTTCCATCTAAATTAGCTTGTAGTGGCTCCAGTGAGTGCAAACCTACCTCTGGAACGCACTTGCGCCAGTCCATGTTGTCGGCGTGGCAGTTTGTCAGTGCCATGTTCTCCACTGCGTTAGCACGTTTTGTAAGACTCAGCATCAACTCACCAGCACAGCCGGTCTTAATAATCCTCTTGTCCCTGGGTTAGACCGAACTTAACTCTCCATTACACCCACCACTCGTCGGGCTCATCGTCGTCTGGCTGTGTAGCAGGCTCACTCGGGGCCATTTCGGATGTGGGGATCAAAGAAGGTGCGGCATGTCATATCAGATCCCAACTGAAATTTACACTCAACAATGAATGTGCTCGTGTATTCAGGTGCGTAGGAATACAATATACAGGACGGTGAAGAAGTATACTAACTAAGGCCCGGGGACGACTGTCGAGTCGGTGCGACAGTGCACAGAGTCGCTGCGGAAGCTGTTGTCGCCGTTCTACGCTGTCATAAGCGTCGATGCGCGAACACTTCAGACAGAGCCGTGGTCTGCGAGCACCTCGCTCGTGGCGATTCCGGGCGGTGCAGACCTGCCGTACTGCCGAGAGCTCGACGGCAGGGGAAACGAGGCATTGAGGAAGTTTGTACGACAGGGAGGTAGATACCTCGGGTTCTGCGCTGGAGGCTACTTTGGCTCTGGTCGCTGTGAGTTTGAGGTGGGCGATCCTGTAATGGAGGTCAGCGGCTCCAGAGAGCTGGCGTTCTTCCCTGGTACGTGCCGAGGCTCCACCTATGCTGGATTCAAGTACGCCAGCCATTCTGGAGCCCGCGCTACTCCTGTCAAAGTAAACAGTGCAGCGCTTGGGGGTGCCGTGGACTTTACATGCTACTTCAACGGCGGCGGCTACTTTGTCAATGCTCAAAGCTACGCAAAAAAGGGGGTCGAGGTCCTCGCGACGTATACGGACACCCCAGACGTCAAGGACTGCGATGAGGAGAATCCTGCGGCAGTTGTGTACTGCAAAGTCGGCAACGGCCATGCCGTCCTTACTGGCATTCATCCCGAGTTCTCGCACACTGTAGGAGTCGACTCGGATGACATTGACACGTCTGTTGTCTCTACGCTGGAGAAGAACAATGTCCATAGACTGGCCTTTCTTCGAGCAGCCCTGTCTAAAATGGGCCTCAAGGTCAACTCGGACGAGTCCGACACTTCGATCATCCCTCGCCTGACGCCGCTCAAACTTACGGCACAGAAGCCAAACGCCATTGCATACCTTGTTGACCTTCTCGGTCGTGAGGTCGGCTTCACGGGCCCTCGCAAAAATATACTGGTGGGGAACAACGATACTTTCGAGTTCGTCAATACCGGCGACAACACCGTCGCCGTCTCAGACTCGGAGAAACTCCAAACCGATGAAATGCAGGACGATAGTCCTATGTCGTCCCTCACGTTGAACGACGACAGTGCTACGGACTTGAACAAAGTTGTAAAGGTCGTCCATGTCTACCGTGACAGCCGGCCAAACTCGAAGGAAACTCCGTACTTCAACCACGATGCGTACTATAACTCCCTGGAAGTATACCAGGCCCAGCACCGCGTGCGTGGTGAGCTCGGCTCGGTTCTCCTCTACGGTGAGGTCGTCACATCCACCTCGACAATGCTCGATAAGAACTACTCGATTCTGAGAAACCTACCTTCTGGCCTCATTGCTGTTGGAACCATCCAGGTCTCGGGCCGTGGTCGCGGTAACAACGTATGGGTCAACCCTCCCGGTGTTCTCGCCGTCTCTGGTGTGTTGAGAATTCCCCTTGCATCGCACTTCTCAACCTCGTCACCTATAATCCTTGTCCAGTACATTGTGTCGTTAGCAATGGTAGAGGCGATTCGCGGTTTTGGTCCTGGCTACGACGAGCTTGATGTCCGTCTTAAATGGCCCAACGACGTGTATGCACGTACTCCTCCTGGCCAAGGCGGCGAAGAGTACACCAAAATCGGCGGTGTCATTGTCAACAGCAATGTATTTGACTCGGAGTATACACTCGTGTTTGGATGCGGAACCAACGTTTCCAATCCGGCGCCCACGACATCACTCAATCTTGTGCTCTCCGCGCTGAACAAAAGTAGACAGGCTGCTGGCCAGTCGAAGCTTCCCAGTTTCCGCGGCGAGACTCTGCTGGCACTGTTCCTCACAAAACTCGAATCAATGTTGGACGCTTTCAAGTATCAGGGATTCGAGACTTTCGAGAAGCTTTACTATAAGCGATGGCTCCACAATGACCAGATTGTGACTCTTGAGCAGTATGACAACACCAAGGCCGTCATTCGTGGTATTACGACGGACTTCGGCCTGCTTGTTGTAGAGGAGGTTGACCGTAACGACGTGCCGAAAGGTCGCAAGTTTGAACTACAGCCCGACGGAAACTCATTCGACATGTTCAGAGGATTGTTGAAGAAGAAGGTATGACCGAACTGTGGAAAGCATACGTTCGAGTATTGCTACGCACGGAGACGCTGAGTGGTTGTTTGTGTTGATACCTCTGACGATAGATTGTATTGCATAGCTCCGGATTTCAGGAGATCCTTGAGTTTGAGACTACGACTACTCTTAGAGGGGCCGTTCAGCTTCAGTCGCCAGCTGCACAAAAGTAGTATCATGATTAATGACCAATATATAACGAAGAAGTGACATCGTGGACACTGCTTGACCAGCGGCGTAAATGCGCTCCTGTTGCGCTCTTCAGCTGTTGATGACCTGGAAGGCCGAGTAAGCTGCAATGGCACCCATAGCGAGGAGCCATTTGGCAACAAGGGGGTCAAGCAGCGGAGCCATGTTGATATATGCTGCATCACCTGAGTTAGTTGAATCGGGAAAGAAAGTAACAGATACTTACCAACCCATGGAGTGTAGGACTGTGCACGATAGATACCAAAAGGGTACGTGAATGTATCGAGCAGACCAGCTTGAGGAAAAGCCGTTGTATTGCTCTTCGCGTCATAGATATAAAGCGTGTAGAGTGACGTGAGCAGATTGTCAGTCTGGTCTGCCTCAATCTTCGTTGTGTCCCATACAAACTTCGTTTCCTTTGCCGATAGGCCCTTGGTGAGCGTGATGGTCTGCGAGTTGAGTGAGCAGACGACTTCAACATTAAGGGCGCTCGGTGTCACCAATAGGCTGGTGTAAGTCCACGAGAACGTGGCGGTTTGTCTAACCTTAACGTAAGTAGACGTGACAGATGTCCCCGGAGTCAGCAGAGAGATTCCACCAGGAGGGAGTCGTGGGTCAATGGAGATGGACGATGAGGTGGTGGAAGAAGTGTGAGCGCTCGTCGTCTTCGCCTTGGTGGTCTTGGTGTTATCCGTCGTGACCACTCCTGAAATAACGAGGAGGGCATCACTGCTTTGGTCATTGGAACCAGTTTGTGTGGTCTGTGAGTTCTTAGCGTCGGTATTGACTTCAGACACAACTAGAATTCCTGTGCTGTCGTTGCTAGAGTCGGAAGAGTCATCAGAGTTTGTAGGACTGGCAGAATCACTACTAGAATCAGAGTTGTCCGAGTTGTCCGAGCTCGGAGACGCAGTAGGCGAGTTAGTAGGCGAGTTGGTGGGCGAGTTACTCGGTGAGTTGGTGGCAGTGTTCGCGCTGCTGGCGGCATCCGTATTGCTGGCTTGCGAGTTACTAGGCGTACTGCCCGGTGAGCTATTGCTGTCTTGAGAGTTGTTATCAGCGGGTGATCCGCTCAGAGGCGTGAATTCCTGGCGCGCTTCTGTTGTTAGTATGGAAACTAAAGCGATCGGGTTGAAATCACAGTCAAACTCACCAAGGAAATGAGGGTACCATAAAGGAAAGGCGTGTACCAGGACCAGTACCGACGCCAGAATGCACAGTAGTAATGACGACTTCATTGGAAGAGCCTGTGAGTATGCGAATGTAAGTGGGCCTATTTATAGAACGGGTCTCTACAATACGGGAATCCAAGAACCAAAAGACAGGAAATAACAGAGATGAGCCTCTAGAGCGACTACACAACAACTACTGGAGAAGTTGCCACGCGTCAGGGGCTTCACAGGGAATCAGAGGCAGTGGACAGGGCACTGTTTTTGCTGGAGAACTTCACGAGTTTCGAATGTTATTTATTTACCTCGACCTTTTACTTTACCTAAACAGGCAGTACCCGTGCCCTGAAAACAAACGTACGGCTGATCAGGGGTATAAATTATTTCGTTTGGTGTGAAATGCCCTTGAGGTTACTGTAGAGGAATATAATCGAGTGTTTATGGGTTCAGGTGGTCTAGAAAGGCTCAGATCGCTGCCCCTATAAAGAACAGCTCTCATGATTTGACATATTTGATCTGGAGCGTCTCATAGGGCACTCGAACCTTATTACGCATTCGACCGCGTTACATTGAGAATATTACTATTTTGGCCCCTCCGGACATACTGAATGGAGCTCACGATGTATAGGGGGCTTTAAACAGTGTTTGAGACTAGTGACCTTGCCTGTATGGCCTGGAAAAACCTGACCGGGAAAGGGCTTAGCGGGTCTGGAACCGAACAAATCAAAGCTTATTCCTTGTGGCCCAATGGCAAGGCGTTCGACTACGATTAGAACGGTCACATCGAGAGATTCCAGGTTCGACCCCTGGCAAGGAAGCTTTATTTTTGCATCTTTTTATTCGGCTCGGCTTCGGCTAGGCTCAGTTGTCAACGATACACGTCTTATTTTTGCAATAAATAAATAAATGAATTAGTCTGTACGTTCATGAACCTCAAAGTGGCACAGAAGACTCACGTTCGGATCTGAACTCTTCTTTCAACACCCATTTCGAATCTCCTCCATCCCACTCACTTATCTCCTTGAGCATCTGGCGCGTCGTGGATAGCTGCTGGACATCGTCGAGTTTGATAGAGCAGCTTCTCAGAATGTCCGCAGATTTCGCCTTGTGGTCTGGTTGGTTGGCCAGATAGTCCACCATACTCTTTAACAGCCTTGTGCGTTCCTCAACGGCAGCGCTAGACTCGAATCCGTTTCGCGAACTATTCTGATCAGCCTTTTCCAGCTCCTTTTTCTCGCGAATACTCTGCAAAATAGACGCCGACGACATCTTCTCCTTCTCACTAGAGTTTCCCGTCGGTGTCGAGCTCCGGCTACGACCTTGGAACCCAAGCTTTCCCGCACCACCGAACCGGCCTGTCCAGGTTGGAACGCCAATTTTCGCCTTGGATGCCTTTCGTGATTCGCGAAGAGCGTTTGCGGCCTGAGTTGCAACGCGGGTTGCTTCACGCTCAACGAGAACAGTATCAGGTCTTGACGCATCCATGATAGCATCGTGCTCCAGAGTACTGTGAACACCAGACTTTGCGAATATTCCCTCGAGTACACTCTCATCCTCATCTCCCTTCGTATTTACATCCGAATCAATCTCGGCTGAAGTTTGGTAGTCAGTAAGACCCGCAACACCACTCAAGTCGCCAACCCGAGATAGATCGTCTTCATTTTTCTCCTCCTTCTTCGGTGCCTTCAGGTCGCCCGCAATTCGCTTCTCCGTTCCGCTGAACATATCACCTGTTTCAGTTCCCGTTTCAGAATCGCCCAACGTAAACAGGTCGTGCATGTCGTTCATCTTGAAAAAACGACGCTGTTTCGGGTCCTTCAAAATCTTGTTCGTCAAAAACTGCTTGAAGATTTGTCGGTGGTAGATCTTTTCTTCAATCGTTCCAGCTGTCATGAGACGATAAATCACAACATTCTTCTTTTGCCCAAGTCTCCAGGCACGCTCTCGAGCTTGTACGTCTGTTGAGGGGTTCCAGTCAGGGTCGAAAATTACCACACGGTCAGCACCTGTCAGATTAATTCCAAGGCCACCGACCTTGGTTGTCAACAAGAACAGGTCATACGACTCGTCATTGTTAAATGTATCCACCAAGTCTTGTCGAGCACCGATGGGCGTCGAACCATCCATCCGCAGATACTTAACAGGCTTTGAATCTCCCAAATCACGCGCAAACCTCTCTAGAATATCGAGCATCTGCCGCGTCTGACAGAAGAGTAGAGTACGATGTCCTTGTGATTTCCACAAGTCCACCAAGCCCTTGACGACCTGCATCTTTCCAGACTTGACGGGTGATCCATAGTTGTAATCAGGGTCATGCGACAGGACTTCACGGTTGACAAGGTCTGGGTGGTTACACACCTTTCGAAGAATATCCACACCAAAGAGCACCTGTCGCTTACCAGAGAAGATGGACTTCATCTCATCTGACTTGAGGAAGTTGTTGTAAGCAATAAGCTGCGGCTTGGTGAGCTTGCAAAACAGAACCTTTTCGCTCTTCTTAGGCAGATCCGCAGCGACATCGACTTTCATACGACGAAGCATATAGGGAGAGATAATGTCACGTAGAACAACAGCACACTTGTATGCAGTCTGAACCTGAACGTTCGTGGCATTTGCGTAACCACCAACGTTGATAGGAACCGAGAACTGAGTCTGAAACACAGGCAAAGTTCCCAACCGTCCGGGAAATACAAAGTCAAAGAGACTCCACAGTTCAGTCAGGTTATTCTGTATGGGTGTTCCAGACAGAATAATACGATGGGGAGTTTTCACCTGCTTGCACTTCAGTGAGATGTCCGAGTCGGGGTTTCGGATCTTGTGGCCCTCATCGAGTACACAGTAACCCCACTTTCTGGGTAAGATATGAGCTCCGTAGATTTGCATTCCAACATAGGTTGTCACCAAGACGTGTCCAGTAGACATAATGGAGTTGACGAGACTTTTGGCTCCTGCTCGCGCTCGCAGTCCACTTTTTGAACCACTGGAACCATTCGAGACCTCGAGCAATGCCTCGTCCAGTAACTCCTCTTTAGATGCCTCCATACCTGTTCCGATCGAATGAAGGATACCCACACGAAGGGGAGGCCACCACCGATGTAACTCGTTGACCCATTGCTTCATGACAGTAGCAGGACAAACAATCAACACTGGCTTGTCAAGTTTTCCGCTGTAATGTAGTCCAGCAAGAAATGCAGCAACCTGGATAGTCTTTCCCAATCCCATCTCATCACCAATAATACCTCCTGTCTTCTGACTATACAGCTCCCACAGCCATTGCACTCCTGTTCGTTGATAGTCAAACAGGCTAGCGTATATGTCACCTGGAATCTTGAAGTCAGAGTCAAGTCGAGCATCTGGTTCAGTGGGATGAGGAAGCTCCCATTCGACCGCCGTTTGGTCGATAGGTTGACCAGTCGTTCTTCGTCGATAAGCCCTTCTCTTAGCAACCCAAATGTCCAGTCGTTCATTGTAGGATTCCATTGTGCCGTCGTCGGAAAAGGCCTTCGTTCGAGGGGCTTGTGAGGTCGAACTGGCTCGCAAACTCACAGCATCTTCGTCATCGTTCTCATCGAGATCTTCGTCTACAGCGGCCAGTTCTTGGATGATCCCGTCATCACTATCTGTCTCCGCGCTGGGCTGGAAGCCATCCGACTCGGCTTCATCTGATGGGGAATACGAATCTTCTTCAACTTTGGCATCCTCGACTACTTCTTGGTGGGATTCGGTAGGTCCTGTCTCTTCTAGTTTCAGTCGTTTGGGTGGACGGTTCGGGACGTCGGGATCGGACTCGGTCTCTTCGCCTGACAGCTCAGCAAACTCTTCAAGCTCCATACCAGGTAGACGAAGCTGCTGGTGGGACATGCCTGGACGTTCACCCACAGCGGCGGAGACCGTCGATGTTCTTGCAAACGGGGTTATCTTGCCTGTACGAACGAGGAAGTCGTGTTCAGACTCGCCAGGAAGGCGGTCCGACCCTCCCGTTCGTGAAGAATCACCAGCAGTATACTGACGGTCTGTCATACGCTGACGAATGTCGCTGAGATCCTGGTTGAGAGCACGGAGGTCGACCGTTTCCATTCTATGGATCTCGGTACGCAGCTGTTCTCGCTGGCTGATCCGAGTGTTGGGGTTCGCCAGTCGCGCACGAAGGACATCTATGCGTCCCTGTAGTGTTTGTCGAGCTTTCTGGGTCTTTTCAAGTCGTTTAGAGTCGAGGTCGTCGTCGTGTTTGGCCATTTGCTCGTCCGCCTGGGTTAGAACTGTCGCAGCTCACAGTCGATGGCATACCCGCTTCGCAATGTCCCGCTCGAGGTCATCCTGATCCATCGACCACGCATCGATCTTGGCCAGGTCTGCCAGTTCCCCTGTTGGCTGATCAGCGACATCGTGCTGACCGTCCATTGAGTCGCTCATGGCGCAAAGTAGGAAGGTCGCCACTAATTTTCAAATTACAAACTTGACATGCATGAACAGTGCAGGATGCATCTAAATGCACAAAATCCACAGCAAGATATTCAATGAAGTTGAAATATGAAGTAAATACACGCAAACAGTGGATGCAAGTACTAGTTATATTGATATGAGAGCAGTTGGTTAGTTGGTTCGATGCCACTGGAGCTGGATCAACAACCCTTGCTATTTGCTATCCGAATTTGCTCTCAGACGAGGTCTCCGGTAGCAAGTGACTACTCGCCGTAGTATATAGTTCCAAGCACAATTGCAAGGCATTCGCTATATAAAGTGAATTCGCTATGGAGGGCCCGTTTATATGTTAAAAGATGACTGACAAAGCATAGCCTCGGCATCTGGTGGTGAAATGGTGCACTTTCCTGTTACAGCCAAATATGGTAGCCAGCAAAATGTCGTTAGCTGTATAATTAACAGCTACTGCCTTGCTTCCATTCGCTCGACTACAGCCTGGCTTCGTCGTCCTCGAGGGCCTTCCTCACATCTGGACGATCGGCTTCGGCAGCATAGTCTAGACGAGGAAGATCAACTCCAGTAGCCACCATACCGTATGAGATGCCTCCCAGTCGGGCCACGGGACGGAATTTGGCAAAGTCGAGATCGCTAAAGTCGCTGTTAGCGATGTCCTCGCGAACATGGAAGTTGACACCCTCAAGAACAAGCAGCGTGCCGGTGAGATTACCAGAAGATGGTGAAGTCCAGTCCATCTTGTTGACAAGCTTGCACTCAACGGAGAAGGCCGACTCGGCTACATGAGGCGGCTTGACCTTGACGGATGGAAGGGGCGTCAGACCCGCCAGCTTCCACTCGTTGATATCTGACGGAGCCTTCATGCTCGTTATGTCAGCAGCTCTGCCGTTAGCCCAAATCTGGATATCGGATCGGGAGACACCGGTTAGTACAATACTGCACTCTCAGTCTCCATAAGTACAATACTGCACTACCAGTCCCCTTATCACGTAATACTCACTCGAGAAACCACTCGGAGATGATGTTGATGGTCACTTCGCCAGTCTCAATGATGTTCGCGGCAGTGTCCTTGACGCCCGTGCCGCGGCTGCAGCCAAGAGCAAAGATAGGAGGATCGTGATTCATCATGTTGAAGTACGAGAAGGGCGCCAGGTTGGGCACTCCGTCCTTTGACAGCGTCGAAGCGAATCCTACCGGGCGCGGGGTTACGCCGGAGATAAGCAGCTTGTAGTTGAATCCCGCAGGACGGCCCTCGGCGTACGGATCAACCGATACCTTTTTGTGTTTCTTCCACTCATTGTTGTTGGCTCCAGCTCCAGGAACCCACTTGGGGTCGACGGTGCGGGTTTTGTGGAACTGGGGGGCTTCGTAATCGGGCAGCGGGGAAGACTGCGTTAGCACTTTACCAGTAACGGGTGTTTCAACACGATTAGTAAGAGGACTACCTACATTAGTCATGGTAGCGGTCCTGAGGAGCGGTCTCTTGGGTGTCGCTGCAGTTGTCAGTGTTTGCAGATAACGGAGAGTTCGCCTGGCAGATTTTGAGATGGAGGAGATCATAAACTTGCAGAACCCTGCTCCACACTGGCGCCAATATCCGAACCTTGCGGTATAATAAACGGTCGGCTATCTACGGTTAAGCGCATTAGGCACGGCTGGACATTCGGCCCCACACTTAGCCAGCCAGCTTGGCATCGACGTGCATGCGAGGCTACCCGGCAGATGTTCAAACCCGGGATCGCGTCGCTTGGTCGGAAAAACGAACAGCCGAACGCCGGCAGATCCCCTTGCGGATTTGCCCAAACTACCCCAACAAACACAATGGTTCAATACGTTTAAATCGTAGTAATAAATAATATGGATCAGGGCCGATTGAGGAATCCCAGATTGTGCAGGAACTCGGGCACTGACATCTCTGCGAATGCGGGATTGCCATCCCGTCCACTGAGTTAGTTGAGAATTAGGTTGTACCGGCACACTCACCTTCGGACATCCCCGAATATGCGGTCCCACGCAAACGTCTGCTCGTACCGCTCATTAGCATTCCTGGCTTGCTTTTGGGAATCGAGCGGTGCGTCAATAGGGGCCGCAACTGATGCAAATTTCTTGTTAGTTTCATCCTAAACACGCGGCAATTGCGACTTACTGGCTCTGTGGTCATACCAACATTGCCCTCTATGAGGCCACGGTTGTCAGGGAGTGTAGGAGGTCCTTGTGGAGCACCGGGTAGAGACGATGCAGCTGGAAGCTTGTCGGAATCCTGCCCCACAATGTACTGGAGGATGGGGAAACGTTCCTGGGAGAAGTATTGCCGAGAAATGGTCGATGCGCCCGGCCAGATCTCTTTGAAGAAGCCCAACAGAGGCAATGCTTCGCTGATCCATGCCTTTGAGGGCGAGTTGGAGCGCACTGCACTATACAAAACAAGGCGGAGCGCAACACTGGCGCTGTATTCAAAGGCCGGCGGCGAGAAGTAAGGATCAAACATCGTCGCGTAGCTGAGAATGAGCTTCGACGTTGTTGGAGGAAGGGTATCTCCAGAGTAATAACAGCCGCCGATGGCCGTTGTGAGGGCATCATCGTACAGATGGCATAGTGACAGAGTAAGGCAAAACGTGAGGTAGAGGTTCACTCTGTTTGGTGCAATGGGTCGGTCCATCTTCAATGGGAGGTCAAACAGGTCGCAGTGCTCTGGAAGGTCACGGTTCCACAGCTGAATTCGTGACGAGATATCGGTGAAGAACATAGTGCGGTGGAGTTTTGGCTTGGACACAAACTGAGGCTGGTTGACAGAGTTAATGACCGAGTTGAGCACGCGTACAAGTGAGAAGAGTGCGTTGAACACTGATAGACTGCGAGCTGGTTCAGGAAGCCACGAAGAGCCCTTGGAACGATCGAACACTCCAGAAGCCGAGGGCACAGGCTGCACGATAGGCTTCCATAGCTCCCACTCTTCGAGACCCTCTTCATCGAGCACCTCGACTTCAAACGAGCTTTCAGAGAGGTGACTTATACGACCGACACGGGCCGACACGAGGGTCTCGACAATGCAACATGCATACCAGGTACGCTTCGAGAACACACACAAGTTTGTTGAAAAGGTATTGAGGCCGATCTGCATGGCAGCTCGAACAGCAGCGCCGGTCAAGATCCACGCAGAGTCCCATAATCCACCAGACATGAAAAGCAAAGAGAGGATGATGAGTGCCTGCACTTTCTCGAGCGTAGTGCCCTTTCCGTTGGATACTGTGGCCAGATATGCAGGGAGTTTGTTGCCATCGACAGCGCCCACACGGCGATCCAACGCTACACCGTACTCAACAACGGCCCATAGTAGAATACTAGTTCCGTCGTCACCGTCAAATGAATCTGTAGAGTAGGCAGTACGGGTCAAGCCCGGTTTGTTGATCATAGGCAGCCAAGAGTGGACATGGGTGAAGTAGAGTTCAAGCAGCGCGATGCGTTCGGTGATGGGGATATTTCGGACCCACTGCGATGCATCGGACTTGAGCTGTGTTCCGGGGACGAGAGGACGGAAGTCGGGGGTGAAACCGCTGGTAGGTCCCAAGTATCCGGCAGGAACGGACACGTTTGTAGGCGGCGCCAGCAGCGAATCAGACAGGACCGACTCGGGCTTGACGTGAGGAGTCTGCGGGTAACTAGGGCTGATGGACTCGGGCTGTGAAATGCCCGAGGCAGGCCGGAACGACATGTCTGGCTGTTGAGATACCGCGACGGGCTTTTGGGCATCGGGCATGCGAGGATCCGCGGAGTTCATCGAGGGAGCTGGTATCGACGACATCTGCACGCCAGATGACATTTCGGGAGGACTCAAGGCCATGGAGCCCGGGTTGATGACGATATCACCGCCCTTGACCGACTCGAAGAGGCTCGACTGCTGCCAGGTGCGATCTCCGTCTCCGCTGTAGGCCGTTTTGGCAAGTCCGTCGACAACAAGCAGGATGTTGTGGCTGCCATTCGGCACTGTCGCCATGAGTCTTCCAAGAATGTGCTCGAGGCGGTTCGCGTACCTCTCCAGTTGCATCAGGTAGCCTGGAGGCAGGCCGCGTTTCTTGGAAGCGCTGTACTGGCATTGGGAGCCGTTGTGAAGGCATCCCGAGCACATTGGCAGCTGGCCATCGCACTTGACTTTCCGCGAGCGGCACTGGAGGCAGGCTCTGGAGATGCGTTTGCGTTTGGCGGAGCCCTCGGGGCTATTATCCTCGCCGGGGTCGTTCATTTTGGCTGGGTGCGTGGATCTGCCTTGGGCTAACGCGGAAGCAGGTGAGATACCGGATGATTACTTAGGCGACGAAGGGCTCGGCAATTTTTAGAGTTGGTTTAGCCGCGCCGCCCACCCGACGGCTAAACAAACTGCCTAAGGGCTGTGCCGTAGGGGTGCCCGCCAAGCGGAGAAGCGTTTTTGCGGCCAAGTCCGTCTCTTGTAGTCGAAACAAGCCCAGGAAGCTATCTGCAACACCCAAATTTGTCCAAAACATCCCCAAAGAACACAAGTCATTCCTGGATGGGATAGATCGTACCTTACACCTTGTAACGTGTTCGCACCTCGCCCGATCCTCAATTCCTTTCTGCCTCTTCATCCTATCTGCCTGGTCATCACCGCCCAACCAAATCGCACCTACTTCGCTCACAGCTTCCGGTTCAACGGCCCCGATGGACATGTCCACATCCCCGGAGCCCTGGTGGGTGCGCGCGTCGAGCACGGGGTTCGCTAAGGATGCGACTCTCATCCTGGTGGGACCCCGCGGAGTTGGCAAATCGACGCTCGCCGTCATCGCAGCTATGGCGCTTCGCCGTCGCTTCATTGACCTCGTCACGACGTTTGAAACTCTGGCGGGTATCTCGGCAGAGGCCTATATGGCAAAGTACGGTCTCCAGAACTACCACCAGAAGGAGTCGGAGCTGCTGCGATCAATTCTCGATGCCAATCCGACCAACTGCATTATTGCAACGTCGTCCTCTGCCGTGGTCGAGCCAAACCTGTCAGTGCTGCTCAGCTACGTCGACAGGTTCCCCATCATTCACATTGTGCGATGCGACGACGAGGTGAGCGAGTTTCTGCGGAGCCATCCCGATCACGACGAGATCATGCGCAACTCAGCAGCTCGCCTACCCCTTTATCGTCAGTGTTCTGTCTACGAGTTTGTCAACCTCGGTAAGCGCTACCTGACAGGGGTAAATCCGGGCGAAGACTGGAGACCCATTGGACTCAAGAAGCTGGAGCACGACTTTCTCCGCATGCTTCAGTTCATCTATGGCAAGTCGTCGTCGGATAAATCCGAGGCCCATATGCTGCATCCATCCAACGTGCCTGCCTGGAACCCTGTCGAGGAGAACCACGAGAACTCCCGCGCTCTGTTGTTACCATTTTACAACATCGCCAAAGAGGGCATCGATATTGAGGATGTGGCTTCTGGTGCCGAAGCTCTCGAGATCCGCGTCGACCTCATGGCCCTCTACGCGCTGGCCCACGGCGAGGATCCGTTCATGCATATCGCCGAGCAAGTGGCGTATCTTCGTCGTGTATGCGATCTGCCAATTCTCTACAACTTTGCGAAGTCCTTCTTTAACGTGCGACCGCACCTCAATCTCGAGCACGAGCCTGACTGGAACCAGCTCTACATCCAGCTGCTGTCGCACGGAATTCGCCTCAACTGCGAATACATCAAAGTATGGATTGACCTCTTGCCAGACGCCGTGGTGTCTCGCCTCATTTCCAACTGTACATCAACCCGCATTATTGGCTGCTTTACGACGAGTGTATGGGATGCAGCCAAAATCTCAAAGCAGCTGCAACGTAGTTTCGACCTCGGATGCCAGGTTACGATGCTCACTAGCTATGCGCTGACATTGAAGGATAACTTTGCATTGCTTGGTGCAATTGACTCCATCAAAACGCTGCGCACCCCGTCCAAGCAAGTTATCGCTTACAACAACGGACCTCTGGGCAAGATGTCCCGCTGCATTAACCCCATTCTCACGCCTGTCGATCATATGACACTAGTGCATCACCCAAATTCGTTTTACTCGAGCACGGATACCTGGACGGCCGAATTCGACCCCAAATCTTCCGATATACTCACTGCCAAGGATGTCTTCCGCGCACTCTACTCGCTCTTCACGCTACAGCATCTGAAGTTCTATCGGTTTGGTGCAAGCGATATTCTTCCTGACATCCATGCTATATACCAAAAGGCAGCTGACGCTATTGGCCTTCTACACAAGTTTGCACCACTCGAAGACGCTGACCAGGCTCGCATTGTCGAGATTTTCTCGTCGGGCGATTTCGGTGGTGCTACGATCGTACCTCCTCTCGCATCTGCAATCATGACGCAACTGACCACAGCCACGAATGAGACTCGTCTTATAGAGACGTGCAATGTTGTTGTGGCTGTTCGAGACTCGGGCTCGTTCCACCAGAAGTCGCTTCACGGAGATAACACCGACTGGCGAAGCGTACAAACTTGCATCCTAGACAACCTTGCTCCATGGCAAACAATCTCGCAGGATACGACTGCTCTGCTACTTGGTGCTGGTGTAGACTCGAAACCGTCAATCCTTGCACTCTTTCGTCTCGGTGTGCGCAATGTATATGTCTACGATCCCAATCCTCAGGATGCACATCGTCTCGCTTCTGAAGTCAGTGGCGTCGCGCAGCTTCGCCGAGCTAGCATTCCAGAGTGGAAGTCCATGGTGGACGAGGCCAGCTCGGCTGTTTGGTCGATGCGCTACATTGCTCGCAAGGACGACTTGCTCAAGCCAGACACAACACGTCCCAAGAACTTTGGCAGCCTGTCTTTTGAGGGCGCCGAGTCACCAAATGTTGAACGCAAAATCCACGTCCTCGAATCGTTGGCGATTCCATGGCCGCAAAATGTGGCCCCACCTACCATCATCATCAACTGCTCGATGGAGGGCATTCCCATCCCCGACAACTGGCTGTCGACGTCCGTCAAGGGACTAGCCATCGATGTGAGTATAATCTCCCTTTTTTACTACAGTACTAACACCAGATTCAAGTCCGTCAACGAGAGACCACATTCGTGACGCGTCTCAACTCACATGGTTGGCGAGTAGTCGACGGCGTGAGCCTATTCACCGAGAAGGTGTTTCTGCATTTCGAGCTGTTGACTGGAACTCGTGCTCCTCGAAGCGTCATTAAAGAGGCCATTCAAGATATAGTTGCTCGCGTTGCAACACCGTGAAGGCTTCATAGCATTTCTGTTCGCAGTCTCGCATTTTTTTATATTGACATAGTTTTCAAGAGACCATGTTCCTAAGCATTGAATAGGTTGAACATATCATGTGTTCTGGTATACATATCTATTGTAGTTTTCAAGTTAAACTTGAACAGTGCTGAGCGAGTCGCTGACGGTGAAGTCGGCGTCAGTGGCCTTCTTCACATCTTCAGCAGTAACGCCAGGGAACACCTCGATCAGCGTGAGGCCATTTGTAGCATCAACGTCAAACACAGCGAGATCAGTGATGATACGAGACACACATTGAGTACCCGTGAGAGGAAACACACACTGCTTGACGATCTTGGAACGGCCCTTCTTATCACAGTGCTCCATCACAACAACGACCCGTGTCTTGGACGGGTTTGCCACGAGGTCCATGGCTCCACCCATTCCCTTGACCATTCCGGGAAGCGCCCAGTTGGCGAGGTCGCCGAATTCTGACACTTGCATGGCACCGAGAATGGTGAGGTCGACTCGGCCGGCTCGGATCATGGCAAACGACTCCTCGGAGCCAAAAAGCGAGGCCCCCTCTGCCAGCGTCACGGTTTCTTTGCCGGCATTGATCATATCCGGGTCCTCTTCACCAGCTTTCGGGTATGGACCGAGACCAAGAATTCCGTTCTCAGACTGCAAAGTGACATCGACACCGGGAGGCAGATAAGCCGGCGCCAACGTGGGCATACCGATACCCAGGTTGGCAAAGCCGTTGTTCTTGAACTCGAGGGCAGCACGACGAATGATGCGCTCACGACGGAGGGCACTCTCGGACTTTGCAGGAGCAGACTCCGCATCCTTGTGATCTGGCTCGCTGTTCTTGTAGATCTCAATCTGCTTGGGAGTAGTAGCCTGGACCACCTTTGACACGTAGATACCTGGGACGTGGACATCCTCAGCGGGGATCTCGCCCGGCTCAACAATGTGCTCGGCCTCTACAATGGTCACTTTTCCAGCGCGAGCCATGACGGAGTTGAAGTTGCGAGCTGAACCGCGGAAATAGCAGTTGCCCAGCTTATCGGCCTTGTAGGCACGCACAAACGCGTAGTCGCCGATGATGGCCTGCTCAAGCAGGAACTTGCGCCCGTCAAAGACACGCGTCTCTCTCGGCTCGCTTGTCTTGATGACAGTTCCATCAGGCCCATACTTGACGGGCAATTGGCCCTCCTCGACCCAAGTACCCACTCCAGTCGCCGTGTAAAAGGCCGGAACTCCAGCACCTCCAGCACGGCACCGCTCCGCAATTGTGCCCTGGGGAGTCAGCTCGAGCTCAATGTCACCATTGAGGTACATTTTCTCAAAGATCTTGTTTCCACCAATGTAGGACGCTATCATTTTGGAGATCTGGCCCGACTCGAGCAGCTTACTGAGCCCAACTCCATCCACGGCCGCGTTGTTCGAGACAACCGTCAGGTTCTTGACGTCGGGGATGTCATGAAGCGCGTCAATCAGCGTATCTGGCAGTCCAGATAGACCAAATCCACCACACAGCAGCGTAGAGTCGGCGGAGATATATTTGACGGCTTCGGCAGCACTGGCGACAACCTTTGAAGAGATCTGGCGGTAGGATGGGTGAAACATCGCCCGGGCTGCCATTGACCGGCCCGCTCGCAGCACCACGGGGCCTCCAACAGGCCCCATCATCCGACACAGCACCATTGTAAATCTGGGTATCAGTTCTAATCAGCTTTGGGGGATTAGAGCTGCATTTATAGTCGGCATATCCGCCAGGCTCAGGGTTGGGACGAATGCGGGGCCCCGACTTTTGGCCGGCTACTACATTACCGAGGCCAACAGTAGAGAACGGGAAGTGGAGGAGCAGGGAGATGTATTAACCGGCAGGCAGTACGTGACTGGTGGGCTCTATCGTACTCTTTTTTTCATTCTCTCGTTTCCCTCTTCTATACACAAACCTCTGCAACCCCTCACCGGCTGTCCACGCACCGTCTATAGCCGGGGATGGAGTTTCTCAGGGGGAATCGTGCGGCTGGCATTATCGTGCAATATAACCCGAAATGTCATACATTCAACTGTATCCTTACTCCAACATGACCTCGGGATTCATTTCGTCTGATCTTGACGCCAATCGAGTCGAGGACCTCGAGCAGGTTCTCCGCTCACTCACGGACATCATCGTCGACTATGTCAAAGTTGCAGACTCCCCGACCGGTAAGGTCGGCAACTTTGTCGAGCCCGAATCACTGGTGAAGACAGCTCAGCTCAGCATAAGCGAGCAGGGACAAGGCATCCAGGGACTTCTCACGTCTGTCGATTCGCTTCTCAAGAACTCGGTCGTCACGTGGCACGAAGGTTTCCTCGACAAGCTGTATGCGTCAACGAACCCCGTCGGTGTAGCGTCTGACATTCTACTGTCTGTACTCAACACGAACTCGCATGTCTTCACTGTCTCGCCGATGCTGACGCTCATTGAAAAGCACACTGGTCATGAGTACGCCAAGATGTTTGGGTTTGACTCTCCGCGTTCTGGAGGTCTTACATTCCCTGGCGGTTCCTACTCGAACTTCACGAGTCTTCACATTGCCCGCAGCATTCTGTTCCCTGAGACGAAGACCAAGGGAAACGGCTCACACCGTTTTGCTGTCTTTTCAAGCAATCACTGTCACTACAGCGTCGAGAAAGCCGCCATATTCTGTGGTCTTGGCTCGGAGTCGGTGTTCAAAGTGAAGACGCACCCAGACGGTACTATGGATGTAGAGGACCTCGACCAGCAGATCCAGGCTGCGGCTGACAAGGGCTATACTCCGCTCTATATCAACGCGACGGCAGGAACGACCGTGTATGGCTCATTTGATGATTTCACTGCCATTAGCCAAATTGCCGAAAAGCACAAGGTGTGGTTCCATGTTGACGGATCTTGGGGAGGAAACGTTGTATTCTCACCCAACCAGAGGTACAAACTGAAGGGTGCCGAGAAGGCCAACAGTATCACCGTCAATCCACACAAGATGCTGGGCGTTCCTTGCACATGCTCGTTTTTGCTACTCCCCGACGAAAAGACGTTCCAGCAGGCCAACTCGCTCCAGGCTCCGTACCTGTTCCACAACAGCGACCCTGGCGACGAGAACTACGACCTGGCCGATGGAACCATGGGCTGTGGCCGACGTGCAGATGCGCTCAAGCTGTACCTAGGCTGGAACTGGTATGGCACTGAGGGCTACGGCCGCCGTGTCGACCACGCCTTTGCTCTGACCGAGTACCTCGCTCGAAAAGTCCGTGACACTCCTGGTTTCACTCTTGTTTCCGAATACCCCCCTCCCTGTCTGCAGACATGCTTCTACTACACGAAGAGCGGCAAGCTGTCTGAGAACGCCGCCGAGAACTCTGCTACCACTCGTCGCATCGTCGCAGAGTTGTTCAAGCGATCCAAGTTCCTAGTTGATTTCTCACCCCACTCTGGCGGCTCGGGTGAGTTTCTTCGAGTTGTAATCAACGCCCCAACGTGAGTTCTCTCCATCAAGTCCTATTCTTTACTAACTCAGTGTAACAAGCGACACGGTTGATCGCCTCGTGGCCGAGATCGTTGATGTTGGCAAGTCCTTGTAGGGTAGAGACTGCCCCTAGATCTAGAGTATATATTCATTCATCAGTCATCTATAGTAAGGAGCTGAAAACTGTAACAGCACTGCGCTGATATCGTTGCTTCGGTTGATTTAGAACCACCAACTCCGTTAGGCGCTACTTACGCTTCACAGTATTAGTACCCACACTCTACGGCCTCAGCTTGTTATATACATTAGTGACAGTAACACTATTTTGTAACTGTATCGTTATTTACACTGGCCTCACTTGCCGCCGCCGAGAATTCGCAGTTCTTCCTCGACATCGAAGTCACCTGAGGAAAGATCTGAAAGCTCCTTGTCGTACTTGCCCGTCGAATGGGGCCCGTTTCCGCGGAACCGCTTTCTCATGTCGATAGCGCCCATTCTGTGTTAGAGAACTCCGTAAACACTCCTTACTACTCACTTGCACTCCATGTACTTGCGAAACAGAATCACACAGTCCTCGGGCAGCTGTTTGAACAGCTCGGGTTTGTCGAGGCAGTCCTTTGGCCTGTTGCGGTCCAGCATCACACATGGCGACCGCTGCAGGCACACAGCTACGCCGTTGCGTAAATCGTGACAGCTAAGTTAGCACTTCATCTCCGTTGGCATCCGCTTATTCTTACTTGGCTACCATTAGGAATGGTGAAGTTGTGAATGCCGCACATGCGCATATACTTAACTTCCCACCACACTCACCATGGACCCGGCCCGCCAGATTGCGCCCACGTTTGGCGACAACCTCAAGAAGAACAGCGATGTGAGTAGTAAGAGACTGTGTAGAAGCGATGGGCGATGTATTGTGGCTTGTTGTGGGATATTGTGGCTCATTGCGGCTTACACGAACTCGACTAACCTAGGTACTTGTGAGAATCAGAAACATCGTAAGCCTTGCAAGCGGCACTGGAGCAGGAATCCTGCGTCTCGAGTCGCTTGACGGGTTCCTCTTCTACCTGGCTGTCTCTGTCGTCGTCAGCATCCTCATTTTCGGCGCTGTTGCGAAAGCATCACCAAAAACGTACTTCGCCAGCGCCAGCGACGTGTGGCTCTCGAACGTTTTCAGTGGCCTGTCAGGTTTCGTGCTCACATGGACTCTATTCTACGGCCTCGTGGATGCTTAGACTCTCAAAAGGTACTCAGAAGAAGCGTAAACAAATGCAGCGTCTAGCGAATGAGTCTCGACCTGATACTTCCTGATACAAAGCATAACAGATACAGAGCACAGGGCACAGAGCTGGATTCTGGATTCTATCTTTGAATTTGTGACTAAGCCCTGTCTAGATTCGATCCTGGTCAGCCCAGAGCGCCAATCGCACAACTACGCAGAAATGTCTTTAGATGCCAATAATATACAACTGTCGGCTCGTCAATTAGTGACAGCGCAACGAGACCGAATACTCCATTCCCAATTCAGGTCACACCAACTGAGTACATGCGTATTCGCGAGATCCTCGTGACTCCTCCAGTGTCACACTCCGCCAATAGGAGTTTTCAGCATTCTTGTCCTGTCCAGACTTCTCGTAGAGGCAGCCAAGCAAGTACCACGCCTCAGAGTTAAGACGACCAGGGCACCGTGTGACCAAAGTCTCGAGCAGACCCTGAACACGCGCATGTGCAGCCAGCTCATCCTTGACGGAAACAAAGAAATCGGACTTTGCAGTCTGTTCTTTGAGCGGCAGTCGAGAATGGGACAGCACGAGGCTTGAAAGGCCCAGAACAGCAGGGAGATAGCTACCGTTGTCGTCAAGAGCCGCCTCAAACTCACGGAGAGCCTTCAGGGGATTCTCCTTGCTTAGCAACAAGCCCAGCTCGGTGCGCGTGGCTGCTCCTTCACGGTACATATGTCCAGCTTCAACAACAGCCTGCTGTGAGTCTTGCTTGAGACCAGCACGTCGGTACACACCAGCGATCCACAGCCAGACCGCATGGAGGACGATTTGTTGCTTCACGTCGGTGGGCTTGGCCACAGTCTGGTTAGGATGGGCAATGTGGCCATTCACTTGACTTTTTTCCTGACCATTAGAGCTTCCGTTCATTTGGCCGTTAGCATGCCCATTGGATTGGCCGTTCGACTGTCCGTTTGCTTGTCCGTTTGCTTGTCCGTTTGCCTGACCGTTTGCCTGACCGTTTGCCTGACCATTTGCTTGCCCGTTGGGTCGTTCGCGGACTTGTCCATGGGAATTCCGTCGTAGCGTGATAGATGGTCTGGGTTTTGAATGTTGGATCTGGGCAACCTTCGCCGGAATAGGAGAACTGTCGAACAGATCGCCGTATAACGCCAAAGTCCCAGGAAGATAATCGAGGACATGCTCGACATTGTAGGCGACCTCGATCACTGCCAACTGAGTCAGCTTCATTTGCATAATAGCCGCCTTTGTCTCAATGTCGGCATCAGCAGTAGACTTTGTTGCGTTAGATATGGCACTGTTCAGCACCTTGATAGCAGCCTCGTGGTCGTCACGAGCAGTGAGCAGTAGGGCTAGCAGGTGCCATGACGGCACGTGTGCAGCATTCTGAAGCAGTCCACCGCGCACAATCTCGAGAGACTTAGCGACGTCTCCAGATTCCACCAACAGCAGTGCATAGTTATAGTAAACAAGCGAGTTCTTCGGGTAAGCTTTGAGAGATAGATCATAGTGCTCGAGGGCAATCTGAACCGCTTCCATGTAATGCTGCTCACTCGCAAACGTAGCTCGACTGTAGTCGTTGTATGCCTCAGCCACAGCAGCGTGAGCAGCGCCCACAGGCTCACCAGCAGCCGAAGAGTCACCCTGACTAGATAGTAGAAGCGTTTGGAGGGAATCTGCAATCTCCTTGGCACGCAAGCGGTCCTTGACGACGCGGACATTCAATCGGATGGCAGTCGCGTAAACATGGAACTCGCCAGCCAGCGTGTCGCCGTTTCTGTCGCCAATATCGCCTCCAGCATGCTCCTGCTCGCGGTACTTTGCCTGGTATGCGACATACGCGGAGAAGGCTGCGAGGGCCTCGTCATCAGAGCCCACTGCGTGCATGACCTCGACATTGTAGCGCATGACTTGCGAAGAATGAAAGGTGTTGTAGGCTGCCTTTTCGAGTACGTCGAGGACGTGTCTGCTGTAGCCAATCTGGGAGGTGGAGGTGAGACGGCCTGTAACCGGGGATGGGGTGACTGAGGAGCGCCAATTGTGCATGAGAAGTCGGAGGTAGTTTTCAACGGCCTCGTTTCCTGAATCAGCACGAGGAACACGCCTAGAGCCAAAAAGGACGGACTCATAGGATCGCGAGACCTTTTGCACCTCGTTCTGCAGATCCGTGTCTTGAGGGTTTGCACTCAGCAGTTCAGATGAACGCACGAGGTACAAGTGGTGGAACTCGAGCGCCGTCTGTCGCTGGCCTACAGTGCGTGAGCCCTTGGACGCAGTAGAGAAGTGACAGAAGAGTCGTAGAGCTCGCAGTTCGAGGGTGGGGCTGCTTCCAGGGATCTGTTTCTTCGGCAAACCCAACAGGAGCGACGCGAATCGATAGCTGAAGGCCTCGGCCCAGGTGTACGCTTCTGGCGACGACAACTTCACGTCCGGCAGAGGCTGGCTATACGAAGCAGCAGCAGCCTCGAGGTTGCCCGAAGCCTCGTGCGCAGCGGCCAGGACAGCTCGAGCCTTGATCACCACGGCTGGCGTGTACTCGTAGATGGTCTGAGGAGGGGCTTTGAGATTTGACAGCAGCAAAATGGCCCTCGCATGGTCTCCACTGAGAAGTTGTAGATGAGCTGAGGTGACTTCCTGAATGTAGCGGTCTTCAGGCGACGGCTGCGTGCTGGCAGGCGGCAGGGACTCCAAGAGGCTGGTCAACTTTTCAGGCGCATGAGACAGAGGCACCACAAATTCGTCGGTACGAGGAGCGCGCGCCGAAAGAAGCGCCAGTAGCTTCGCTTCCGTCTGAGCGACCTGTGCCGAAGGCGTGAACGCAGGCGAGTGTTTCACCACTTTGGCAGCCAGCTCGGGCACCAGACCCCACTTTCCGCTGGCACGCGCGCTGTCCAGGCTGTGAACCTGTGCGCTCGGTTTCTAGTTAGTCATGACCAACGCAATGAAGTACGAGACCTCTTAATTCGACTCGACGTGTGCCAATTACTCACCAACGACATTCTGTAGGCTGCGATGGAAGAAAGGTAGAAGCCAGATCAGATGAAACGAGGGTGCATTGCTGTACCTCGGGTCGATGCTTGGGTTAGGGCCACGGTTGAGGGGTACGGGACCGAGGAACTAAACTCCACGTCCACCAGAGATGACCAAAGTAGCGAAGGTGGTTAAATGGGATAGGACGTTGTCGCACCAAGAGAAGTTTCGGTTGTGAGGAGCATAAAGGGATTGTAGTGGGTGGAGTAATAGAAGGGGCGTGGTTTCCTCTAATGCCAGTCGTAATACCCCACAGTGGCAGTAACGCCTGTTCGACTCTGATCTGACCGTCCTCATAGCTGGATTTGGAGAGTTTCACATTGCAGTGCCTGGAAACACACAGACAGATGTGTTTCCCGCTTCACCTCTGATAACTTGAAATATCAGTGAGTTGTCTCCACGTTTCACTAGCCTGTGTGCACGTGACCACGAAGTTCAACGCTTCTAGGCGGGTGGTACCATCGAACGTTCAGGTGTAGAATACCAGTTATATCCACACATTGGGATGTACCTTCTAACTCTCCACGCAGGCTCTAGGAGGTTGACTTTTCAGAATAGCTTGTTCCATTATGCCATCAAGTATCAGGATTCATGCTATCATGCTATGGTTGGTTGGCGGGGTACGGGGACTACCCAAACGGTCGAGGTGAAATCCAGCCGTGCCATCTCTATCAAAAAAATCCGTCAGTTCAATCTACACCTGACTAACGACCATGTCCTCTGAGCTCATCGAAGTAAGTGCCGTAAATATCTCAAACATCGAGTCACACACGATCTAACACAGCTTGTCGAGTTCCTTCACTCGCCGCAGCCGGCAGTGCGACAGATCGCTCTCGAAAACTTGGCCCAGTTCTCCCAGGGTCAGCATGCATACATTTTCAAGAACGAGGACCTCCAGCCGATTAAAGACCTCAAGCTTTTGCTGAGAGAAAAGGCAGACGTGAGTAATTGCAATATCCAGTTGACCTCACTAACTCAGCGAACGCGCCAGCTCGCTCTGACCATCCTCATCAACCTCTGCGATGACGTAACCATCCTAGACTTCCTTGCATCTGACGAAGTTCTCCTCGAGTACATCGCCAACTCCATCACTGTAAGTTGATTCCACACTGATATAACTCTAACTAACTCGAGGATCTCACGGAGGTGAATGCTAATCTGTTCTGCATGCTGCTGGCCAACCTCGCCAAGAACGACAACACAACCAAACTGTTTGAAAAGAAGCGCAAAATCCCTGCCGAGCGCTCCGATCTCGACAAGGAAACGTTCAAATCAGACCACATCATAGACTGCCTCATGGACTGCTTCGTCAAGGGTAGCGAGCGAACTCTCAACAAGGCGGCTACCTATGACCTCCTGGCCTTCTTCTTTTCCGACATCTCGCGTTTCAAGGAGGGCCGTAAATACTTCGTCACTGAGCAGAAGTACGATGGAGTTGTGCCCATCACGAAGCTGCTTGTATTCACAGAGTCTGAATCGCGCATCCGCCGCGCCGGAGTCGCCTCGACCATCAAGAACTCGCTGTTTGAAGTAAGCTGCCATGAGTCGCTTGTCATGGACCCCGAAGTCAACCTGCTGCTCTATCTCTTGCTACCATTGGCCGGGCCCGAGGAGATTCCTGAAGATGAGATGTTCAATCTACCTGAAGAACTCCAGCTTCTGCCACCAGACAAGAAGCGTGAAGCTGATCACCAGATCCTGTCGACCCACGTCGAGAGTTTGTTGATTCTATCAACGACTCGACCCATTCGTGAGCACATGCGGGAGAAGAGTGTCTACTCCATTATCCGCGAGCTTCACTTGGCTATTGACGACGAGGATGTCCAGGATCCTTGTGACCGCTTGGTTCAGGTGCTGATGCGCGACGAGACAGGAGATGAGCCCGAAGCTAAGATCGAGGAGATGGCCGAGGACTCGGACGAGGAGGTCGTGGAGGTGTTGTAATGATCCAGGGTGTAGACCATGGGTTCTGTATACTATGATGGCTGAAAGGCTATGACTATGACAAGCAGTTTAAGTCTATCTATTAGCTGCGTGATGTTACATTGTGCTTCATCTTGTTCATAGTTAAAGTAGGAGACTAGGGGAGTAGGGGACTAGGGGACTGGTGTGAGGAACTAGTGGGACTAGTAGAGGGGGTCTGATACGCGGGGTGGTGATACGCAGGGCGCGAACGGACGCCGGTATCTCGCACCTCCATCTGCAGCTTGGCGAGTTCGCGATGCAGGTTGTCGTTTTCCTGCCGAAGTGCTCTTGCCTGCTTGAATTTGAGAGCACCTGGCCCCGTCCACTCGGAGAGCTGGGTGTTGAGAGCCTTGTTCATCTGCTGAAGTGCTCCTATCTCGTGCAGAAGCTGCGACTCGAAGTGCTTCGCGGCACGGAGTTGATCGTCATACGCATTCAGACTCCTCTTGAGTCGTGCAATCTCGCGATTGGCTTCTTGCAACTCGAAGTTTGGGTCATGCTGTGTTAGAGATGTAAGGCGCGCCAGGACTAGTCTCACCTCAGACTCAGACGTACCGTCCGACTCGTCAGGGTACTCAAGGTCCATCTCAACGGCCAGATCTTTGTTAGAACCAGTCTGTAGCGTTGTATAGCTTACCATTACTGTTCAGGAACGTGTCGAGATCCTGTTGATGCTTTTGAAGGTCTGGCTTGGGCTTGTGTCGCAGGAACCCCATCTTTGAGTGGCGGGTCACTAGATACAGAGTAACAGGATTGCAGCAGAGCAGAGATGAAATGACAAGACTTCCAGCAGAGTAGGTGTTGAAATGAGAGTGCGATAGGGAGGATGAGATCAAGGGCACGTTTTATAGCTAAATAGCACAAAAGTTATGCGCCAATATGCAGCCTTGACGCACGGCCCCAGATTATGCAGGGACAATAGGTTTCAGGGGAACTTGCAATTGCGACTGCTGTTGCCGAGCTGGGGCTAGAAAACGGCATAGTTTCGGGTGTAGACCTCCGCTGAGGCACAGCGACGGAACGACCATAATCCCCGACATAATGGCTAGCGAGAGCATGGCCGGATTCCAGCCATAGCGCTGCTGGACGGAGCCGGCTTGCAGCGGGCCTATGAGCGAGCCGGCCGAGTAGGCAATGTTGAAGAGCGCGTAGACCTTACCGTAGCAGTTCTGGTTCTCCAGAGGATCCTCACCTGTTGCCTCCTGGGCTGCGCCAGATAGATCGACGAGAATGGGCGAGAACACAAACGTGCTGAATATGCCATAGAGGGTCAGAAACACGGCAAACAGCGACACGTCGTGCCGTGAATGACCCTGCGGAATGCACAGCAGCATAATTGGCGGGGCAGTCAGCAGAAAGCCGATCGTCACGAGGTACCGTGGTCCGACGCGGTCGCACATCATGCCGACCAACGGCTCTAGCACCGATGGAATGGCCAGCGGAAGAAACATGAAGCCCACATCAGAGGCGCGAAACCCGAAGATATCTGTGAGATGAATAGTCAGCGTTGCGTCCAGTGCCGTCAGCTGCCAGCCCACGACGGCCGACTGAACAAGAGCGTTGATGATCCGGGGATTGAGTAGCAGGCTCAGCAACGTAGGTTCTTTTGGCCGGTCCAGCCCCTCTTCAACAGCCCGTTCTACGTACTGACCAGCAGCACGGTTCTCCACCATAAGAAGCCTCAGCGCAATGTCAAACGTAATAATGCCAAGGGCCACCTCACAGACGGCAGTGTAGCCGAGCTTGTCGTAGACAAAGCCACCGACAATAGGGCCCGTGACAGTACCAGCACTGACAGCCATGGACGGGAAACTCATGAGAATTCCTACTTTGCCGGGAGGGGCTGTGTCGGCGACAATGGCCAGGCCTACTGTCCAGACAACAGCAGCTGAGATGCCTTGCAGAACTCTGGTGAACGCATAGATGTACACAGACGTGGTAAACACGGAGATGAGTAGCGAAACGATGAGCATCACCAGGCCTACGAGCATCGAGTATTTGCGATTGCGGAACCGATCCGAGTAGTAACCAAAGATGGGCGATGCAACAATGAGGGCCAGCGAGTAGACGGCCAGAGATATGTCAACCCACGTCTGGACATCGTGATGATTAAGGTGCATGCGAGACACAAATACATAGGGGATGACGGGTATGACGACTGAGTAGACGAAAGTGTCGGTGAAGGTAGCGAGGGAGACAGTGAAGATGATAAAGGTGGTGGATTTGCGCCATTGACCCAGGCGACACCTTTTAACGGGGATATAGGGAGGAGGGTTATCAGGAGTGGTAGTAAAAATTGGCGAGGGAGTTGCAGAAGATGTGCCCGAAGCGTCGCCAGAACTGTCGCCAGAACTGTGGCCAGAAGCATCTATGGAGTGAGCATGGCGTAGAAGCGGAGGAGTGGACGATTTTGTAATGTCCATGACAAAATTGATAACAGAAAATTGATATGGATCAATGGCTTGCACGAATTCTACTATATCTATGGCTTTACAATGCAATTACGCTCGCAGAGATTAGTTTGAACCTCATTAAATAAGGTTGGCACGAGAAGAGGAAGTGGGGAGAGGCAAGGAGCAGGTTGAGATTCAAGTGTTTTAGATCTTGCAGACGAATTTGGGCGCAGCAGTGAGATTTTATATATAGCACCCTGTCGGTGTGGTTGATTTGCCGAGGTGAAATCCCTGTGAAGTGCGGAAGCGGAATTTCCGGGCTGTAATTGAGCCGAAGTTCATCATCGATGAACACAGGCAGAATCGGGCAAAACGATACCGCCAAGTTCATAGGCCCAAGTAGCAGAGTCAGTAGTATCAGAATCAGTAAAATCACAACCACCAATCAGACCACTACAGGCCTGTAAAAATAGTTTATTACTGCTCATCGCGGCTGCGTTAAAGACCGGGCAGCCCGGGTCGCAGCATGCCAGTCGCAGCCAGCCGTGCGATCCCGTGCCGCACGATGCGGTGTCAAACTCGGCCGCAGACGTAAGGCACCGTTTGATCTCACAGGCGCGGGATTGAGGCGTCGGCATCGCGGGATTGACCGGAACGCACACGCGCGATTTGGCCTGGTGCGGGCAATTACATCCGCATTCCCTCCCCCTTTGCCCATCCTTTCCCCCTCCTACCTCCCCCCTTCCCTTGCTCCGGCAATCAAACTCTACCTCCTGGGCAACCGGCAACGCGAAGATCGACGGCATCAAGTAACCCTAGCTTTTCGGAGATTTTTCAGCTATTCCACCCGACCCATCGGGCTTCTGTGTACACATCCACCACAGGGCCCATTGTGGAGGTTTCCTGCTGTCATTGCTGTACCAGCTTGTTGCATTTGCGTTCACCATGGAGGCCTCTCAACGAATAGGCCTTGAGTTCACATGTGTTTACTACGATCAGAACGACAAGGTTGGCGGCGTGTTTGCCTTGTTGTCGCTTGTTCCCCAGGCCATTCTCGTCATATACTGCACGCTCATTCTGTCGCGGCGCGAAGCAGAGACGATTCTCATGCTTGGCGGCCAGATCGGCTGCGAAGCGGTCAATATTTATCTCAAGGAGGTCATTCGCCAGGAACGGCCCGAGCTGTACATTGGCGATGACTACGGCATGCCCTCTGCGCACGCCCAGTTCATGGCCTACTATGTCACGTACATTTGCCTGTGGATGCTACTGCGGGTACGTCACTTCTCGACGCGCAAAAAGGTCTCGCGCGCCATCTCGCTCTTTGCACTTGGCGCCCTCGTCTCTTATTCCCGCGTCTACCTCTACTATCACACGCCTCTCCAGGTCATTGTCGGCGTCCTTGCCGGCGTCATTCTTGGTGTTGGCTGGTTTATAGCCGTTGTGCTTATCCGTGACCTCGGCATTGTCGATCTGCTTCTCGATACCTGGCCCGCTCGCTGGTTCTACATCAAGGATACGGCCGGCGAGAAGGCCAGCTTTGTGCGCGACGAATACTCGGAATGGCGACGTATGCGCATGAAGATGAAGCTTCTCATCAAAGCAGAGTAGCCCACAGCATAGATAGTCTTGTTTCAATGTTTATATGTTCCTCAATGTAGTAGATGATCTCTACAACATCCAGCTATAACTATTCGTACATCTTCTAGGAACGCGGGTCATAAAACTAACATCTTGAATTAACCTGGGATCCGTCGTGTTCAGGGATCAGTCGAGTTATGTCCGTCGTGTTCAAGGATCAACGTCGGGGATGATCATGCGATGGGCCTGATTCAAGTAGGCATTGGGCAGAATCTCAACGACCTCGTTGAGAGGAAACTGCAGAAACGGAATGTCTTCAACAGAGCAGGCCATCAGGTAGCCGTACAGCACGCGCAGCACTGTCTCGTGACAGATGATGAGCAGATCGCCAGTCGTGCGTTCCATCTCGAGAATAAGACCCTCGAGACGCACAGCCACATCCTGGTATGACTCGGCTCGAGGATACCGGTGGTGGTACGAGTCCTTGAGATGCTCTTCGTATTCGTGGGCAAACTCCACCTTGAGTTGCGCATCCGGCAGACCGCCAATTCCGGGATTCTTCTGGGTCAATAGACTCTTCTGGATCGTCTTGTTGCCCTCGCGAGCAAACACCTCTGCAGTCTGCGACGTGCGAAGGCGTGTAGAACACCACACCGTCAGACTAGTCCTGTCGTCGAGGTTGAGTGAGTTTGCACGGATCGTCGACATGGCCATGGCATCTGCCGATGAGTTCGGCGTCGATGTGCCCGTGGTGACGGGCGGCGAGATGTTGTCGAAACCAAGGTCTTCGACGCGTAGCGACTCGCGCGCATCTTTGACCTGCTTACTCAGTTTCCTATGCAGACTGATCTCGGCGCTCGAAACTCGCGATATCCGCTGGCGTCGCTGCTCAATATGGTCAAACAGCGTCTGCTTCAGCTTCTCGGCGTACTGGCGGCCCTTTTCAGACAACGGAGCATCCGACTTGTAGTCATCCTCGTTCGTTTCACTGAGACCAGCACGGGCAAAGAAGACACTGCCAATCTTAATGCGTGAGTTCATGAGGAAGAAGATAATACGGTTGAACAGGTAGCCGAGATGGCGAGTGCCCTGGTTGATTTTGAACTTCTCAGAGACATTGATGAGCTTGACATAGGTGAGCTCGGGCTCCGACATCGTCTCGTAATCCGGGATGCGCGTCTCTATTCTCTTCAGGTAGTGGCGCACCGCCACGTCGGGGTCCATGTCAAGGTAATCTGGCGAGGTGATCTTGACGTCGCGAATGTTGCGAGCTACGAGCTCCTTATCGGTGCAGATGCACTCGACAAACAGCACACCAATGTTCTTCGACTCAAGCTTCGCGGCAAGCTCGCGACGCCCTGACGCCGTTGGGTTGACAGCATCGTAGATGACGACTTGGCCGTTGCCCTCGTTCCAGAACTCAAACATGTCATCGAGACATGCCGCGAGCACCTTTTGTCGAAACAGCTTTGTTTGCTGAGACGCATTGATGGCGAAGTAGTCGTCGGGGACCTTGAAATCAGGTCCTGTCAGTTTGCGGCGATAGTCGCCGAGGTGGAATGCGTGTGCCTTGACTCCCAGCCACCGCAGATAGCGAGTCAGTGCAACGGCGTGGTGTGTTTTGCCGCGAGCTGGCAGACCTACCAGCACAATACACATCTTTCCAGCATGGTACAAATGCCCGCTATCTGTAGAGTAGAGCTGGGCCGGCGAGATGTGTTCCTTGGGCAGGATTCGGTGGATAGCATCGACGTCCGAGTAGCGACGAGCCGACGTCTTCTTCGAGCTCTGCGACGGCAGCATGAACGACGCCGAGCGCGGGCCGCCTACTTTGACGTTGTCGACCGGGAACTCCTCGTCATCCTCGGCAATGGCCGTATCGTGAATAGTGGGATGCGATGCCATTCTAGAGACAAAAGTGTAAACGCGGGGAATCCACTGTGGAGCTGAGGAACTAAGCTATGACGATGCCGGGTAAAGCACGGGGTGCAGCCGCGGTAGATAAGAGGAGCGGGAGAGGTACAACAAGTGCAAGCAAGACAAGTGGAAAGAGAAGTACAGGGCTACAGGCGAAGATAAGGCGACAAGTAGGCTAATATAAATGAAAACGAGAAGTTAAATGAGGGATTTCCCGCTTATATATGTGCAGGTGACGGAATATGCATGCAGCGATCCATGCACGGAAGCTTCAGGGAGTAGTAAGATATGTACAGGACAAAAGACATAAGTGAAAGAGATGAGATGACAGGGAAAGTAAAAGAGGTGAAAGAGAAGAATGAAGCGGATGAAAAGGAAGAATGAAAGGAAGTAAATTATATTAAATTGTTGAGATGAGGGACTAGGTTGCTAGATGCTGAGGCTGCAGTGGTAGGTGATATCAGGCCAGCAAGTATTTGAACAGCTAGATACCGTTAACGAGCTTCAGCGGGATACTATATCAGAGTAGTGAGACTACAGATAATCAGTATGGAGAGCACTAGTGGTAGGTAGAATCAATCTCAATCAATCTCGAGCCAAACTCGACTAAGATCCATCATAGCACATCTAAACTACAGATCCATCTGATAACTCAATAATACATGTTGAAGGTGAGTGACAATATGTGACACATGTTGAGCTGTGTCTGGCTTGTATGTAGTCCTGGATAACACGGAAAGCAATTGAGCGAAACTGACAATTATAGCTGCTCGAGGCAATTGATAGGCTGCTCGGCAACCGACTCACTACTCGAGCTAATACCCTGCAATTGAGCATCAGTTCATTCCAGCTTAATCATCCGACTTGATGAACTCCTCGTAGGCAGCACCGTCCATGAGCGAGTCAAAGGCAGCGGGGTCGGTGACCTTGAGCTTGGCAAACCAGCCAGCACCAAGAGGATCCGAGTTGACAATGGCAGGGTTGGCCACAACCTCGGCATTGGCCTCGACAATCTCTCCAGGCACAGGCGTGTACAGATCGCTGGCCGATTTGACACTCTCGACCGAGCCAATGCTGTCGTGCGCGTCGACCTCCTCACCAGGCTCGACAATCTCAATGAAGGTAGCGTCACCGAGCGCATCTGCCGCGTACTTGGTGATGCCAATGAACGCGACGTTGTCCTTGTGAAGCGCGATCCACTCGTGCTCCTCGGTGTACTTGACCACCGGCTTCTCAGACGAGTAGGTCAGTGCAGGGCTTCCCTCGGGGAGATCATTGGACAGGAAGCGGAGGCCCCAGGCAGGGCGAGCAGATACGCGAGCCACAAAGGGGGCGGGGGCACGCAGCGACCGGCGCAATGAGCGAGCAAACATCGTGACAGACAGTTAGGATGGAGGAATTTGAGTGTGTGATTCGGCACAAAAAATGGAGAAGTTTACTCGGGATAACACCAGTTGACTCGGGTCCGCTGCTATCGCGGGCCAGGGTAAGCGCCGTGCGCGGCTGAACCGTCGTCACTTTTTACCTTCGTAACCTTCGGATCCGTCACTCTATATACAGCATGCTCTACGAAATGGTGGGACTGGCGCGCTGCGCCGGGGCCAACGGCGCTGCTGATGCGTCGGAGCTTGTGCGTCTCGCCGGCCGCCTCATCATCAATAACCGAGGCGTCGTGCGCAAGATCGAGAACTGGGGAGTGCGTCCTCTGCCAAAAGTGATGAACATCAACCGCCAGGCTCATATTGTCGGTAGCCACTTCTACGTCAAGTTCGACGCCAGTCCAAGCACACAGAACGAGGTTCTGCGTGCACTTCGCCGGGACCCACGCCTCATTCGCACAACAGTCGTCAAGCTAGGCGGCAAGTCGTGAGTTTTAGATTTTCAGTCGAATCGAGTACCCTCTAACGCAGATTAAAATCTCTGATTGAGTAGCTTTGAGTAGCTTTGAGTAGCGCTCCCTAGAAGTCGAGTTGGGATTGGAGTTTGGCTCGCTCACTCATCGAACGAGGGCTGATATTCGTTCCTTCCCACCTTGCTACTTGTATATATGCACCCAGGTTTCCCTGGTATTGATTCATTACCCATAGATCTAGAAATCTTCTATGATTTGACCCGTGGGCCAAACTGGCACGTACTGTAGTCTTGAGCGCCATCCATATTAACCGCCTACAAGGTCTTGTACTCGCGGAGAATGACGGGAACCGACGATGCGGGGAGACTACCAACTTCGGTTATAACCTTCTTGATGGCACTTGGGGGTGTGAGGTCGTAGAGAATGTTGAGGATGGAGAGGTTGGAGGGGCTGTTGGGTCCAATTGCAGGCGAAGGCACGTATGATTCCTCGGGGTCAATGGATAGGTTCGCCAGCGAGTCCGTCGAGGCCAGCTCGTTGAAGGTGACAGAGTCGAGGTGGACACGGTCAGTAAACTTGATCGTCTCGCACAGTACAATGACGGGGATATTGCGGAGCTTTGCAGCCGTGGCAACAATGGCGGACCCCACGCGGGAGAACAGCTGGCCATTGGAAAACATGGCATGTGCACCCAGGAACACCGTCGTCACGTCTTGGATGACGTAGGCAAGGGCGTTGATGAGGACATAGGTGCACGACAGTCCCGCGTCAACGAGATCCTGGACGAGCTTCTTGCCCTCGAAAAGGGGCCGCGAGTCGACAACAATGACAGAAAACTTCTTGCCTGCGCCATGGGCGGCAATGAGGCCGAGCTTGACAACCTCTGAGCGGGCATACGTGAGCACAATGTCTCCATCGTTGATGCTGTGAGCAGCAGCTTCCATGATGACCTGGTCTGCGACGTCCAACCGCTCGCGGATAAATGCATCAATGGCCTCGAGCAGCTCTTGCTTTGCTGCCTGCTCTGTCAGATCAATGCTAATCGTGGTGATCTCCTGCTTGAGCCAGCGAATGGCGTTTCCCATGGTCACGCTGAGCGGCCGCGCAGTCTTGACAAAGTCGATCTGTGTGCTGAGCTGGTTGGTGAGATTCCGCGACAGTGTCGTGCCGTCGGGCGTTCTGTAGTCGACAATGAAATGCTTGAATGCCTCGAGCATGGCACGACACCGCGCGCTGCTGCCGAGGACTTTGTACGACGAGTAGTTGACGCCGAGCTGCAGAATCGCCGGGTGGATATCCTTGGACGCCGCTGCGGTCACTGCTGACGATGAGGGCGCGTCGAGATGCCCAAAAAGTGGCACGCGGTGTGAAGTTGGCGCCGAAGTCGTGTGAGTCGATCCAGCTGCGGGCCTCTTGTCGGCTGGCATATGGCCCTGTCGAGCACCTGGCGCTCCAGCAGCAGCTACAGGAGCATCTGAGCGTGGAGGAAGACCGGCAGCCTCCTTCTGGGCTGCTCTGCGCTTCTGCTTCTCGGCCTTTTGCCAGGCTTTGAGCTCCTTGCCGCTGAGTCCAGGAGGAGCTCCGTCTAAGTCATTGGCAGCAGGACTGCTCTTAGAAGTAGCCTTTTCGGGCTTGGCAGTCGCCTTGTCGGCCTTTGCGCCCTGTGGCTCTTGCGCTGGCGAGACAGCAGCAGACATAGCAGGTTGACTCTTTGGCCTACAGATCAAAGTGAACCCTGGTATATATTTTCAGGACCGCCAAAGGAGTTACCCGGCGCATCGCGACCTGAAAATGGACGAATCGCACCAACCAATGACTACCACTACAACAATGGGACTGTACGGAGATCTGGCGAGCTGGACTATCTTTGGTGAGTACAAGCTAGAAGCGAGGGATTCGTGAGAAGCTCGAGGAGCGGGATAATTGTGCGAAGCTTTTTGAGAAACTTGTCGGGCTAACTTAGGCGTCAGCGTGCAGGCATTGGCCCAGGGCATCCGACAGAAGCCCTTCAGCTACAAGCCTCTCGGCTACCTGTACTCGGCCGTGGCCTTTATTGGCGTGGGTCTTGTTGTGGACAGTGTGCGCAAGCAGCAGACGGACTACCTGGACCGACGGATGAACGCTCTTCTCGAGGCCCGCAAGGCCCGCGGTATCGAGTTCAAGCGTACCGCTTAGCGACTGCATGTACACAATGATAAATATGAGACATACGGGAGGTGTAATGTGCGATGGAGATGAAGAGTTGCTTGTTTATCGCTGGTGACGAAGTTGTGTGTGGAAACTAGGGTGACAGTTGGATGGTAGTAGTAGGCGCAGAGCCGGGGTCTCGGTTGTTTCTCGGAGTTGATGAACTGTAGTCAGATGAGTAGAAAGCGGTAGATTGAGTGTATTGAGTGTACTGCTTGCTAGAATTCGGGAATCACCAGCCAGTTCCATCTGGCGAATCACCCACATCTACTGCAGCCATGCTGGAGAACCTCTGAATGACCTAGCATCCTGAGCTGTGCATTGTGTATGGAATTGTCCTCTGCTAAGTAGTCCTGTTCAATATGTCTTCTATTCAGTTATCCTTTATATTCTTGTTATTCTGGATTTGTCCATATATCTTGTGTTCTCCTGTGATCTGTCATCCGTATGTTCCTGTATTGTGAGCTGTTGGGGTATCATACGAGTAGCATATCGCGGTGTCCGCATACAGCAATTATAGTAATGCCCTCACATCTGGATATCAACTCCATAGCTGCACCTACCGTCCTATATCGTGCTGCTTTATGTAGCGTCCTATATGGTGCCTGCGCACAGCGTCTCCCATAGCCCAGGCAATCTCCTGCAACGCAGTTTCATATGGCTAGAGCCTCTAACAGAATTGGACTGTACAGGGCCGTTTCCTATTCTCGGCTCGCCAGATTAAACGTATTAAAGTTAACTCAACCTAAAGTTAACTCAACCTAATGAGTGATTAGCGCAGTATCCAGCCACGAGACACCAATATCGCCTGTTTCGCATCCACTAGTGTAATTCCTATCAGCCTCCTATCAGCCTCCTCATATTTGTTTCACCTCATTTTCCTTCCTCTACTTCTGTTCCTCGACTCTGTCCCTCGACTTCTGTCCCTCTAGTTCTGTTCCTATACTTCTCTTCCTATACTTCTCTTCCTGTCCTCCCTACTTCTGTAGTAACGGCACTAGCACTAACCAGTTATGCGCACGTAGCGTTTACCCCTGGATTGACAGGGTCGCTTCTCCCGGCCTGGAAATTACTGAGCGCGCCCAGCCCTGGCCCTGCTCGTTAGGCCGCCAGCGCGCGAAAGCCTCGTTACGGCTGCAGGGTGCGAGTGGCAGGCTTTACCTCTTACACCTCATCAAAGTTCGCTGGTGCTGGCAAGAGCAGCTGCTGTAGCCCGTTACCATGATCGCGTCTTCGTATGAGCTGGGAACGTAAGTAGTGGATGTCCTCGTTGTTTGGTGTAGGCACAGGAGAACGACAGAGCCACCTGACACGCCGTGACCTCGGCCTGATCTGCGACACGCGGTCAGGTCCGCGTTGTGGCCGTTGGATGCGACTAGAGCACAGCAAATGAGGCGGCGTGACATGACAGTGCAATGACATGGACAGCTGTCGAGTACATGCGCGTTGGGGAGAATCGATCGGATGGTTCGTCGCGTAAATGGGGCCGCTCGTGTGGTACAAGAGTCGCGCTTATCGACCATGATCCCGCCATGTAACAGCGCTGGTACTGATGGATCGGGCTGGTGTACTGTGTAGCAGGCTGTATGAGTCGTACGAAGGTCCCAACAGGCGAACAGGCGGACGGGAGTACTTTCGGTACTTTCGTAGCCACAGGCCTTGTAGCCCTGGTTACCCCTGAGCGAATTTACATCGCCCGTTTGATTAGTTCGTTCGATTTGTTCGTTCGATTTGTTTGATGACTCGTTCGAATCGCTCGGTGTACTCTACCTGTCTGCTCCTTTGTACTCTGCTCTTTTTACTGTTCTCCTTTCTGCTCTGCTCTACTTATCCGCTTTCTACTCTCTGTCGTTACGTTATCTTCTAACACAGCCGCTGCTGGATTCCCGACGAAAAAGAGGGATGGGTCGGTGCCGAAGTCGCAGGCAAAGATGTTGCCGACGGCAAGGTCACACTGCGTCTCAAGCTCGAGAACGGCGAGGAGTCGGTGGTGGAGACGACCGAGGCCGATCTCGCCGCCAACGCCGAGTCGCTGCCGCCGCTGCGTAACCCGCCTATCCTAGAAACGACCGAGGACCTCACTAGCTTGTCATACCTCAACGAGCCTGCTGTGCTCCATGCCATCCGCATGCGCTATGCTCAGCTCAACATTTACACATACAGTGGTATTGTGCTCATTGCTACAAACCCGTTTCAACGCGTCGACAACCTCTACACACCCGACATCATCCAAGCCTACTCAGGCACGAGCCGTGGCGCTCTCGAGCCACACTTGTTCGCCATTGCCGAGGACGCCTACCGATGTATGCTGCGGGATAATAAGAACCAGACAATCGTCGTGTCGGGCGAGTCGGGAGCCGGTAAGACCGTCAGTGCAAAGTACATTATGCGCTACTTTGCGACTGTCGAAGACCCCGACCATCCGCGCAAATCGACAAAGACGGCCCACGGCTCTGATGCTCTAAGTGACACGGAGGAGCAGATCCTCGCTACGAACCCCATCATGGAGGCCTTTGGTAACGCCAAGACTACCCGTAACGACAACTCGTCGCGATTCGGCAAGTATCTCGAAATCCAGTTCAACAAAAGCGTCGACATCATTGGTGCCCGTATCCGTACCTACCTGCTCGAGCGCTCGCGTCTTGTGTTCCAGCCTGCCACGGAGCGTAACTACCACATCTTTTACCAGCTCTGCGCAGGTGCAACGGATGTCGAACGCGAGGAATTCAAGCTCCTGCCGGTTGGTGAGTACTTTTACCTTAACCAGGGTGGTGAGCCGGCGATCCCAAATGTCGACGATGCCGCTGAGTTCACTGCTACTCGCACGGCTCTCTCTACGATTGGTGTTGGTGCAGACATCCAGCACAATATCTTCAAGGTGCTGGCCGCTTTGCTATACATTGGTAACATCGTCATCACGCCCACTCGTAGCGACGCCATTCTCAGCTCCGATGAGCCAGCTCTTGCCGAGGTCTGTACTCTGCTTGGCCTCGACGCGACGATGTTCGCCAAGTGGATCACAAAGAAACAAATCACGACTCGAAGTGAAAAGATTGTGTCGAACCTCAACTTCAAGCAGGCCACCGTTGTGCGCGATTCAGTTGCAAAGTATATTTATTCGACGCTGTTTGACTGGCTTGTTGCCCTCATCAATAAGGGCCTCGTTGCTGAAGACTCCCAGGGCGTCGAGTCGTTTATCGGTGTGCTGGATATCTATGGTTTCGAGCATTTCAAGATCAACTCGTTTGAACAGTTTTGCATCAACTACGCCAACGAGAAGCTCCAGCAAGAGTTCAACCAGCATGTCTTCAAGCTCGAGCAGGACGAGTATGTCCGCGAAGAGATTGAGTGGACTTTCATTGACTTCTCTGACAACCAGCCTTGCATCAGCCTGATTGAGGCCAAGCTCGGTATTCTTTCACTCCTTGATGAGGAGTCGAGATTGCCCTCTGGTTCTGACGAAAGCTGGATTGGAAAACTGTACCAGAACTTCGACAAGCCGGACCACTCAAAGTTTTTCAAGAAGCCACGATTTGGCAAGTCTTCATTCATTGTTAACCACTATGCCATGGAGGTCTCATACGAGGTTGAGGGCTTTATTGAGAAGAACAGAGACTCTGTCCCGGAAGAGCTTGTCGAGGTCCTCTTGGGCACGACTAACGGCTTCCTCAAGGAGGTTCTTGAAGTTAACAAGGCTGACTCTGATGCTGCCGCTGCTGCTGCTGCTGCCGCATCGGCCAAGGGAGGTCGCCAAATGGTACAGCGCAAGCCTACTCTGGGTAGTATATTCAAGGGCTCGTTGATCGAGCTCATGGCGACGATTAATTCTACCAATGTGCACTACATTCGGTGCATCAAACCCAATGAGGAGAAGGCTGCGTGGATGTTCAATGGGCCCATGGTGCTGTCACAGCTGCGTGCTTGTGGTGTCTTAGAGACTATCCGCATTTCGTGTGCTGGTTTCCCGACCCGTTGGACCTATGAGGAGTTTGCCTCGCGTTACTACATGCTTGTGTCATCACAGAAGTGGTTGGGTGGAGTCAAGCCGCTGTGCGACGAGATTCTGCAGAACTCGATCACTGATGGCGACAAGTACCAGCTTGGTAAAACTAAGATCTTCTTCCGCGCTGGAATGCTGGCTTATCTTGAGAAGCTCCGTGGTGATCGACTCAACGAGTGTGCCATTGTCATTCAGAAGAATCTGCGTATGATCCACTACCGCAAGAAGTATCTGGCTATTCGACAGAGCATCATTGCTGCGCAGACGGTGATCCGTGGTCACCTGGCACGCACTCGGTACGAGGACGAGCGCAAGCACCGCGCAGCGGTTATCATTCAAACACGATACCGTGGATTTGCTGCTCGTCGCTCGTTCCAGGCTTCTCGCGAGTCTATTCTGCAGCTACAGCGTATTGTCCGAGGCTTCCTGCTTCGCCAGAAGTTGCTCAAGAACCGATACGACTCGGCAGCCACGGCCATCCAGCGTCAATGGCGTGGATACAGCGCGCGCAAGGACTACAACAAGACGCTCAAGAAGATTGTTCTTGTGCAAGGACTCGTCCGACGGCGGCAGGCAATTCAGGAGCTCAAGAAGCTTCGTGTTGAAGCCAAGTCTGTCAACCACTACCGGGAGGTGCAGTACCGCCTCGAGAACAAGGTGGTGGAGCTCACTCAACTTTTGTCTACTCGTAGGGATGACAACAAGAAGCTCCAGGCGTCAATAGATTCGCTACAGAGTCAGGTGTCGCAGTGGCAGAAGAAACACGGTGAGGCCACACGACAGTTGGACGAGGCTGGTGACGAACACGAAGCCACTCGCCAGCAGTTGTCGGGTGAGCTCTCTACTATTCAAGCTTCGCTAGAGGCTGCTCAGGCTGACTACGCCGCAACTCTACAGAAGCTAGAGGAGCAGACCGAGGAGAACAAGCGTATTCGACAGGAGCTCGAGGCCAAGGATGCGGCCATGGCCAAGTCTGTGGAGACAATCAAGCAGCATGAGGATAAGCACGCTTCGCTCAACGAGACGATTGCTAAGCTTCAAGTGGACTTGGAGAATGCTCTCAAGGTCCAACCTGCCATTGCCCCTAGCCTCACGCCGCTACGCAACCTTGGCGCTTTGAACGGTATCAACACGACGTCACCAAAGAAGCGCAGCGCCAAGCGACGGTCTCTTGGACCCAACGGCATCCAGCTCGACGACGGTGCTGGCTTCAGCCCACGACCCGCGTCTATTGCTGTGCCCAACTCACTTACCGATCACAGGCGGCAATACAGCAACTCCACTGAGATCTCAATGGGTTCTGTGGGTCTCAATGGCGAGATTGAGCGCTTGTTGGAGGACGAGAAGGTGCTGCACACTGAGGTTATCCAGGGTCTAATTCACAATCTGAAGATTCCCCAGCCGAGCAGCGCCGAGAAACTGACCCAGAAAGAGGTCCTGTTCCCGGCGAACATCATCAACCTGATAACTTCGGAGATGTGGCGACTTGGCTTTGTCAAGGAGTCTGAGAAGTTCCTTGGCCTGGCTATGCAGGGCATCCAGGACTCCGTTGTCAAGTACCAGGGCGAGGAAGCCATCAACCCCGGTGCATTCTGGCTTTCCAATGTGCATGAGATTCTTTCGTTCATCTGCCTTGCTGAGGCGAACATTGTGCAGAATGGAGCTTTGATGGACGAGATGGGAGAGTATGAGTTCCAGGAGTACGGCCGGCTGGTTGAGATTGTAAAGCAAGACCTTGAGAACCTTGAGTTCAACATCTACCACAGTTGGATGAAGGAGATCAAGAAGGTGCTGGACAAGATGATTGTTCCTGCTATTGTCATGTCGCAGTCGCTTCCTGGATTCATCACTGCCGAGAACACGCGATTCCTGAGCAAGATGTTCACGGGTGGTACCAACCCCATCACAATGGACGATCTGTTGAGTTTGTTCAACAAGGTGTCCAAGGCCATGGAGGCGTACTACCTCGAGCCGGAGATGGTGAAGCAGCCAATTCTGGAGCTGCTCAATCTTGTTGGCGTCAAGGCGTTCAACGACCTGCTCATGCGCCGTGGATTCCTGTCATGGAAGCGCGGTCTGCAGATCAACTACAACATCACTCGGATAGAGGAGTGGTGCAAGGCACACCAGGTTGCCGAGGGTACGCTGCGGTTGGAGCACATTATGCAGTCGGTGAAGCTGCTGCAGCTGAAGAAGTCGACGATGGAGGATATAGACATCATCTACGACATTTGCTGGACGTTGTCGCCGGCGCAGATCCAGCGGTTGATCAACCAGTACCTTGTGGCTGATTACGAGGCGCCCATTAGCGCCGAGATCCTGAATGCTGTTGCTGCACGGGTCAAGAACGACAAGAACAGTCTTCTGCTGCTCGAGGCAGTGCCTCTAGACGACAGTGGTCCATTTGAGATCTGGGAGCCGCGTGTGCTGAAGCGCATTGAGTCGTACATTCCCGGCTGGGTGCAGGTGCCGAACCTCAAGCGTCTTGCTGAGCTGACGGCGCTGGTGAACTCGCATTCGCAGGTGCCCGAAGGTACGTCCCAGATCCCGACGCAGGATATTACTGAGGATCTGCCCGAGGAGAGCAGTCTTGACGAGCGGGCCGAGCTTGGACTCGACGAGCCCCGTGTAGACCATGCCATTGCTGCTCAGTAAGCCAGTGGCCAGTGCCAGTGGTCAGTGCAAGTGGTGCGTAGATGTATTTTAGTTAATACTATGAACGAATAATGGAGTCGAGTAGGAGTTATAGTAGTGATATGAACCGGTGTTACTGTGCTGTCTTGAAGCGGTTGTTACGTGTTTTCTGCAGTATGAGATGGTGCTGTGAGATCGGCCAACCTCAGCATAGCCAAGCCATCTAAATCCACTGACCACTTAGCTATTGAGCTGTTGCTAGTAAGACGTTACTCAATTACGAAGTACTCCTTACTTCACTACCGATTGTATTTCACTAGTCTCTTTTTTGCTTATTTATTCACTTTCGTTTACTCTTCACTTACTCTTCTACTACTCACTCCTTTTACACTCCTTTTACACTCCTTAACGCTATTACTGGAGACTTGGTTGCTGTTGATCCAAGGGGCTACATACTGCAGGCGGAATAAGCCTTAAGAGGGTAAAACCAGCGGAGTCAACGTTAACACATCATCACAGCAGTAGCAGCCACTGTAGAAACCTGTAACGTCAACATCAACCCTCTAAAAGGTATTCCACCTCATCGTCAACTCTCCCCTCATAGCCATACAGCGGCGCCCTGAGCTGCAGGCCCTGCGCCCTCGGCGCGTACCCCTGCCCACGCGCCGAAATTGGCGTGGAGCCCGTCTCAAACAAAACACCTTTGATTGCAACTCGACAGCTGGCTTTGCGGATCCGCGACATAGTCCATTGCAGCCCGCTAGCACAGTTCCCGGCGCCAGTCTCTGACAATGATGAAGAGCTGGACCAAGAAGGTGGGTGCCCCAAGGAGTCAGCTCGTGTTTGCAGCTGGCTCATGGTTGCCCTAGGACACGCCTAACGCAGTTGAGTCGGTCAAAGGGCCAGGACTCTAAGGCCCGCAAGCCAGGCCAGGACCCCAAGGCCAAAGTGGAATCTCCCGTGCGCACACCGGGCAAATCCGACAGCCCTGTCGCGGGCCAATCCACCACGCCCACAAGGGCCCAATCACCGTCCACGGGGTCTCCACAAAAGGCCCGCCGGCCAGAAGCCACGACAACACGGCCCGAAGGTCAGAGTACGAGTACCAGCGCCATTTCCGCCAGCTCATCGGCCGTCTCAGCGTCTGTTCCGGCTGTAGACTCTTCCCCGGCCGCCTCGCCGCCAGACTCGGCTGCTGCCATTGCTCCCCCCACGTCGCCAAAGCAGCTTCACCCCAGCGTTGTCGTCAGTCCCGCGTCATACTACCCGTTCGCGCCGTCACCAGGCTCCACCGAGACAATGCCCGGCAATCTCGAGCTGCCAGGCACGCCCGGCTCGCAATCCCCACAGCAGAACCGCCTATCACTAGAACGGTTCGATGGGCTGTCGGGCATCAAGCAGCCCCGTAGACACAACTCGTCGCGCTTCGAGGTCTCGGAGAAACGCGAGCTCGAGAAACTGCCGCTGTTTAGCGAGGTGGCCCCCTCGCAGTACGACAGCCTGTTTGTGCGCAAAATCGAGCAATGCAAGGTCATGTTTGACTTCAACGACCCGTCGGCTGACATCCAAGGCAAAGACTTTAAGCGCAACACGCTCTGCGAGCTCATTGATTATGTCTCCAACACAACGCTCACCCTCAACGAGGAAGTCTACGCTGCCGTCACCGACATGTTCCAGCGCAACCTCTTCAGACCCATCCCCCCGCCCGTCAACCCCGTCGGCGACATATTCGACCCCGAAGAGGACGAGCCGGTCACTGAGGTCGCCTGGCCTCACATGTCCCTCGTCTACGACTTCTTCCTCCGGTTCATGGAGTCGCCGGGCTTCAACGTCAACATCGCCAAGACATACATTGAGCCACGGTTCGTCCAGAGCTTGCTCGAACTGTTTGACAGCGAAGATCCCCGCGAGCGCGACTGCCTCAAGACTACCTTGCACCGCATCTACGGCAAGTTCTTGACGCTACGCGCCTTCATCCGGCGATCCATTAACAATGTGTTTTTCCAGTTTATTTATGAGACGGAGCGGTTCAACGGCATTGCAGAACTGCTCGAGATTCTCGGTAGCATCATCAACGGATTCGCCCAGCCTCTGAAATCCGAGCATAAGACGTTTCTCGGCCGCGTCCTGCTGCCTCTACACAAGGCCCGCTCACTAACTCTCTACCACTCGCAGCTGTCGTACTGCGTGGTCCAGTTCCTCGAGAAGGACGCCGACCTGACCGAGGAGGTCATCATGGGCCTTTTGCGGTACTGGCCCAAGGTCAATAGCCCCAAAGAGGTACTGTTCTTGATTGAGATTGAGGATATTTTCGAGGTCATTGAGCCCCATCAGTTCCAGAAGATACACGTGCCGCTGTTTGTGCAGCTGGCCAAGTGCATTTCGAGCCCACATTTCCAGGTCGCCGAACGCGCCCTCTACTACTGGAGCCAGGAGTACTTTTGCAACCTCGTTACAGAGTACTCTGAAACGATTCTGCCAATAGTGTTTGCAGCGCTGCACGAGAACTCGTCCCACTGGAACCGCACTATTCACGGCATGGTCTTCAACGCATCCAAGGTGTTTATGGAGGCTAATCCGGTCCTGTACGACCAGTGCTCAATTATGTACAGACAGTCAAAGGAGACGCAGGACGAGCGCGAGCAGGAACGGCTCGACAACTGGCATCGACTCGACGAGTGCATCAAGGGCATCAACCATCTCGACATTACAGATTCGTCCACCGTAGTGGACCGCGATGCAGACCATGAAACGCATGCCGACGAGGCCAGCACGCTGGTCGGTTCTGTGCGTGACGTCGCTACGTAGTTTGTAGTCAACGGATGATGAAGTGAAGCCAACAGAGCTGATCAACAGAGGTCATCAAGAGTTCTGGAGGTTGGGGTTACCCCTGGCACGGCTGTGCAATATTTCGATGAAAAGCCACTGGCTCCATGAGTTAGTTTGTTAATCCCCCCACTCTCCATGGGAAAGAACACAGATAAGCTATACATTACGCACTCGGAGTGGGCGAGCGGTGGACACTCGGCAAGTTCCGGTAAGACTGGCGCTGCTGCCGAGGCTGCGGCCGCCCCCGCCCTGCCATTCTGGACATGCAGCATCAGCCTTCAGCCGGTCCAGGAGGATGCTGGCATGGCCGATGCTGACGGCCATGTTTTCGACATTCGCAACATCCTGCCGTATATCCGGGAGCACGGGCGGAATCCCGTGACTGGTGAGCCTTTACAGGGCTCGCAGCTGACGAAGCTCAAGATTGCTAAGAACAGCCAGGGCGCATACATTGATCCGGTAACATTCAAGGAGTTCCGTCTCGCCACGCCAGCGGTGGTGATCCGCCCTACAGGTCGTGTGTACTTGAAGACGACGGTTCAGGAACACAATCTGAAGCCGAAATTCTGGCAGGATCTCGTGACTGACGAACCGTTCACCAAAAGCGACATCATCGAGCTAAAGAGCGGAAGTCCCGAGCGCAAAGGCGCTGACCGCGCAAAGAAACTGGCTGCTGCACAGCAGAGCCTAGTAAAGAGACGAGCTGAGCCGGAACTCGCCAAACGGAAAGCTGAGCAGGTCGAAGAGCAGCCAGACGAGCCAGCTAGCAAAGCTAAGAAGCCCAGCCAACCTGTGAGCATGCTCACGAGTCATCACATGTCGAGCTCGCTGACCTCAACTGCATTCGATCCTGTCACACAAGCTACATTCCTCGACACACCTATCGAGAAGCTTCTACGGCAAAAGAAGTTTGTCGAGCCCGGGTATGCGACGATTGAGACGTCGCTCGGCAGCATGAGGGTCGAGCTGCTTCCAAAGTACTCTCCAAAGGCTGTCTGGAACTTCGTCGAGCTGTCTAAACAGAAGTTCTACGACGGTCTGCTGTTTCACCGCAATGTGCGAAACTTCATGATCCAAACCGGTGATGGCAGCAGCGCGGGTCGTGACAGCCACAGTGCATTTCCCGGAGGCAAGCCATTTGCCGACGAGACAAACACTCCGTTGAGGCACGATGAGCGAGGCGTCTTGTCCATGGCTAACCGTGGAAAGAACACTAATACATCACAGTTCTACATCACATACCGACGGTGTCCACACCTTGATGGTAAGCACACGGTGTTTGGCAAGGTTCTGTCGGGTTTAAGTGTGCTGGATTCCATGGAGCGAATACCCGTGGATGCTAATGAAGTACCAGTCGAGCCGATCAAACTCGTGTCCATTCGCGTCGATGTCGACCCATTTGAGGGCGGCCTTGGTGATAAACCCAAGACTAAAGAGGCTGTTGACACGGCCGAAGACGACACTCCGTGGCTGAAGTCGTCTAAACATGAGGATACAGGTGTTGGCAAATACCTAGCACAGGCGAAGTCAAGCATTGTGTCGTCAGATAGCGCTGCTAATAAGCGAGCAAAGACCAGCATATCTAAGAGCAGCTTCGCGGGGTGGTAGACAGGAAGCGTTTGTAATTTATGAACTTCTAATTTTGGTTGGCTTAGGCAGATGCTTCATGGCTTCGTGACAATTGGGAACTGTTAAAAGTATCGAAGGAGCCTGAGCTCCTCTCTCATTGAAATATGTACATTAGCCTAGGCTCGGGCCTGGGCTCGAGAGGCCTCAGCAGCCAGGAATCCCTGAACAACTGTCTGGGAAGGATCTTCCTTCTCTAATCGGGCAATATCTCTCAACAGCGGACTTGTGAATGTCTTGGGCTTGGCAACGAACGCGGGCTTGACAATAGGAGCGCCAGGAGCGCCGACGAGGTAACCACGACGCTCAGGGTCACGGTAGTACTCGATGTTACGACGGTCGACGGGTCGCGCACGCAGAGGAATGCGGCCGAATTTGCGCAGAACAGCCTCGGGTCTGGTGAGTGTCCGGACACCCGAGGGGGTGTAATACTCGGCAGTGAATGAGCCGCCGAGCTGCTCGATACGCTCAATGGCGCCCTTTGTCGCACTCGTGGCGGAGATGGTGATTTTGGAGGAGAGCGAGGGCGATTCGCCGGCTAGAAGCTTGATTCCATGGCTGATATTGCCAAAGAATCGTGTGCGGTAGAGCTCACGCATGGTGATGGGCGCGGTAGCGTCGAGGCGGCCCGAGTTGATGAGCCGTTGGATCTGGTCGAGATTGATGTATGCCGGCTTGGGGACGGGGCTACGGAAGCCGACTTTGGGGAAGAGACGCGTGACGGGGGTTTGACCACCCTCGAACCAGCTCTTGACCTTTCCGCGGGCCTTTTGACCCTTTTGACCTCGTCCTGACGTCTTACCACGGCCGGATCCAGGACCTCGACCGACTCGGTTCTGTTGGCGCGTTGATCCGGGAGCGGGTCCCAGATCCGACAGGGCCGACAGGCATCTGAATGGCGAGAAGGCCACGGGACGCCATTGGACCAATCGTGCCAGGCCCGGTGGGCTCAGCAGCCTTGATTGCCTTAGCATTGTGATATAGTGGTTGAAAAAAACCGAATTTCGCTGTGTTAAACATATCCCTGTACACAGCAGTACACCCGCTTATCCGTATATCGTAGTCGCCTATCCAGCCAATTATACCCGCTTATCCAGCCTACCCGGGTATCTTTTTACTCGCTTGCCCGCCGGTTCCACCCGCTTATTACAGCCTGACAGCTTGCTTACCCTGGCTATACAGGGGCCTACTCAGGCCACCGCCTTCTGACAGTCAGCAAACGGCGTGGGCTGATCGGAGTCGCCTCTGGGTCTGGCCTCTGCATGACAAATGCGCATGCCCAGGGCTACCAAAATTACACCAGTCAGCAACCCTGCCGTTATCTCGGATCTAAACTGCCACCGGAAAAATTAAACCTCTATCTCGCGGAGATTAGCGAGGTTCGAGATTGCCTCGTCAGACTTTTTTTTGCCAACCCTTGTACTTACCCCCTGCCGAGGTCTTTATCGGCACATTAACCAGCATTGCTCCCGGTCAATCCAGCCAAAGACGGGCTGATGGCGAACGGCCGTTGCGAGCTCGGGAGCTAAAATCACGTGCATTCTCATGCAACTCGCGGAGCACAGCCGTGCCCACGGAACCGCAGCGGCGGTTTTACTAAAACCGCCGGTCTCGACCCATCCCGGGGCACGGGTTCGGGAGGCTGCTGGAAATGGCCCGTGTCAGCAGCCCGGCCGAGTGTCCCCTACCGTTGAGTCTCTATGACTGACGCGTGGCTAATGGTCACTGCTCATCAGTAGTGGCGACGCGCGTCAAACAATTTTTTCCGGCAGCGGGCGGTTGCGCCGTTAGTCACAATGGCCCGATGTCGGAAGCACCGAAGCGGCTAGAAACCTTGCATGCCGCGGCTGGGCGAGCTTTTGATTACGCCAGCTGCGGGTATAAATACCCCCCTGATCCCCCCATCTCATACTGCTGTTTCCTGTATTCCCAACTCAGTTTCAGACTCGTTGTAACTACCAAGTCAATCCACCAGGTCAATTCATCATGGTCGCCACTGTCAGACACCCTGCTCCCGCTTTCACCAAGAAGGCCGTCGTCAACGGCGTCTTTGAGGACGTTTCGCTCGACCAGTACAAGGGCAAGTGGGTCATTCTCGCGTTTGTGCCCCTCGCCTTCACCTTTGTGTGCCCCACCGAGGTCATTGCCTACTCGGACGCCGTGTCCAAGTTTGCCGAGCGCGACGCCGTCGTTCTGTTCGCCTCGACCGACTCTGAGTTCTCGCTCCTCGCCTGGAACAACCAGCCCAAGAAGGAGGGCGGTCTTGGCGGCGTCAACATCCCCCTCGTTGCCGACACCAACCACTCTCTGTCGCGCGACTACGGTGTGCTCGTCGAGGACGAGGGCATTGCCCTGCGTGGTATCTTCCTGATTGACCCCAACCAGGTTGTCCGCCAGATCACCATCAACGACACTCCCGTTGGTCGCTCGGTCGACGAGTCGCTGCGTCTGCTCGACGCCTTCCAGTTCACTGAGAAGCACGGTGAGGTCTGCCCTGCCAACTGGCAGAAGGGTGATGCCACCATCGACACCACCAAGGCCTCTGAGTACTTTGAGAAGGCCCACAAATGATTTACGAAGCCTAGATAGAATATAGACCAATAGACATGCTAATCTAGCGTACAAGTAATCTACCAGTATCTTCAAACTAGTCTAGTCTAGTAATCTACTGGCAATCTACCTCGTTGTAATCTTGAGCTTAACCTTCGTAACCTTCGCTTATCTCGTTTAAGTAGTTAGGCTAAACGAATGAGGTCCATGAACCTCGGTACATCAATCAATGCTTCGCCTACGTGGTTTACAGCCAACTTCATGCATTACTCGATATCCTCGATATCCTTCCACTCCAAGTCAGACTCTAGAAGTGCGCTTGGATCAACTCGAACGGTCTGGGTTAGTAGAGTTCACATATTCTTCACCATGGACTTACCTTGGCAATCGTGGCCGAGCGTTTGCGGCCAAAAAGAAGATTATACTTGAGAGTGCCTCGCACAATGAGATCAAACGGGTGCACGTTGACTCGCGACCACTTCTCCTGCTCATCTTCATCTCCTGTCGGCTTCTTCTTCTTGCCTTCAGCTATCGTTATATCCGAGCTGTTTACGCCGGGATTGAGCAGTCGTACATCAGCCACCGACTTCTGCCGGTGATGGCTGAAAATGCCGCCCTCAAACAAAAGAGGCACGTCAAACTCGTGAACGTTTCCAAGAAGCATCGTGTGCGCCTCGTCGTCAGAGTCTTGGCCTTTGGCATGGCTGTCAGCGACATACGGTGATTTGGCCAAAAGGTCGAGGTCGACATTCTGCACGTTGACAGACAAGTACCCTGGGTTGGAGGCTTCGACAACAAGCTCAAAGGCCAACAAGTCGTCGCTGACAAGAATGTCAAAAAGTTGCGATACTCGCACGTCCTGCAACGGTTTGTTTGTCGCGAGCAGAAAGCCCAGTGCAAACCCGGCACATAACACAGTCACTGCCAGGAACACCGCCCAAAACATGACCCGCACATAGTAAAAGTGTTCGGGCTTTCCATGGTGGTAGTTGTGTGGAGAATAGGCTGCCAATGGCCCGTTTTTCCTCACGCGGCGAATGCCCTTTGCTGGCGCCCGCAGCGGTGTTGTCTCTGAGACGTTGAAGTACTCCTCCTCGTCATCAAGATCGCCATGCGCCTCTTCATCGTAGTCGTCGTCGTCATCCTCAGTCATGTAGCTGCCACCAGCCGAGCGCCAGCGACGCACAGTTGCATCGCGACCGCGTGCGCTGCCTGAGCTGTCATGGTATCGTGAGTTTTTGACGAGCAGGCTCGAGTGCGGGGGCAAGCGTGGTGAAACCGATGTGTCGTCACCCTTTGGGCTAGTAGGCCGACTGGGGCTTGACGTTGTACTCTGGTAGAGGCTTGGGCTGCGCAGCTGAGTGCTATGTTTACGAAGGCTTCGAGCCCTGTCCTCGCGCTTCACGACCAGAAAGTCTTTATCGCGGGGTTCAGGGAGTACAGGGATAGAATGCGAGGAATGCAAGGAATGCGAGTTGACGGAGTTAGCGGAAGAGTCGGTGGGTCCGGCTGGGTTTCGGGGCTTTTGTAGAGGTGTTTGTTGCTGTGGTGTCTGCTGCGATTGCTGCGAAGGCTGCTGACGAGCAGGAACAGCAGCAGGCATGGTAGCGGGCGCGGATGTAGTTGAGACCGTTGCTGGTGTACCGTTAGGAGCATGACCCGTGCCGTCGGCAGCAAGGACAGACGACGAGCTCTGATTATTGAGGGGTGGATTAACAAAAGGAAGCGAGGACGAGGATGGGTTTCGCGATTGGAAGCGCGGTCTTGTGACAGCGACATGGTCGGGAGGGTTTGATTCGTAGACAAAGGTTTCGTCCGAGTCTGACGAGTCGACCTCGTCCATGGCGGAGGCGACGCGGGCAGCAAAGATCTCTGCTTTGGAGCTCTGGCCCGTCCGCGAGGCTTTCTTCTTCTTGGAGCGGTTAGCGGTACGTGTCACGTTATCGGTGCTCTTTTTGACCTTGAGACTGCTAGCCCCACTGGCCCCGACCGTCGACACCACCAAACTGGGGAGTGCCGAGACGGTCTCAGTCTCGACAATCATGTTGCCGCGTTTGCCAGCGGGAGCAGCAGTGGTGAGGGCGGCGACGGTCGGGACGGCGGGGGCAGAGGAGGATGCAATGAGCGGAGACGGAGTTGTGGTTGATTTGGTGGCCGACAACGACGCGGTGGACGCCGAGTCGTGCGCCGTCGAGTCGTGCGCGTCGTCGGTCGAGTCTGCTGCTTGCTGGTCGGCGGCATCGACATCGGGGTCTACAGAGTCGTCGAGGCGGATCGTCGACTGCGACGTCGTGTGTTGATGGCCCCGGCGTGACGGGGTCGCAGTGACCGGTTGTGGGCCCTCGGACGGGATGTCCGAGGTGCTTTTGGCGTGGATGGCGGGTCCCGCGGCGAGAGTGCCTGGTAAAGAGCCGTTTAGTCGATACTGGAATGCTCGATCATCGTCGGTGCTGTGGTCGTCAGTTGTCGACGAAAGCGACATGTCTTCGGACGGGGCGGTGAGACTGCTCCGTCGCGAGGAAGGCATGGCGGATCAGCAAGGACCGGGGGGCGAAGGCCGATGCAAGTTCGCGTTCATCAAGGGGCGGACACGACAAGTAGAGAGGCAGAGCTGAGTGCAAAGATGGACGGCAAAGAACAGACCCAGCTGCGGATCGAGTCGAACTTATATATCCGCGACAAGACAGGAGACAAGCGGCGCCAAGAGGGAGCAAGCAGCTACGGAAGTCGCAAACTTAGATTGTGTGGTGGAGAAGTCGGGGGAACGGGAGGGTGCGCGGCTGGTGCGCGGCTGGCGAGGGCACGGTCTTTTAGTCGGAATTACGAGGCACGACCAGTCGATGGTTGGGTTAGATACTGGCGAGTATATAACTCCAAAGCAGTGTATAACAATTACACAGCTAATACGTTACACAGTTAACAGTTTCCGGGTCTATGGCCGCTGCGTGTCGGTTGCCGCCATACGAGCGCGTAGATCCGCCCGCGCTGCATCATGCAATTGTCATGCAGACCCTAACGGCGGGTCAGTAAAGAGGAGGCACGAGAAGGAATGGGAGCACAACAAGAAGAGAGACATGTAATGAGAGAAACGAGACAACGATAAAACTGGGAGAAAAGGCATCTGCGGAGTATGCTTTCACTGCCGTACAGGAAGGTGATAACATACAAAGTCAAGAGCTCGGGCTTATGCGCATACTGCATGCACTATGACCCCCTCGTCCGTTCTGCTGTTATCACTTCCTTGAACTCAATTGGACTGCTCCGTTCATGCTATAAATGTATTGATACGCTTTGAAGAGCCACCATGATGACCAACACGCTCCCTTATATAGACTATGAACAGTACCACGGGCACCACTTAACGGCGCAGTACATGACTGGCGCACCTCTGCCTATACCACGTTAGAGACTCACTTCACGACTCTGATCGACCAATCTCGAACATCATGACTCCGAAGTCGGAAGCCGAGTAGCACAAGCTCAATCAAGTCAATGGGTTGACCGGCATAACCGACCCACTCGGATATAAGCCGACCCACTTACATAAAAAGCTGAAACTCAGTTGAAATTTCACCGTCAAACAACACTGAGTCCCCAGCCGTTCAGTCTCCAACATACAAATGAACCGTGAATGCTATATAAAGTCGAATTTAGCACCTGATGAGTCGTCGGGCTAGTGATGTGGACCCAAGTAGGAAGGAAGGAGTCAATCGTGGAGAACGCTCTATTAAGAGCGGAGGTAGCCACAGTCATGACCCATTCGCGTATAATTGAATTCTTATTTATGATAAGGAAATGGGTCAGGCACCAGCGCACCTCCACGGTGATAGATTATTGATTGGAGGACCCTTCACTTCACGCCAGTTTATCAATCTAAATTCACCAAGCAATCAGGTGTCATGTATCAAAAAACAGGCTCTGTAGCAGATTTCTGGCCCAGTCAGTCGACTGACTGGAATCTCCGACCCATTCGCATATTGGACATTTAAACAGGTGCCACTGCACGGCTGACAAAAAGTGCCACTGCACGGCTCAAAGATACTCCTGGCTGACCCACTCGCATATATGTAGAAAGTTATATTTTTTGGGATAAATTGTACGGGTCAGTCGCATCCAACGGGCACTCCCTCATCCTTTCATTCTGTCTAAAACTAACCAAAACATGAACACGCATCAATTCGGTAGCGTTCTGCTAGTTCCAGTATTTAGGTAGAATTAATTCCTTGAATTGTTCATTAAAAGGATCCATTCTGTGACCGACCCATTCGGTTATATGAGATGATGACTTGCTGACATAACGGGGGTGGGTGACCGCGAAGTGCACCAAGGGTGAGCACTCCACTTCCGTAGTTTTACGTTGAGCGAGAGACCCTTCCATGCCAGTTGTTCCTGTCAAGCACATCAAACACATTTCCCGTCTTGAAAACGACCGTCAGCGGATGTCGGCGAGTCAATACACTGACAGCGGTGACCCACTCGCTTATAATTACCTCGAGATGTGCTTACATGCACGGATCACCCAACGGCGCACCTCCGCGATATTACGCGTATTGATAGGCAACTGAGTAGATTGACTGTCATACGGTACATAATTCTTACGGCAGTGAAGTCGACCTTCATGATATTGGCAGCTATTAATTGGACCGTCTATCTGGTCAGGATCTGCCCCCTTTGATGGTAGCGGTCAATGCCTCGACAGTGTGAGGTGCCTCTGAAACCATTAGCGGCTCGAATCGTGAACTTGGAGGTATCAGGACGCCTCGTCATCCTTCTGGTAAAGCGCTTGATTGAGATCATGCGGGACGATACCGGTTTGTTCGAAACCTTTCTTTATGTTCGCCTCTGAGATGCCATCAAGGTATACCTCACGGAGTGCGTTGAGGAACGGGACATTAGCCACATCTGAAATATGCGCACGCATCAAGGCTTCCTTAATCTCCTGCCGCAATGGTCGAAAGCACTTGAATTTTAGAGGCTGGAGAGTCTTGGTGTGACATGCAGGTATGCGGAGGAGGATTATCTTGTGTTCCTCGCAGTATAAGGTGAACTCAGTCGAGCAAAGGGTGCAGTCGTCATCCACGATCAAGAGCCGGTGTGTACCCTTCGTACGATCTACCGTATGCGTATCGAAATGCCTGAGCCAGGATAATCCAATATCAACGGTGGAGTTGCCAGTCTTTGTCACTGTGATGGTCCAGTCCTGCGGCAATTTGCAGTCTGAATGCCAGTACAGCGAAGGTTTCTTGGCGGGGAGTACGATCAAAGGCGGGATCGCCCAGCCTTTAGCACAGACTCCTAGTAGGACTGTCGCTCTCGGGCGGTTGCAAAGCTGTCTCCATTCGTGACCGCTGAGAGGACCATTCGTGTCGGGGTTGCCGTCGACGGTCTGTCCCATCAGATAGCCAAACTCGTCAAAGTTATAGATGTCATCATCTTCGATCTTGTGTTCCAGGACGGCTCGATTCACGCGGTCAAGCCAGTCGTTGATGATGTCGAAGTTTGGGATAGTCCACCGTAGGAAGTCCTCCCTGCGAGCAGCCTTTTTCTCCACCAGTCTTTCCCAGACGTCAGCAGGCATATCGTCAGGTTTGACGTCGGGTTCGTCGTTGGGTCTGTCGTCGGGTCCATCGTACTTGTGACCACGAAGCGTCGGGATCCGTTTGCGGACGACGAAGGTTGCGCCCCATCCCTTGCCGACGGGCCGCTCACCGCGGTGCATCAACAGCTGGTTAGCCATCTCCTCGACATCACGCGTCGAAGGTGCCTCCGATTCAGCATACAGCTGACGTGCCAAGTCAACAATGGAGTCCTCCTCCTCGGGCGTCAGTCTACGCATTTTGGAAGCACGCGCCCCATTAGCTCTGGCTTGTCGACGTTCGGCCTCTTCGTCGTAGAAGTCGTCGCAGGGGTCATCGTCAACTCGTGCTCTAGTAACAACCCAAGGCATGGTGAAAGGAGCTGGCGTGTGGCTCGAAGTGAAGGAGTTGCTGGAAGTGAAAAGCAGTTGCCCCACAACGCTAACCTGCAATCCGACAATTAAGATGTTTCGCGACACCGAAACGGCCCACCCCACCGAACGGATCACTTCCCCTTAAGCCGCCAATTACACCATAGACAGTGAAATTTTGGACAAATCAATGATTCCGTTCCGTAAGAAACTAGTCGCGATGTCGTTAAGTTGTTTAGATGGATGTGTGGAGCAGACTGGTCAATTTGAATTTGGTGGTGAGCCGTTCGGTGGTACTTTGGTGGTTTCACATTATGACGTAATTAGTTAGGCCCAAGCATGTATGTTGGACTGCTTATACTATGGTTTGCTCCTAGATTGCTAATGTGTTGGATTGCTCGGTGTTTAGATTGCTCAGTGTTTAGATTGCTCATTGGTAATTACAGTACAGATGAACTGTTGAGATGTCAGTAGTGCAAAGATGGGCTCAGATCTAGATGGTGATGTGCATAGGCTGTGCGATAGCACGCGAGTGCATGGCGCTAAGTGAAAATAATGTGTGATAATACTATGTGAAATACTGTGACACTACTGTATGTGACAATACTACAGTAATGTAACGCTACTATTACTGGAATATTACTGTATTGTATGTGTGGATATGCCACTACTCTCTGTATACTGATCTAGCTCACTGCCGACTACCACACGGCCCGTTATATCCGTTAGGACCCAACCCGTGACGTGCGCACGATAGTTGCCAGCTGCCGTCGGCACTGCGCGGGCCGTTCGGCATGGGACCCACCGGTCCACTTAAAATCACGTTGTTTGTACGTCGGCTATCAGTGTTAAAGACTCCGCATCTCCGTTCATAACCCTGTATTCACGCTACTCGCCATTTACTCACCCCTCACTCACCACCTACTCACCTGCGACTCACCACGCAGTCACTAGTCACCTCCCAGTCACTACATCCGACTCACCCTCGCGTCATTGAAGCCCATACTTTGGCTACTAGTCCTGCGTCGCCCCGGCAACCACTGTTGTGTTGACCCCTTCCCAATCCGGTATAAAAGCCCTTCCCCTCGCGCCGCTGCACCACCGCCAATCCGACGCGCGCTACTAAGCTTTTTTCGCCCAACAACCGTGGCAAACATCCCGCTTGCGTCTGCAGCCTCGGGGGATCTCGTGCGGCCTACCCCAATCCACCTAACTTCACGACATTTACCTTTACCCACCAAGTGGTACAAACAGGTACACCAGTAGGCAGTACTATAGCCAGCCAGTACCCAGTACTACCACTCTACTACCGCCACTACTCTACCGGTTCTACTCTATCAGCACTGCCCAGTAGCTACACGTCTCGCCTCAGCCTTTACCTCCGCCTTTTACGTCTGGTTCACGTCCTCAACTACACCTACACCCGCATCTACACCCTCGCCAGTTTACCCCTCCGCATGCGCGCCCGGCACGCCGCCTGATGCTCAAAGCACATCTCCCTTCTGGCGACACTCCAAAGGCCTCTCCCCCACACATGCCGAGCTTCCCGCCCCCGGGCCCCGCGCCCAAGTCGCTGCGGAAAACGCTTCGTCGGTCCACGGGTCTGCTGAACCTCGACGAAGCCGCCACCGACGACCACTCGTCCTCGTCCCTCAAACGGCCCTACCCGTCCGACCCAAGGTCCACCAAACCAGGCCTCCGCCGCCGCGACTCGTCGCCCTCGGCCATGGACCCGCCGCCCGTCATCCCGCCCGTCTGGCAGGCCCCCCTTCGCCGTCGGGACTCGTTTGATCAGCTCTTCTCCCCCGACGCCTATGCCTTTGATCACAGCACGCCCATCCACGCGCCTCCACCGCCCCCGGCCGCCGTCAACCCCTACTCGACATCTCCTTCTCCGTCTCCCATTCCTGCATCCAAATCACAGCATTACAACTCTGCATCGCTCCACACTCGTCCACGCCACAGTCTGCCGGGACCTGCCTCGCACAAGCCACGCCCAAAGTTCAACGCTTCGCTGGCCGCGGAGTACGGTGATTACCACACCCCCGACAACTACCGAACTGTCAAGCCGCTGCAGACGGCGTTTATGAGCACTGGTCTCATGTCGAAACGAAATCGCATGAACATGCCCAACGACGGCCATCGCATGCCTCCCGACACGCCCTGCAAGAAACCGTCCAACACCTCGCTGCCCAACATGTCGTTTAGTGGCTGGTATAACAACAACAACACCAATGCCAACGCCAACACCAGCATCAACAGCAACCAGCATTCTACGCCGCTGCGCTCCGAGGACAAGGCTCTGCGCAAATCGCGCCTCGGGCTTCATGACAGTCTGCTGCGATTCAGCGTCGACTACGGCAACACATCGACCCCCGCGGCAGAGGTTGACACTCCCATGCGCGACACATTTTTTGATGATCCAGAGACGCCAACCAAAGAAACGAGTGGCCACTTTGCCCACCCCATCGCCATGCCGCAGCCCATCCCGGCTGCTGCCACTCGCCAAGTCTCGGACGCAAGCACCATCACACTCGGACACATTGAAAAGCGCCGTATGACAAGCACACCGCAGCCAAGAGACCAGGACTGGATGGAGCACTCGTCGAGTGAACAGTCGCTGACGTCGCCGCGAACCCCGAGCATCGGCATGCACAGCGATCCGTCACAACTCGCATCTTCAGCAGACTCGAGTGCGGGCCTTGAATTGGGCGCCCTCTCGATGCTGCACCGTACAACGAGCAGCAAGAATATCTTGCCCGATGTGCCCAAAACCCCGGCTAGGACACCCAAGACTCCGGCCGACCTGCAGTTGCACTCGACAACGTTTGGTACTCTAGGCAAGGCAGCAGCCGAAAGCTATGCTGACGGCGCGCTGACAAGCCGCTTTGGCCGCGTTGCCCTTATTGGCAGCGGCGAGTTCTCGGTCGTCTACTCCGTGTCGGACCCGCTCGTCGGTGCTGTCGACACCTCGGCCCCGTTGCCTCATCACGACAACCGGTTTGCCGTCAAGCGCACCAAGTACCCGTTTATGGGTCCCAAGGCCCGCTCGCGACGACTCGAAGAGGTCGAGATTCTGCGCAGTCTCAGCCACGACGGCGACGACGGCGACGATGGTCGCGACTACATCTTGACTCTCATGGACTTTTGGGAGTGCAACGGTCATTTGTACATTATGACCGAGTTCTGCGATAACGGTAACCTCGACACGTTTCTCAGCGAGCGCGGCAATGTGTCGCGCCTCGACGAGTGGCGCGTGTGGAAGATCCTTGTCGAGATTGCTCTCGGTCTGCGGTACATTCACCAGCGCGGGTTCCTGCACCTTGACATCAAGCCCGCCAACGTGTTCATCACCTTCGAGGGCATGCTCAAGATTGGTGACTTTGGAATGGCCACCCGATACCCTGCCGCCAAGGGCATTGAGCGCGAGGGAGACCGCGAGTACATTGCTCCCGAGGTGTTGTCAAGGCAGCAGTACGACTCGCCGGCAGACATCTTCTCTCTCGGCCTCATGATGCTTGAAATTGCCGCCAACATCGTGCTGCCTGACAACGGTATCCACTGGCAGAAGTTGAGGTCTGGAGATTTGAGTGAAGCTGGTCGCCTGAGCTCGGGCGATCTTGCTGGCACCGAGGACGACGATGATATCCTGGCCCGGTTCAGTCTTGGTGACAGCGATGTGTCCAAGGTCGGCTCGCCCATGATGATGCCGGCGTCAAGTACTGGCGGCTCGTCTCTTAACGGGCGGTCGCGAGTACCGTCGTGGTCTCCAGCGTTCATGGTCGGCAACACAGGCGCCCTGGACCGCATGGTGCAGTGGATGCTGGATCCCAATCCGCGGGACCGCCCTAGTGCTGAGCAGATCATCCTCAGCGATGAGTGCCAATGGGTCGAGACGCACCGCAAGGCAGGCGCTGTCATTTACGAGGGAGACTATGGCCCCGAGCCCGATCCCGTGGAGCCCAACGCGTCCGCCATGTTGCTGGCCGACGAGCCAGCCAACTGGCGCCGTGGCATGTAGCTATTTATTGACTATTTATTGAAGACTAAGTGTAACACAGGCCTACTATACGAAGCCATACTTTTCACTGAACAACCTCCACTTAACCTTCCTTTACAACCTTCCTTGATAACTTTCCTTGACAACCTTCCTTGACAACCTTTCTTAACAACCCTCCACTTGTTACTTCCACTTCCGCTTTACTAAAGATCTATATACAAACTTCGTCCATACTGAACTCTTCTAACCTTCACTCTGCTGACTCTTCTATAGCCTTCGCTTACTAAACCTCACTTTACTAAACCTCGCTTTACACACCACTACCTTAACCACTCTACACCGGTCCATTTCTCCACCGATGATGCACCCCTACCACGATATCGGGAACGCTCGTATCCGTGCATGAGCACGAGGTGAAGCGAGAAGTGAGCGGAATTGCCGGTACAAGAGATTGCCAGACCGGAATTCTACCTCGGTCGAGCTGTGCAATGGTGCAAAAGCGAAAGTACTCGCAAATGCCTCTTCTCGGCTAAGCGGCAGCCGCCGGGGCCCCACGAGGGCCGAGCGTACCGCCGGGCTAGGGTTGAAGGGGGCAGGACCGCCGTGCCTAGTTTACCTGCTTCCCCAGTTCCCCAGCTTTCCTTCTCCAGTTCCTTCCCGTTTGTGACCCCAATTCGCTCCGAGCCCCCCGTCGGCTGCTGTCCGCATGTCCAGCCGAACCGAGTACGCGAGCGCGATTCTGCCGGCGCTGCCGCCGCCCAAGGCCGCCGAAGTCATCCGCGACCGGCTCAACAATGCCAAGATGCTCAACGACGAGCTCGCCGACTGGCTGCAAGAGCGAGCCCGCATTGAGGAGCACTACGCCGCGGAGCTCGACAAGCTGGCGCGCCGAGGCCCATTGGCCCACGAAGCAGCGCTTGGAACGCTGTCGTCGGTGTGGTCCGAGCTGACTCGATCGACTCGGGCTACCGCCAAATCGTCGGCCGACTTTGCCCGCAAGACCCGCTCCGAGATCGAAACCCCCATCCGCAACTTCTCCTCCAAGTCGCCCCAGTGGGCCGACGTGCGCAGCCTCCACGACGGCCTGTCGAACCTCGCTAAGAACCTGTCGACGTCCGAGGACAGCTTCGAGAAGCTCCGCGCAAACGCAAAGAAGCGCACGTCGTCCAAGACCGACGCTGCCCAGGTCGCTGTTGCTGAAAACCGCTCGCAGTGGGAGAACCAGGCGCCCTATGCGCTTGGCCAATTCGAAACCGTCGACGAGAGTCGTCTTGTGCTGCTCAAAGACACACTTACTCGTCTCCAGACCCTCGAGGCCGACCGCGGCCAGGCCATCATCGCCTCGTCCGAGTCGGCCCTCAATGCGCTGCTGTCGTTTGAGCCCATTGAGGAGATCCGCTCTTTTGCGGCCCAGATCGTCGCCGGAAACTTTGAGTTCAATGGCTCGTCCTCCTCGACGGCGGCTCCTGCTGGTCACTCGTTTGGCCGCTCACGCACCGACTCGTCGCGCGCTTCGGTAGGTTCAGATGACCTGTACAGCTCCCGTGACCGAGCCCCCTCGAACCGCCATCCCTCCGTCGCCGATGACTCGTCGAGCACCTACTCGGGCAACGCGCCCTTGGGTGGTTCCGGCGGTGCCTCAAAACTGCGCTCGCGCGTGGGCTCCATCTTCAGATCCAACAAGAACAAGAACAAGCCTGAAACTGGCCCCAAACCAGGTCGTGGATCGAACCTAGCAACCTCGCACTCCCCAGCCCCATCCCGCCAGCCTACAATCCCAGAGAGCCCCACTTCTTCCCACGAACCGTCGTTCCCTCAGTCTGCCCGAGCACCACCAGCGGTACCCGGTAATGCCTTCAAACCTGCCCCTCCTCCCTCACGAAAGGCCAACGGACAAGCCGCGCCAGCCCCAAGCCCCCTCTCTGGCTCTGACCAGCCTGCGAGGTACCGCAACACGCGAACACCCCCCGTGCTCAACGAGGTCAATGAAGACGAGGATGATGTACCGCTCTACGGCATCTCGACTGGCCAGCAGCCAGCATTGCGAGTCAACATTCGTCAGGACAGCATCACCGAGGAGCAGGAAGACGCCGATGTGGCATTGTCCAACGTCACTTCGACCCTCCGCTCGCGCCCTACGATCTCTGGCCGTGGTTCTCGTGGCCGTCGCGATATCCAGTCGCGTTTGTTCACGGGCATTGAGGCATCTGAGATGGATCTTGGAGATTCGAGCACCGATCAGTCCCCTGCTCAGGAGAGCAATCCTGCTGCCCTGGGCACGCAGTTCTTCTCACAACTCCAGACGTTCCCACCACCCCGTTCCGTTGATAGTCCGGCTACAAGCGAGCCCCTGCAGCCGCAATCCCAGCCTCTGCAGCCTCTGCCCGCACAATCTCAACCTGTGCAGTCACAATCTGTCCAGAGAGAGCTTGAGCAGCCTGGTCCCATGGCGGCGCCTATTGCCCTGTCGGAGCCTCCTATCAGTCAACCTGTTGCCCAACCCATCCCCCAGCCAATGCCTGTGCCAGTGGCTACTTCCATGTCACCCCCAGTCCTCCCTGTTAGCTCAGACTACCCTCCTCCTGCTGCACCGTTTAGAACGCAGCAGACCGGTAGTGAGCTGTCGGTTCAGTCGGGCCAGTCTGTCCAGTCTGTCCAGTCTGCCGTGGTTCCGACGCTGAACCATCCTGACCTTCCTCACGGAAATGGGGGCATCTCCGCCACCATTTCCGAGCTCGTCAACGCTACTTTCAAGGACGGAACGTTGGTACAGAGCTCATTGGGTGGAGAAATCACTATCGGATCTCCTCATACTCAGCTTTCAAGTGGGTTTGTGTATCTCAAGGTTAACGGCGCCGACAAGGTCGACAAGCTGATTCCAAATCCCGGGCTGGTTCAACCCTCGTCTGTTCAGGGAACCTACAAGATTGACACGTCTAATCCCCACCTCAGCAGTAGTGTCTTCGGAGTATCGCAGGGCACTGTTGCCTTTAAATACTCGGTTGCTGCGAACACGTCGAGTGTCCCTCTTGTGTTCGTTCCCATCTGGCGAATCGAAGAGTCCCAGTCCAGTTTGATGCTGACGTACAAGCTGGCAGACGACTATCCGACTGATAGCCTTGCAGTTAACCAGCTGACTGTGAGTGTTCCCGTCGAAGGTGGAGTTGCAGTGTCAGCACAGAGTCTGCCGGCCGGTTTGTTCAACAAAGATCGTCAGCAGGTTGTGTGGAAGTTCACTGAGCCCGTGACCTTCAGTAAGGGTTCCGAATCACGCCTACTGTGCCGCTTTGTTACTGAAGGTCGCGTCCACGAGAGCTCTGCAGGCGTCGAGGTGCACTTTCAAACGGCAGTTCCGGTGAGCCATGTCAACCTCGAGTATGCGTTCAAGGCTCAAGAGGACCCCTTTGGGGATGACCCTCAGAACAGCTCAGTGTCATTGCCAGCCCCCGTCGCCAGCTGGGAGCCGGTCGAGATGGCCCATGGCTTGAGCTCGGGCAAATACGTTGCTCACAGCGAGCAAAATGTTCAGAACAGGTAAATGTTCAGAACGGGTAGTCGGTCAAAGACAATGCGATCAATTTTGTAACACTAGCGGTCAAACTCAGACAAGTCGACAGATATATAAATATATCATTATGTACAGTAGCCCCTGCCGTGTTAATGCGTAAGTTGCGGCAGCGTCTCCCGTTCCTGCTCATATTCAATCTCCAACGATGGGCCTCCACGGCGAGCGCGCTTGGTGGGCTTCTTCGAAGCGCCCTTGCTACGCTTGCTTGAAGACTTTTCGCCATCCTCGGAGTCAGACTCCGAATCGTCAGAACTGTCCTCGGGCTCTTCGTCGGAATCGTCGAGCCACTTCTCGAGATCCTCGAGCTCAACGACATCGTCTTCATCATCATCCCCTTCGACGTACTCGACCTCTCCAACGTCCGAGTAGTCCTCTTCGTCCTCCTCGAGCTCTTCGCCGTCCTGGGCAACGCCCTCTGCCGCTTCGACACCGTTAAGGATCTTCGTCCACAGCTTCTCGTCGACGTTAAGCGGGTTCTCTCCGTATGCACCAGTCTTAAGACGGTCAAGAAGCTCCTTCTCAATAGCCTTTTCGAGCTTTGCGGCGGCCAGGGCCTTGCGTTCCCGAGTCTCCTCTCGTCGTTTCACCTTGGGTGCCTTGCCAACGTACTGTCTCTCGTTGTCCTTGAGGGCCAGCCGTCGCTCAGTGATGGCAACCTGCGTCAGGCGCGTGAGTCGCTGTTTGCACTTGTGAATGAGGAAGTTGGGCCAGTAGATGAGTTGCTGGTCGATCTGCTCGAGGGCCCGCGAGTACTGCTTGGAGAGCTTGATACGCTCCCACAGCTTTGACGGCGTGTGTGCTCGCTCGGCGGTCTTCATGTACAGGTAGAGACGTCCGTTGACGTTTCTCACGGTCGCATACTTGGCGTTGGCCAGTGGGCACGACTGTCGGTTACACAGACCCGACACATTATACTCGTTGCGACAGAAGTTCTGTTCCTTGGTGGTTTTGAGCTTGAACGCACAAAACTGGTGGTTGATCACCTGCCATATGATCTGAGTTAGCGCTACTCTCAAGGTCTTTTGCACGAGCTGTTGGGTGTACTTACATCGTCAGACATGTTGTATTTTTGTTAGGAGGAACCGGTGAGATTTCAGCCAATGTCTGGAAACACAAATCTGAAATTTAAAAAAAAAAAAATCCGGCATCTGCAGGTAATGATAGCGCCGTATGTGAAGCACGGCTGCAGGTTTGCGCACTGCCGGATCATCGACATGGAGGTACCCCTAAAAAAAGGTTAATCCAGGCTTCAGATGAAGAGTTGAAAAGCCAGATAAAATTTAATAGAAAACAAAATACCTACTTTCCATTGTGGTTGTAGTGGACTGATTTTGTTGTGGGATCTGTTACTGCCTGAATACAACAGTACTCGTGAACCTGAATATGCGCTCTAAACTGGCAATAATGTCGCTCAGAGGACTGCCAGTCTGCTTCGTGATACGCGATTGTACTGCTGCTGGGTTTTTAGTTAACAAGTTCACCTTCTAGGTTCTTTTAGATCTTATATGCTTCACATTTGATTACATTTGATTCTCATGTTTGTAGTTAAGGTTGTACTTGTTATTTGGCTAGTATATCATTTATAATGTTGAGCATCTAAAATTTCTGTTCAACGAGCTCCTCGGAGAGTTCCCACAGCCTAGCGGCATTTCGCATGTCTCTGGCATAGTCAGCACATACCATGTCGTTGACGCGGTTGTCAAGGAGGTGTGAGCCCGAATGGGGTACAAGCCCCGGATCTAGAGCAGCATACACGGTAGTCGAAGCACCCTGACCAAGCGTCTTGAAGGATATGTTCTTCATTCCATTGGAGAAGAGAGGCCTTCCCCAGTAGTCTGTAATGTTGCTTTCAGCCATTGAATCGAAGTCGACGTGGCGCCCAAGATTCGTCTCGATGACACCGGGATGGAGCGAGAAGACAGAAAGCCCCCGGTCAGCGTATCTCTTTGCCAGCTCACGGCCGAACAGGATGTTGGCAGTCTTGGACTGGCCATATGCGTGCCATGGATCGTACTTGGTGCCATTGGCGAAGTTGACGTCGTCAAATATAACGGGGCAGGTGTGATGGAGGAGAGCTGATACAATGACGACACGAGGCTTCGAGGTCTTCAGTAGCTTCTCTAGAATGAGGTTTGTAAACAGGAAATGGCCGAGATGGTTGCTTCCAAACTGCATCTCAAAGCCATCTTTCGTCCTGGAGTATGGACAGGCCATCACGCCTGCATTGTCGATCAGAACATCAATGTTCTGTTTGTACGAGCTGACTTCCGCGGCAGCATCTCTAATAGACACGAAAGATGCGAGATCCAACACAAGAGACCGCAAGTTAGCACTAGGGACCTCTTTCTTGATGTTGGCAATTGTCACATCAAGTTTAGATCTGCTCCTGCCGGCTAGGACAATCAAGGCTGGGTCGTGCTTGGCAATGACTCGGATTGCCTCCGCTCCTATACCACCCCATGTAGCGCCTGTGATCAAGAAGGTCCGGCCCTTGACCTCAGCAGCCCAGTCGTTGGCAATCTCTTCTGCCGTGGTGCTAGCAGCGTAGTTGCTCATTGTAGAACAGGTTTAATGAAGCGGTCTCAAATTCACAACTTTCTGAATGGCTTCCAGAGATACTAGTCCCAGTATCGACATCTCTCTGGCATGCTTTATAGGAGCTCTGACCGGACTTTATCGGTGCGCCGACATATGCATCGGCTCCAAGGTTAGTCAGTCAGGCTGTGCAGCGGATATAAGTAAATCAGTAACACATTACTAAATTTCGGTATGTACGTGGATATTTCAGTACCCGAGCTCACAACGATTCGGTCTATCACCCGGGCGATATCCGTGTGTTTTAGATGACGGTTTGACCAGGAAAGAGGTCTCAAGAAATCTGGGTCGCTCTTGTATGTGTAGGTCTATAATAAACAATCTTCAGCTACGTCCATATCCTGGTGAAAACAAGACTTCCCGTCCGATCAGTCATATTTAAGCACCAGAGAGCCTTACCCAGTAGTGCAGTGGGAGACCATGCGCGAACGTGAAGGTGATGTAGTTTTTTTTGTTGCGGAACAGTGTTTATCTACTGCTTATTTTTGATTGTACATCTATTAAAACAAAGAGTCAAGAGGCAAATCAAGCTCTAGCTGAAACACCCGGTACATCAGGGACCATCTGGTCGGTGCAGATAGCGTCGGTTGACTTGCAGGAAACATGCATGTCTTAACGTCCACAGCTTGCAGCTGAGCTTAACACTTGTACTACTACTAACGGTTGATATTGGCCAAACTAGTGCCAGTAGGGTCTCTCGGATTCGGGAGCTTCTGAGCGGAATCACGGTAAAAATCCCAAGTTATATGTTATGTATTGAATTACTAAGTTACGCAGAAGAGCCTATAGATCAAAGTGAACCTCCGACAAGTTTCTCTGAAAGTTCCCACAGTCGAGAGGCACTGCTCATATCTTTGGCATGGACCGCACAAGCATCCTCACTGAGCTGGTTATCCTGGAGGTATGCTCCGGAATGCTGCAGCAACGACGGGTCGAGAGCGGCTAAGACAGTAGTCGATGCAGCCTGGGAAAGCGTCTTGATGAAGAAGGCCTCCATGCCTTCGGGGAAGGCAATGTTTCCCCAGTAGTCAGTCAATTCCAATATATTGACGGACCCGGGTACAACATGACGTGAAAGACCCGTTCTAACCACGCCAGGATGAAGCGAAAACGCAGAGAGCCCCCTATCCTTATATCTCTGAGCCAGTTCACGAGCAAATAAGACGTTGGCAGATTTGGACTGCCCGTAAGCTAGAAACCCATCGTATTTTGCGCCGTCTGAGAAGTCGAGATCGTCAAAAAGAACTGGGCAAACACGATGATTCAGAGATGATACAACGACGACACGGGGCTTGTGGGTTTTAAGCAACTTCTCCAGAATCAAATTCGTGAAGAGGAAGTGACCAAGGTGGTTGCTGGCAAACTGCATCTCAAAGCCATTCTCGCTTTTGCCATATGGGCAACCCATGATAGCAGCGTTGTTAATGAGAACATCAATGTCCTCTTCGTACGAATTAACCTCCTTGGCTGCCACGCGCACGGAGTCAAAAGAGGCCAAATCCAAAACGAGAGGTCGCAGGTTAGAACCAGGGACTTCCTTCTTGATGTTGACAATAGTCTCATCAATCTTAGACTTGTTTCTACCTGCCAGGATGATCAAGGCTGGCTCGTGGTTGGCAATAGTTTTAACAGTTTCAGCACCAATGCCACCCCATGTCACCCCTGTAACCAGGAAGGTTCGGCCCTTGATCTCACTTGCAAAGTCGCTAGCCACCTCGTCGGCTGAAGTGTTCTTGTTATAGTTCGTCATGATGGTTTGCCAAGTCGCTGCGGAGAGGATCGGTGCAATCCAGCATGTTATATACTCAAACAGCTATCACCGGTCAGCTTGTCGCGACCTGTGAAGTATGCTATGTCAAAATAGAGTTTTGATCCGACATTACGTGAGGATTCGTCGGTGATCGCTAAGCCCGATCGGTTTGCAGCGGATATAGGAGATAATCGGCGGTAACAACTTTAACGCAGCAACTCCATTCTGAGCATTGGAGATATTTGCATAGACGGCTCGTCATAACAGCATGTGTTAGAAACCCAAGAAGAGCTTCTGGTCACAATGTAATGTACTTACATGCTACATTTCAAACTGACACACTAAAAAGTGCCTGGTGGGTGCTGTCATTACGCTTGTCTATGTAGGACTACAAAAAATAATTTCCAGCTACGTCCATATCCTGGTGAAAACAAGACTTCCCGTCCGATCAGTCATATTTAAGCACCAGAGAGCCTTACCCAGTAGTGCAGTGGGAGACCATGCGCGAACGTGAAGGTGATGTAGTTTTTTTTTTTCGCGGAACAATGTTAATCTATTGCTTATTTTTGATTCTCTAGGTTTCTACCTCTTGACACGCCCTGGTTATTCGAACAGACGAACTCAATTCTTGGCTGAGGGCTATGCGTTGTCGTTGAGCGATGTCCTCATAGTGCATATAGCTTGAGGTTTCATGCAGGGATCTATTGCAGCTTACATGTAATTCAGAATACGTTAAACTATACCATTGGCATTGTCAAAGCACAAAACTCTAAGATGACACTTCTCTATATCACTAGTACTTGAAGTCAACGAGCTTCTCGGACAATGCCCACAGCTTTGCGGCCGCTTCCATGTCCTTAGCATGGGGCACGCACTGATCCTCCGCGATTTGGCAATCAACGAGGTATGCTCCGGACCCGGCGGCCTTCGACGGGTCGAGAGCCGCTACAACAGTTGTGGATGCTCCTTGGCCGATGCTCTTGTACCGCATGTTTTTGAAGTACTCCCCGTCGAATAGAGGCTTGCCATAGTAGTCGTCTGGAACTTCGGTGTTCAATTTTTCTGTGTCGATGTGTCTGGAGAGGTTGGTAGCGATGACGCCGGGGTTAAGCGAGAAGCTCACAATACCCTTGGGTCCATATCTCTTGTTAAGCTCGCGCGAAAACAAGATGTTGGCTGTCTTTGATTGGCCGTAGCCGATCCAGGGCTCATACTTCTGGCCATTCGTGAAGTTGGGGTCCTGTAAGATAACAGGTGCAAATCGGTGACCACCGCTCGAGACGTTTATGACGCGCGGGTTCTTTCCTTTGATGATCTTATCAAGGATCAAACCCGTGAACAGAAAGTGACCAAGGTGGTTAGCACCGAACTGCATCTCAAACCCATCATCAGTCTTGGTGTAAGGGCATGCCATCACAGCAGCGTTGTTGATGAGAACATCAATGTTCTCCTTGTACGAATTGACCTCAGCACCAGCAGCCCGGATAGCCTTGAGTGAAGCGAGGTCGAGAATCAGGGCCCGCAGGTTGGCGCTGGGGGTCTCTTCCTTGATATTGGAGATAGACTCTTCAATCTTGCTGCTGTTTCTGCCGGCTAGAATCACAAGTCCAGCGCCATTCTTGGCCAGCACGCGAGCTGTCTCGGTTCCAAGACCACCCCAAGTGGCTCCTGTGACGAGGAAGTTTCTACCCTTGATTTCAGAGGCGAAGTCGGCGGCAGCTTCCTCGGCGGTAGTTTCAAAGCTGTACTTATCAGACATGTTCATAGATCTCAATGCGATGTGCTTGTTTTCTTAACAACTTGCAATGTGATTCCGCTCCTGTTTTATAGCCGTTGGTGGAAACCTTCCAGACGTCGGCGATACGGAGTTAACAATGGTGAGGCGACTTATGCAACTAACGCGGGTCGGTCATAACTACGAAGGAGCACGCCTTCTATAAGCTCCGACTTGGTCCTGCGGCTTCTCCATCGGATTTTGCTTGAGCCGATGGCGGTTCTAATCGATCTAACCCAATGGACCAATTGGTATCCAACGGTCGCGAGAAGCATCCCGGCAAGTAGTCTCCTTCAGACTGTCACGACATTTCAGGTATATTCTCTTTATCCAAATGTTGTTTCGCCACAGATGGAATACATCCAGAAAATGGGGTTGTGTCTACCATAGTTGTCGACCGTCAACGGCATCCAGCATGTGCGGTTGGTGCGCATTCGTCGGGGTTAAGGACAACTCGACGGAACCACGTTTCCCTTAGGCACAGCTTTAAGAATTAGCCTCATCGGCATACAGACGTTATGGCTCAGAACAGAATGCTGGTTTCTCGGTTTCAGGGTTCATATGTTGCCCTAGTAATTATTCCGACAGGCATTGCATTTGACGAAGATTCCCTAGAATTCATCGAGAAGCGTCGTCATAACCAGATAGCGTGTGCTTTTATGGGATGTGTGTAACTTACATGAGACTAAGACTAGTAAAGCTTGCCATTGGGCGGTACTGAAGGAAAAAATCTAAATTTGTTAGATTCTACTTCTCTATATAACTAGTACTTGAAGTCAACAAGCTTCTCAGAAAGCTCCCATAGCTTGGACGCAGCTTCCATGTCCTTCGCATGCGGAACGCACAGGTCCTCTGCGATCTGGCAGTCAACCAGGTAAGCACCAGATTTGAAAGCTTTGGACGGATCGAGAGCGGCCACGAGAGTCGTGGAGGCTCCTGCGCCAACACTCTTGACGCGTCGCTTCTTGGCATACTCTTCGTCGAATAGGGGGTTCCCGTAGTAGTCTTTTGGAACGTCGGCATAAAGTTCCTTAAGGTCAATGTGTCGTGCGAGGTTGGTATGGATGGTGCCTGGGTGCACTGAGAAGCTCACAAGACCCTTGGATCCATATCTCTTGTTAAGCTCGCGAGAAAACAAGATGTTGGACGTCTTTGACTGACCGTAGCCGATCCAAGGGTCGTACTTCTCGCTGCTAGTGAAATTGGGGTCTTCGAAGAGCACAGGAGCAAGACGGTGACCGTAACTCGAGAGATTGATAATTCGCGGGTTCTTTCCATTGATGATCTTGTCAAAGATCAAGCCAGTGAACAAAAAGTGACCAAGATGATTGGCCCCAAACTGCATCTCAAACCCATCCGCTGTCTTGGTGTATGGACAAGCCATGACCCCGGCATTGTTGATGAGAACATCGATGTTCTCCTTGTACGAAATGACCTCGGCACCAGCAGCCCGGATAGACTTGAAAGAAGCGAGGTCAAGGACGAGGGACCTCAGATTAGCCTCGGAAGTCTCCTCGTGAATCTTAGAGATTGCCTCTTCAATCTTGCTTCTGCTTCTGCCGGCGAGAACCACTAGCTTAGCACCTTGCTTGGCCAGTGCGCGAGCTGTCTCGGCACCTATACCGCCCCAAGTCACTCCAGTGACTAGGAAAGTGCGGCCCTTGACCTCAGAAGCGAAGTCATTGGCGACTTCCTCAGCGGTTGTGTCAGCTTCGTACTTGTCAGACATGCTTACTATTTCAACGTCGGTTGGATTGAAAAAGTTTGAACGAGACTATCCCATATTTTATAGTTTCTTGAACCTCCTCACATAGAACGGACTTAAGCCAAGAGGACCGATGGGTCGAGCCAGATCAGTCGGGGTGCATCTCCGTGGGATCTGGTAACAAATATGGCCCTTACATTGCTACAGGTGGCATAGATCAAACCTTACTTCGAACAGATCCGAGCCAACAAATCTCAGTGGCTACCGTCTAATAGTCATTCGAAATATCACAACTCTATGGTCAATTAGTTTTTTGGCTATTCAACGAGTCTAATGACAGCCTTGTCATTTTGCTCGGTGAGTCCGTCGTGTCGGCTTTAAGCCTCTCGCCTTGCATAAAGTTGCACAACCGTAGAATGTGGAGAACCGAAGCATCCGCGCAAGCCCGCAGCCTATTATAAATCATACATGTCTATTTTTGTCCGTCTGAGTTACAGCACTTTAGTGGATTCAGTAGAATTGGGCACAGGGATCAAACGTATCCATTTTCTGATCAGTCCCGCTCAGTATCGTTCGATTGTAACTTGTCCAATATACTAACTTATCTAACTTATCCTATATAATCCTATTCAAACACACTTGGAGAACGAGTCATACCACTAGCATAGTGTTAGTCTCGTACGTACGAGCGTTGACTTCTCCCGCGTTGTCAGCGCCATCCACCAGAACTCGGTTGTTCCACAGCGACGAGCGTGGCAAGGAATTGATGTCGACCAGGTCGGTCATATAACCAATGCTACGCATGTGGTCAGCTAGGAAAGGCATTCCAAAGATCAGTTTTGGCCCACGACCAGGTAGCACGACGAAGCGAACGAGTTCGTTGATGCCTTTCGCTTTCACCCTCAACGTAATGCTACGGTTCGAGCGCAAGACGTCTCCTGCAAGGGGCTATAGGCGGACAGACCAGTTCCGATTCTGGACTACTGCATCTCTGAAATGCAATTGGTCCACGAGGTAGTCGGAGATAGAATTGACTTCGCTTCCAGACCCCAGTACGGCGTACGCGTCACGAGACCGAGATCCGTTAGGTAAGGCCAAAGTATTGGGGAATCGGCGCAAAGGTACAGGAGCGGTATTAGACCGCATAAGAAGCCCAAGGAGAATATTCGTTACCTCCAGTACGCACAATACGACACACGCCGCCAACTGTTAAGTGGGCTGCGTGCATGGTTGCGAACGTAGTCTCTGTTGAGCTGTTACTGAGGTCGTCATTTACGGGTACGGGTTCAACTGTCTCACTCTCAGCCCTGCGTGTTTCAGCCTTACTCATTGAGCTACCTCTGGCAAACCATGAAACTTATCAAAGATTCCCCTCCCTGTCACCTCCTCTCCGTTGTCCTAGTGCTTTCCCAGTGGTGGAGCACATCTAGCAGAAGAGAATAGGATAACTCTCCACTATGGAGTCCAGCTTATAGGATCTAGAAATCGCAGAGCATTTATTAACTTCGAAGGTATGTGTTTCACGACAGAAGGAGCGTCGCTCATTGCCTTTAGTCTTCTTCCAGCACTTCAACTTTGGCGCATTGGAGACATAGTTGACTCTGAACATTCCTGACAGATGAGACGGTTCAATCTTGGTGAAACTCCTGTCGGGTTCTCCAGATTCAGCGAGGATCCGCATACCTCGCAACCAAGTCATAGATCTGTTCGATCGTCAGCTTGGGCCCAAGACGAGACCGCAGGTGCCGGTATAGTACCGCGTTGTCCGTCATAATAAGACCCATAACCATAATTGCAAGTTCGCCTGAAGGCGTGCCAGGAAGCAGCATCTGAAGCTCAGATATGTTCTCACAAAGCACTCCATTGTCTCCCGACTTGAACCGAGTCCCATGCATAAGCTTACTCATTCTGTGGATTATATGAATAGCGATCGCCTTTTCAAAGCGTTCCTTATAATAAGCAATGATCTCAGTGATTGTCTTCATGGCAAGGTTCTTGTCCTGAAAATCGATAAGGAGACGCTCGTCCAGTGATCTCATAATCATAGATTTCAGCTCGGCAATAGCTTCGATTGGGAGGTCCTCTTTTCCGTTGACAATGTCCACCCCAGACGCACCACAACCACCCTGACGTCAAGCATCCATTCGCTAACATTAGAGCCATCAGCTTGCAACACGCTTCTTATCAACTGCTCCGTGCCGTCATAGAATAGCGGCATATTGTGAGAGCGTGTAATCTGTTGAGTCAAAGACATGATGAGAGAACGGGAGACAAAAATATGACTTGACAATATTGGTGTGTGCACTGTTCAGCTTATATACTCGACAGGGTATGTTTCCTGGAGCGTTTCACAAGGCGCATGCGTTGGCCCGCCGTGTTATCTTGGCAGATCAACGTGCTGCAGATCATGGGGTACGGTATTCAATACAACGCCGTCACAAGGCCCTACATACTAGCCTTCACTGGCTCAGTTCACTATAGGATCAACAGGATCCATCACGATGTTGAACAGATGTAAAAAGATCGATCCACTGACTTCGGGTTCATCACTTAGAACTCTTCAAAGATTATACAATACATGGAACGTAGGACTTACGACCAAGAGATTGCAGAATCAGAGTTTAAACTCACACCAAACACACGCCTTCGTTTGAAATACTACCTGCACCAACACATGACAGCTACGTCCATATCTTGGTGAAAACAAGACTTCCCGTCCGATCAGTCATATTTAAGCATCAGAGAGCCTTACCAAGTAGTGCAGTGGGAGACCATGCGCGAACGTGAAGGTGATGTAGTTCTTTTGTTGCGTCGCGAAACATTGATAGCTTTTGCTGCATTTTGGAGTCAATCTCGACCTGACTCAGGGGAGTGGATCTGAGCGTGCGAATCTTTGCAGGGTTCAGTTGTTTCAGATAACTACTTACTCCTTAATGTCTACATGCGGTGAATCATGTTAGGCAATATGAGATTCAAGGTCGCCGGCCGCAACGTTGCAAGCTCAGTTTGGGAACTTGAAGTCAACAAGCTTCTCGGACAGCTCCCATAGCTTGGATGCAGCTTCCATGTCCTTAGCATGCGGCACGCACTGGTCCTCTGCGATCTGGCAGTCGGCGAGGTAGGCACCAGATTTGGCAGCCTTGGATGGATCTAGGGCAGCAACGACTGCTGTGGAGGCTCCTGAGCTAACGTTCTTGAGGTGACGCTTCTTGGCGGCTTCCTCGTCGTATAGAGGCTTTCCGTAGTAGTCCGTTGGAGCTTTGGCCATGCTTTTCGTAAGGTCAATGTGCCTGGCGAGGTTGGTATTGGTGATCGTGCCTGGGTGAACTGAGAAGCTCACGAGACCCTTGGATCCATACCTCTTGTTGAGCTCGCGCGAAAACAGGATGTTGGCTGTCTTTGATTGACCGTAACCGAACCATGGGTCGTACTTCTGGACGCCAGTGAAATTGGGGTCATGGAGGAGGACAGGCGCAAGACGGTGGCCATAACTCGAAATGTTGATTATACGCGGTTTCTTTCCGTTGATGATCTTAGCAAAGATCAAGCCGGTGAACAGAAAGTGACCAAGGTGGTTGGCCCCAAACTGCATCTCAAACCCGTCTTCAGTCTTTGTGTACGGGCAAGCCATGACGCCGGCATTGTTGATGAGTACATCAATGTTCTCCTTGTACGAGTTGACCTCGGCAGCAGCGGCTCGGACAGACTTGAGAGAAGCGAGGTCAAGAATGAGGGCCGTCAGATTAGCCTCGGGAGTCTCCTCGTGAATCTTAGAGATTGCCTCTTCAATCTTGCTGCTGCTTCTGCCGGCGAGAACCACGAGCTTAGCACTATGCTTGGCCAGCACGCGAGCTGTCTCGGCACCCATACCGCCCCAAGTCACTCCAGTGACAAGGAAACTGCGGCCCTTGATTTCAGAAGCGAAATCATAGGCGACTTCCTCGGCGGTTGTATCAGCTCCGTACTTGTCAGACATGCTTTCTATATCAATGTCGGTTGGATTGGAAAGTTTCAACGAGACTATCCCTCGTTTTATAGTTTCCTGGAATCTCTCCGGTCACCCGCCTACTGCCAAGTCGGATTTAAGCCATGACCGACGAGCGAGTCACAGATCAGTCGGGGTACATCTCCATCGGAATAGGCGACAAAGTTTGCCGACGTGAAGTACTACTGTGAGCTACGGTTAAACCTTAGTTGAACCGAACCGAGTAAAGAAAGCTCAAAGGGGCTACCGCTTCGTGGCTATTCGAACCATCACAACTCGTAAATGAGTTAGCTTTTGTCTGTTCATCCAGTCGGACGACAACCATGGGAATTTGCGTGTTGAGCCCTTCGTGTCGTCGGCTTTAAGCTCCCCACCACCTCCACCTTGCAGAAAGTGGGGAACCGAAGTATCCGCTGTGAGCCTGTTGACCGTCTATTATAATTCACACATACCTGTTTCTGTCCATCCCAACCTGAAGCACTGGGCTCGGTCGATAGAAGAACACGGCAATGCGGTACAAAAATTAAAGCTCCGTCCAATTGCAGTTTCTCGTAACCACCGATGTGTAACTGGCGTTTAGACTCGTATTTCACTGGAGCTTTCTTGCGACCTATAGAGTCAACTGGACTGGTCAACCCTGAATAGCATGTGTTTCGTCTTCACAACGCGTGAGTTTCATGCAGGGATCTGTCCAACTTACATGAAATCAAAACTCGTAGAACTTAGCTGTTGACAACATTAAAGCACACAGTCTAGATTTGTAGGATACAACTTCTCTATATACTAGTACTTGAAGTCAACGAGCTTCTCGGACAATGCCCACAGCTTGGAGGCCGCTTCCATGTCCTTAGCATGGGGCACGCACTGATCCTCGGCGATTTGGCAATCAACGAGGTATGCTCCGGACTCGGCGGCCTTGGACGGGTCGAGAGCGGCTACAACCGTTGTGGAAGCTCCCTGCCCAATAGTCTTAAATTTCTGCACTGTTTTCGCGAACTCCTCGTCGAATAGAGGCTTGCCATAGTAGTCGTTGGGAACATCGGCGAACAATTCTTTTCTGTCAATGTGTCTGCCAAGGTTGGTAATAATCGATCCGGGGTGCAGTGAGAAGCTCACAAGACCCTTGGATCCATATCTCTTGTTAAGCTCGCGCGAAAACAAAATGTTGGCTGTCTTTGATTGGCCGTAGCCGATCCAAGGCTCATACTTCTGGCCATTCGTGTAGTTGGGGTCCTGGAAGATAATAGGAGCGAATCGGTGGCCGTAACTTGAAACGTTGACGATGCGCGGGTTCTTTCCTTTGATGATCTTATCAAGGATCAAACCCGTGAACAGAAAGTGACCAAGGTGGTTAGCACCGAACTGCATCTCAAACCCATCATCAGTCTTGGTGTACGGGCATGCCATCACAGCAGCGTTGTTGATGAGAACATCAATGTTCTCCTTGTACGAGTTGACCTCAGCACCAGCAGCCCGGATAGCCTTGAGTGACGCCAGGTCGAGAATTAGGGCACGCAGGTTGGCGCTGGGGGTCTCTTCCTTGATCTTGGAGATCGACTCTTCAATCTTGCTGCTGTTTCTGCCGGCTAGGATCACAAGTCCAGCGCCATTCTTGGCCAGCACACGAGCTGTCTCGGTTCCAAGACCACCCCAAGTGGCTCCAGTAACGAGGAAGTTTCTACCCTTGATTTCAGAGGCGAAGTTGGCGGCAACTTCCTCGGCGGTAGTTTCAAAGCTGTACTTGTCAGACATGTTTGTAGCTATCAATGCAATGTGCTTGTTGTCTTAAGAACTCGCATGGGATTCCCCTGGAGTTTTATAGCCATTGGTGGGAAGCCTCCCAGACATCCATCGGCGATACGGACTTAAGGACTCACCGGCCGTCAAGGCGACTTTTCAGGAAACGCGTGTCAGTCGTAACTGCGCGTCGGTCGTAGCTGTGAAGGAAAACGCTACTTTATAGCTCCGACTGCCCCTGCGGCTCCTCCGTCGGAGCTTAGCGTGTGGGTGGTGTGTCTGGAACAACCCGTGGTACGATTGCCGTTCGACGGTCGCGTGAAACAGCTCAACAAATAATTGCCTTCAGGCTGTCAAGATATTACAGTATACTCTCTGTATCCTGAAATTTTTTCGCCCAATGGTATAAATCTAGCAAATTTGGAGCGCGTCCGGTTTGTGTATACCATTGTGTCAACTGTAAACGCCATCCATGCATGCACGGCAGGTGTTATGCGTCGGCGTTAAAGCTGCTTGGCGGAAATGTACTTCCCGACAGCAGTCTCCACGGCGTACCGACATCTGGCTCATCTGAGTGTAATTACCAAGATCTTACTGATCTCAGCGTGGTTCCATGGTCCATTATTCTCAGATTAGTAAGCCAGGTCGTTCATTCAGGTACTATCGCAAGCAGTTTGGGTGGTTAGCTAACAATATGGCCCCAGCAGCCGGCAAACTCCGACTCCGTTCGTGTCGGGGCGAGCTCACTTCATTGTATCAGGTATTTGTTGAGGACCCCATAGGAACATCCGTTGTAAGATCATGCTTTGTTGTATCGCCTGTTCCTGATCTCTCGGCGGCTCAAGAACTATATTGAGAAGATCTAGATTGAAGATGACTGAATCGAAAACTGAATCGAGAGCTCAATCGAGAAAGCTCATCAACCGCAAGTAAAGCATTGTCCCCTTTAAGTCACAAGGAATTATATTAAGAGGATTCAGTTCTGCTACTCCTTCTCATACATCAGATAGCGTACTCTCAGTCCCTTGCCTCGGTGGGCTACTAAATAGGGATCCATTGAACGCTCGAATACACTACTATTGGACTTCTATGTAAGGCCCTCATATCTTGCCTCAACTCAGGGCGAAGATTGCGTAAGATTGGCCTGCCAGTATATAGGATCCTTAGCCCCTGATCGAGTTTAAGTAGGACTGCGAAAGACAATTGATAGCTACGTCCATATCCTGGTGAAAACAAGACTTCCCGTCCGATCAGTCATATTTAAGCACCAGAGAGCCTTACCCAGTAGTGCAGTGGGAGACCATGCGCGAACGTGAAGGTGATGTAGTTTTTATTTTTTTGATCCACCACCTCACATCTAAGCATCTTTCTCGGCTCTTAACCGGATGGCGGATAAAGACGACAAGGCAATGGCAGATGCCACTGATGAACCAGAGACTGAGACTGCTGTTCCTAGTGAGCCGACTGCTTCGCGTTCTAGAAGATCTATAGATGAAGGAGCCAAGAACCGGCGTATGATGGGTCATTTGATGGCATCCATCGGCAGGGTTCAGAAGGCTTCGAGAGCATCAAATCACAAGGTCTCAGAGTCGAAACTGAAGGCATTGGAAGGCGTTGACAAACCTGACGCAGTTTCAGGCGGGACAGAGTCCAAAAGCGACAGATCAAAGCCAACACTCGAGACGAACCGAACCAGCGTGTACAGGAGCCAACGTAGGGAGCACGAGTTACAGAAGCAGCAGAAGGTCAATCAGCGGGAAGCGCATTTCCTAAAGACCAAAGAAGAGCCCAGCATCCTCTACCGCCCAAAGATCCTGTCGGATGGCGAGAAAGAACAGATTGAGAGTCAGATTGCACTCGCGGCTGGAGAGCCCTCAAGCGAGATGGCTACGGATTCATGATCTACGAAAAGTCATATCTATGCAACGTATTATTAGCGAATGTCTGGCTATGGCTCGGGGCCGGGTCATTATTGAACTCCTCAAGGGTCCGTTATGTGCTCGAGGCACAAGTCCATCTCCTCCACTGTCAGTGACTGGATATACAGGCACTTGGCAAGCAGATCGTTATCGGGTTTGAACTGATAGTTGCACGACCACTCGACGCACTGGATGAGGGCGCGCACAATGGATGAGGCTGTGTGGAACTTCTCGAAGTTGACGAGTCCCTCGTCAGCTGGTTTACCGTCTTCTGCGCTCACGTAAGATGGCCGCTCACTGTTGAACGTCATGTCTGACAGGTACATTCCAATGAACGGAATACATCCAACTTCGGGACGAATGTCGGCAAGCTCGGCGCGCAGGTTGCCAAAGTTGCGTACGGGGGACACAACCTCTGTGAGCTGGTGGAGGATATCCTTGTCAGTCTTCGGCACTTTGGCCCACGTCGTGCGTAGCTTGGCCAGAAGTGGCGATTCGAGTGCGAGGACAACCTGCATAGTTGTAGCGTAGTTTTGAATGGTACGAGCCTGTTGGCCAATGTGGATAAATCTCGAAATCGCTTGTATGCGCTCATTCAAGTCTCGTGTCAACAGAATCTCGGACTTGATCCAGTTCACCATGAGGTTGAACCGCGAGATAGCAACATCGACGCCGTGGCAATCCCGCTCCACGAGCAGTTCGAGCCAACTCTGGATAGGGTCCAGCTTCGTACTCCACTTAAGCTCAATCACGTCCTTCCAGTCAACCTCGGCCAATGCGTCACGTTCGACCAATGTCAGCTGTTGGCACAGCATCTCGGAGCTGAAGCTTAGAACAAATGGCATGTGGTTCCCTCCGGGGGCTGAAGGAGGACGATGCGCTGTTCTCACAGAGTTGTACGACAACGGCCGTGACTCTGCTGACATCCATGACTGAGTCTCCACTGCGTCGGTCAAGGCCATGGCAGACGGGGCAGAGTTGCGAATACGCCCACTAGGACTCTCGTCGTGCCGATCACCCAGATCAACAGATTGAGCATGCGTAGGGCGGGTCTTCTTGCGCTTCACGTACGTTCCTTCGAGCTTAAGCAGCGATGCTCTGATTTCATCATCTTCTGGCGTGTCGTCTGGAATTGCCGCCAATTGAGCAGCAGCAGCCGGGTCGACACCCGAGAACGCAACTCCAATGTCATTCTCAGTCATAATAGGACTATCTGTAGAGGCGATGCTTTGGCCCTTCTTGGGCGTCATTGGAGTAACGAGCGCGATTTCGTCAGTCAAGCGACGCGGATTGGCAGGCAGAACGTCAGGACGTTCCTGTGAGTTGGGTCGTGAGAAGTTCACAATCATCCTAAGGTTGTCGTGGTTCTGCCACCGGCGCAAACCGGGTGGGTTGAGGTCGGCATCTTTTGACGGGGATTCGTCCACAACAGAAGAGGCTGCAATGGCGGTTTCCATGGTATTGGCCGAGTCGTATGAGAGAATGGACAAAAACGACGGCGCTTTCTTTGACGACCCGGCACTGCTGCTGAAGTCAAACCCGTCGTTGCGATCACCAGCAGCTGAAGCCAAGGAGCGGAAGCCAGTAGACGATGATGTATTTCCGAATCTGTCCTGTATCTGAAGACTGTCGATCATGGAAACGCGGGAGCTTGTGGCCAGATCTGATCTGGAAGTGAACAGTTGACTCACGGCTCCTGTAGAGTTGCCGCCAGTTCTCTGGCGCTTGGTAGGGGATTCGTCGCTGGCAGCCGACCAGCTGCGCTGACGGGTGGTGGCTATATGGTCAGAGGCCGCATCTTCCCGCTGGTCCAAGTAGGCTTTGAGGTGTTCAATGGTGCGTGCGCTTAAAACGTCAATGCGGACTTCGCCAGCCGGCACCTCCGCTTCTGCGACTGGCTCTGAGAGGTCGATGAGATCAGGTTCGCAGGGCAGCAACTGTGGCTTGTCTTCAGTCGTTTCTCGCGGAGCTTGAGGTACTGGGACATGCTTCGACAGATCCATCATGGCAGCAACCCTTGCAACAAACGCTGACATAGCTCTGCCTTGGGGTCTTCGCCAAGAATCCGTCGTGGAACGTACGTTACTTGGAGCTCCCGGGGTCGGCGACACTGACGCAAACGTCACTTTCTTCTTTATCGGGGTTGGAGGCAGTATAGAGGTGACCTGAACGTCTCCAAATAGCGAGATACCACCTTTGATGATTCCACCTGTAACTGGCGCATCGCCGGCCAGCGGCAGAAGACCACTTGACTGTCTGAAATTGGTGATTTCGCTACTGCTGAGCACGGGTTTGATGGGACCGTCGTAGAATTTGAGCAGAGTCAGCCGGCGCGCAGCACCGTTTGAGGGAGAATCTCGATTATTCGAGCTCAGTTTCTCACTGCCAAAGTAACCTCCAGCGAATATAGGAACAGTGAGGTCAAAATCGGCCACGTACGAGTCAGGGAACTCCCAGTACGTACAGCTGGCCTTGACCCATGTCCGCTTAAGGGTCTCGACGATGCGACGGAAGCCGTCATTATGTGCGATTAGTGGCCATTCGTACAGCTTGTTGATGCAGTCGGCGAAGCGCGTGCGTAGCCGGTAGTTGATGACGAAGTCGTCAGGGAAGAAGTTGAGAATCCAGTGCCGGATCATGACAAAGACCCGCATGGCGACGGCACAGCCGACCTTCAGATCACGCGCGCTGTGGAGCACGGCCCAGCAGAAGCGGGACATGAGGAGTTCTAGGAGGTCATGGCTGGGAATAAATAGGCGGTAGGAGAGGAAGAAGTCGGAGAGTTGGTTGTAGTCGTAGAGTTCGTGGCACGACAGCTGGACAATGAGCCTTGGTATCGAGGCAGCTCTGAGAGCGTTTGTCTTTGGGTTGAGTCGGGCCACGGTCGGGCTGTCCCTGCCTGGCAGAAACGAGATGTCGGCAAAGGTAGAGGGGGGGTATTTGGTGAAGGTTAATGGAACAGACTGCGAGAGGTAGCGACTGGGGCGCTTGGTGCTGGCGGCGATCTCAGAGAAGTCAAAATACGACTCGTCGGATGAGTCGCTCAGCGACCACACGCCGCCGTCCTCGTCGGGGTCCACAGTGTCCATGGGATCTTTGCTGGACGCGAGAGATCAGTAGGTCATGGATTGGAATGGTCGGTACAAGCCAGATCCAGCTGGGTCCATGCACGGAATAAGACCAGTGCAAACAGACAAACTGTGCGACGCCAGTAATTACCCGTACTGGCCAGGCGGGCTGGGCGCAGGGCGGGAGTTGTTGTGTGCTGGGAGAGGACGCGTTGGAATGTGCGCGTTGAGATGCGCGATCTCGAGATCTTCGCGACAGGCGCGGCTGTTGGGTTTAGGGTGGACCGGCTAAATGAGGCAGAACAAATGAGGCAGAAGCAGTGTAGAGTGAATAGTGTAAAGTGAACTGTGTGAAGTGAATGAAGTTTCAAGGAGGGTGGTAGAATGATAACTAGAGTGATGAGACTAATGTAATTGCTTTGAAATTCGGAGATCGTTGGAATAAAATGCATTATAATATATTAGAGGCAGTAACGAGCCTAATAAATAGGGCTTGCAGACCGCTAGGCCGCTGGGTTGAGTTGACCATTAGATCAAACACAATATCAGCATTAGCGGCGGTCGTTGACCCACAGAAGGTCACGGTCGGCGGGAGGAGCCATGGTCATCTCCTTAGGAGGGACGAGGAAGCTCTTGATGGCCCTGCCAACGGTCTTGACGGCCTTAGTGGCAGACTTGGTGGGAGAGAGAGAGTCGTCGAAGAAAGTCATTGTGACGATTGAGTAGTAGTGGATGTGATGAGGAATAGGTGGGATTCTCGTCCCTTTATATATTCGACGGGCCAGTCGTAGTTGGTGGCGGCATTCGACGGCCAGTCATCATGACCGCCGATGACATGTCAAAGTTTGTCACCCGTGCATCATGCATGGCGAGGCTGTGCGATGATCTCGGCATGCGAGAAGACTGTAGAATCCGCCAGAATGCGTGAAGGTGTGGTGGCAATATGTTGGAGGCGACATATTCTCGGGCAACTCGTCAAAGAGCCAGTCACTGAGTAGCCTGAACGCCATCCAACTCAGGCAATTGCACAGCTGTCAATGGCAAACTGCCGAGGTCAAGCTCGTGGACGACACGTTGTGCGCGCCACGTTGCGCGCACGCAGGGGGGATGGTTCTGCACGGGTCTTGCTACCTGGCTCCTCGAGCATATGTAATCAAATGTAACGCCCGTACTGTTGTGGCTAATTAACCGCACCGGTGCAACACTCAGCATGTAAGGATATACGGCTGGGAATTTTTTTCTTCACCACGTGCATAACCGCCAGCACCAGCCACGCACAGCCAGGGCACGGATGCGGTACTGCAACAGCAACTGAGCGCATTACACGGGCTGTGTGGTAGCATCGTGAATCGGGTCCGTAGCCCCGGCGACGCGTGGGTTGCTGAGGCATTTCAATGTGGCTGTTATGCGCATGGCCGGACGTCTAGGAGCATGCCCCAGTGTCTACGGGCATATTCGCCACTAAAAGCTGTGCACAGGTTGCCATCCGTTCACATGCCTCGACGTGCCATGTGAAAGTGCCCACGACTCACGCGACCTTGATGCAAGGATCACGCGTCCTGTATCTCGATTGTTGGGATTCAGGTGGCGTCTTATCTCCCCTCATTCTCTTATCTTCTTCGATCACACGATTAGCCGATCTGGCCCTACCCTCATACACTAGCAAAGTAGATTGTGTAGTGTAGCACTATGTAGTATGGCACTAAAGTGTACTTCCCGGATTCCGAAAATCTCATAGCAACAATAAATGACACGACCAAAACGAGTACGACTGTACTAAGCACACAAATCGAACCCCAAGTGCCACCAATGGCCCAACAGCAGGCGTGACGTCCCAACGGCACGAAATGCGGAGTGCATGGGATGTGCCAGTTTGGGGCAATTATTATGGGCAAGGATGTGGGGCACTAAGTCGAGGCACAGTTATAAAAGGCGCTGTGCCCCGCTAATCAATCCACTACACTACATTGCACATTGCACACTGCACATTTCACACTCGAATTAACAACACCAGACTGGGCCTATACAGCCTAGACAGAAACCTCGACAACAGCTCTACAACCTCAATTACACAATGCTACTCACTGCTCACCGCTACAGCTGGCGGATGAAGATGCCTCTGCTGCTCGGCAGCGCAGTCGGCGGATTCTACCTCACAAAGTGGTGGTGCTACCGCCCCGTCCTCAAGAAGTACCCTGGCGACCAGGTCGTCCCTGTGGAGCGCTCTGGCGGCGGCATCTGACCGATCCGTCGCATGTTGCCCATTCTTGTCTGCATGGCGCTGGCCGCCACCACCACATCGGCGCGTCCCCTCGAGCTATTTATTGTCTGCAATCAAAATCTCCAGTTAGTTAATACACTATCATTATCATTACGTCTGCTGTTGCCACTAGGATCAACCGTGAAGAATCCGATAAGCTCACACGACTGCTCCCAACAAAATCCCCAACCGCCCAGCCGTGATGTCCGGGGTAAAATATTAGGGTTGCCCAGAAGAGTAGACCTAAAGGGGATCCGGGGATGACAGGACCTTTAGCTGAAGGCAGTATTGAGAAGTCTACAATACAACGGGCGACTATACCCATAGGAGGAAGGCGAGAGGAAACGTCAGATGCATTAATTCAGACAAATAAGCAAACAGAAGGAGCAGACAGAGCAGACAGATACTTTAGGCCCTCACAAGACCTCCTTCCCACTATGGCAGGTGCACAGGTACACTCTACCATTATGACTTCCACGTTCGGCTTCCAAGCTAGGATTTATGGATTCCATGTTAGGAGATACGACTTCCATGTTAGGAGTTACATTAGTCCACGATCATTCCAGCCCATGAAAGAGCCAAAGAGAGTAGGGAAGCAGGGGGGAAGCTGCACAGCGACTGAAATCCAATGCATTAATATTACAGAGTGAGACAATGCTGCTGACTGCTTATGACCACCTATGCACGTCTATAAAAGAAGTAGTCGAAATCTAAGCTGATGGCTGTCGCCAGAAGTACGCACCTCTCGTTGAGAGTAAGCGGGTCTCGAGCACCGATGCCCTCTGGGTACATATCGATAATATAGGAACCGCGGGTATGTGGCAAACCATCATCTTGGGCTACCCAGCGTACACTGGCAACCTCGATACCCGAGGGGTCGACAACTTTAACCTCCCGAGCCGATGTTAATGGAGGCACTAGTTGGCCAAGCTTCCTCACGGGTACAGAGGTAGAGCTATTGTTAGCATCAGCGGAACTGGCGCGCCAGTGGCCACTCACGAGGTCCAAACATCGAGCGAATATCCACAATTGGCTGCACGGCGAGTCGAGGTGCAGGATCCTACAGGCTTGTAACCGTGCTGTGTTCGAACAGATACATTCGTGCGCATAGAGCTCTGGAAGAACAGCCGGGGGCGGTTTATAAACATGAGTTCCGTTCCTCGGATATTTGATAAGACATAGTCGAATGTATCAGGCTCCGGACGCGATCTCCTCGGGTCACGTCTTATATGTGCTAGAACGGTGCCTTCTTCATCACCCAAAACAAAGCGACGTCCATATTCCTCACTATACCTGTCTAGCAAAAGAACCCGGGGAGTTAACAGTGATTCGACAGACTCTATATTGACCACGGCCGGTTTTCGAGGGGCCCCTGGATACGGAGGAGGCGGTGATAATCTATTATATGGAGGAGGAGACTCGGGCATTGTAAGTGCCAGCTCTCCTGCTGCCCACATTATATACTAACTCCGGCCACCGGCATTTGCAGCCGAGTAGCCGCTAGGTCGATGCGGAAACCTTGCTGGCGGCGCCTCCCTCTGTCATCCGCCGGGGCATGCAATAGGCTAAGCCCTACAGTTGCTCACATAACAGCTTCACGTGATATGCGCTTTGAACCTTAAGCTGCTTGCTTTGTGATCGTCAGCTGAGATGGAACTGCCCTGCAGCATTGACCGTAAGGCTTGCTTCAAATCGGCCGAGATGCAATGGGGTACACAGCCAGTTTTTGGGCCATGCGCAATGATGTCGATCTTTTACGCCAAGACTGCACCTGCAGGCGATATGAAGGCGTCTCGATCTAAGCACCCCACAATCAGACTTATGAACCAGGTTGATCTAGACCTGTAAATCAGGTAAAGTAGTCAAAGTCAATGCAGACGGCTGTTGCGAGCATGACAGATCTGCGACTGACAATCGACATACCTCGTCCCTCGTCTGGGTGCATGTGTATGGTATAGGAAGTGTGGTCAGGATGGGGCCCCGCCCAGTTTTGTAGGAAGCCAACACTGCCTATAATGGCACCCGAGCGATCGACCATAATAATCTCGAGCTGACCATTTAACGGGGGCTTTGCTGTGCAGAACGGCCTATACGATTTCCAACCAGTGCTGTTGTCAGAACCGTCTAGAGTAGATGAACTTTTACTTACCGGGAGGTGAGGTACAGAGCATAGCCACGGCGATTGGCATACTGAGATGTTTTACAGACTCCTACAATCTCGTCCACGGTTTCTAATGCGAGAAACACCTCGGTATATGAAGAGCCAAACAGCAACGACGAAGAGCGGGTGATTCGCATGAGCCTGCTTCCCTCTGGGTTTTTTACAACATAATGAAATCTAGCGGCAGAGGGCCGACCTCGTCTGAAGTATGGTTCTATGGTCCCCAGAATATTGCCTGTACCATCGCCAATGACGTAGCGAGGTCCAGACGATTCAGTATATTTGTCCAGGACGAGGAGGTGCCGAGTCAGGATTGATTCAGCTGTACCACTCGCAATCGGTTCATATTCTGGTGGCAGAGTACTGTAAGGAGGAGGCAAAGGATTAGACATAAAACTCGAAACTCTACTGTCGTTGTCCCGTCTTATATATACTAGGCGTTGCGCCGCCAGCATTACACCACTCTGCAGCGATCGACGATCTTGCAACCTTAAAGCAGCGTGCTGCGTGCTGCCTAGTAGTTTTGCAGCAATTTGAAGCTTGCCAGCGGAGTAGTATAACACAGGGGGGATATAACACGTTCATTATAGGGGCCGCCCCCTCCAAACGCTTCAGGAACGGTCGTTGCAATCGTGGTAGGAACAGCCACTCCGGCAGATTCGCGTGCTCAGATATCGAACCTTAAGCGAGCCGTAACTTGGGGTGCAGCACCTTCAGTGGAGAGATTGCGCAGACCAGTAGATTACCTTCCCGTGATAGACACAGATCAGCTGGTACAGGGTGCTGATTGTGTAGTGAGGTACTATGAATAGAACAAAGAGGCCCCTGCAGGAGACTTCGTTCCAGTCGACTAAATCTGAGAAAATGGCAATATGTGGGGAACGGGGAAGTGGTCTCGAAGCTACTACCATGCCGTAGCGGCGGCAATAGACGTTCATATTATGCTGCAGAGTCATTGCCTGTACTATGAAGTCCGTGAACAGCCACAATGGCTACGAATTCTACGGTTTTTGATTATCAGCAACGGAATCAAAGTCTATGCTGATGGCAGCCGCTAGTAACACAGACCGCTGATTGACACTCGTGAGAGAACGACCGTTGTCGTCTGCGAGGAATCGAATCTTGCAAGCAGCGTGACCACCCACATTGTCTTTTTGCCAGATTACGCTTGCCACCATAAAGCCTGAGTCGTCTACAAAATCGGTATGATACGAATCATCCGTTGAAGGCCCTGTTATGCAAAAGCGCTCTCGAACTTCAGCGCTAGTTTTTCTGTCTGTTAGGGATAGCCATAGCCACGCATACACTCGTCACTTACAACACAGTCACAGTATGGAGAGAGTAGCCACGATCGCCGTTGCGGTCAGTTTGTTTGCAGAAGCCGTTGATCCTGTCATAGAGGACGGATGCCGACACTTCGGTGCGAAGGGCGCCGGATAACAACTGGCGAGAGCGAACGAACGACATGAGCTCGGTTCCGTTATTGCTGGTTAGGACATAGTGGAATTTGGTCGCTGACGGACGACTCCGCTGTCCGACTGGTTTAATGGACCCAAGACGAGTGCCATGGATGTCGCTGATGCTGTAGCGATGCCCTAAAGACTCGATGTACCGGTCCAATATAAGAACGCGGGGAGACAGAAGTCCACTAGAGGTGGGTGCGTCGACTCCATCTGGGGGTTCCCTAGCGGCGTATGGCGGCGGCGTGTTATCGTAAGCCGGGGGCTCAGGGGAATCAGCCGGGGGCTCAGGGAAATAATCAGACATTGGAATGGCTGCCAGTGCCACGTCTACACGCACAGTGCTACGCGAGCTAAGCAGTGGTACTCGAATCTATGCACACAAGTCAGTTCTGCAATGCTGCAACCTTGAAAGATTGTCATCCACCTCGTCAGATAAAACACCAAACGCTTGGTGTAGTACCGACAAACCAACCAAACCAACCTACGTGGTGGCTGTTATGAAGCTTAATGTGAAGCCCCGCACTTTGAGTTCTGAGGCGGCTGTGAAGCGTGATATACCCTGACTCGTTATCGTGCAGTACACAGTGGAGATGGGAATATCTGAGTAGGGCACTAAGCAGGAAACATATAACCAGTACCTAAAGGTGCTCTAATCGATTATAGGTGTCTTACGTGTATGGTAAAGACTGTGAAATGACAGTGTAACCCTCGTCATATAGCGGCATTTCACTCTACCACACTCCAATCATCACACTCCAAACTAACGGACTCCGAACTACTTAACGGGTACAGCAGTTGCGTAAATGCAAATGTAGCAGGGCTGTAAAGCCAATCACCTGTACAATGGCTGGCGAACAACCAGAATAGCTGTGCAATCTACGACTTTTGATCATCAGCCACCGAATCAAAGTCTATGCTGATGGCAGTAGCTAGTAAGACGGACCGCTGTGTGACAGTCGAGAGTGCAGAATGGCCGCTGTCGTCTACTAGCACTCGGATCTTGCAGGAAGCGTGAGTACCCACATCGTCTTTCCGCCAGACGACAGTGGCTAACGTAGATCCTGAGTCGTCGACAAACTCGGTATGATAGGATCCATCCGATGTGGATTGTGACGTGCAAAAGGGGTCTCGAATCGCAACTCCAGTACTTCTGTTGTTAGGGAAAGCCAAGCGTGCACTAACCACTTACGAGAATGAAGTATAGAGAGAGTAGCCATTGCCGTTGCGGTCGGTTGATTTGCAGACGCCGGTGATCTTGTCGTAGACGACAGATGTAGCAGACACCTCGGTGCGAAGGGAGCCGGAGAACAACTGGCGAGAGCGAGTGAACGACATGAGCTCGGTTCCGCTATTGTTCGTTACGACATAGTGGAATTTGGCCACCGACGGACGACCCCACTGCACGTCTGGCTTTATTGATCCAAGACGAGTGCCATGGCTGTCGCTGATGTCGTAGCGATGTCCAAACGACTCGGTGTACCGGTCCAGTACGAGAACACTGGGAGACAGAAGGCCACTAGGAGTGAGAGTTTCGGTTCGGGCGGGCTTTTCCTTGGTATTGGCGTATTGCGGCGGCAAGCTATCGTAAGGAGGAGGCGCAGGAGGCAGAGACATTGCAGTTGCCAGGTCTATGCGCACAATGCCACTCGAGTTACACAGCTACTCAAGTTACACAGTGCTACTGACCACATGCACACCGATTGGATCAGCGATGCCGAAACAGCAAAATAATGGATCTAACTCGACAAAACGCCTGTCGTAGAATCGACGAACCCACCTACGTGGTTTCCAGTCGTAAGCGCGAGAAGTGAAGCCCGAGATTGGGTTCAGTAAGCAGACTGGAACGTGATATACCCTGACTCGTATAGCTTCCATATGCAGTCGAGACGCACGTCTGGAGTATATTTCGTGGGACAATTAGCTGGAAATATGGTATTGCTTGTATTTGAGGCTGCTCAATTCGATTGTAGGTGTTTTACGTATGTTCACTGTGTCGGTTGTAATTCGTCGTTCTCTAGCGACATGTCACTACCATACTCCAAACTTACTCCAAATGTACTCCAAATGTACTCCAAACTAACTACTCCAAACTAACTACTCCAAACTACTAAACTACTACTACAAGCAATTGGTAAATGCAAATGTATTATGGCCATACAGCCTTTTGTATCAGCTAGAGCCGAGGACAGAATCAAACGCATCACAATAGCTTCGTGACAACGCTATGACGCACCCTCACCTCTAGTATGCAGCTTCTCCGTCGTCATCATCGCCATTATCCATGCCGTCACCGTCGTCAAAGTACTTCTCGGCATTGTAATCGTCGTCCTCATCCTCCTCGAATTCGTCCTTCTCCTCGTCCTCTTCGTCCTCGTCCTCGTCGACTTCGCTGCCACTGCCTTCCTTCTCGTCTTCCTCGATCTGGGAGAACTTGAGAGCCAGCAGAGAAGTCTTGTCGGACTTAGATTCGTCCGCTCCCGAGTCGAGATCGAGCAGGTCGCTCGTGAACTTAGTCACATCGAGTTTTTTGATCTTCTTCGAATCTCCTGCAGCCATGGCCGAGTGCAGCTCATTAGGGAAGAACGACGTGACTAGGTTAGTATGTGAAAACTAGTTTTAAACAAAGCCTCAACAGGCCTCATAGACCTAAAAGACTCACCATATGGATGCTCGTCGATGGACCGACCGATCTTGCGCTTCTTGATGTACCGGTCTGTGTAGCGCTTGATGCCGTCATTGACGCTCTGTTCAATCTCTACAACCACGCGGCCCCTTTTGGTCGTAGACCCGACATACAGCGGGCCGTCTCGGATATCGTCGCGCAGCTTGAGAAACTGTGCTACTGCCTGTCGTTCGCTAGTGCTGGCAACCGACTGCACTGGCACTATTGTCTTTGGATACCGCTCCGACGGAGTAAAGTCGGGCTTGAGGTCCGGGTTGCCCATGGAGAAGGCCATGGGTCCACCACCCCTGCCTCCTCGGCCGCCCCTATATGACATGGTAGTTGTACGGGGAGACTGCTGGTACCAGTTAGAGGTCTAGCGAGATTTTCGAGATTTTCGTCGCATATAATGTGGATTAGGTAAGGCGTTAGTCAGAACTCAGCCGTCTAACGCCAATCTGAGCTCGTGTTGTACTAAGCGACAAGAATAAGCGGATTACGAAAGTGGATCACCGAACAGGTGGATCTCTTACAGAGTATTGATAAGACTGACAGATAGTTTGTGAGTCTGTCTATCCGAGATCATATCTTTCAGTTTTCGTGATCAAGAGCGATACATTGGGTAGTGCTCTACGCTTTTAAGCACATGCCTCGACCTCACAGATGGCCCTCGACGTCGACGCCCTGGCTGCTGAATTCGGCGCTGTCGACAGCAGTCTTGTCACTGCTATAGCCCTCGAATACGAGGATGAGTCCGAGGCTCGACAACTGCTCGAACAGCTCAACAGCGACGCGCTGCAGGCAGCTGTCGACTGGACTGATTTTGACGGCATCACACACGAGATCAGCCGGATAGAGACGCAGGAGGCGCTCGACAGGCGGCGGCGGAGGTCTCTTACTGATGAGGAGGGTCTTGAGGGTGATATCAAGTTCCTACGGCAGTCTTTTCCGGGCGTGCCAGTGGCTATTTTGAGGCTTAATCTGAAGACGTGCGATGGCGATGTTGAGCGGGCTACGGATCTTTTGCTCAATCGCGAGCTCGTCAAAAGCGAGGTTGATGTCGACGAGGCTGCTGCTCAGAGCAGTATGTTGGCGAAGCGAAAGGGAAAGAAGGGAAAGGCTCGTGGTGAGGAGGAGATTGGGATTGATCATGCCGAAGTCCAATTACTGGCCAAGACACTGAGTCTTCCTGCTGAACAGGCGCTCAAATTATACGAGCAGAATGGCCGGTCTCTTGCCAAGTGCCTTTTTGTGCATTCAAAAGCCGCGGAGGCCAGGATACCCAGTGGTAGTGTGCTAAATGCACCTCTACCAACTGTACACTACGATGGAAACAAGAGAGAGCTGGAGAATATGGCCCAGACGTCTTTCCAGCTACGACAGCAGGCAATCCAGCAGGCACAGGCCATGTACCGCAAATCACGGTCGTCTCCACTGTACCGCAGCGCGGCAGGACACTATGCGTCGCTGGCTGCCGAACACGGGACCAGCGCTCGAGAGGCGCTCAACAGCATGCACCGAAACATGGTCGAAGACTCATCGAGTCGCTACGTGATTGATTTCCACGGTGTGCCGCTACACATAGCGCTTGAGACCTGTCAGGTGAAGCTCCAGCAGTGGGTAGCTGGAGAGGAGCTCGAGGGCCGGTACGCTGGTCAGATGCACCCGCTCAAGATCATCACGGGATCAGGACGACACAGCGACGGCGGTGTTCCGAAGATCAAAAACGGCATACGCAAGATCCTCCTGCAGTCATGGTCATATGTCGAGGACGGGCCGTTTTTCCTTGTGCGAAAACCGAAGGTGGGGTAACGCAACTATGGCCAATGTGGCAAAACTAAGCATATACTGTACGATACCTGTAAAGCGAAATTAATATGCATTTTTATCTTCCAGGTTTAACATCCTGATTCTTCAATCTACAGTACTGTACCTACTTCGCTGTGGACTGTGGGGTACAGGGTAGAGGGTAACCGGCCATATCGGCGCTGCTCCTGTCTACATAACACCACATGTCGAACCAGTCGGGAATTGAAGGTGAGCAGGAAGTGGTGGTTAGACGGGAGGTTTAGACGGGTAGAGCTTAGAAAGGTATCAATTGCATGCTCTGCTTCTGATTTCCTCTACCTCTGAACTGTTTAACCTTCGTAACCTTCGTAACCTTCGTTCTAACACAGCTTCGGAGGAGCTGCAGACGGCGTTTCGGCAGTTCCAGGCCGGCAGCCACCGAGCCCTCGTTCTGGAGATTGTCAATGGTGGGAGAGTGCACTTTATGTTACTACAATCTAACAGCAGAATCATGCGAACCTGGCAAGCTGATTGAAGGAGGCAGCTCGTTTGAGGGCGATTTCGCCCATGTCCAGAAGCACCTTGCCCACAACAAGGCGGCCTATATCGTGTACCGGACGGACGAGGACGACGGGAGTTTGATATTCATTTCGTTTGTGCCCGACAGCGCGCCTGTGCGCAGCAAAATGCTGTATGCGTCGAGCACAAACACCATCCACCGACAGCTCGGCGGTGGCACGACGTTTGGTACGACCATCTTCTGGACGGAGCTGGACGAAGTCAGCGACAAGGGCTGGAAGGCGCACGTCGCGCACGAGCAGGCATCGGCGCCCGTAACCGAGGAGGAGCGCTCTCTACAGGATGTTCTACAGTCCGAGGCTGACCAGGTGCTCGGAACAGGAGGCCGCAAGTCGGAACTTCACCGGCTCCACATTGGGTCTGCGAGCTCGGCGTCGACGGGTCTTGCGCTGGCCGAGGATGACGCCGTGCATTCGGCGCTGAAGCAGCTGCACGCCAGCGAGCAGGCCACAGCCGTCACGCTGCACATTGACCTGGCCACGGAGCGCGTGGTCGTGGGCAAGCAGGGCGAGGTTGACGCAGCTGGGCTCGCCGACTCCTTCATCAGCACGTCGCAACCGCAGTACACGCTGTTCAAGCACGTTGACGGGCCCGACCACTCGGTGGTCTTCATCTATACGTGTCCCAGTGGATCCAAGATCAAGGAGCGCATGGTGTACGCGTCGAACCGTGAGTCGGTCGTGTCGAGTGCCCGTAAGGTGCTCAAGGTGGCCAAGGTGGTGAGTAAACACAGAGAGCAACAGATCAAGGTGGAGCAGTGGAGTAGTGGAGTGAAGCAGTGGATTAGTGAGCAGTAATCGCGGTGGATCAGGATCAGTGGATCAGGATCAGTGGACCAGGATCACTGGATCGCGATCAGTACCGTAAGCCGTATGCTTCATTGATTTGCTACGTCAGGCCATACTTCTTAGCATACTGGCATACTATCTGGCCACTTGGGGTCAGGCCATACTATATTCCATGTATGGCCTGGTGTACCCATGGTATGGCCATGGCATACCCATAGTATGCATGCTCGGCGCCGGTCTATCCTCGGCAGCACTAACGCAGGTTGAAGCGACGGACGGGTCCGACATCACGGCTGAGTTCATTAGCGAGCAGGTTTATCCGGAGACAAGCAGCGGAGGCAGCAGCGGCACAGCGTCGGCCGCGTCGACTCCGCGGCCCGGCTTTGCGCGTCCCAAGCGCCCAGGCCGTCGGTAGCTAGTGTAAAGTACACTATCCATTCCCAGATGAACACTATTGCTGTAGATTTTTGCTGTAGATTTGAGCTCGGCTTGGTTTGCTCGGCTGTGGGGAACCGGCCGATGGACCGAGGTCGTGGTCGGCTCCGACGAGAATTCCTCGGCGGTACCCCGGACTTTTATCTTTGGGCACGCAGCCCCGCCTTGCTTGTGAAAGTCGCGGTACAGAAATATCCGGGGTCGGCTGTAGCGCAGATGCGAGGGCACGACCCCGTGAATAGTGATATGATTTGCTTTTGCTGCTGCCCATACGGGCCATCGGCCTTAGAGTCATCGAGTTAGATCAGACGCAAATGACACGGGAGTAAATTGCAGTGCACACGCAACCCCGGTATAAATAGCGGGGTCCCGCCAGTCTGGCTTGATCCTGAATCTCGACTCCTCGAATCCTTCTTTCATCTCTTCGACTCCTTAACGGTTACGTGGTAGCAACTCGTTGTGTGACTACAAGGACAACCCCGCATAATCCCCCCTCCTTCGTGATCCACCTCCTTCCTTTCTCTCCGTCTCGACCTTTGTGTTTTGACTAGTCATCATGGCCGACAAGAAACGCGGACATCCCGTAGTGGATCTGATTGCCGGAGGCACAGCAGGCTGTATGGAAGCTCTGTCATGTCATCCTCTAGGTGAGTAATATTTGTGTTTTTGGCATTTGTCTATTCGGTGGCTTCTTGGTGAATCACTGTTGTCTGTTACCTGTCACCCACCTCCGCGGTTTTGCTTCTCGGCTCGACGGGACCCGTGACTCACGGATCCGGGGTAGACCCTGCTTCATCTGGTGCGTGTACTCCTCGGCAGATCGGCCCAAACAGGCTTGCATGCCAGGCGTCTTGCTTGCAGCCAGCCATCGGCCGAGAAGACCCCACGCGATGAGCGGGCCAGACGAGACGGTCAGCAAGCCAGATGAGACGTTAGAGCCCAGCAAGCGTAAGTCTGACGTTCAGTGAATGTTAGTCTGGAGCTTAGTCTAGTGCTCTGGCTTGATCTGGGAATGAACAGCCTACCAAACAGCCAATCAAACAGCCAAACAGCCCACTGCTAGTGCTATGCATAACGTGGCTAACATGCAGACACAATTAAAGTGCGGATGCAGCTCAAGGGACGAGCTCCGGTGGGCCCGAATGGCGAGGTTGCAAAGCCCCGCGGATTCATTGCCACGGGAATGCGCATTGTGCGCAAGGAGACGCCGCTGGGACTGTACAAGGGTCTTGGCGCGGTGATTGCTGGAATCACGCCCAAAATGGCCATTCGGTTCACGACCTACGAGTACCTCAAGGAGTTGCTGACACCCGCTGATGGCCGCCCCATTCCGACGATTAACACGTTTGCGGCTGGAGTTGGTGCTGGTATTACCGAGGCCGTTTTGGTGGTGAACCCGACCGAGGTCGTCAAGATCCGTCTGCAGGCGCAGGCCCACTCGATGGCCGACCCCGTGGACGCTGCAAAGTACCGCAACGCGCTGCACTGCTTGTACACGATCATCAAGGAGGAGGGCATTGGCGCCGTGTACCGCGGAGTCGTGCTGACGGCCGCCCGCCAGGCTACAAACCAGGGTGTTAACTTCACCGTCTACTCGTCGCTGAAAGCCAAACTGCAGGAGATGCAGCCCGAGTACACGATTCTGCCGTCATGGCAAACCTCGATCATTGGTCTTATTTCCGGTGCTCTAGGACCACTGTCGAACGCGCCCCTCGACACCATCAAGACGCGCATGCAGCGCGAGTCGGGTGTCTCGACAGAGTCGGGCCTCGCACGCTTCACGCGTATTGCCAACCAGCTCGTCAAGCAGGAGGGCGTCTCGGCCCTGTACCGCGGTATCACACCACGCATCATGCGCGTGGCCCCCGGCCAGGCCGTCACCTTTACTATCTACGAGATTGCCCGCGGAGCCCTCATAAAACTGCCTGTTTTTGGCGAGGTGCCCGCCTAGGCCACGAAAATGCATGACACTTATGACTACAGTAGACGCCAGACGCCAGACATGGGAGAATAGCCCGATAATATGCCCTGTACAAAGGTCTAGATAAATGAACTGAAAACAGATTCATTCGCAAACAGATTCATTAAGTATTTTGAGTCACTCATTACAAGATTAAAAGTCATGATGGCGGTGGTGACGGCGACCGTGATGGTGACGGCCAGACCCCCAGCCATTCTGAGAATACCGCGGGTCGTAACCGTAGTTGCCGTAGGATCCACCACCGTAGCCATTGCCGTAGCCACCGTAGCCGCCGTAACCCCCGTAACCACTACTGCCACTGTAGCCACCATTGCCGTAGCCAGAGTTGTAGCCACCATAGTTTCCACCATATCCACCACCGTAGCCATTATTATAGCCACTGTTATAGCCACTGTTGTAGCCACCATTGTAGCCACCGTTATAGCCACCATTATAGCCTCCACTGTAACCTCCATTGTAGCCATTATTGTAGCCACCGTTCGAGCCATAGCCACCGTAGCCACGGTTATAACCTTGGCTATAACCACCACCAGTTCTGTCTGTAACTGCCGATATAACAGCATTAACCAGCGCACCAATAGGCCCACGGCGACTGTTCGGGTCGCGACCGTAGCTGCTTTGGTTTTGATTTTGGTTCACCATATGACTAGCCAGAGCTTGAGCTGCCATGTTGACACCCATGCCTCTGCTGGTGCTGGCAGAGGCAGGAGCGGGTGCAGGAGCAGCGGCAGGAGCAGGAACGGGTGACGGAGAGCGGCTCCAGGACGACTGCTCTGGCTGCTCTGGCAGGTTCTCATGTTCCTCCTCGTACGCAGGGACCTCGTAATGAGGGGCCACAGATTCTTCTGGATAATAGCCGGTGACCTTCGTCATGTGTAGATGAGATAGTTGTGTTGCTGTGTGTTCTGGGTTGCTGCGACAGGGCCGTTATAAGTAGTTGGTCAGAATTTGAAATGTCTTTAGTGTCGTAGTCGATGCTTTTGTAGTTGGCAGATACGCTTTCAGATTGAGTAGTCGCCTCCACGGCAGGTCTGTGATTTATAGCTTGCTCGCACGTACACGCACCCGTCCATATCTGGAACCTGCCTATCACGGGGTAGTCCCAGGTAGGACGCCAAGCGTACAGCCCAGGTTACAGCCTCACGCATAGAAGCTTGTTCCAGATACCCTGCCCCGTACTGCGGCTAGGGCGCAGGAGGGGCAGTGTGCATGTGAGGGCCCGATTAGATAAGCGGCGACTGCCCCTGCAGGACTCAGCAGAACCCAAGAGCAATGTAAGACACGATGTCTAATGCTTATCTGTGGTGATGCCTGTGATGTGTTTGTGTTCTGAACAGGCTGTAATGACGGCACATGTGGCTCAGCTAGATATTTTGTAGTGTATCTTCATATGATTGATATTATAGACAGCTACTCTTCAGTTTAAATTCCACTCGTATAATTGCACTACAATCACCCACTGAAGCACTTAAATAAACAGATTATTAATTATGGAGCTGTTCATTGGTCCTTGGTTCTTGTTCACTGGTCCTTGGTCATTGGTCATTGGTCCATGCGACCTAGTCCATGTAACCGCTTTGCTGGCTATCGGGAACCGACTTCCCATCTCGGCCCTGGGTGTCATAGCTGTTGGAAACACCGTAGCTGCTATCTTGACGGCTGTCGTAGCGACTCTCGTAGCCACTCTCCTGGGGAGCGGCGTATTGACTGCTATAGCGACTGTCCTGTGGAGCCCTATACTCACCACTGACCTGGCTGTTATAGCGGCTGTCGTAGCGACCCTGCGAGCGACTGTCCTGAAGACCACTGTAGCGATTATCGTAGCCACTGCTTTGAGGACCGTTGTAGCGGCTACCGTAGCCAGCGGCCTGGGGAGCGCTAGTGCGAGTATCGTTTCCAGCTGATACGAGGTTAGTAGCGCTCGTCACAGCGGTACCGATAAGCCCACGGATAGGTCCACGTCTGCGACCGTGTCTTCCGTCGCAACCGTCACCACCACGACGGGCACGACGACGGTCGCGACGGCTCATGTTCTGGTCAGAACTAGGAGAACTCATATACGCAGCGGAAGAATCGCTGCGGAAGCCCTGACCGGTAGTGGATGGGCGATAGTCATAGCCAGAGGTTTGATCCTGGATATTCTGACGCGGTTGGTCGTAGTCACGGGTGCCGTAAGCGGCCCGGTTGATTAAACTGCGTACTGTCGACATGAGGTGATGACTTGAGCGTGGAATGGCTGTTTGGTACAACGAGGCTTCAGCGGGAGGCCCCTGTTTTATATTCTGCCGCCAGACGCCAGGGGAATATCCTGCAGTACAACAGTCCAAAAGCAGATGCAGATGCCAGAGCCCTGCCCCAAGCACTCGATCTCCGAAGTTTGATCGCAGAGTCCAGCCCGCACTCAGCCTCAGCCGCAGGTGGGGCATTGTGCTTCATGCATGGAAGACGCTATGCACTGCACGGCAAATGCGTCCTTTACGGCTGTATCGCCTGCAGTTCCTGACGCACACACGACTCCGCCAGCCCGGCCCACTCGCCGGTAGTCACGGAACCAGCTCCGGCGAGGCGCTCATACAGCGCCCGGCTCACGCGCCGATTAATTGCTGTGTACTGCTCCTTGTCAATGGTGCCAGCACGGTACAGTGGGCGCAGTACTTGCCGCACAACCGTCTGCACCTCGAGCTTCTTTTCGAGGCTAAGTATATCAGACGGCGCGGTTGGCGCCATCACAAGGCTAGAGCTCGATTCAGTGGCTGAGTTGGGGTTTGAAATGGTCGTTTGCGGTGAAGCAGGAGGCGACGAGTCGGGCGACGCGCCAACTGAACCTGACAGAGACAGGTTCGAAGCGACGGGCGATTGGCCTGGGGATTGGCTCGGCGAAGAGCCGAACGGAGCGGCCGCCGAGGTTGATGCAAGTAGAAAAGGCGACGCAGTTGGTGATAGCGCCGAGCGGGATCCGACCACTTTTGGCGAGCCGCTGCGGATGTTGGACAGTAGGGATTGCACGAGCGTCGGCTCGGACTGCGGTTCTGGAGGAGCTGCAAATGAAGAGGCCGTGGAAGGGACTGATGAAGGAGATGCAAAGGGTTGACCACTCGACCTTCGGCACGGTCGCTTGAACTTCTTTTCAGGGGTGGCCATGGGGACGACTGATGAAGACGAGGCAGTAGGAGCATTAGACGGACCTGCCACATGGTTTAAGCTGCCAGGACCTCCTGACGGCTCCTCTGATATCTCCGACTGCGCGCGCTCCATCATCTCCCAAGCCTCTGTTTCCTCAGCCGTCATAACCGGTGGAAGAGCAGGGGGTGGTGGTGGTGATGACGCAGAGGACTGAGATGCTGATGTGTCGTAGGAATATGCTGATAGTGACGGATGCGCAAGCCTTGGTAGAGATGTGGATGTGATGGCAGAGCCATTCAAAAGGGAGCCAATTATAGATGGCCGTGCCGAGGGCGATGGTGCCTGGGATCGGGCAGCTCTTGACGAGCTTGAGCGCGAAGGTGTCGTTCGTCCGCGTGTCGACCTGCGTGATGTCGTGACTCTTCTTCGAGTAGCTAGCGACACATTGAGGTAAGACACCTGTGCGTTCAAGCACAGCGGACACATCCAGTCGATGAACGGGAACGCCTCGGGGTCTCCGCTGCAGACATGGACCTCCTGAGCACATGTTCGACAGGTGAGATGGCGATGCGAGAGTTCGCCAAGCATGCACAGCGCGCAGTCGACGTACTGCTCTTCAAACATGTAGTCGTCCTCTTGCATGTCCTGGCGCTCATGATCCGCTATCACTGCAACATTGTGGCTTGTTTCGGTCTGGTAGTCGTCGGGAACGGGCGCCACCTTGTCGTCGACTTTATACCTGTAGATTTCCACCGGAGGGGTTCCTTTAGTGAGCACGACCTCGTTGAACTTGGTTCTACACGCCGGGCAGCCTGTGTTAGTATCAGTATGGATATGGATCCAGGTCAGAAACTGGTGGTAGACATAGATGCATAGACAGATAGATGAATGGACAGATAGATGAACAGACAGATAGAAGTGAACCAGGCCATACCAGTAGTCTGGAGGAGCTGTCGAGCGCAGACATAGAGCCAGTCATAGGATCAGTCCGATATCCAGGAGATGACGAGACTCCAGTCCAACCAGCTTTTAAACCCGTTCGAGCCGTTTCTGTGAAGCCTGGAAGCGCTCTGTCCACTTTTACTGAATCCAGTCCTTATACGGCCTTACAGTACCTGCTCTCCAGTCTGTAGTTGTCCAGTCTTGTGTTGTTCTGTAGTACTCCCGAGCTCATTCTGTAAGATCTCATCCTGCCACATCTCCTTCTTTCACTTGTCTTTCTTTCACTTGTCTTTCTTTCACATATCGTTCTTTCACATCATCCTGTAACTTCTCTCATCTGTACTCACTGTTGGTCCTGTCAGCCCAAGTCTTGATGCAGTCGTCGTGATAGACATGGCCACAGGCGAGCATGGCAAGCACGCATTCGGGGTCGGCGGGGCCCGTGCTGCCCAGCGGGTCGAGGCACACGGGGCACGTCGAGCCCTCCATTAGGCGAGACTGCGCGGTTGGATGGCGGCCTTCTGGTCTGCTCTAGAGGCGATGTCGAGTGTCTAGGGTTGCCCGCCAGCAGGCGAGCAGTACACGGGCTAGGGGGAAGCTGCACACGGTAATGTGAATATTTGCGTGAGGAATACGACATGCTCAATGTTATTAGTAATTCCAAGTCTGAACGTGGTTTATTGACAGCTTTATTGGATATTTACTGGTAGTTTATTGTGGCTATAAAGTTCTGTCTCGGTGGACAGTCCTTCAACGGATGCAGGAGATTATCGGGAAAGCCTTGACGTACCCTAAGTGCCCAGAACGCACTCAAAAGTGGGAATTGACCCTGAACCCTGCATCGTTGTCGGGTGGGTTCTGGGTTCTTAGGCTCCCGAGATTATCCTCTATAATGACAGTATCCCCCAGTATCAGAAGCCCAGAACAACCAGCAGTAAATCCACACATCGATAAGTAGTAAATCTGCACATAAATAAGCAGCGTATCAGTAAATACTAGCAATGAACAACAGTAGTTAGCAGTCGACAGAAATACTACCAGTAAATAGTGGCAGCAGTGTAAGAAGTTAACAGTAGCTTTGTAAGTACAACCAACAGCTGTGAGGTACATCAATTCGATACAAAATACAACACTTCGCCCCGAAGCACTGCGCCCCTTATATAAACCGCCGCAGGTATCGCACGTTTGTCCTCATACCATACCAACTATGTCGGACGATGCTGCAACTACCCGAATTCTCGGGCATATGAACCAAGACCATAAGCTCAATCTCTATGACTACTTGTCATTCTACAAGGGAATTAAACTGGATATCAATGGCCCCACTACTGAAGTTGTTATGACCGGCTTAACCCTTCACTCGGCGACGTTGCAATACCGCGAGAACAGCTTTACCAAGTCCAAGCATGTCGAGATCCCCATTGTTCCTCCCATGAAGGATCTTGGTGAGTCTCGAGCTACTCTTCTTGAAATGGCAAAGCTGGCCGCCGAGGCCAAGGGCTTCGCTGCAAACCGTTTTGACCGCTACGTGCTCCCCGCGAAGACGTCGGTGGGGTCGTTCCTGGTGCCTATTTTCTTCATCCTTTGTGCCATCCACAGTTTTGACCCTGCTGCTCTGATCAAGTTGAGTCCTGCACTTGCCAATGTGATTGACAAGCACGGAGGGAAGTCTGTAGCCATTTGTCTTGGTGTTCACTTCATCGAATATGTCATTTTCACGCGTCCGACGCTCAACAAGTACAGGGCTTCATTCAACACTAAGGCCCTCTGGTTTGTGTCGCACATGTTTGAGGGGTTCCCTACTATCTTGCGCCTTAACGGTGCCATCGGAGATGCTGATCACTAAACTGATGTTCTGAAATAAGATGTATGTGCATAACTGCTAGTTGGAGGGTTTAATCTCAAATGCTAAACACACATGGTTGTTCAGAGTAATATCGGATGCATCTTGGCGACATCATTTCCAGCGATGCCCATTGCAATCCCAACTTCTGCTTTCTTCAGACTAGGTAATAATTGACTCCATCTCCGGTCATGGCAGCGAACGCGCCTCGACGGTGGAGAGCCTCAATCATTTGTACCTTGGTCTGAGGTGCACATCTCGCTATAAGCAGGGGAAGGACTGGAAGATTGTCAACCTGGTCGTTCGTTAGAGCGTAAAAATTACTAGCTGTAATAACCATTGAGTCCACAACATGGGATGCAAAGTCATGGATATCCTTCGGAAGAATACCAACTTGCTTGGCAATTGCTGTAGCTGTTTCGAGGTGGTCCCCTGTAACCATGTGGACGTTTATTCAAGCACGATGGCACATTTTCACAACTCCTACCGTCTCCTCGCGATGGTGGACCGCAGATTACAACAAGCCCTAGGTAAGTCAGTTTCTCCTCAACATCCTCACGAGGGGAACCCTTCCATTTCGTGCCATTAGTGTCACTCAACTCTCTACGAGCAAACGATAGTACTCTCAATCCCTATGGTGCAAGCCTTGAAGCGTTCTCAAAGACAATCTGGTGATACTCTGAGGTAAATGGCCTCTTCTGGCCATCATCCATTCCGTACCAGGTTGAGCAACTCCGAGAATACGCTCGGTAGCATCCTTTGTCGATGCAACAAGGTTACCACCATATGTGCTCTCGTAAATGGAAGTCATACGCTCAACACTGGAATTGAAGGGGAACTCAGTGACATGTGAGATTGAAGGCTTATGTCCCAATGTCAATTCATCGCGGCAATCGCCGAAACGAGAGACGAATATTTGAATCGCAATCTCAGTTGGGTCTCCGGTCGCACTCCAGTTCACAGTACCTTCCTTTTCAGCAAGCGCCCTGACCGTAGCGATATTAACTAGAGCAGCAGTGTCAAGCCACTCTTTGAAAATAGAGTCATCTGGGATTCCGCTGAGGGGTGTTTTCGAGTCTGAGCCCTCCTGTTGGAAAGAGACGATACCTACCTTACGGTTGCAAGGCTCATTTCTGTCTGAGAGTTCGAATTCACCGCCGAAAGGCAGCCATACCTTTCTCAGGACCATGTTTCCTTGAGTCAGTGTGCCTTTTGTCGGAACAGATGTCGTTCACTGCCCCCAAAGCTTCTAGGGAATCAAGCTTGCGGACTGCAGCTGAGATATCTCTAATCATATCCAACTAACGCTATGATTACCACAGCTATACTACACTATTCGACAGCCTCAACCATCTAACCGTCATGACAACTAGAATGTCAGAGACGAGGTCGGCAGTTCGTCTTGAGCTTCACAGACTTTTTGCAGACTTGCACCACAGTGAAGGCATTAACCTAGTACATTGGAAATATACATAAATTTTTGGGTCGTGACAGGTCGCTTACGCCTCAGCCAGCTCACGCAGACGACGGATGGTCGAACGCACAGTGGTGGCAGCAGGGGTGGCCAGAATGTAGGCACCGCCAGCAATGGTCTTGCGGCACGACTTGCACTCCCAGACACCGGTAGCGTTACGCTTGACCGACTTCTTTCCGCAGAAGGTGCAGTCGTAACGAGCCTTGGCAGAGGTCTCAAGCTTGCGGCACTGTCGTCGCAGCGACGAACCGTAACGGACACCGTACTTTCCGGTGATTCCAACCTTCTTGGTGCGCTTAGTCCTGTTGTTAGCTGGGCTCGTACAGTACAGCCGGTAGAAACGGTAATACGAGTATATGAGAGGGTGTAGGTTTGTCGAAGTATAAGCAACGAGCTCAGATCGAGCAGTCTCTTCACAACAATCTGTGGTTGATTCATGTCGAAGGTCAACCGTTCAAATCTACCGTCACAGCGTCGAAATAGCTGCACCAGCACCTCTCCTACAACCCATAACAGACTCGTCGTATCATCCCGTGTTCTACCGCCGTCGTTCAGCGCTCGATATTTACATTTTTGATGTGTTGAATGCTCGTGTAGATGGGCACTTGGAGATTCAGCAGCAGTGACTTTTCACTATTGAACGTTTGGCACGTCGGGCCCAGATATGTGCATGTGTATATAATGGTACAAACGTGACTGGTTATCCCAAATAGGAAGGTGAGACTCAAAGTCAAGTGTCCACCCCAACCCAACATCACAGCCGTACCTTAACCCCTGAATCGAGGGCTACAACGCTGCGCATAATGACATAGTGTAAATACACACGTAAACTCGGGTATTATTCGTGAGGTGGCATTTAGTTGGCATAGGCCTGCCTCTGCTCGATTTCTGTCTGCTGGTCGATACAGCGATACAGTAGTACCTTCAACTTCTCCGGTAGGCCCAACCCAACTTGTACCAGTCCTATCTACACTGTAGACTGTCTGCTGGTTCGCACCGCCACCCAAGCAAACTGATCTTCCGTTCTTGCCCTCAAAACGCCCATCTTTCACAACCCTCTCACTACCAACTGCTCTCGTGACTTCATTCGGTGGCTCGACTTTGTTTCGCCCTGACGCGCCCTTACCCGGCCATCACCACATACTCAGCCCTTTGGCCACAGTGCTTGTACTATCTTTGGCATCGAACTGTAGCATCTTCTCTTCTCCACCCCTTCGCATTCTCTCTAATAGCCGAGTTAGTACTCATTTGTACCTCCTGTACTGCTGTACTGCTCGTGCCCCATTGGAGCCATTGGCTGTTTCCTCGCCCACACAGCTCCATGTCACATGCCGGTAATAGCGGCACTGACGGTGGTTTCTCGCTAATAGACCACCCGTCGGTGCCGGAGACGCCGCCAGCAGTTCCTGCTAGCCATAATCCGTTTGATGAGGACACTCTGGATGAGTTTGATGACCCCTACGGGCCTGGAACCTCGTCAAACCTGCCTTCTGGCGTCACATATGGTAATGGTTATGGCGACCAGGTTCACAGCAATGGCAGCTTTCTCAACCCCATGGACTCGAACAACTACTACGGCGGCAACTACAATGAGTCGGATCCGTACCTTGGCGGTGTAGGCGTCGGTGGAGCCGAGGCAGATCGCGACTTCTTCAATGTTGATTCGCCCGATCCCCACGGCCGTCAGGCAACAGCGCGCCAGTATGGCCAGCCCTCGCGAGGTCTTTCGGGTATCTACAACAATGTCAAGGCGCGTTTGGGCGGTAACGCAACGTACACTGAAATGGACCTGCCATTGACGGAGAATGCGGCCGGATTCGACAGCAGCAGGCGCCAGCAGCCTGCTGCTTCTACGGCCATTTTCGACAACGATGCAGACGAAGACTCGGGATCTGGGCCCGACTTTGACATCCGCAGATTCTACCGCAAGCTTGTTGGTAAGAAGGAGATTGACCCGCAGTCATTGGGCCCCAGAGTCATCACGCTCAATGATCCACCAGCAAACAGACTCGGCTACAAGGACAACCACATCAGTACGACAAAGTACAATCTGTTCACATTTATGCCCAAGTTCCTGTTCGAACAATTCTCAAAGTATGCGAACCTCTTCTTCCTGTGTACCTCTGCAATCCAACAGGTGCCTAATGTGACGCCGACAAATCGTTACACGACCATCGGTACTCTCTTTGTGGTCCTCTGTGTGTCGGCTGTCAAGGAACTCATCGAGGATATCAAGCGGTCCACTGCCGATAAGGAACTAAACAACTCAAAAGTCGAAGTGCTGGATGCTTCGGGCCAGTTTGAGGTGCGTCGCTGGATCAAGGTCCAGGTCGGTGACATTCTACGCGTCAAATCAGAGGAGCCCTTCCCCGCAGATCTCGTTCTTCTGGCGTCCTCGGAACCCGAGGGCCTTTGCTACATTGAGACGGCAAACCTCGATGGTGAAACAAACCTCAAAATCAAACAGGCCCTGCCTGAGACCTCAGAGCTCGTGTCAGTCGAGGCCATGGCTGCTCTTCGCGGTAAGGTCATGTCGGAACAGCCCAACAGCAGTCTCTACACCTACGAGGCTACTCTCGACCTCGAGGGTGCTCCAAAAGCTTCATTGTCACCTGACCAGATGCTTCTGCGAGGTGCGACTCTTCGTAACACCCCCTGGGTGTATGGAGTTGTCGTCTTCACTGGTCACGAGACAAAACTAATGCGAAACGCAACCGCTACACCAATTAAGCGAACCGCAGTGGAGCACATGATCAACCTTCAGATTCTGTTCCTTTTTAGCATTCTTCTCATTCTCGCCATTGTTTCCAGTGCCGGTAATGTTATCAAAATCCATCAGTCCGCCTCTTCGCAGTGGTACCTGCGTCTTGGGGGCACTTCCCTCGTCAAGCAGTTCTTTCAGGATCTGCTCACATACTGGATTCTGTTCTCTAATTTGGTGCCCATCAGGTGAGTATCACACTCCTAGATCGCTTTCTCTTTGCTAACCCAGTTTGTTCGTCACGGTCGAAGTCATCAAGTTCTACCAGGCGTATCTTATCAGTTCTGATCTGGATATGTATTACAAGGAGACAGATACCCCCGCAGTTTGCCGGACATCGAGTCTTGTCGAGGAACTCGGCCAAATCGAGTACATATTTTCTGACAAGACGGGAACTTTGACCCGCAATATCATGGAGTTCAAGAACTGCTCCATTGCTGGCCGTTGCTATGCAACTGATATCCCCGAAGATCGTAAACTGACTGTCGTGGACGGTGTTGAGGTCGGTTATCGTGATTTGGATGCTCTTCGTGCCGACATGGACGATCCCGAGATGGGCCAGATCGTCCAGGAGTTCTTCACTCTACTTGCATCGTGCCACACTGTGATTCCAGAGGTGAAGGATGACGGCAAGATCAAGTACCAGGCTGCTTCTCCTGATGAGGGGGCGCTTGTCGATGGTGCGGCATCTGTTGGTTTCCGATTCATTGTACGACGACCAAAATCAATAACTGTTGACATTCGTGGAAACGACTATCAGTACGAGCTGCTCAACATCTGCGAATTCAACTCGACGCGAAAGCGCATGTCGGCTATTTTCAGATGCCCTGATGGAAAGATTCGTCTATACTGCAAGGGCGCTGATACTGTTATCCTGGAGAGATTGTCAGAGGGAAATCCTTATATTCCAGCAACAATGTCCCATCTAGAGGAGTTTGCTGGCGACGGTCTACGTACTCTTTGCCTGGCCATGAGGGTGGTTCCAGAGGAGGAATACAACGAATGGTCCACCATCTATGAAGAGGCTGCGACGACTCTGAACAACCGAGCTCAGAGACTTGACGAGGCTGCTGAGATGATCGAGCACGACATGTTCCTTCTGGGTGCTACTGCAATTGAGGACAAGCTTCAGGATGGTGTTCCTGAGACTATTCACACACTCCAGGATGCTGGAATCAAGATCTGGGTACTCACCGGTGACAGACAAGAGACTGCTATAAACATTGGCATGAGTTGTAAGCTTCTGAGCGAAGACATGAATCTCCTTATTGTCAACGAAGAGAACTTGGAAGATACGAAGAAGAATATCGAGAAGAAGCTGGAAGCTATCACAAGTGGCCAGGTTTCGACAGCTGAATACGACACCTTAGCTCTCGTCATTGACGGAAAGTCTCTCGGCTTCGCACTTGAAAAGGGTCTTGATGTGACCTTCCTAGATCTGGCGGTGCGGTGTAAGGCGGTAATCTGCTGCCGAGTATCGCCACTGCAGAAGGCCCTTGTCGTTCGACTCGTCAAACGGCACAAAAAATCATTGTTGTTGGCCATTGGAGATGGAGCTAACGATGTTTCCATGATCCAGGCAGCACATGTCGGAGTCGGCATTAGTGGAATGGAGGGCATGCAGGCTGCTCGAAGTGCTGATGTGTCCATTGGCCAGTTCCGCTACTTGCGCAAGCTATTACTTGTCCACGGTGCGTGGAGCTACCACCGACTCAGTCGAGCCATTCTCTATTCGTTCTACAAGAACATTGCGCTGTATATGACCCAGTTTTGGTATGTGTTCTCCAATGGATTCTCGGGAGAGTCCATTTACGAGTCGTGGACCATTACATTTTACAACGTCATTTGCACAGTGTTGCCCCCGTTTATCCTCGGAATCTTTGACCAGTTTATCTCGGCACGTTTGCTTGACAGATATCCCCAGTTGTACCAGCTCGGTCAGCGAAGCGCCTTCCTTAACGTTCGCCACTTCTGGGAGTGGGTCATCAACGGTTTCTACCATTCTGTTATTTTGTATGTCGGATCCGTCTTTGCTTACAAATACGGCCAGAGCCTGTCGACTGGTGAAATTGCCGACCACTGGACTTGGGGTACTGCTCTATTCACTTCGTGTGTTTTGACGGCACTCGGCAAGGCTGCACTTGTTACCAATATGTGGAATAAGTACACCGTTGTGGCTATCATTGGCTCGTTCTTTGCCTGGTTGGGCTTTTTCCCTGCGTATGCGACTATTGCTCCTCTGGTGAATGTTTCTGACGAGTATCGCGGCGTGCTTCCCCATCTCTATCCGAGCGTTGCATTTTGGGCTACTGTTATCATTCTTCCCTGTCTGTGTCTCATTCGTGACTTCTCTTGGAAGTACTACAGACGCATGTACAAGCCTGAGACGTACCACTATGTGCAAGAGATCCAAAAGTACAACATCGCGGACTACCGCCCACGCATGGAACAATTCCAGAAGGCTATCCGCAAGGTCCGCCAGGTACAGCGAATGCGCAAACAGCGTGGATTTGCCTTCTCCCAGGCCGACGAGAATGGACGTGCTACTCAGGTGGTGCGTGCCTACGACACGACACAATCGCGTGGTGTGTATGGCGAGATGAAGGGAGCAGCAGCTACTGCACCAACGAACCAATTTATCTAACCGATGCAAGGAGAAGGCAGTGTGACTCTGCACTGGTTATCCCGAGTCTGTTCATAACAAAATGTGAGAATGCATTAAACCGAGTAGCAAGGCATGGAATCTAGTGATCATCTAATGGTTGTCATTGTAGATGCTGGACACCACGTATTATTTTTATACTTTTTGATGGAGGTAAATTACAGGCTGTTGTGATCAAAGTCACTGTGGTTGAACCGTCGGCTTCCACCACCGCCAATGTAATCGCCAACAACCTGGCCAGCGCCCTTGAGTTGGTACTGGTATGACATGAGACCGTCGAGACCAACGGGGCCCCGAGCATGAAGCTTATTGGTGCTGACGCCAACCTCGGTTCCAAAACCGTAGCGGAAACCGTCGGCGAAACGAGTGCTGGCGTTCCAATAAACACCGGCCGAGTCGACGCCGCGAAGGAACTTGTTCGCGACGTCTTCTGACGGCGTGATGATGGCGTCAGTGTGGTGGGAGCCGTGCTCATTGATGTGGACAATGGCATCTTCAACAGACGGAACTGCCTTGACAGCAATGGTTAGTGAGAGGAACTCCTTATCAAAGTCCTCGGGCGTAGCCTCGACGAGCAGGGGAGAAGGAGAGATGGTCGCGGCCGAATCGCCCGACACGGCAGCGAGAACTTCGGGAGCAGCCTTGATTTTGACGCCAGCATCAATAAGTTCTTGCAGAATTACGGCCAGCGTGTTGTAGCCGTCGCCCGTGAGAAGCTTCGTACTGACAAGCAGCGTCTCGACGGCGTTGCAGCCAGCAGGGTAGTTGATTTTGGCGTCAACAACGACACGAGCAGCCATGGACGCATCCGCGTCGCTGTGCACGTATATTGAGCAGATACCGTCGGCGTGGCCAAGCACGGGGATGCGGGTGTTGGCCTTGATGTGACGCACAAGCTCGTTGCTTCCGCGGGGGATGACCAAGTCGATGTCACGGTCCTGGCGAAGCAGCTCGCCGACCTGGTCCCGCGAGCTGACGAGATGGATGGCGTCGGCGGGGATGGCCGTTTTGCCGAGCGCCTTGCGAACGGCAGCCGACATGGCAGCAAATGTGTTGTATGACTCTTTGCCGCCCTTGAGAATAGCAGCATTGCCCGACTTAAGGGCCAGAGCAGTGATGTTTGCAATGACTTCGGGACGAGCCTCAAAGATAACGAGAAGAACACCAATGGGACACGAAACCCGGTACAGGTCGAGGTTGTCGTCAAGATGGCGGGCCAGCGAGATCTTTCCAACGGGGTCTTCTAGAGCACAGACGTCGAGAATGCCCTGGAGCATGCCGTCGTACTTGTCGCCCTTGGCCAAATCAAGTCGGCGAATGAGCGATTCAGGAAGGTCTGCCTTCTCTGCCAGTTCGAGGTCGAGCTTGTTGGCCTGGATGATCTCGTCTTTACTGTCGCGCAGCGAATCATGGATTACCTTTAGAGCAGAGGTGCGCTTGTCGTTGGACAGCGTCTTGAGCACGTTGGCAGCGCGGCGGGCCGACCGCGCGATCTCCTCGGCCATTTCTGACAGGCTAATAATCCGTGGAAGCTACAAATGAGTTGATATGGAGAAAAGACAACCGCATGAGCGCCAAATTTGATGCGTCATTGCGACATGGCATGCCTATATATGGGTTGGGGTAGATAATTTCATGGTCGCTGCGAGTTGAACAGTTAGGAAGTTAACTCGACATTGACATGGACGAGCGTCGGCCGAACCCGCCAGGCTGGGTGCCTCCAAAGGCGCCGTACAATCCGTATGACCCCACGGACGTGCGCCCGCCTCAGGGATACCCTTCGGAGTTCAAAACGCCTGGTAAACCGAGCTCTTGGTCGGTGATCCCGAATGAACCTACAAACTACCGCCAGGTCAAAGAGACGCTGAAAAAGCTGCAGTACGTGCCTCGACCACTGAGCCAGCTGTATCCGGGCCAGTACAAAGTGCTCCGGCGCACGGAAACGTCCAAGTTCCGGTCCGGCGTCAAGTTTGCGTCCACTACTCTCAGTGCAGGTGAGTCCTACGATGCGATCTACGAATCCCCGTTATACCTCTCCATCCTCCTCGACCTCTGTCTAACCTAGGCCTCATTATTGGCATTGTCTTCTTTTATCGCTGGAACGACGGATACGACCACGTTTTCTCGACTCCATACAGATGGCAGCTAAGAGCACGAGACTACCTGTTTGGTAACCTGAGTCCGCAACAGAAGGCGGATCTGAAGAGCAAGAAGCGAAGCACCGTCAAGGTTGCTCCCGACACGGCCGTTGTGCCGCCCGAGGGCCTTGAGGATACAGTCGTTATGCAACGAGCGCGCAGATACCACTTGATTGAGGCCGAGCGAATCAGACAGGAGCGCGAAGAGGCGATTCTTCGCGCCGTCGACATTGCCGAGGCGGAGCTGGCATCGGGAACACAACAACCCAAGCGCAAGAAGTGGCTCGGCATATTTTAGTAATTTATTGTACATAGAATGGGCGATTTTGGTGGATCACCTCGTCGTCTAAATCACCTGGCTGCAGCCGCGCTTATCATATGGATGCCGACTTCCCCAACTACACTTACCGTCCTCCGATCTGAATGTCGGTCCTACTTCCATACAATGGCGAGCAGGAGAACGCGCAGATCGCGCTGTTGCGAGCAGTGTCTCTTCAGCATGGCGATGCGGAGTTTTTAAGCCAGCTTGTTGAGGCGCTGACGGAGTTCGACTTGCCATCGTCGCTCGTGGATGCCATTCTCGCAGGACCACAGCCTCCCGTGTATACGATACCGTGGATAATTGCGTTGTAGGTGACGTGAACGAGAGTTTGAACAATTCTGACCCAGAAACACCTATTTAAAGCGAGGAAAGCGGTTGTTACCGAGAAATATCAGCCAGATCTGCGTGCTGCTCTCCAACATCGACATCGCCCAGGCCATAGTTGCTGGAGAGCATTGTAAGTGACAGACGTACAAGAAAGACGCAGATGAGCTGAGCGTTTGTCGAGAAATTGAAGCCGAGAAGCTGAAGACCATACTGCAATATTGACTGGAATACTGCTGTGTACAGCATTAAAGCACTACTGGCTCCTCTGCTCTACCTGCTCTGTCATGCTGCTCTTCCACCTGCTCTACCACCCCACATGCCAATTGACTAACACAGTCTCGCGATTCTGCTCGGGTCTCATCCACCGAATGCACGTCTCTACTGAACTGGTAGGTTCCTCGGTACATCACCATTAAAACTAACACAGGCAATTCCCATTGCACGAGCTTTGTCCAAGGCATCGCGGGCGCTTGATACAGCATCAGCGACAGATATGAGTGACCTCACACCCCTTCATGCTGCGCTCGTGTACTATGCCTTTGCTTCGAAACGCTTCTCGACAGCTTACATACTCGACCGCCAGTTTTCGCGCGTCAACCCAAATGTATGTCTACCAGACTCCATGAACTACCTCCCATGAATGCTAACTGAGACTCCAATGTGCAAAATGGACATTGCGCTGTTCCACTATTACGGTGCCCAGATCTATATTGCCTACCACGACTGGGAAAGAGCCTACGAGTTCCTCACAATAGTAAGTGTTCCGCATTGCCAACTACTTCCCTAACACAGGCAATGACAATTCGGCTCCCAGGGGAAATGAACATTGCCATTGAGGCGTACAAAAAGTGGACGGCAGTTGGCGTCATATGCCGGCAACAGACCATTGCGCTGCCAGGGCTCGTGGGTCTCGAGCTGCAGCAGCAGCTGCGTATAGCGGCAAGCGTGTACACGAAGCTGTTTGCGCTGTTCAAGAGTTCTGGAACAGACTTCAAGTACATTGAGTCGACCCTCGCTGCAAACCGGCAGAAGCTCATTGCGGACGGTAATCTGGAACTTGCCGAGACGGCACTGCGTGAATTTCGCCAGCAGGTCGACGTCGGTCAGCAGGCGCGCGTGTTTTCGACGGTCGATGTCGAGACTCTGTATTCAACGGGCAGCCCAACCAAACTGAGTCTCGCTACCTCATCGCAAAAGCTGGCCAGAGATGTCATGAAGGGCAAGTTCGTGGACGCGTTTGATGTGCTCGAGAGTACCAAGGGCGTGTTTCTGAGAGCTCGCGAGATCGATGACAAGATCAATGTGCAGACGATAGCGGTCAAGCAGCAGCTCGAGGCCGTGATTCAGCACAACCAGAAGCTTGATTCGTCGCTCGAAACGTTTGTCGTGGATGGCGAGTATCGGTCGCAGGTTAGCAAGCTGGCTGAAAAGCTTCGAACCAATGTTCAGAATACGGTATGGTCTGATATGCCAATGCTCAAGCAATCGCCGGCCAAGCGCCTACGTGGAGGGCTTGATGAGGAGCTGGATATGGACGAGTTTGACTCGAATCCAGCTATGATCAGTGATGAAGAGTAGCCATAGTGGCGGTAGCCACCGAGTGGCTTTAATGATCAGATGAAGAGTAGCCAGTGGCTTTAAGTGGTACTGCGTACCTATTTACATAATGCATATTTACATGGAGCTGTCTAGTCAGGCTTCCGAATCAGCCCTGGCTTGATGCCTAGCTGCTTGATTCTGACTTCGTAACTGCCTTCGTAACTGAATTTGTTGGCTTCGTGTCTGGCTTTGTATCCGAATCTGTTGGCTTCGTGGCTGACATTGCCTCTGGCTTCTTGGCGTCTTCTGGTAGACCGAGGTTCTTCCAGTCGTCCTGGTCCATGAGATCACTGCGTTAGATGATCCAGGTATCCACTACAGCTCCACTTACTGGTCCATACGGCACTTGAGGTAGCTCTTAGCCAGCATACGACATCCAGGCGCGTTGGTTCCCTTGACGAGCTTGAGGCACTCGAGGTACTGCGTCATGACATGTGAGCACTCCTTGTCGTGGTCGAGCGGGAAGGAGCCTCGCTGTGGCGGAGTTGGCCGCCAGGAGCCACCGACGACACCTGAGTTAGCACGAAGAGCAAGATCGATACCGAATAAAGCAAGATATCTTCGTTCACTTACCAGGAGCTGTAGCTGCCGACATTGTAGATGAAGAGTTCACGATAGAAAATAGCCGTGCCATATATATCAATGTGAGCTGACAACTGACTACTTGTACTAACCTACACAGCGACAACTATGACTGGTATTCTACTGACCTACCGCTGTGATCTCTACCATTCTACATCTGCTGGCTAGATCTTTCACCTTAAACTCATAATTCATTAATAAATAGAGGCTCAACGGCCCGACTCGACATACGACAGTCGTCCTTCGGCGACATGCAGACGCTCTTCGAGAACACGCACACGCGCCTCCAGCATGCGCACCAAGTTATACATACTTTCATCGCCTTCCTTGGCAGGACCAGCGGTGTTCTGCGGCGGCTGAGTGTGTGCCTGAGGAGAATGCGACGGTGTCTGGTGGATCTGTGGCTGAGGCTGCTGAGACTGAGGCTGTGGCTGAGAGAGTCTCGACTGGCCGTACATCTGCTGCTGCACGTATGGCATGCGACCGGAGATGGGCAGAGGAAGTGCCAGCGTGTCGACCATGAGGGCCTTGTTCTGCGAGAGCGAGGGTCGTGATGACAGACCACTGGTTGGAGTAGCGACGGGACTTGATGCAGCACTGCTGGCAGGAGCACTGCTGGCAGGAGCACTCGACGCAGGTCTGAAGCTCTGCTCAGAGTGCTGCTCGATGATTCGAGGCTCAAAACGCGGCCCAATCAGCGTCGGGCGCGTGAGGGCCAAGTTTGTGGCATCGATCAATGGGAACAAAGGGCCGTCAGGCTTCTTGCCTGGCTCGTCGCCTTCTCCCTGTTTCTCGTCAAGCGCAAGCGACACGACACCGCCCGAGCACGGACCCGACGACTTGACGTGACGCACGAGGGCGTCTCCGCGAGCAAACCGGCGTCCGCAGTGCTTGCACACATATGGCTTTTCGCCTGTGTGTAGCTTCAGATGACGCTTGAGGTCGTGGAGGCGGCGGAACTTGGACGAGCACGTCTCACACGTGAATGGCCGCTCGTACGAGTGCGTGAGCAGGTGTGATTTGAGGTTGTGGTTGCGCGTGTAGGTCTGAGGGCAGTACGGACACTGGTGTCGGCCGGCGCGGTCCGATGAAGACGAGCTGTTGCTGTCGTCAGAATGCGCGGGCGATGGGGGGTTAGTCGGGGAGCCCGCGTCGGTTGCAGCGTCGGCCCCAGCAGGTGCTAGAGGCGCCAGGGCTGGCCTCAAAGTGTGTACATCGTCAGATTTGGCCATAGCTGCACCAGTAACAGCAGCAGCGTCGAGCGGAGGCGAAGGTCGAGGAGGCGAGCGGATATCTGACTCGCCCGCCCGTATACCCATGACAGCGCTGGCTGTGCTACTCATGAGTGGCACACAGTGGCACGCAGTGAGCGTCGTATAGGTCGTTTAGAGGGCTGCACAGCCGTTTGGCAAACAAATTTCACGTCTATCGCGTCCAGTCGTTATGAGGCAGTGTTCCAGGCTGTTGAAGCAGGAGACAGAGTGGTGGGATTCAAGTGGGCCGCCGTTGAGACGGGTGACAAAGTGTCGAAACGGTGTAAAGTCGCGTTAGGGGGGGCTAGTGACTTTTATATCCTTTTTGTTGCAGCTGGCCAATGAGCCAGCCCCAAGCAGCTGTGGCGTATTCTTACGCCACGTCACGTGAGAGTGCGCCACCAGCGAAGTTGTGGCTTGCCCATTGTAGCGCCGCGCCGGCCCGGGGCGGTGCTAGCACGTCAATCGGAGGCCGCATGCCGGCACGACGTGCCGTGGCATCACCCATGACACGTCGTAGATTCCGCCATGGCAGCCGCTCCGAGGATTTGGAGTTTAAGCGATGAAGCCGGTTTAGTGCCGTGATTTTGCTCTTCTGTCTCTCATCTGCCCTTTTATCCCACCAACGTGCATACTCGGGGTTAATAGCTGCAGACTGATAACGACACGCTAGACACATGCACAGGCAGACCTGACCAATTCCGGGTCATATCGCGTGTTTGACCAGAACAGCAGCGAGTTAGCACACTAGTAGCTGTGAATTCTAAATTGTAGTGAATTTGGAGCTATGTAGAGCAGAGACAAGCCACAGCTCTTACATTGAAGAGACAGACGGTTAACAGGCCTGTCATTGTACGCCAGGAATAGCTGTAGCGAGAAGATGATCAGATGCAGAACTTACGAACAAGGCGAGATGCAGTGCCATAGATAGCTGTATACGAACCGAGCCTGCTAGTATAGTGTGTTATCTCGGATATCGAGACCGAGGCTGTCAGCGTTGCTTTTTATGCAGGGACAGTAGCACGGCTACCCAGTGGCTCGAGAACCGGCTTTAGCCACGGTCTTCTCCGGTCAGCAAGTCATCGCAAGTCAGCACAGGAGTATCAGTACGGGCGATATATATTAGAATGAATACAGCTAGTATAATAGTTATTAGAACTGCAATTGACAAAACTCTCGTGTGGTTGTTTAGCGCTGCCAATGCATACCTTCGTCTGTTGGAGTAGTTAACTAAAGTTAACCAGAGTATCCAACGTACTAAGTAATCACAGGACAGCAGAAGCTCCATATAAGTAGGATGAATACATTTAGAACTCACTCATGACGTCTTCGTACTATCATCTCATTCTCCTCGACTACACATGCAGCCCCAGAAGCAATGTGCCTTACAGCTGCTTGAACAGGAGCACACTTTCAGAATGGAACTCAACAATGGTTCATTTCCTTCCATTCCGTTACATTCCTTCTCTGTTTCTCTAGTGACTCCGGGTACTCGTCTCATCGCGTTCTCTGCTGACAGATCAGGCACTACCCCTGACTTGAGTCGCCATCCCGGGTAACGCCCTGCGTATCTCACAGTTCTTTACACCACTTTTGTATCCTGCAGCGAGCGCATCGACTCTGAGCGACTTTACCTTTGGACGAGTTGTGCACACACTTGTACTACTCCGCGTGATCCTTATTGTTTGAGAGGTGTCCGAGGGAGTGTGGTGTTCTGGACCTGTGATTGCTATCCATTTCGTACATCACTCGGCCGTACGATTGGCCCTTTCCTTGACAGTCAACCCGCCGACAGACTTGTTTCTCTGCATCGTTACTAACTGGGTAATTCGGATCATTCATCGACATTCGCCCTGTGAACTACGTCTCTGTTTCCCTGTCGTTGTCACCTCACTTTTCTCTTCGTCTACTTTCGCCCTCAAGTGCCATGTCAGGCGGGGTACAGGGCCACGATCCGCTACAGGACCATGATCTGCTCCACAAGGCGTTCGGAGACGCACCAGACGTGTCGACAGTCGTCCTCCGTGTCAAACCCGACCCAAGATCTCCGTCGCCTGGAGCAAGACCTACCATATGGCACGACTATGCCTTGCAACTCGAGCAGCAGGGTAAGTAATCTGGTGAACTCAGGGGGTCCTCGAGTCAAGAGAGCTGACCGCTGAGGTTGGCTATTGTGGAGTTGCGTACTAACCTAGAACTGAACAAGTCGCCTCGAAATGATCCCGATAACGCTGCACCACGCCTATCGGCCTGGGACCGCTCGATGGTGTCGCCTATCAACCTCCTCACATCAACTTTCGACTATAGACTGTGTCCGCACTGTAAACGACCTTTTCTCACAAAGGCATTGCCACATCATATCAAACTCATGTGCACGAAGAACCCTGCCAATGCGCCTCGAGCCCTCTCAACACCTGCCAAGCGCCAGAGATCAGATAGCTTCAGTGATGCCTCGATTGTCGACGAGGAGTCAACTCCAGACGTTCCCAAGAAGCGCAAGTACGTCAAGAAGCAGAAGCTGGCTCTGGCAGATGCAAATGACTCGGCAGATCTGTCGAGCCCAGAGAAGAAGGCCCGAAAGAGCAAAAAGGAGAAGCTGCCCAAATCAACCGCAAAGACGAAGGGCCCTGTCGACGTCGAGAAGCAATGCGGAGTACCGCTACCTGGAGGGGGCCTTTGTGCCCGTTCATTGACCTGCAAGACGCATTCAATGGGTGCCAAGCGTGCCGTGCAAGGTCGTTCTGCTCCTTACGATATCCTGTTGACGCAGTACCAGCGTAAGAACCAGGTCAAACTTGCATCCCTCAGCACTGCCCAACAGCTTGCTGATGAGAATGAGGCTCTAGGGGGCTATACTCCGCTGAATCCCGACGAGGAGGTCCAGCAGGTGCTCGAGGGTGTGCGCTTTGTCTATGCGACGCCGCTTGAACGCAAAGTCGTGTTCCCCACCCGCCTCAAGAGCCAGTTTTTTCGCATGCGCGAGATGTTTGCCAATGCCTTGCTTCCCAAGGTGTCCGGTCCATCTGGAATTGGCCGCATTATTGGACGCGCAAACGCTTTTCACCCGGACAACCCAAGTAATCTACAGTTCTTACGTCCTCCTGCTCTCCAGCGTCAGGCATACTTGCAACAGCTTCGTCAGCAGCAGCAGCAGCAGCAACAACAGCAACAGCCTCCGTTTCAGTCATCACCGCAGACCCAGCCCACCCAGCAACAGCAGGAACAGTTGTCGATACTCCGTCAGCAGCAGTTGGCCCAGGCTCAGGCCAGACGGGGATAGTTGCTAGTTTCGCCTACCTGCCTAACTGTCATCCAGCCAAATTTCATCGTGGCTCGACCTTGGCGCTAGCCTATTTATTCATTACCTCGCTTTGCGAATTCAGCATTGCGTAGACCTCATTTCTGAGGCTGCAGCATCTTAAATAGCATGACTATCAGAATGACAAACATAGTCACTAGAATGGCTTTCACCCATGTCACAACTCGGTCCAGCTCTGACACGTCCTGGCGCTCGACCTCGATAGTTCTCTGGGCTTCTGCCTCAAACTCCTTGACCATATTCTCAACCGAGAACTTTTGCTCCACACGCGTCTTCGCCGCATCGGCCATCTTTGCATGCTCTTCAGGAGTCATCTCATATAACACGCGAGTCACAACCTTTGCCCATTCACTCACATCCGAGGGCCGGTTCCAGCCCGTCGTGCCGTCGGCAATCGTCTCGAGGGGACCTCCGTTATCTGTAGCGAGGGGCGGAACTCCCGCCATCATTGCCTCGATCGGAACAATGCCGAAATGCTCATTAGACGGTGTGTACAACAACAGGCGTGAAGCCTTTAGCAGAGTATTCTTAGTGATCCCCGATATCGAAGGGAGGAATACGACTTGGCTGGTTGCAGGGATCTCGTACTTGTCTTTCGGGAACAGAGTGGTGTTCGCCAGTTTGAGCGTATCGCTCAGATGCTGAAGATCAGCAAGATACTCGATATTCTCGGCCACGCGAGGATCGTATCCTCCTGTAACAAACAGCACTGCAGTTTTGTCTGAAGCGTGGCTCTGAACAGCTGCTGCGAATGAGCGCAAAGCGAGCTCAATATTTTTCTTTCGCTCAAAGCGATTAATTGACAGAACCACGTTTCGGCGCGAAATCTGTGATAATAGATCTTTGTCCACTACAAGGTTCGCGGCCTGCTTGGTGTCCACACCAGGATACACCACGTCGGGCACGCGGTTGATTCCTGGAATCGTCTTCTCGAATACTGACTGCGTGAACTTGCTGTTGACGACAATCACATCTGCCATACGAGTGGTCCACGCCTCGAGCCAGTCAAAGGGTATCCGATACAGCTTCTTGATCAGTGACGTGCGCTGAGTCAGGAGCTGATCAGGAAAATGTCCGTAAAAGAGAATTCGTCCCCGGAGATTTAGGCGCAACAGCGGGATACACGTAGACAGCTGGTCCACGATTATGACATCGTAGCTGTCTGCATCTGGCCGGTTCGTCAACTCAACGCAGAGGTGGATCTGTCGTAGAATAGCACACAGAATGGCGAAACGGCCAGCAATCTTGGTTGGAACGACCGAGTTGCCCTCGACGACAACCTTCAGAGTACCTCGAATTAGATCCTTGTTGAAAACAGAAAACCTCATAACATACCGTCCTTTGTCTCGTCAAAACAATGAGATTTGTCGTGATGCGACGTGTGGACAATCACTTCGTGTCCGAGAGATTGAAGCCCAACGGCTGCATCGACAACCAAGCGCTCAGCGCCCCCTAAGTTAGCATGAACTCAAAACTCAGCACGAAGCATGAAAATGGCCTCCGCTTAACGTAATTCTTACCAATGCCCAGATCAGGATGGATAAAGGCGATTTTCATATCTGGTAGAACGTCGTATACGTAAAGCACGAACGCGAAATGCAGCCGTAGAGTTTGTCCGAGCGTCACGTGATGCACATGGTGATATCAGGAATCAGCAACTCAGGAAGCGAGGACTTGGGCATTGAGAGCTAAAATATATACACTGGAGATACTGAACGATAAATGCCTTCGAGGTAGGTGACTGTAGCATTACGAACTCTTTCTTCTGAAAAAGACATCCCGCAACAGATCCTTCACGCCGTAGTAATTCCTGGGGTCTTCCTGGTAGACTTGGGCTTGGCGGTGCAGCTGGTCACGCGCAACGGCTGCGGGTTCACGAGCATCGACAATGGTTTCTGATGGCACAAGAAATCGCTTTACAGCTGCGGGAAGTTCCGGTGCCACGGCCTTGAAAGCTGATTCCAGCTCAGCGTCAAGTTCGAGATAACCCTTCCTGGCTGATCCCGGTGCCTGGAGGTTGTAGCCGCGAATGGTGCTGTTAAGATCCGCTACAAGAAGTTCATGGTAAGATCTGTGTTCCTTTTCCCATTCAGCATCTCGAAGGCCCTTTCTCCCCGAGGCTTCTTTGTCTGCACAAGCCTTTGCTTGTGCAACTGCTCTGTTAACATTGCGCTGGTCTGCAACCAGAATGAGAACAGCCCGAGACTGCCATTGATTCTTCAAGATGTTGCGGAAGTGCTCAATCTTTGTATTCAATTCCACTTGCTTTTGAATCCACGGAGGCGCTGCTCCTTGACGCTGGATGATTTTGTTCAAAAAATACTCCGTAGTGTCAATGTAGGGAGATGATAAGTGATGATCATGCTCGACTTTGTGACCTCTCGGGATGTCACGAAACTGTCCCCTGGCAATGGCATCGTCTATGCGTTGTGACGCGAGCGAGTTAATCGCCGCAAACGCGGATGGAATACCACTGGGCCCCAGCAAGCGCTCTTTGTACATTTCTTTGAATGAGGGACCACTTTCACTGTTCTCTTCCTTCTTCTTTGGAGTGGCTTCCGGGTCCGAATGCTTGCTAAGAGTGTAATCTAGTGATATCTCCCGCGCTGTCGCCAGGCGTTCGGATCGTGATTTAGGCCTCGAGAACTTCGGAGGAGCGACTGTTCCCGTTCGAAGAGGCTTGTGGCTGTCCTCAAGCATGCGAAGAACTGAATCGTGGAGGTTTTCCTGACCTGTCCATGGCTCTGCCTGGGCAATATCTCGCACTTGCTTTGGAGCTGACTCTGGAATGTGAGTATACTGGATATGCTTCTGATGCTCATACTCAAACTTGCTTCCTGCAAGCCTGTCATAAATCTCGTCGATGACTTCTCTCGTGTCTTCATCATCTGTTGCAGCGGTCCTATCTTCTGCCGACTTCTCGAAGTACACTTTTCCAGCTAAAGGATCATCTTTCAACGGTCGGGATTCTTCGGCGAGTTGAGCCAATCTCCGCTTCATGGCGCCTCCTTCATTGTGGAGACCATGGCACGAGTGAAGGTAACATATTGGACCTAAGCACCGTTGTCTGCCGCCTAGAATCCGAATCTGTCGCTTGCCACTTCTCACCAGCATCAACTTTTGCGATTGGCAAGCGAAACCTACGGGTATATCTTACTGGGTACGGGTTTCTGATAAGATAGAGAAGCTCTTTAATTGTGAGTTTCCATTTCTTCATGAACTGAAGAATGCCGAATACAAACGTGTCTTAGGTCAATCAACAATGCTATCAGCTCACATTACTTCTACTCTACTGTTACAGAGGCGGGCTTTTTGCGGTTGAATCGTGTATCCTCAGGGTTGAAACCACCTTCATCAGCTCCGTAGTTGGCCCAGTCTGGAGTGGGAGAGATGTAGTCCATAGGCGTGAAGGTCTTGTTGCCAGACTCCAACAGCTCGAAGAACTTATCGTAGTCAATAGCTGTGTGCCATTGTCCATCGATATTGAACTTCTTATGAGCGATCAGAATGCAGCAGCTATGGGCGTGCTCAGCAGCAACGTCATAGTCGAGACCCCGACTCTTGAGAACCTGATTAAGAGAGTCAACAAATGCCTTGACTTCTTCGTAGAAGGGCACATTCTGCATGGTCAGAGGGTTGCTCTTCGACGTTCCACAATAAGTCACACCCTTGACTTCAATGAAGCAAGGCTCTCCACGCTCTACCATATCGGCATAGCCCTCAACCTCGTCGATGTTGAAGTCTTTCACGAGCGTCAGTCGGAATACCGTTCGCTGAGTCTTTTTCTCGCGAAGAATGTCGAGGCACTTCTCCATGCGCTCCCAGAAATCTCGGTGCAGGGGGCGGTCAACCTTCTTGAGTGATTCTTTGTTGCTGGCATCAATGGACACATAGAGCTGCGTAACGCGATCCATGGCTGCTAGTTCGGCGGGATGCTGAGCATTGCATACGAGGAAACTGGAAATGTGTCTCTCGTGAAGCATTCCAACGAATTCGTTGATGTGAGGATAGAAAATTGGTTCACCCACAAGGGACAGCGCACAGTGGCGAACTGTGAATGCTTCAGCGAATCGAGATGCGACAACTCCAGGAACTCCTTTGAGCTGCTTGATCTTTTTGTAGTGACCCTCCAGAGCACCCTTCAGGATAACATCCGGTGGATCCACCTGCCAGCGCCAGGTTGTACCAACCGGGTTGGTTCCATGGCGCCAGCAGAAGACACATTTGTTGGAGCACGACAAACTGGGGGTCGTCTCCATGCACAGGTGACTCTTGATTCCGTAGAAGGAGTACTTGTAGCAGGATCCACGACCTCTCAGAGCCGATTTAGTCCAACGGCAGATCTTTACCCCTGAATGAGATCCAACAACTGTGTATCCCTGTTTCGTCAGGGATTTGTAGGTAGGGGAGTCTTTGGCCACCATCTCCTTGACCGTGGACTGCTCCTTGTTCGACTCCTTAGTTCGCTTGATAATGACGCCCATATCTTCGACATCAACCACGCTGGAATCCTCCTCTTCCCCGTCATCCTCATCATCTGAATCGGCGATATCAACAATTTCAGGGGCCGAGGGGTTCCGCAGAGTGTTCTCCAAGTGGGAGGTCCATTCCTGCAGCTTCTCATCCACGTCAGTTTTAATGCAGCCAGTGCCAAGCGGAAACACTCGACTAGCTCCTAGTTTTCCCAGAAGTTTGTCGACCTGCTTTGCTTGGTAGCAAAACTTGGACTCCTCAGGCCATCCCTCGCTATCTCCAAGGCCAAACACGGCGAACCCTGCCAGACCACTGAGGGGTCGAGAATCTAGACGGAAGTCCGTATACGACTCTTTGAGAGACTCGATGAAGAAGTCGAGAGGACTCTCGGTTTCGTACGACGGCACCACCATGAGGTAGATTGCGTTCTTGTGCTCCTTGGGCGAGACAAAGTAGGTATCGAGGTCTTCAACATAGTCGAGGTTGACGAGTTCTGGTTTCGTGGCGCAGGTGGAAATGGGAACCAAGAATTCGTGAAGCTTTCGGGCGTATCTCTCGGAAGAACCTGTCAGAGTAGAATACAGGATAATGATTTTCGAGTCGAGCGATGGAAGCGCATTCGACGCAGATTTTAGGGATTTGGACCCCACAAAACGCTTGGGGACCTTCGGAGAGGTCTTTTTACCGCTCGAAGCGTACGCCTGAGTGAAATCAACAGGCATAGGCGCACTGGGCGCCTTCACAGGCGACGGAGCCTTCTCTGCTGAAGCTGGGCTCAAAGCGCGTGCTGGCTTGACCTCAGCCAGCAGAGCAGACTGCTGCCTCCGGCGGACCAAGACGAGCCACGCCACGGTGACCGCTGCCAAAACGTACAGGCGGCAACTGTGCCATATCTCGAGAAGCAGCTCTGGTTGTTAGCCTAAACGGGCGCCCATCTAATCTAACTTACGCATCCTGAATAATAACCAAATCTGCCTCGAGCTCTGAATTCTATATTTTTTCACTTCGGCGCACCAGCCGCGCGTTCAGCCGTATTCCAATGACGAGAGTCCATAGTAAGCCAGAGCATGAAGCGTCTAGTACTAGAGCATGAAGTACAGTCTTTTTATTTAGTAGGATCAATTGGAGCTGAGCATAATACTGGGAAGACAGAGCAGGTGGTATGATTTTGGTAAAACAGAGAAGGTGGTTGTTTGCGAGACTTGCCTTTTGGTACTCGCTATAGGACTTAAGGTATCACCACTGTGGTGAAGTTATAAGAGGCTGAATGAAACGGAGGTCACATTCAGCCCATCAAACATTACGCGTGTGTACAAATGTCAGGCGATTGAAACTGACCCGAGGCTCATTGTACCGGCCAGGATCGGAGAGGGGAATCTGAATGGACCTCGGAGCCGAATGTTGGGTGGGCGCCAGCCGTGCAGGCGATAATGCATTATCGGAGAAACTGATGCGATACGATAATTAACCCGAGCCAGCATTCGAATCGAGATTTTGACCTCGGATGAGCTGGGCTCTGATAGAGTTCTAGATTTGCTCCCTAGGTTGTAAACAAGTTGTTAAACAATGTAATGAAATAGCAATCTATTGATGTATAGGGCTAAGTGGTGCGCAAGAAGTAAAGCAAGCACAATGCAGTCTAGTCCAGCTAGACAGGACGTCCGAGGTTCGGGTCCAGTAGATGAGGAAAAGCAGCAGATAGAAGTATCAAGAAAGTTCCAGCAGCCTGAGGCGGTGGAAAACAGTCCTGAGGCAGTCCTGAGCCTTAGGGGATGGAAAACCGATCGAACCAGTCGATCGGTGATGAGAAGGGGCGAGTCTCTTAGAGACCACCGCCCGAGCGGTCAACAGAGACCGAGTAGTCGCCAGGGAACTTCTTCAGCACGGGACGGTAGCACCACCAGCGAGCAGCGAGAACGCCGCCAACGACGCTGCCAACGGCAACTGGGGCCTTGACCATCCATGAGTATCGAGCAACAGCAGTGTACATTGTAGTTGTGAGAGAAAGTGTGTAATGTGATGAGGACAAATTCAAGGAACCGCAGGGGTCTTTATATTAACTGTCGTTATCTTTCCGCTATCCGTTTCCGTCACTGGAAGCCAATTCGGGATGAGATCGGAGATGCCATATGAGAAAAAGCAAGTGCAGGTACCGTACCTCGGAACAGGCAGGGTGTCGGGTGAGCAGTGTGGCAGTTTGTTCCGAGGCTGAATATGACGCGGGAGCAAACATGGAGAGGGGGCAGAAAAACGCGCAGGTGTCAGAAGTGGTTTTCAGCGCGGTTCAGTGTTCACCACCAAAGCAAATGGCCTCAAACGCCAAGCACGCGCGGCCCCTGTAGCCATGACGGCGAAGCGCATTTGCAGTAGGTTTTGTTTCCTGCAAGCGTTGAGTGACGTCACGGAACAAATCCGAAGGTTGGGGCTAGGGCCGGAAAAACTGCTCGAGCCGTGTGGGCCCCTGAACCTACGTTAGTGCCAGTGTAGCAGGTGCTAGTAAGAACGCGGGTATGAGTAGTTTAATGTAAAGTGGCTTGGTATTGTCATCTCACGGGTCTGCTGGTAACTTTTGGTGAGTGTCAGACGCCCCTTTGGTGCCGTGGACCGCCCATGGTACAACACTCGGCATTAAAAACACTCAAGTACTATGACGTCGGCGTGATGAACATCATACTATGAAACGGCGATTGCGGAAAGAGCGCCTGTACATCTGTAACGTATAGCTGAGATGAGGAGGCGCCAGCGATTAGCCTCGGCTGGGCGGTTGGAATGGTAGCTGGGGGGACGGGATCAAGAACTGTTTACTGACGTATACAAACAGAGAACGTTTAGGAGTTGACGTACTGAAACTATGGATCTGCTGGATTCCGATGGTATCCTGGCAGGGTTAGTTTTGGCTTACGAAGGTTGATGCATTCAAGGGTGCCAAGGTCGAGCCTCGGAAAGTGTATACAAGTTAGTGTCGTGGGTCTCATGTTTTTCTAGATTCAGGCTCATCTCTGGTTCGTTTTCAGGCCCCATTTGTGGTTCTCATTTTATGCGTGTAATTTGGGACTCTCATTTGTGGCCTCATTTGTAGCATTTGCGGCCTCGATTTTCGCGTCTCGTACCATTAGTGTCAGGTTGATGGGTGGCTCGCTTTCGGGAAGGACTACCGTCTTGACGGCCTCAAATCCGAACCGCCGATAAATATCCGAGTTCCAGTCACTGGAGCTTTCGAGGTAGCATTTTTGTTGGTTCTCGTCGGCCTGTGTTAGTGGTTGCTGCGGTGGTTTTGCAAAATACGCACCAGTCGCGTTATGCAGTCGATAAGCTTGCGCGAATAGCCCTTGCGTCGAGCAGACGGAAGTGTGCCGATGTACGTGAGGTACCAGCTGTTGGCATCGTCTTTTGCGCCAAGGCAGTCGAATTTGGAGCTGGCCAGCAGCGGCAGAAACTCGCGGAAGTACCGCCTTCTTCCGTTCCGGCCGAGCTTGTAGTACAGTCTCCACATGCCGCTCAGCAGCACCGTTCGCCAGCTGTCGAGACTGCTTCCGGGGCCCATCCATAGTGCCACTCCCTGGAAGTCGCTCACTGTGTACGCGCGGCCGTGGATGATGTGTGCGTCGACTATATGCCTAAACATGTCGATGTTGATCTGACGGCACTGATCCGTCGTCATGCCGTCGCCGACTGCGAAGTAGCGCACGACAAAGTCTTCGCCAAAGCATTCGGCCAGCACCTCGGCCGCCCGAGCGCTTTCGCTGGCCTTTACTAACCGCACATCGTCTGCCATTTGTGTGTAGAGACGCTGGCCTGAGCTTTGGCTCGTACTGGTACTTTTATGAGCCGTGGGAAAAATTTGGCAGCCGCGCGATGAAGTCAAGATCGGAAATTTCACCCTTCACATCACTAATGGACACCGAGCTCGCGCCACAGGTCGTCCACAATCTAGTCCACCAGCACCTCTGGACGGGTGTTCGGACGGATGTGGTTGATGCGTCTGGAACGAGCATCTCCATTTGTGTCGGAACTCCGCCCGAGAAGCTGCATCCCGACGACGAATCCATCACAACAGAATACTTGCTGCCAGCGCGAACCGAGAGCAAGTGGACAGTGAGCCAATGGGCTCAGGCGTTTGACGGTGTAAAGAAGTCTCAGAATCTCTTCGAGGAGCCTCGACGCCTCATCATGGCAATGGTCACGAGCGACTCGACGGTCGTATACTACTTCATCAACAACGGCCTAACCAAGCCCAAGCGCAATTAAAAGCGGGAAACCCGGATGGCCGTTTCCTGTATGGCCCTCTGAATGGCCCTGTGGACTGTGTACACCTCTGGATGCCTGCTACTGCGCATCCTACTGCATTCATCAATCATTTGCATTTAATAACTTATATAAGACCGTAATATGCTGGTCGTTTTGCTTCTCGTGTTGCTTACTGGGTTACTCGTGAGCGACAGAGTGGGCCCAGGCGTGCTCCTTGCTACCCCACATGATAGAAGACAGAGTGTCCTTGGCGTAGGCAGCAAACTCACCGGAGCCACCGAGGCTCAGAGGAACCTCAATGTCAGTGCCCTCGGGAGTGCGGATGGTGCCAACGGCAGCCACAAAGTAGGCGGTGCCGACGGCGAAGGCCTCGACGAGACGGCCCTCGGCAGAAGCCTTGGCAATATCGCCAATGGTGAACTCCTTCTCGACGACGTTGATGCCCTGAGGAGCGTACTTTTCGTTGAGCAGCTCAATGACCGAGCGACGCGTGACACCGGGAAGAATTACACCAGTTGACAGCGGGCACGTGAGAATCTCGGTGACGCCCTGCTCGTTCTTGATGGCAGCAAAGAAGTTGGCACCACCAGCCTCGGTGACAACGCCCGACTCGCCCATGAGCCACAGAACCTGGGTGTATCCGTTCGCGACGGCTTCACGGTTTGCCAGCAGAGTGGGGCCGTAGTTGGCACCGAGCTTGGCATAGCCGAAACCTCCCTTCCAGGCACGAATGTACTCGGGTGAAGACGAGAAAAGCTTCATGGGCTTGGTGTTGAGCTTGGGAAGCATCGAGGCCATGATCATGAACTTAGCCGCCGACGGGCTCTTGAGTCCGAGACCAGTGTCGGTTCCCATGACCATTGGTCGCAGGTAAATGAAGCCACCAGGAGCAATGAAGCGCGCCTCGAGCTCGACGTACTTCTCGAGCAGCGCCAGAGTCGCTTCGGGGTCGAGGTACGGCAGGCAAGCGCGCTGCGTCGAGTCGTTGAGTCGGCTGATGTTGTCGCGGGGACGGAACAAGTTGACAGTCTTGCCGTCCTCGGAGCGGTAGGCCTTCATTCCCTCGAAGCATGTCGTCGCGTAGTGGAGAACAGATGCCGTGGGGTCCATCAGGAGGGGACGGTACGCGTGAATGACAGGAGCAGCCCAGCCCTCCTCGATAGTCCAATCGGCCTCGAGGATGTAGTCGGTGTTCTGGTTGACGCGCAACTCATCGTGGCTCGCGAACTTGGTCGGGTTCGTGTTGGGCTCGATGATAAGACGGTCAGCGCTGAGTGGTGCCTGTGAAACAGTCATTTTGATGCAAATGTCGGATATAGTTAAAACTAAACTAATCTGATTTAGCGAGGGGCTTAAGACATCTTATACTGGGCAATTTTACCTTTAGTTTCTGTGGCCCAGGCACATTTTTTTGAGTCATGATTCGGACCCGCCTATAGCCGCGGGACGCGGCGTTTCAAATGCAAGCCGGCAACGTTTTTCGCTGATCGGCAATGCGATTCCCTGATGCGGCTTTAGCTCGGTGCTGTCGATGCCCACTTCACGCGGCCTCCGATAGCGACGCAACGACGCGAGTCAACGACGGAGCTGCACATTTCAGGTCTGGCACTCATCAGGATAATGGACAAAAAATCGCGGTAGATATTTGACAACGCGTGTGTGCTGAATAATCTGGCTTCGATCTGGCTGACCGAGTCTCGCTACACAATCAATGTGAAACCCAAGTGACTATTAGTTGCGATGTCCTTTAATCGTGCTGGTATCGGGTGTAGGGTGCATACTTCTGAAAGTTCGTGCCTGTCGTGTATATGTACGAACTGATAATTCAATTCAACTCCAGTCAATCTTTAAACAGGTTTCCCGTTGGACGGTAGTAGCAACAAATTGTACTTGTAAATGTCGTGAAAGTTGTTTGCCGGCATTTGAAATGGCTGTCGCACCGCAGATGATGGCTCTGCTATTTGACAGCTGAAAAGTCGTGTTCTCAACACGCCATCTAGTTCCTATTTTAGTGGGAAGCTTCACAACACTGATAACCAACAAAGTAGCTCAGCAATTGCGAAAGGAACAAAACATCAAACCTCAACCACGTTCCAAATACCCGGTCTGCATTTGAAATTTAGAGGCACGCTGGCCCGTGTAAGAACCCCTCTTCTCATTTGCTGCGTGGGGTACAGCTATTCGATCAAGTGGGTTCCCCGCACAACATACATGAGTAGCTATCCCCTTAGAGCCTGCAACGGGTATCGCCGTAAACGCGCTCGGTGTCTCGGATATCCAGTTGGCCAATTAGAACGAACTACGAACAACGCCAATACGAAACTCTCGCCTGGAAATTGAAACGCAATGTATAAAGAGGCGGATTGAAGCAATGTGGATAGTAAGGTGAGGACGATATAAACAACTAAATGGAGGTCACGTATCAAGAAGCCAATTAGAAGAATTAGGAGCATAGAAAGTAGAAATAAAATGAAGAGAATAGGAACGAAAAATAAGAAAAAGAATAGAGCTACAGCGATCAGACTCTCATGGAACGCTGCACGTCTCGTGAGAAGATTTCCACTCTAGGGTGAACCCCGCTACTGACCGTGGGGTACATGGGAAAAGCATTCTAGCAAGGATTTACGTACTGTGAACTGCTGGGCTTGAGGGTGGGGGTCAGATGCGGTTCCCTGGAGCGGAGTGGACACGAAGGTGGGGAACCCCGCTAAACATGTGGATTACCGCTCGACGCAGTAGCGCCATTGAGGCCAGACTATTGGCTACGTCAGCACCGGCATTTTATTCAATTGAAGGTAAGAGTTTTCCGTACGAGAAGTCGGCTTTAGGACCTGTGAAAAAGAGCTTGCATTTTGCCATGCACGACGATTAGGCATCGACCGCCCATATAGCTTACTGTACCGAGATCCGCAATGCAGTGCAGGGTCGGAATGTGAAATGACGGTGCAACTAACAGACAGTATACTGCGGGTAAAATTACCGAATTAATTTAGTGGAACCCATTGATTGGCACTCCCTCGGCCGCGTGCATTCCTAGCTTCTGGCAGTCTCGGCTACACCACCGACGGCTATTGGACGGCAATAGGCAGGTTCGGACGGACGGTGTTATCGGACGTGGGGATAAGACGGGTGCGTACTAACCGGACAGGACGGATATTTTTTTGGAGGGGTCTCGCCTTGGCAGTGGGGTTCTTTTTCGGCACCAGGCTGGTTTTGGTGGTTGGTGGGTTTGGAGGCGCTGTTGCCGGTGGAAAGGCATAACCACACCGTCCCCCACGCACGATTGTTCGATCGCCCCCCCCGCTCGACGTCATTTGGCACCGAGGGCGTGGAGGGCTGAGACAGGCCCAGATGGGACCCCCGCGACGTTGCCCACACACAGGGGTGCGTGTGTTTCGTGTGGGGGTAACACGCACGGCTGGTGCGACAGGCAAGCAGCGGGGCGGGTGCGCGTGATGGCCTAAGGTTTTAGGTTGCTTATAGCCTCGCATGTAACACTAAATTATCCCGTCGCGCGTTATTAGATTGAGCTAGGTGGGCCGATAAAATGAACTGCGCCGCCCCCAGTGAACTGAAATTGGCCAAAGGACTGTGGGCCAACAAGCGGCATTTTTCCACGGCACTCAAGCGTGTACGAACAGCGAGCAGACACAGTGCCGCGTTATCGGGGAAGGGTGGATAGTGAGGGGTAGGCCCGCAGACATGCGGCAGAATGCGCCCTGATTCCTACCCCCCGCTCCCAAACCGGAAATGGGGGATCATCTTCTGACGGCCACATATGTAAGGTGTGGGGTTTAGGCACCAAAAAAAGTGCGGGGTCTTCTCGGGTCCCCCACTCAAGGTCCAACTCCAGATCGAGATTTAAATAGCCCGCATCTGCCACAGATTCTCTCAGCAAGAGATCTTTACCACTCATCTCTCGAATATCACAATGGGTCTCAAGTCTCTAACTAGCAACAGAACAGCTCTTTTGCGAGTGGTCGTGGCCACTTGCGTGGCATGCTTCGGTGCCATCATGTGGGGTTACGACTCTGGTGTTGTGTCTGGAGTTCTCAGTCTCGAGTCCTTCCAGACGCGCTTTAACGTTGTCGGTAACACCTCTAAGGTCTCATCCAACGCGGTGGCCCTTCTGCAGGCCGGTGGTTTCTTTGGTGCTCTGCTGATGTCGCCCATCTGTGAGCGTTTTGGTCGTCGCAAGTCGATGATGGCTTCGGCTAGTGTTTTCATTGTTGGTGCTGTCATGCAAGTTGCGGGCACTGGTGGCCTGCCTCTTGTCTATGTCGGTCGTGTCGTGGCTGGTCTCGGCATTGGTGCCGCTACCATGGTTATCCCCACTTATGTCGCTGAGATCGTGCCCACTGACATTCGTGGTTTGCTTATGGCCCTGTGGCAGTTCTGGATCGTCACTGGTGTTACCATTTCGTACTGGGTCGACTACGGTGTCCAGCTCCACATTAGCCCCAAGAGCGACATGCAGTGGCGTACTCCCATTGGTGTGCAGATGGTTCCTGCCGGTATGCTCATTGTTGGTGCCTTTTTCCTCAAGGAGTCGCCCCGTTGGCTCACCAAGAAGGGCGAGGAGGGCCGTGCTCTGACCAATCTTGCGTTCATGAGAGGTCTCCAGACTGGAAGCCCCGAGGTCCAGGCCGAGTACCAGGAAATCTACATGTCCATTCAGCACGAGCGCGAGGTCGCTGGCGACGCGTCGTGGCGTGAGATGTTGCTTCCTGGCAACCGCAAGCGTGTGCTTATTGGATTCTTCATCATGATGTCGCAGCAGTTCTCTGGTACCAATGCCATTGGATACTACCTTCCCCAGATCTTTGAGGCCGTTGGTGTGTCGAGCACTTCGACTGGTCTGTTCGCTACTGGTCTCTACGGATGTGTTAAGATGATCATGACTCTGGCTCTTTCGCTGTTTGCTATTGAGAAGATTGGCCGCAAGAACTGTCTTGTCGGTGGTGGTTTCCTCATGGGTGCCTTTATGCTCATTATTGGAGTCCTGCTCAAGACTCACCCCCCGAACCCCGATGGACCCCTGTCCGGTGCTTCGTACGCCATGATTGTGTGCATCTACCTGTACGTGACTGCCTACTGCTTCTCGTGGGGCCCTGTCCCTTGGGTCTACGCCTCTGAGATCTACCCCAACCGTCTCCGTGACTACTGTGTTGCTCTGTGTGCCGCTTCTCAGTGGCTCTGGAACTTCGTCGTGACTGAGTTCAGCCCCTACGCCCTCAACTCGATCCACTGGGGTATCTTCATTCTGTTTGCTGGCTTCAACTTTATCAACGTCTGCTACGCTCTGTACCTGCCCGAGACCACCAACATCAGTCTTGAGGAGATGGACCGTATCTTTGGTGTCCCCACTGCCATTGACAATGCTGCCATTCGTGAGCAGGCTACCCAGGAGGCTTACGACCGTAAGCACTCCGAGGAGTTTGTCGAGGTCACTGGTAAGACTGCTTAGTTATGTTTCAATGAATTGTTTGGTTTCAAAAATTGTAATGGATTTGGCTTTTATAGTGACATTTTTGTGAACACTTTCATAGTATGTTGGTTATAGTGGACCTGATAATTTCCATAGAATATACAGGATCTGTCATCTACAAGCCTATCTAACTTTTCATGGATCTGTAAATCTGTGCATCTGTGAAATTTCATGTGACTCGTCCTTGTGTCTCTTGTTCACCACTTAAACCGGTCAGTTGCTGCCCGCGGAGTTACCCCACCACATACTGGCGACACCCCCACCCCCACCGTTCCCCCATCCTCCCCCACCTCGCGCGCCAGGGTCTGCAGCATGCCGTCACAAACCTAGAGCGGCTAATTTAACCGGCAGCGCGGGGTGCATACACCCCCACCGAGACCCTTGGGTCGGGGTAGCACAGGCATAAAATCAGGGGTATCGGCATTCAAATTGAGAGCACAAATTGCAACTCCGCCTGTGATCTGTACTTCAACATGACCGACCCAGGATTTTCGCCATTTGCAGGTAACCCGTTCACGTCTCGCGAGGATGTGCAAAAGGCATACGTGGACCTGTTTGAGCCCCTCGTGCCCTGCTTCTCGCCCGGAGGAGCCCGTGTTCGCATCGAGGCAACTGGAGCCTACTGCGACATTGACTCGTCAGATCTCGAGGGATTCTCGCGCCCGCTATGGGGTCTTGTGCCCTTTGTCGCTGGTGGCGGTAAGTTTGCCCACTGGGACTTGATCCACCGTGGTTTGACGAATGGAACGGATCCCGACCACCCAGAGTACTGGGGCGACACTGAGGATCTCGAGCAGCGCCTTGTCGAGTTTGCGGCTATTGGATTCGCCCTGGCGTGGATCCCCGAGCACTTCTACGAACCGCTGTCGGCTAAAGCGAAGAAGACGTTTGTCGACTACCTCGTCAAGGCCAGCAACTGCACGTACCCGAAGACGAACTGGAAGTGGTTCCATGTTCTGCTGACTCTCGGACTCAAGAAGATTGGAGCAGACTACGACCACTCCATCACCGAGCAGAACCTCATTGACATGGACGCATACTATCTCGAGGACGGATGGTACGGAGATGGCCCCGACAAACATGCCATTGACTACTACAACCCGTGGGCCTTCCATTTCTACCAGCTCATGTACATGAAGCTTGTCCCTGAAGACAAGGAGCGCAACAAGATCTACTACGATCGCGTTGTGAAGTTCACGAGCGAGTTCCAGAACTGGGTCTCAGACGACGGAGCTGCTCTGCCGTTTGGCCGAAGTCTTGTGTACAAGTTTGCTAGCGGTTCGTTCTTTGGCGCTCTGGCGTTTGCCGAGAAGGAACTGCTTCCCTGGGGAGTCCTCAAGGGAATCTACCTGCGTCACCTGCGTTGGTGGGCTAAGCAGCCCTTTGCTCGCGGCAATGATGGTATCATGAGTCTTGGATACGCCTACCCCAATTCTATTGTGTGTGAGCGCTACAACTCCCCCCAGTCTCCCTACTGGGGCACCAAAATCTTCTTCCCGCTCAGTCTGCCCGCAGACCATCCGTTCTGGACGGCTGCCGAGCTTCCTATCGAGCGTGCTCAGACCAAGCCACTCAAGGTGCCTGGAATGGTCTTCTCTCACTACCCCAAGAACAGTGTCGCGCTCGTTTCTGGCCCCTACCAAAATGGATCGTATTGCCGATTCCAGGGCGAGAAGTACTGCAAGTTTGCCTACAGCACGCGCTACGCTTTCAGTGTCGAGGTCAATGACCGCAGTTTTGACGATGCCACTCTTGACAACATGATTGCCTTTTCTGAAGACGGCGAGTCGTATCGGTTCCGTACCAAGACTCCTGTTGCGCGCATTTCGGGCACAAGCATCTATTCGAAGTGGAGTCCCTGGAAGGACGTCAATGTCGAGACGTGGTTGATTCCAAAAGGAACGTGGCATGTACGTGTCCACCGCATCAAGAGCGCCCGTGACTTAATTACTTGCGAGGGAGGATTTGCCATCTCGGCCCTGGAGGCTGCAAAGAAGATCAAGCGTGAGTCGAGCAAGACTGGTTCATATGTCATCAACAGCGAGGATTTCTCGGGCATTGTCGACCTCACTGGTGTTCGTAAGGCCATTACCAACTTCCCCGAGCCCAGCACCAACCTGTACTTCTCTAAGACGGTTATTCCTCAGCTGATGGGCGATATCAAGGCCGGCACAACGATTCTGGCTTGTGCCGTCATTGCCCAGCCGGATGTGCATATCGAGACCAACGAGTGGCACGAGGTGCCTGAGATGCCCTCTGAGAAGGATCTCGAGCACATTATCTCGACCTCTGTTCCTGTTCTTAACCGCAAGGATTAGAGGGGTATATAGTTTCATAAATATCATATGCATTGGATTTCACTGGTAGCGGCTATTATTCCCCTAACAGGCACATCTTTCCGAGCTCGATAGCCGGCCACATACCCCACCTGCGCGCCAACGGCGTGGGCCCGAGCGGCTATGCCAGTAGCCGGCGCAAATCTCGGATATCCCCAAGGCAAGAAGGAGCTCTTAAACTGAATATTTCGAGTCTTATGAATGATATATCAAACACGACTGTCTGTTATGGTTGCCTGTAGTACAATTGTCCCGTTTGCCAAGATTGCCGGGCCCGGACACACCGGCGTTCGATGCGCGAACCCCGCTTCGGGCCCCCACGACGCATGCAAAATCTGGGGGTGTGCGGCTATTGAGGGGGTATATAACGGCAGGATGAGCCCAAGAGAAATGGCTTGAAATAACCAGTTTTCACTGTCATTCTATCATAAAATAACAAAATGGTGCAGCCTCTGTTGACCGATACCCGCAAGGGCTTGTCTTCGACTCGTTCGGACAAGATCAAGAAGATTGAGACGTTCCGTGTTCCTCCCCGCTGGTTGATGGTGCGGGTTGAGACTGAGGCGGGTATTGTTGGATGGGGAGAGGCCACGCTGGAGGGCCACCTCGAGGCCGTTGAGGGAGTGTTTGTCGATTTCCGTGAGCGCTTCATTGGCTGGGAGGCCGGCAACATCGAGGATATTTGTGAGTCTATAGCCGCTGTACTTTGTTACCCCACACTAACTTCCAGATCAGTCGGCTTACCGTCACCGCTTCTACCGTGGAGGTGAGGTGCTGATGTCGGCTATTTCCGGTCTCGACATCGCCCTGTGGGACATCAAGGGAAAGACTCTTGGAGTCCCCGTGTGGGAATTGCTTGGTGGAAAGGTTCGTGAGAAAGTGCAGGTTTACGGCTGGATTGGCGGAGACCGTCCATCAGATGTGCTAGAGCAGGCCAAGGAGCGCAAGAAGCAGGGCTTCACTGCTGTCAAGATGAATGCCGTCGAGAATGTCAACTGGCTCGACTCTCCCGACGTGCTTGATGCCACCATTGAGCGAGTCAAGGAGGTTCGTTCGGTTGGTCTTGATGTTGGTCTTGATTTCCACGGCCGTCTTCACAAGGCTATGGCCAAGCAGCTGGCTACTCGTCTCGAGCCCTACAAGCCTCTGTTCATCGAGGAGCCCCTACTCCCCGGACACGTTGATGAGCTCAAGACGCTGTACCAGCAGACAGCAGTGCCAATTGCTCTCGGAGAGCGTCTGTTCACTCGTCTCGATGTGCGACCTTACTTCGAGGCCGGCTGCATCGACATCATCCAGCCCGACATTGCGCACGCCGGTGGAATCTCTGAGACCAAGAAGATCGCTCTGATGGCCGAGGCATACGACATTGCCGTCGCTCCTCACTGCCCTCTCGGCCCCGTAGCGTTTGCCGCCAGTCTTCAGATCGCTTCATCGACCCCCAACTTTGTCATTTGCGAGATGTCGTGGAAGATGCACTACAACCAGGGCTACGACCTGTTTTCGTATCTCAAGAACAAGGATGCCTTTGAGGTCAAGGACGGCATGGTCGCGACGCTCACGGGTCCTGGACTCGGCATTGAGATAGACGAGGACCTCGTCCGCAGCATCGCCATCGAGAACAAGGACTTCACGTGGAGAAACCCCGTGTGGAGAGGTCCTGATGGAGCCATCCGTGAGTGGTAGACGGTTGAGTCGCAAAAGTTATCAATACATGCCTATCAATAAAGGAAGTAAATCAAAGCACCGAAGTATCAACGTATCACGAAGTATTAACTTGTAACCATGCCATTGGAACCTTCATAGTTATTCGCGGCAGTCGAAAAGAATCAGGTACAGTCAACTCGGCTACTTGCCGAGGCAACTGACCGGGTACACATGAATAGCCGCGGGGGTATATAGCCGGAAAGCTCACGACCATTAGTAAACCAAGTGGCCAGACCCGGCTATATCTGATATTTTTCGGCCCATTGACAGGAGCAGATATCTCGGCTATGGAGGACTTTCGGGACCTCATATTGAGCAGTTGAATACTCACCACTCCATTGGTCTCTTATTGATTCATTTCAACTTCCATGCATATACATTTCATGCTATAGATTACGTGAAGACGTATTGATGCCGTAGGTAACGTTTTAGACACTGTACCACTACAGCTTCTCAAGTCTTGGACCATATCGCATCAGTGATCGCTTAGTGATGTCGGCGACATTACGAGTACCCGCTAGGGCCATGACAGTCTGGAGCTCGCTCTTGAGCATTCCAAGCATGAGCTCGACACCTTTCTGACCGTCGTAAGACAGTCCCCACAGCGCAGGACGGCCAACCCACACGTAGTCGGCACCCAGAGCCAGCGCCTTGAACACATCTCCTCCATTGCGCACTCCGGAGTCGACATGTACAGGTACACGGCCCTTGACGGCCTCAACAACAGCAGGAAGCGCCTCGATAGTGGGGATTGCATTGTCGAGCTGACGGCCTCCATGGTTCGAGACCCAGATACCGTCAATACCCGCTTGAATGGCCAGTTCAGCGTCCTCTGGTGCAACGATGCCCTTGGCCCAGATCTCGAGCTTCGTGAACGACTTGAGCCAGGCAATTGTCTCTGACCAGGTCAAGCTCGGGTCAATGAGATTGCCCTCTTCTTCCTTATTAGTCGGCGACTTTCGCTCGACGGGATTGGGGATGTGCACCTTGATTTCAGCACCTTCCAGGTTCTCGAAGTTGCCCAGACGAATGCCGGTCGGCAGCAGAAAGTCATTACGCTGGTCCGCGTAACGTGTGCCAATATACGGAGTGTCGGTAGTCAATAGAATTGCCTTGAAGCCGGCCTTTTCGGCCCGACGGACCAACATCTCGCTGACCTTGCGGTTGCGGAAGACGTACAGTTGCATAAATACAGCCGAGGTGGGCGCAGCAGCGTTGACTTCGTTCACCGAGAAGTTGGAGAAGCTACTCAGCGCCATGGGAACGTTGACATTCTGGCAAGCTCGAGCTGTGCCCTCTTCACCGCACGGAGCCGCCAGTATATGGTGGGCACTGGGTGCAATGCCAATAGGAGCATCGTAGCTACGGCCAAACAGCTTTTTGGCCGGCTTAATCGACATCTTGGAGACGTCAACCATTGTCCGGCTTACAATCCGGTACCGGTTAAATGCTTCGGAGTTTTCACGAAGAGTGACGAGATCATTGGCTCCGCTCTGCCAGAAGTCGAACACGCCCTTGTCGACCTTGTCGCCAGCCCGAGCCTCGAGGTCCTTCAACGTCAACACTTTCATTTTGGTTGTAGGCAGCTCTACAAATTAGCTAGTTTCAACCCCAGTTTACCCCATATATAGGTACCGGCTATTACCCCCACGGTTATAGATGCGGGATCCCCCACAAACGGCTATCGATACCCCACATTGCGGGGCTGCATGCGACCGGTACAAAATGGCCGTCATTTCCGTGCAAACGCCGGCATTTCCACTATTGGCAAAGTCATACGATTGATTTACTACCGAAAATGCATAGAGTTCTTATTTACGGTCTTGGAGCGTAAGTGTGACTACGGACATTGGCCTCTCAGTTCTTCCTCTAACCTAGCATTGGCGGCTATTACACGTTTGTCGTGGACAACAGCAAAGAATGCGAGGTCTCGGTAGTGGCTCGGTCAAACTACGAGCCTGTCAAAGCGCACGGACTCAAGTTCAAGTCGATCCACTTCCCGGACTCGGTGGTGAAGCCGGCCCATGTGTACAAGGCTGGAGAAACGAAGTTCGAGGGCCGATTTGACTTCATCATCTGCTCCAACAAAGCTCTTGATCCCGAGGCAGTACCTAAGGATATCGCGCCCGCAGTGACGCCCGGAGTCACGACGATTGTCATGATCCAGAACGGCGTTGGAGCCGAGGATCCTGTGCGCAGAGCGTTTCCTGAAAACACCATCATCACGTGTGTTACGTGGGTCGGAGCGAAACAGCCGACTCCTGGCAGCGTCGAGCACTTCAACAACAACCTTCTCACGATGGGAGGCTATTGGAACGCCAATGTCGAGCGTGCTGTTGAAGAAAAACGACTCCAGACCTTCCACGATATAATCATTGCTGGAGGATCCAAGGTCGAGATCGATCCCGATATCATTGCCAAGCGATGGGAGAAGGTTGTGTGGAATGCGGCCTGGAACTCGTTCACGGCGCTCACGATGATTGACACGAAGCAGTTCTTGAATTCCAGCGATGTGGCGCTGCCGCTGTCGCGACGTCTCATGGACGAGATCATCACAGTTGCCCACGCAGCAGGCGTCAAGGTTGATCCCGAGCTTCGTGAGAAGCTAATCCAAAAGACCCTCGATTCGCAGGGACTCACTTCTAGCATGATGATGGATCTGGCAGCCGGCCGGCCCATGGAGGTCGAGGGCATCCTCGGTACTCCTATGCGAACAGCCCGACAGTACGACATCCCCACGCCAACACTCGATACGCTGTATGTTCTCGTCAAAGCCCAGGACTGGCGTGTTCGCAATCCCTCGAAGGCGTGAACGAACTGGTTATAAGGTATACTGGGGAAGCTAGTATAACTGGCAAAACTAGTTTAAACTGGTATATACAGGTATAAGCTGGTGAAGCTGGTTAAGCTGGTGAAGCTGGTTAAGCTGGTTAAGCTGGTACTGTTATAAAACCAAATTAGCATACAATACAAGTTGTGTTCAACAGTTCCATACAAGAATCCAATTTTCCTACTCTTGACAGCTTCGTGCCCAATAACCTCCTAATATTGCCTGTGTTTACCCAAAATACCAATTGACGTTACAAGTACACCCAATAATATACAACTCTAACAATTCTATAGCTCTAAGCAATGATTTTGCCGGCAGGCTCAAATGGCAACAGCAGCGAGACAATTGCCATGGCACCAAACATACCCGCTGCCACAAACAGAGGAACAACGGCAGTCTGGTAGCCCGTGTAGCCCGCAATGATCTGGGCCATGACGTTACAGATACGGTTGATGGCAACGGCAATGCCGTAGCCTGTGGCGCGCGAGCTCGTTGGCAGCAGCTCGGGCGTGACTCCGTAAAGAGCACCAAAGAAGATGTTCTCGACAGCGCCAGTCACGAAGGACAGGGCCATGTTCTGCGTTCCCGTCTTAACCTGAGTATATCCAATCAAAAACGCCATAGTAAGCGCAGCACCAATGGCCAGCGTTCCACGACGCTTGATGTATGGCGTGTTGATGAGGGGCCATGCCAGAAGGGGACCTGCGAGTCCGCAGATGTTCTGGATGGCATAGTTGCGCCACGTGATGTAGTTGGACGGAGGAGCCGAGTCGGCGTATCCACGCGTCTTGAGGTAGTAGGGACGGAAGTAACTGTACAGGGGGTCGCCGAGACCAATAAGAACCCACAGCATGATCATCATGAAGGTCGAGTAGGCCAGCTTTCTCGTGGCAAACAGACCACGGACGTGCTTTGTGAACTGGGATACCGAGGGCAGGCGGCCAGTTCTAACAGGGGCGCTCTTGACCTCTCCAAGGCTAGTCAGCTGGTCAAGAGTCAATGTCATGGGACGGTTGTACTTGGTGGCCAGGTTCTGCAAAAACTCCACAACCTCCTCGTCCTTGTTCTGAGTGACCAACCACTTGGGGGTGTGGGGCATCTTGATGATGGTGAGACGAAGGATGGCGGCAGCGAGCACGAGAGCGCCCGATGAGAAGTGCAGATATCTCCAGCCGCGGTTACTCGAGCCAGGGCAGTCTTCGACAGTCAAGCATGAGTAGTTGGACATAAAGGCCCACGCCAGCAGACCGGTGATAGTGTATCCAACACCCCACCAGACGGCCAGAATCGTCGTCAAGTGTGCCTTGGCGCGGGGAAGGAATTCGTAGAAGTTTGTTGCGTCCAAAATGTAGTTACCACCGGATCCAGCCGAGTAGATGGTGACCATGGCGCAAAAAGACAAGAAGTTGGGCATGGCTCCGGCGATGATGACGAAGATAGCCGAGATAAATAAACTCGTGTTGAACGCGAGTCTGCGGCCAATGATGTCGGCGCCCATTCCCCAGAACACAGCACCCACGAACAGACCCACGCATGAGGCGGTACTGACACCGGGGATACGGTCGTTGACTCTGTTGAACTGGAGCTGGACCTGAGGCTGGGCGATGGACTCACAGACAACGAGTAGCGAGTCTGCAGCGTAGCCGAATCCGTTCAGCACAAACAGTTTCCAGTGGAAAGGCGTGAAGCCGATCTCGTCAATGGCGCGCTGGACAAGCGCCTGCTTGCGGTACAGCACCACATCGTCGGTCATGACGCCGAAAAGGGTGTCGTCACTGAGCTCCGACTGGCCGTCCGAGACGACGGCCGCCTCGTCATAAGCGAGCGTCTTAACGTCGTGTTCCTCATCCATCATTGTATGTAGTGAGTTAGTGATCAATAGCTTCGTGAAGCGTAGAAGTGTATGAAGTGAGTAATTTCAATAGCTTCGTAGAGTCGTAGCGTCGTAGTCTAGTATACCAATCGTGTCGTCGTAGTAGTCGTAGTAGTTCAATGTCCTTCAACCTGAGCTTCTCTCCTTCACACCACGGCTTCACCCAGTACTTTTAAATTGGCGAGCACAGACTTAATCTGCGGCATGTCTCCTTTATATAGATCCACGGCAATATCCGGACTTTTGTCTGGCCGCCCTGAACCAGCCCTGGAACCCAAAGGGAGAACCCACAGGGAACCCACAGAAAACCCACAGGGCGCCGTAGATAGTGCGTGATCTGCATTGGTTGGTCGGGGGTAGGGCTCGATTGACAGGTCAAGTGAGCGGGGGATTGCCCCAGTGCCGCAGATTGGCAGTCCATCGATACACCGAACAGAAACAGATGACCAGAAGTACAAATGAACAGTCACAGACATCATTCCTCCTTGGCTCTCGGCATTTCCCTGCGATCTCCGGTATGCATTACTTTTTCACTCGGTGCCTTAAACCCGCAACCACAACTGGCGCACGAGACACGTTCTTACAGCGCGCACGTCGCACTGGCTGGGAGTTTGACAAAAGCAACGGCCATGGCAAAAAAATTCGGTGGGGGCCTCCCACGCGCCTTTCACATGCTAATGCACCGGCCTCCCCTGTACACTGCGCACAGTACACTGCACACACCCGGACGTTGACACGAGAGCCGAGCTCACGTGCAGACTCAACAGATTTATTAACGTACAAAAAAAAACAGTAAAACTAGCAGCGGAATTTGGTACCTCGCCGAGGTGCATAAGCGCACAGCCTCGTCACTTAGTACTGTACCTGCATCATCACGGAGTTAGGAGATTAGGCGATATAACAGGAGGCTAAGATGCAACAAACAGTCCAATGGCAGGGGCAATGAGGTTCCAGCCAATGAGGTTCCAGCCAAAGAGGTTCCACGAAACGTCCTGAGATCCACCGCCTTGACTTCCAACGTCCTATCCGTATTCATGCCACAGTCTTGCCAATATGACCTCCAACTCCTGTATTACGCCACAATCTTGCCGGCTGGTTCGAATGGTAGCAGTAGTGACACTACGGCCAAACCACCAAACAGACCCGCGGACACAAACAGCGGCGCTGCGGCCGTCTGATAGTTGGTGTACCCCGCAATGATCTGCGCCATGATGTTGCAGATACGGTTGATTGCGACGGCAATTCCATATCCCGTGGCACGCGAGCCCGTTGGCAGCAGTTCCGGCGTCACGCCGTAAAGTGCGCCAAAGAAAATGTTCTCGACGGCGCCAATGACGAACGAGAGCGCCTCGTTCTGTGTTCCCGTCTTCACCTGCGTGTAGCCAAACAGAAACGCCATTGTGAGCACCGCACCAATGGCCAGCGTGCCTCGTCGCTTGATGTATGGCGTGTTGATGAGCGGCCAGGCCAGCAGCGGGCCCACCAGACCACACACGTTCTGGATCGCGTAATTGCGCCACGTAATGTAGTTGGACGGAGGATCATCGTGGTATCCGCGCGTCTTGATGTAGTACGGGCGGAAGTAGCTGTACAGCGGATCGGCAATGCCAATGAGCACCCACAGCATCAGCATCATGAACGTCGAATACGCGAGTTTTTTGCTGGCAAACAGGCCCGTGACGTGCTTGCTGAACTGGCGCCACGACGGCAAGTGGCCGCGTTTGGGCGGCTCCTTGACAACTCCAAGACTCGTGAGCTGGTCGAGCGTCAGCGTCAACGGCCGGTTGTACCGGTTAGCCAACGTGCTCAGATACTCGATGACCTCTTCGTCCTTGTTCTGAGTCACCAGCCACTTGGGGGTTTGCGGCATCTTGATGATGGTGAGACGAAGGATGGCTGCCACGAACACAAGAGCGCCCGAGCTGTAATGCAGGTATCTCCACCCGCGGTTGCTCGAGCCCGGACAGTCGTCAACCGACGTGCAGGCGTAGTTCGACATGAACGCCCATGCCAGCAGACCGGTGATCGTGTACCCGACACCCCACCACAACGCCAGAATCGTCGTCAGATGCGCCTGGGCTCTTGGCAAAAACTCGTAGAAGTTTGTTGCATCCAAAATGTAATTACCGCCCGAGCCAGCAGAGTAGATAGCGACCATGGCGCAAAAGGACAGAAAGCTCGGCATAGCACCAGCGATGATGACGAAGATGGCTGACACAAACAGCGACGAATTGAATGCCAGTCTACGGCCAATGATATCAGCACCAACTCCCCAAAACACAGCTCCTACAAACAGGCCCACTGCCGAAGCAGTACTCACGCCCGGAATGCGGTCGTTGACTCTGTTGAACTGCAGCTGCACCTGTGGTTGCGAGATGGACTGGCACACCACCAACAGCGAATCAGCAGCATAGCCGAATCCATTCAGAAAAAACAGCTTCCAGTGAAAGGGCGTGAAGCCGATCTCGTCAATGGCCCTCTGTACCAGCGTCTGCTTACGGTACAGCACGGCGTCGTCGGTCATGACGCCGAACAGCGTCTCGCCCGACAGGTCGGACTGGGCATCAAACGCGATCCCGTTGTCCACCGACACAATAGTCTTTGCCTCGACGTCCTCGTCAGCACCCATGATTAATTATTGGCAAGTCTACAGAACTGTGATACACAGTCGTCAGATGTACACGACTGGCATATTTATACGGATGTATTGGTGGGGAGGATTAAGTTACGATCCACATGAGGACAGCTTCGACAGATTCGGTCAGCAAAGCTTAACGCAACAAAAGCAACCGACTGGGCTTGGCTGCGCCGCCACAAATCCCTTGTTCAGCGGTTTTAGGCCGCTAAGCTCGGATTTGTCATTGGCGACGGCTATTGCTGCATCTTAAGGTTGCTTTTTGGATTCGCATCTCCCCGCACCGCCCGTGGACTTAAGCAAATGTTAAGCAAATACAGGTAAATCCAGGCAAACCCGAATGCCGGTGAAACGCCGGTGACTATACGGCCGGATCGAGGGTCGAGGCTGCCACTCGGTCGGCGTAGAAGGCGAGGCGGTTCTTGAGACAAAGGAGCTGCTCATATGGCTGTTCGTACGACCATGCGACCTCGACTCCGTCATGTTCATAATACGTGGCATACCCTTTGAATGCACAGTAAGTGATTCGCGACGTTTTGTGCAGCAAGGCCATGTTGACGCAGTCCCGGTCAAAGTACAGCACTTCGTGGTACCTGATGACGCCACCGGGCGTCTCCTGCACGCTGTGCTGCTCGTTGAGCGCTAGTACTTCCGCTGCCGAGGCCAGAATCGGTGCTGCGCTGGTTTTGGCACTCACTATCACCACTAGCGGCCGCTGCTGTGTTGTGACGCTGTGGTCCTTGCTCAACGGCAAGAACCGGCCGTGCGTCTCGATCTCGCTGCCGCGCAGCTGTTGGATTCGTGGCATTTCGACTACCAAACACCAAATCCACGCCTATCAATCGGGCCCAAATCTGGTCAAACTCTGGTCAACCATCAACCCCACTGGGACATGCCGCTTTATAGATTGCGTCAGTCCGGGATATGCAGCCTGGCTGCAGGGCCCGCGCGCCACGCTACGCCACTGGCTGTGCTGCCCATCAAATGCCCATTGAATGCCCATTGAATGCTGACAGATTAACGCCGCGGAACCTCACGGCTCACGACAGGGCCGCGGCATGACGTCCACGGCACCAAGACACGACTGTTACACGTCTGAAACTGGTTAGCACTGGTCTCCCTCCGCGATCCACGTCATGCCATGACAAATCCGCAACTTACGGCAACGATCTGCACCAGCAATGCATATATAGGACTGGGAGAACAAGAAGTGAACAAGAAGTAACAGTGAATCAGAGTGAAGTAACAGTGAAGCGAAGTAACAATTGATAGTTGAGCTATTGATTGATTTACTGAGCAATTGGCTGCGAATAATTGACCCATTGTGCTTCTGACCACTGGCAATTGATATTGAGCTTACCGAGCAATAGACCGTTGTTCTTCTGACCGATCCATTCATAACTACCTGCAATGCCCTTCGTATCGCAGGCAACGCGCGACTACGAGCCGCCAGAGGCTCCTCTGAAGTACTTTGAGCCGCCCAAGGACCGCGCACTGTTTGCGGATCCTGACAAGAAAGATCTGCTCAGTGCCGCAACCGCCAAAGAGCTCACACCGCTCATCGGCACGGAGTTGTCTGGAATCCAGATCTCAGCTCTGACAGATGCCCAGAAAGACCAGCTGGCTCTTCTAGTGGCCGAGCGCGGAGTCGTGTTCTTCCGCGACCAGGACCTGACGCTCGACCAGCAGCACGATCTCGCTGCGCACTATGGCATCCAGGACGTGGATCCTAACCAGCAGAGCACAGAGCACACTGTTATCATTGGTCGCGACGAGTCTCGCTCGCGTGGAAACTTTTACTCAAAGTCGCTCAATGACTTCCACGCTGACCACTCGTACGAGGTCAACAACCCCACCTACACGATGCTGCGCATGGTCAAGGTGCCTCCTTCAGGCGGCGACACGCTGTGGGTCAGCCAGTACGGCCTCTACGCCACGCTCAGCGACGCTTACAAGGAGTTCCTGCCCAAGCTGACGGCCATTCACTCGTCGCGCAGAAACTACATTGCAGCTGTTGAGGGAGGAGGTCGTCCTCGCCGTCATGCCATAGACACTGAACACCCGCTCGTCACGACCCACCCCGTCACCAAGCTTCGGGCCCTCAACTACAACCCCATCTTTGTCGAGAATATCCCGCAGTTACGACCCGCAGAGTCGGACCATCTGGAGGCGTTTCTGAAGGAACACATCCACACGGCCGACGATATCCAGGTCCGCTGGAAGTGGGAGCCAGGCTCAGTCGCGTTCTGGGACGGACGTGCTGTTCTCCACAAGGCAATTCCTGGATTCTATGACAAGGATCTGCGTGAGGGCTTCCGCATTGCCGTGTCGGGCCCGAAGCTGGTGTTTGACGAGGACAGCGAGGACATTCTTACCCGTCGGGCTAAGAACCTCACCCTCGGCAAGTCCAACGGGCATTCCAATGGCAACTCCAATGGGAATTCGAATGGGCACTCAAACGGCAAATCCAATGGACACTCAAACGGGCACTCAAACGGGCACTCAAACGGGCACTCAAATGGGCACTCAAACGGGCACGCAAATGGCCACGCAAATTGAACCTCGGGTGGACACTTGACATCTAATGCTAAATGCGTTTGATGAGCCATTCATTCTATAAAAATACACTCATTCAGTGATTCGCACTATCGAGTATGCTGCTGCTCCGGTGGATACCGTTAGTTCGTAACGCTCGACCTCCCAATGGGCAAACCAGCTCTTGACAGCTCTCATGCCTTGTCGATGAGCGTTTCCACCTCCTCCAAGTTTGGCATCTTCCTGGGATCTCCACAGGCAGGTGGCCAGGTTACGCGCGTGGACATTGTCAGGAATGCCAAACCAGTACTTCAAGAGCCCTCCGCTGGTATTCGCTTCGGTATGCGAATCCTTGTCTACCTTGGCCAAGAATGAACGCTTTTCGGACGAAGCCTTGACTTCATCCTTGAGCGAGGACCGAAATGCAACAATGTACACGGTCGTTTCATTAAAGCGGATGCCGTGTTTGATGGAATAATGGCGGACAAGCTCGATGACTTTGTTGAAGTTGAACGCCTGAGCGTACGCGTCGTGCGCGTACTGTTCAGAGACGGGTTGAAACGTCGAAAGTGCGAGGGCCAAAATCCGATACTCGGCTTCTAACCTTGTGAGATCAAGCAGGTGTTCGTGCTCAAAGTATGGCGAGGATCGGATCGTGGCATCTGTAGAAGTTCCGAACACCGCATCCTCCTCAGCTACGGGTATCAGAAGTCCATCGTCGTCAGCTATATGAGCAGTCTTGTGGACCATTGTGACCTTCTAATGAGCGTTTGCTTAGAATCAACTTTCCTTGGAATACATCATAGCGGACTGGACCATAGTATATCGACTTCATCGTTCCTCGCTGGATGGTGCAATATGGCGTAATCCACCGCCCGCGCGAGCCACAACACGCCTCTTGGCCAACACGGCTGGTGAACATAGCTCGAGATTCCCGTCTAGATCATATCATCCTTAATATAAAGTCACGTGGTGCCCCTAAATCCTAAATTCCTTTGTCACATCAGACCTGTGCGAAATCTAGTAATAACAGAATATCGGCTTTTGCGTGTGGCTGCGAGTCCCTGCGTCAGCCTTACCTATAATCAGCCTCTCCTTAATCCTTAATCAGCCTGACCTTAATCAGCCTGACCTTAATCAGCCTGACTTTAATCAGCACGGCCACACGTAAGCCCGGCGCTGGTCTGACGCCATCGCTGCATGCATCTTAGTGGCGGCAGGGGAACTTACTAACTCCACATTACAGATCTCCACATTATAAATACTCACAACAGATCTCCACAGTATCTAAAATCCTCATTATTACAATGGTTGACACTTCGGATCATTCAAAGTACATCCCGCTCGACAAGACCCACGGGCTCGAGTTCTCGGTGGGCCGTACACCCGTCAAGTACGCCATCGAGGTTGACGGCAAGAAGGTTGCGCTCAGTAACGTGGCCATTCCCATTGTCCTCCAGGAGACTCACACCCCCGAGTCGGGCTCCGGCAAGAAATACCCACTGGTCAACTACATTGAGCCCAGTGCCATCAACTTTGACGAGCTCGAGAAGAGCGACACGGTGACGTACTGCCCTTACAAGGGCTATGCCTCTTACTACTCGGTCGTTGGCGGCCCGAAGGATGTGGCGTGGGTCTACGAGACTCCCTATGACCAATCCGCCAAGATCAAGGGACATCTCTCCTTCTACCAGAATAAGGTGATTGAGGTTTAAGTTGGTTCAAGTAAGTTAAGTATAGGTGAGAATAGGTGAAGTAAGTGAAGGTAAGTCAAGTATAAGTCAAGTAAGTGCTGTTACCTACGTTCCCAACGATCCAATGTTAATTATCCAAGGTTCATAGCAATGGCCAATGGATTCCTAGGTGAGGCCTTTGTTGCTAGGTTTGGTCTCAACGATATCAATGGTATTCAAACTAAAGTTGCGATCTACTGTTAACACCAGAACTTGTACACACGGTACGCCAAAGGTCTGGCTGCGAGTTCTTCGCGCTCCTCGCGGATCTCATTTCGGAGCTTCTCGCGATCGATTTCACGCACACCAGTATAAATGTCAATGTCACGCGAGCGCAGGAACTTGCTTCGTGTGATGAGCTTGTGGCCAAGGAACATGGCCAGAACAACTGGCACCGACAGATAGGCCTGGAAGAAGTCGCTCGCGTTGGGCTTGGCTGCACCAACGGGATACAGGGCAACCCAGAACTCAAGAATGAGCACAAGCGCATTGAGAATGAAGCCAAACAAGGATCCCCAAACACCTGCAACTGCGCGGAATGGAAGCTCTTCGAGGTCGAAGCCTTGCACCTTCATGGCGCGACGGAGACGGACGTGGCTTAAGCAGATGGAGCCCCATGTGAACATACTCGAAAGTCCACTAAAGGCGGAGAGCCAGCTAAACACAGTGGCCTCGTTGGAGACACCGGCAAGGAAACATAGCAGTCCAGCGATGAGAGCAGTGACTACGCCAACCAGCGGGCGTCCATTACGGTCAATGTAGCCGAAGATCTTGGGTGCATAGCCCTGAGCAGCCAACGCAGCCAGTGTTCGCGAGCTGCCGTAGACGGCCGAGTTTCCGACTGACAGCACCGAGATAAGGATAACGACGTTGACAACACTGGGAAGGCCGTGGATTCCGGCGTTTGAGATGGCAATGACAAAAGGTGAGTCTGCGGTGTTGACACCTGAAGCATTGAGCAGCAGAGGGTCGTTGTAAGGCACGAGTAGACCCACGAGAGCAAGCCCAATGATGTAAAATAGGGTGATACGCCAGAACACCTGCTTCGTTGCACTTGGGAGAGCCTTTCGAGGGTTATCGGTCTCAGCTGCAGCAAGACCCACCAGCTCGGTTCCTCCGTAAGCGAAGGCTGCATTGACAAAAACACTGACTACACCCTTGACTCCATTGGAGAAGGCACCTGGGTCGTGCCAGTATCTGCCGCCAATGTAGCCACCTTGTGGGCCACCACCGCAGGTGAGGACGATTCCGAGGATGATGAAACCTATCACAGCGGTGACTTTAATGATCGAAAAGACAAACTCAGCTTCACCATATCCCTTGACTCCAAAAAGGTTGATGGCTACAATCAAGAGGTAAAAAACGACGACCCAGGCATCAGGATTGACGCTTGCGGCCGCGCTTCCATTGGCACGCCAGTACTGAAGTGTGATGGAAGCAGCGACGAGTTCGATAGGGAAAGTGACAAGCCAACTGAGAGCATAATTCCAGCCCATGGCAAAGCCCCATGAGGGGTCAATGAACCGGGTGGAATAAGTTGCAAAGGAACCAGAAACCGGATAGCGTACAGCCTGTTCACCGAGAGCGTGGACGGTGAAGAACAGCATGAGACCCGTGAGACCATAACCAATGAGAACGGCGGCAGGACCGCCCAATCTGAGGGAGCCACCAGAGCCGATGAACAGACCCGTACCAATGGCACCGCCAATGGCAATCATCTGAATATGACGGCCCTTGAGGCCTCGCTTGAGAGGAGAATTGGCAGTGCGCACAGCCAGCACTTCCTGTGCCGTCATGCCACTTGTGTCGACATACGAGATATCAATGGGCTTGAAGCCGTCAATGAAGCGACCAAACGGACCTCTGTGAGACTCGACAATCTGGCCTGACTCGGCACTCGAGTCGAGGCCAGTGTCACTGATAATGACATTACCTTTCTCGACGTCTTTGGCGGACATGGTGACAATTTGCACAACTGCTTGAAAGGGCAACTGCAACTCCAGGCAGCTGGGGCCCTACTTATTTGCAGGACAAGCTTTGCGCGGGGCATTGCGGGCCAGGATCCCGGGCAATCGCAGCGAACCCTTCCAAAGTGAGGTCATATCAGCCGACGTCGCGATAATGCCGGCTACTCTAAAAAGAGATCGCCGTCACTAGGGCCCCCCATGCATGCGAGCCCGTTATCAGTGGAATTGCAGTTCCGGGGATCTGGTAGATGGCATTAGCCGCTGCTTGGCATCGTGCCTTGGAAGCAGACGCGGTGAGTTCGCTGGATATCAGAGAGCTATGAGCCGATAACACGGCATCAACTCCCCCGCCTGACCATTTAAAGTTTATCCCGGAGAAGATACCAGGATTTTGTGAGACAGCATAACCGCGTCGTCATTGATAACGCCGATTGCGGGATCCCTTGCGGGATCTTCCCACATGGCCGGGTCAGTAGATGGCTATCAGCGACGATCAGTGTGATGTTTCAGTGAGACATATTGCGTTTCCCATTTCGCGGAGTACTAAAATCGCGGAGTATTAATATCGCCTATCTCCTCGACTCGATGATTGATAACACCGCAGTTTGTCAAACTCCTGCTGTACAGCCCCTATTCCATTGAGCTTTGATTGTGCTGGTGGAGTAAGCGCTTGCAGATTAAAGTCACGCAGCATGACAGCTGTGCAGATAATCCGGTAGACCGATAAGCTGATAAGCGCGTGCCGTAGCTGCGAGGCGCAGTAGAACCGGAGTTATCAACGGTTCTTGCTATGACAAAGTGGGGGTAGTCTTGGCAGAAACGTGGTGTGAAGTCGCCGGAGTCCGGCGAAACAGAAAGCCCGTATTGGAAAGCCCATGGGGAAGCCAATGCGAGCCAACCGGAGCCAACGCGGAGCAGGTTCTCCGTTACGCTGATTCTACCGCGCCAACTCCAGGTGATTCCCACATAGTTCCCTGATGATTCCTGATGATTCCTGATGACTAGTTGACCAATTCCACTTCAACTCACATTCCTACCATTCACTGTTGACTCGTATTTCACCCCTTACATATCGGTTAGCTTCCCGGTAGGTTACCACGTACTCAGTGATGACAGTAACAGCAGGGAGATACCTAGAACGCCAGGTGTCTCACCAGGTGTGTCATTTGATATACAACACAGTATATTTGTTCGTAGCACCGTCACATGTCGTTATATAACTCGTCTAGTTATCCCTCAATCCTCGATTAATGACTTCGTGATGAACGCGATGTCGTGATCTGACTGCACGTGCCGCCGGTACTGCCGACAGCCGTGCGCCCCTGAAATGAAATTTACGATGCCTTCGTACGGATCCGAGTTGCCTTGTTACCAATCACTCCAAATGTCTGAACTGGCATCTACTTTTGACGGTAGGTCCTTCCTCACGGTCCTCCAATGGACATAATCCGCCATTGAGTTGCTAACGAAGAACCCGTGCTCCTCGGAGTCATTGGCGGCACAGGCCTCTACCAGCTGTCGGGCCTCGTTCCCGTGGCGAGCCTTGACATCACCACGCCCTGGGGCAAGCCGTCCACTCCGGTGACCATCTCGCGAACCTCGTCGGGATTCGCCATTGCGTTTATTTCGCGCCACGGCTCTCACCACGAGTTTACCCCCTCGCAGGTCCCGGCTAGAGCCAACATCGCAGCCCTCAAGCACCTCGGTGTCAAGGCCGTCATTGCCTTCAGTGCCGTGGGTTCGCTCCAGGCGCACATCAAGCCCCGCGACTTTGTTGTGCCTACTCAGATCATTGACCGCACCAAGGGCATTCGTCCTTCGTCGTTCTTCGACGTTGGTTTCGTGGCGCACGTTCCGTTTGGTGATCCCTTTGACAACGAGCTCGGGCAGGTCCTCGGACAGTACGGGCACGTGCTCAAGGGTGACAACGGCGAGGAGATCACTCTCCACACCAAGGCTGCTGAGAACGGCAAGGACCTGACTGTCATCTGTATGGAGGGCCCTGCCTTCTCCACTCGTGCCGAGTCGCGCATGTACCGCGCTTGGGGTGCCGATATCATCAATATGTCTGTGCTGCCCGAGGCAAAGCTCGCCAAGGAGGCCGAGATCGCCTACCAGATGATCTGTATGAGTACCGACTACGACGCTTGGCGTGAGGGTGAGGAGTCAGTGACGCTTGAGACCGTCATTGGCAACCTCAAAGCCAACAGCAGCAATGCCAATGCGCTGCTGCTGGTTGTCCTGGCCGAGGTAGAGAAGCTGCTCACTGAGGGCAAGCTGGGCAACAGCCTCAAGGGCTCCATGGAGTACTCCGTTGTCACTGGAAAGCCTGCTCACGATGCTGAGCTGCGCAAGCAGGTGCAGTACCTCTTCCCCAACTACTACCATTAGCCGGTATAGAGGCGCATACGATAGTCGCTTACAGGCCTCTTCGGCCGGTCTTATGCTACTTCGTGCGTCGTAATCAATTAAACTCACACATGCTCACATTACATAGGTCGACGAGGGTATAATGCAGTCGACAAGGGTATACAAAAGGTCTAGACTCCACGACGGCGAGGAGATGATTCGGACAGGTAGATGTATCGTCCTGGAGGCTTCAGCGGTGATGGGGATCCAGTCGACTTGACAGGAGTTGTCGTCGAGGCAGCAGGGGTGCTGGCAGCAGGAGCCGAGGTCGCTTTTACAGGCTCCTTCTTGACGAGAGGAGAGCCAGAAGGAGACACGGTTGTGCCCGTGGCGTACTTTGATAGCGGAGACGACGTGCTGAGACGGCGAGACAGCGGTGAAGGTCGCGGTGAGATGCGTGCCTGTGGGGACGACTTCACGTATTTGGGAGGAGTCGGCGACGTTTTGGCACTGTGAGGAGATGCAGGCAGTCCTAATAGCTTACGCTGCGACGGAGTCACGGGCAGATCGTCGTAGTTGTCCTTCGATCTCACCAGAGTGTAAACACCCATGCTGACATTGAACAGGCTTAGAACATACAAAATCCACGCAGCCCAACGTCCCCAAAACACCACGTAGCTGTATGTCGAGTCGAGGAGCGAGAAACTGTCCTTGTAACGCTCGACGTAATCGGAAATGAGGCTCACCCTGCTCAGTGCGCTATGCAAAACATACACGGTAGCAGCAACCGCGACATTAGTGATGATCTTCTTGACAAGAAGCTCCTTGTTGACCGTCCGACGCTGAATTTCCTCAAGGCTCGGATGCGTCCAGCTGCCAGTCGGCACGTCAGCAGCTGGTGTTGAAGGTCGAAATGTGTTCGGGATGGGCGTCGCAGGTGATAATGGAGACGACACGGTTGGAGTTGTGGGAGTGAATTTCGGCGTCAGCGGAGACGAAGGGCCCGCCCGTCCTCCGCCTGACTTGTACAGCGACTTGGCGAACGGTGAGTGTTCGAATGACATGCTGTCGAATGGTGGTATTCAGTGTTGATGTCGAGAAGTTCAAGTCAACATAACCCCTGATTTTCAGGCCGGGTAACCGAGTTAACGCGGTGAACTGGCGTCGTTCAACTAAGCTGGCTAACATATGAACTACCAAACACTGTCATGTCCATCAATATATCGTTCTAGCTAATGACCAAAATGCATATTTCCAGTACAGTTCCATTTCACGACAGTTTGCTTTCTCTGCTTTGTCGGCGTAACGCTTAGAAGGCAAAGACCTGGTCCTCGAGCTTCGAGACAGCGCGAGCCTTTTCCCAGCCAAGAGCCTCGGCCGACTTCTTGATGCCGCTGACCATGGGAGGAGGTCCGCACAGAAGGATCTTGGCATCGCTCGACGCCTGGGGCAGGTGGTCCTTGAGAATGTCAACAGTGACGAACCCAACGCTGCCGGTCCAGCCCTCAGGCGGGTTGTTGAGGACGTAGTGCACCGAGATGTTGCCGTGAGTAGCCACCAGCTCGTCAATCTCCTTCTTGAGCAGAATGTCGTCGATGTTGACGTTAGCGTAGATGAGCTTGATCTTGGTGGTGTCGAGCGGGTCCTTAGCAATGGCGTGGATGATCTGGAGCATGGGTGTGATTCCAGTACCACCAGCAATCATGACGAACTCACGAACAAGACCCCTCGTGTAGTTGAAAGCACCCTTGGGCCCACGCACCTTGACCTTCTCGCCCAGCTGCAGGTTACCCATGTACTTGGACACATTTCCGGTCGGGTACGACTTGACCATCAGATCAAAGTAGCCCTTGTCGTCATCGCTGCTGGTGGGCGTGTACGAGCGCACGACCTGCTTGTCGTTGACAGTAGCAGCCACCGAGATGTGCTGGCCAATGGGCAGTCCCAGCGAATCCGAGGGATGAGGAAGTCCAAATCGGTACACAGCAGTGTTGTGTGACACAACTGTCTTCTGGATGAGCGGAAACTCGCGGAACTCGACCTTGTCCAGCGCAGGGGCGCTAGCGGACCACTTCAGCAGTACCTGAGCCACGATAATGGACACGAGCGTGACAATCGCAGCAACAATGTACATCAACATGTTTGAAAAGTGGTCTACAGATGGAGAAGTTTGGCGCGTGCTTCCGAGGTACTTGAAATTTCAGGGCTAGGGCTCAACAGGTGTTGAGGCCGAGGAGCTTAAGTGCCGCCTTTGCTAAAGACGTGCTAGACTTTATCGGACAAAGCTTAACTTTTATCTGTGTGTACTTTATAGGTCCCTAATGGGCAGTTTTAGGCGTGTCTAAGCAGCGTGTCTACGCAGCGGGTAGTGTTGCAGCGTGTCTAACAGTCTAAAGTCCGCTAGCCGCACTGTTGCCATAGACAGGAGCAGTCGGACATAGCAGGCGCTGATGAAGCACATTGAGCGCCTTGAGCGCGTCCTTCTCGTCAACAACACACGAGATGTTGATCTCACTGGCTCCCTGGCTGATCATCTCAATGTTGATGCCCGCCTCGGCCAGCGTCATGAACATGCGGCCAGCAGTACCCACCAGCTGCTTCATCTGCTTACCAACGAGAGACACAATACATAGTCGTCGCGTGACATCGACAGTACCGTACTTTCGTAACTCGATGAGCGCCTCCTTGAGCGAGGATTCAGGAAGCGTCGAGTGAAGGGCCATCGAAACATGGACCTCGGACGTCGAGATGAGGTCGACGACGAGCTTCCAACGGTCTAGCAGGCCAAACACACGAGCCAGAAAACCATGCGAGTGTGTCTTCTTATTCGAGTGCACGTTGAGCACAATGATATTCTGCTTCGTCGTGACGGCCGTGGGCAGTTTGAGCACCTGTTGCTGGTGCGGAGACGGCGAGCGTCGCACAATAGGCGGGTGTAGCGGCGTCTCTTCACCCCGGCGCGAGTCAAAATCAGGGAAGATGACAGTGCCATTTCCCTTGGGATTCATAACGTTCTTGATGCGGATGGGGATGCGAGCGTTGATGACCTGTTCCATGGTGAATGGGTGAATGACCTCTGAGCCGTAGTAAGTCAACTCAGAGGCTTCCTCGGGCGTGATGCGATCAATGAGTCGCGCAGTAGGAACCTTGCGTGGGTCAGCCGAGAAGATACCATCGACCTCCTTCCACACCTGGAGCTCGTCAGCGCCGAGCCCAACGGCAATGAGCGCAGCGCACAGATCAGTATATCCGCGACCGACACCATTCAGAAGACCGCCAGGAACGACACCAAAGAAGCCAGTAACGACGGGGATCTGGTTGCCAACAGCACACACGGCCTCGACGACCTGGGCCGTGAGATAGGTGTAGAAGTCCTTGTCGAGACCACTCTTGGAGGTGTCGAAGCCAATAGGAATGACTCGTGACAGGTCAACATACTGTGCCTTGAGACCATTGTCATTCATCATAGCAGCCATGTACATGCAACTCAACTTCTCACCAACAGCCATGATGGAATCGAGAGTACGAGGGCTGATCTCGTCAATGATCTGTGACGCAGACAGAAACCTCTCGAGAGTGTCGCATTCGCTGTCAATGTCGGCCAGCAGCTGATCCAGCAGTTTCACGTCAGTGATCTTGTCGCGCGCAGCATTGATATGGTCGTGGCGCACAGCCTCTATGATTTTGATGTAGTCACCGCGTGACAGAGCCTCTTCAGCGGCCTTGAGTAGCCGGGTCGTAGTGCCTTCTTCCTTGGTGTCGGTACTTCTGGCTGAACACACAACGACGACCTTGTGCGTAGCCGAGTACACCTTCACGATCTCGTTGGTGATATTCTCGGGGAATTTACCGACACTGGTGCCACCAAATTTTTGGACAAGCCATGGTTTGACTGCCATTTTATCTTTGCAAATCAGGGACTAGCCTAATTCACTTTATTCTCGACTCGAGCGAGTATGCTTCGTAGAACAGAAACTGCTTCCTCATGCACCAGTGGAAAAGCAGCAGGATTCTAGCCGGTAGATCCCTGCCGTTGTTTTTCTAGTGGATCGCTGCGGTGGTAAAAGGTAGACTCAATGCAGAATCGACTGAAAAGTAGACGTAGTGGCACCGGCCACTTGACGTTACCTAATACCCTAGCAAATGACTCAATGTGTGTTTAGGGTGGTTAGGGTGGAAATCTAGCATGATACAGCAGCTTCACGGAGGACAGGGAGAAGACGCGAAGCACTTGAAATGAACATTAACCCATTCATACACATTGTGCTATAGTTTCTGACAGACAGACGGCGTGTGGCCTGGTCTTTCAGCCTGGATCAAGCTGCTCCGAAATCGGGCATGACAAAACTTCTGCAACCTTGCACAGCCGCACCCTCAGGGGGAACGGGAATCTGCGGCAGCAAATGTTACAGTAGCGACGGAGTGGATTTGTGCGATTTCCACACCTTTGATATCCACTTGGCCAGTTTCATCTTGGGAGGTGTACTGGGCGACTTGGATGTCCTGGGCAGTAGCGGTGCTGTGTCGCGGGCTTCCTCGGCTTCTTTAGCTGTCTCCGTGTTCCCAGCATGCAGGACCCCCACGCCGAGTCTCTGCGTCACGGGTGAATGGAGCAGGGGTTGACTATTCTTGTCTCCCATGTCTTCCGCGTCTCTCAGGTCTCCCGTGTCTCCCAGGTCTCCCAGGTCTCCTTCAGGGGGCTCATCTGACTCGACTTCTGGATCTTCAATGTCCGGTGAAGCTTGTGGTGTACTTGTACCCAAAGTGTGCCAGTTTGCGCTCTCCGACGATAACCGTGGTTCGTCCGATGCCCGATGTGCAGGGTCCGATTGAACCGAGCAAGGTGACGCCTCACGGGGGTCCCGAGGGGATATCAAGCAGAGTGGCTCTGTCTCGGCATATGAGCGAGGGGATTGCTTGATGAGAGGGTCAGTATCAACAGTGGGCGGCTCTTCTACCTCAATTAGCTCTGTAGGCTCGTCTGTCTCAGGTAGCTCCGGGTCATCCGTCTCATCAACCTCTTCGACTTCGGTCTGCTCTTCGTGCTCTTGAGCCTGCTCTTCTGACACTTCTCTGTCTGACTGTTCGCGTACCGTTTCACTCATTTCCTTCGCGGCCTTCGCGGACGACTGAGCGTCGGCAACCTTTACGCACTGGAAGCGCACGTCCAGCTTATCTACCGAGTCCAACAGGCACAACCGAGCCTTCTTCAGCACATTCCAGCATTCGTGAGGCAGTTCGTTTTCGAGCGTGATCTGCAGAGTCACAGTTATGAACTTCTCGATGCTCGTGTCGACGCGACGAAGACTCTTTTCAAGCTTACGCTTGTACTCGTGCCATTGATGCCTTGGACCGTCAGGGCTCTCCTCGCTGCTTTCAGCCATCCTCAAAGTCCACAATTGTCAGAGTCCAAATTCGTAAACGTCGTAGCTGGAACTCCCCCTCAAATTTGAGTCCCCTTGAAGGCCTCATAATGACATTCCCCATAATTCGTAGCACGTTAGTCCCTCCATAAACTGCCACTGCGGGTATGTGCACAATCTTGCAGGATCCGGCGCGGAAGAGGTGCAGATGGATTTTAACGGTAGAGCGAATATTCCGTTACCGGACACACAAGGTTTCGATGCCAAGCATTCTGTACATAGGTGTACTTCAAACAAACAACCCACAGGAGCCAAGCTCGCTGATTTCTACGGGAAGCGCAGAAAATTCACCATGGGACAAGGTATGTAGGCTGTTTGGACGGTTAATCCTCCGGGTTGTGCCCGGATGTTGCTCTTTACTCCGGCCCGTGTTCCCGCTAACTCAGGAAACCCCCCCAGGGGCTCCGATCCTGGTTCCGAAGAATCGTCGCTGGCACGACTGTTTCGCTGGCTTCTGTTCTGCGGAGGTGGCAGTCGGCGCTCGCAAACCGATCCGTCCAAATCAACCACTCGTCCCGTCACTTCTGGGACTCGAGAGCTACAAACCCAACATCACAATGGCCTCGAGCCCCCTCTACCACAACTCAAGGGCGAACCTCAGCCCGATAAACAGGCTCGGCACGCCCGTAAAGCCAGCGGCCAGGAACGCGCACCGGTCCGGCTCAGCAAGCCTGTGCCGCCACTGCCGGCCGATGCAGCAGATGCTGACGGCGACGAATCCATAACCGCCGTGGAGGCACTTGAGAAGCAGCCGGCTTCGTCAACACAACGAGGCGAGTCGCCTGGGGTGGATATCGAAGAGCCCCTGCCGCGCCGCAATAATGAAAAGGTTGACATGGGCTCTGGCTCTGTTATTCATGGCGTTTCAGCCGACTATGAGGAATCCCCTGTCTTCTTTGGCACAGACCCGGCAGCATCAAGCCATCCACACGCCGAAGCAGAAGCGCCACAGCCTACAAGGTGGCTACTCGATCCTGCCGAACCGCACCTTGCAAACCGAAAGTGTCTTGTACTCGATCTCGATGAGACTCTTGTGCACAGTAGCTTCAAGTATATCAGCCAAGCTGACTTTGTCATCCCCGTCGAGATCGAGTCGCAATACCACAATGTCTATGTCATCAAACGACCAGGCGTTGACGAGTTTATGAAACGGGTCGGAGAGCTCTACGAGGTGGTCGTTTTCACGGCGAGCGTGAACAAGTACGGAGACCCGCTACTCGACATGCTTGACATCCACAACGCGGTGCACCATCGACTCTTCCGTGAGAGCTGCTTCAACTACAACGGCAACTATGTCAAGAATCTGGCTCAGCTTGGTCGACCCATCAACGACGTCATCATTATTGACAACTCGCCAGCCTCGTATATGTACCATCCCGATCATGCCGTGCCAATATCGAGCTGGTTTTCCGATATACACGACAATGAGCTGCTCGACATTCTCCCATTCCTCGAAGACCTCGCCAAGGATGCCGTTCCAGATGTGTCGCTTGTTCTTGACGTCAATATCTGAGTGTTCATGCCCCCGGTACACCGCTTCATCCAGCTGTACGCCGGTCATCTGTATTTTACTACAGGAACCAAAGATGGTTCTTGTTTCATGGTTCTTGTTTTTCCTTGTTATGCTTCCCGTTTCTACTTGCTACGACTTCTACCTTCCTCCCGTCTTCCCTGTTCCCATGTAATTAGTTCAAACGCATTAATATTGCATGCTAAGTTCCTTATATTGGAAATAAATAAGTCAACCAGTCCACCAGACCAATACTGTAGTTTTTCAATCCTCCTTGATGGCGGTACCAATGATGTGCTTCTCGCGCTCCTTGTCGTAAGGAACGGCTCCCTTCTTGCTGTGACGGCGCATGTTATCCTGGCGACGCTTGATTCCATCCAGCTCCGTCTTCTTGATCTCACCGGCCTTCTTGATGGACTTGGGAACGTGGCGGTGTCGGCTGATGCGTCGGATCTCGGGCATGTGCTTGAATCGCTCCTTCAGCACCTCATCGTACTCGAGCTTAGTTCGCAGCTTGGCCGACTTGACGCCAGCTCGCTCAGAGGCGACAGAGCGCCACAGACGGATGTTACCATCGTCGGAACCAGACACAATGTACTTCGAGTCCATGCTATACTTCACACAAAACACACGCTGCATACGCTTGGTGTGGTAGATATCACGCGAATGACCCTCACGGAGGCGGAAGATGCGAATAGTCTGATCATACGATCCTGTCACGAGCTCCTGACCAGTAGGCGAGAAATCAACGTCCATTACAGCAGCAACGTGATCCTTGTAAACGTTCAAGGCTCGGCTCATCTTTCGCATGTCGTACAGGTAGGTGTTGTGGTCTTCGTTACCAGCAGCGAAGTTGAAGGCCTCCATGGGATTCCACGCAATACTGTTTGTTCGCAGAGTTGACAGCAGCTTCTGCACTGGAGAAGAAGTACGCAGGTCGTAGATGACAATAGATCGATCGGTGCCAGCCGATGCCACGATCGAGGTTTCGGTCTGGTTGAACTTGACGGTGCTGACGCTGTCGGCTCCCCATGAGAGGTTAGCTGTGGGCTTCGATCGAACGGTATCCCACAGCTCGACAGAGTTACCAGCAGTGACGAACTTGCCCTCGTCGCGATGGTGGTCGATGCCGTTGAATCCTCCCTCACCAAGGTATGTCTGCGAGGCCTCAAAGTGGCGGCGGTGACCAGATCGAGGCAAGTTGTTGATGTCCCACAGCTTGACCGTACGGTCACTTCCACAAGACAAAAGAGAGCCAGATGGCGTTACTGTCAGGCCACGGACAACATTGTCATGTGCCTTGACCGAAAAGGTCTCTTCACGAGTCGACATGTCCCACAACTTCACAGTACCGTCTCCGCTGCCGGTAGCCAGCAGGTTCAGAGAGTGCGTGTTCTTGGCGATACTGTAGACACCGTCGATATGACCACCTCCAAGCTGGCCAAGGAAGGGCTGTGCGAACATTCGCTCCATCTTCGTCGCCGTCAGCGCTCGTGTGTACTCGCGAGCTCTCTCAAACGGATGCAGGGCCGGGTCGAGGTTGCGAGGCAGCCTCTGCGAGTCCTCGCCGCTGGCGGGGATGTAGTTGTCAGCTGAGCGACTGATGGTCTTAATTTTCTCCAGTTAGAATACACGCATTTCGAACACACAACGGAACTCACCATTTTGCCAGTCAAGATCAAAGCTCAAGATTAGCTCTACGCTGAATATATTTTTTTTGTGAGCTGCATGGTTCACGGCCCGGGTAAATCAGCCGTGCCATCTATCACGATGCGTTGATCTTGCTAAATTAAAGGGGCGTCAGAGCCAGACGATTAATAATTAATAAATAAATGCAAATATCACATAAATACGGCATCATCACACCATGTGTAGCGTGGACGAGCTGCCGTTCGAGGCTGGCAGCGAAACTTCGCTGTCCGGCCCAATGGTCGTCGTAGAGTGAGCCGAGCCCGCAGCTCCCTCGACAGGGGCCTTGGCCTTTGCAATGGTCTGGTAGTCGGATGTAGCTGAGTTCGCTAGTAATGAACGGGTCACATCATTGTCGTCCTTGGCAGCCTCAGTCTCGTCGACGGGCGGTCGGGGCTTCTGGTGGTATTCGGGCGACTGGATGATGGTGTCAATAATGTAATACTGCACCGAGTTCATGACGAGCGGGAAAACCATCATCACAAACGCAACCTGGACGCGCTTGTCGAAAGCGGTCCATGAAATGAGAAACGCACCGAGATCATCCATAAACGGCATCCACCAAACGACAAAATACAGCACAATCTTCATGCACACGAGGGCCATCATATACAGCGTCGCTTGCTTGAAGAAGGCCGACCATTGTGGCGGGCTGCCGTACTGGCCAGACACAATCTGCTTGATTCCAAGGCGGAAACACGTAGTGTGAATGATGTATAAAAACAGCCACAAAACAGGAATGCCCACGGTTGTGTCGAGGAGAATGTTGAGAAAGTACCAGTTGCATGGGTTGTCATCAAGACCAGGCTCGTCCGAACTGCTAAACACTATCGAAGCCAGAACGTTGATGAAGTGAAGACCCAAAGCACCGAGGATCTGTTTCATAATGTCGAAAAACCACGTCCACCACGGCCTTCGTGGGTTCTCCATGTGTCGTTTGTAAACGAGCGATAACACAGCTGCTGCGCCCATCATAAGCTGGATAACAATAGCAAACGGTCCCAAAAGCTCGCAGTTGCCCTCATCGTCGTCGGCCGGGAACCTCCACGGGTTCATCCATTCTGGCCACTGCATTTTGGACTTGTTTGTAAAGCTGTGGAGAAGTCAAATTAGGTTGATTGCCACAGGTCAACGTGCCCGCTGTCTCCGGGTAAACATGCGATGAGATGCGCGGCTGGACGCCCCCGACGCACGGCGCTATATACACCCCTGCCCACTCCCTACTAACCAGTTTTCGATATTGCCATTTCCATCAGTCAATCATGGCAGACGCGGTGACGGAACCGGAAGCTGTCGAGGTCCCAGTAGACGTACCCGAAGAAGTACTTGCTGTTGACGATGACTCGTACGAGCCTGATGGCTACGAACCCTCTGCATCCCCTGTTGAGGAGCGGCTACCGGACGTTAGTTCCTCTGTAGAAGAAGGACAAGAATCCCATGTCAACTCGTCTGATCCAACCCCGGCACCCGAGGTGGCAGACTCGTTAGATTCTAAGCCCGTAGAAGAGGCCATTGAGACCTCGGAAGTAGTTCCCAAGGCGCTCGCGAAGCGTAAGCGATTGCCCCAAGACGTAATTGGTCAGCTCGAAGACAACATCGCTGAGAACCCGCTCGACATCCAGTCGTGGCACAGGCTCATTGGGGAATTCAAGGCTAAGGAGAAGCTCGATGACCTCCGCGAGACTTTTGAGCGTATGCTCAAGCATTTCCCGACCTCTGCCGAAACATGGATCGACTACCTCGACATGGAACAGTCGAATGGCGAGTTTGTGCACGTCGAACAGCTGTTTTCGCGTTGCTTGCCAAAAGTGCTGAACGTCAAGCTATGGACCTACTACTTGGCTTATATTCGACGAGTCAACAATATCAACTCTGATGGTGAGAAGGCGCGCAACACCATTGGCCAGGCCTACGAGTTTGCCCTCGACCGCATCGGAATCGACAAGGACGCGGGCTCCGTGTGGGCCGAGTACATTGAGTTCATCAAGTCGAGCAATGCGCCTACTACGTGGGAACAGCAGCAAAAAATGGACCAGTTACGAAAGACGTATCGTAGCGCTACGGCAGTGCCAATCTCCAACTTGGAGACGCTCTGGCAGGCATACAACTCGTTTGAAACGAACCTGAACAAAACTACCGCCAGAAAGTTCACCGCCGAGCGAAGTGTACTCTACATGAATGCACGATCGAGTCTCCGTGAACTTGAACGGCTCACTAAAAACCTCGACCGATCTACAACACCATCCGCGCGCCGTTGGTCCGTCTCTGAAGACGAGCAGGCGGCACTGTGGGAAAAATGGATCAAGTGGGAGAAGAAGAATCCTTTGGAGTCCGAAGACAAAGCCGTCGTCAAGGCTCGTGTGTCATACGCTTACAGTCAGTCGGTGATGGCTCTGAGATACTTTCCTCAATCGTGGTTCAATGCTGCGGACTACTCGTTCAAGAATGGAGAGGACGCCAATGGAATGGAGTTCCTCAAAAATGGCCTTGTCGCTAATCCTACAAGCTTCCTGTTGAGTCTGAAGTTGGCAGAAGTGCTGGAGCGCGAAGGAAACTTCGATGAACTGAAGAACACGCTGGATAATCTGACCTCGGCGCTGAAGGCATCCCGGGAGAAGCTAGAGGCAGAGCTGGCTGGCAGCGAAGCTAAACTCGACCCTAAGATCCAGGGCGCTCTCGACGAAAGCGCGTTGAACATTACGACCGCGTACACCGAGTACATGAAGGTAATGCGTCGGTCGCAAGGCATACGCGAGGCACGTCGCGTCTTCGGAGAGGTTCGCAAGCTGACATACGTCACACACCATGTGTTTGTGGCCGCAGCGATGATGGAGTTCTACGACAACCGAGAGGGAGGTGTGGCCAATAAAATCTTTGAGCTGGGTCTTCGTCGATTTGGAGATGTAACGGAGTTTGTTCTCACATACCTCCAGTTTCTCATCGCCAACACCGACGGCATAAACGCCCGTGCATTGTTTGAGAAGTCTGTGACGAAGATGTCGCCGACAGATGCTCGTCCACTATACGAGACTTTCTTGGACTATGAGGCCAACTACGGCGAGCTTTCGGCGCTAATGAAACTGGAGACTCGCTTCATGGAGCTGTATCCAGACGAGTCTCCCCTGTCTGTCTTTGAGCGGAGGCATCGCGTTCTCAACTACGACGCAATTCGCTCAATGGACTTTGGTGGATCAAAACCGCGCCAGACTGGCCGGGTCAGCAGCGGAGACGTCCGTCACCACAAAAGGGCAAAGGAAGATGATGAACGCGATGTTAACGAAAACAACGTCGTGCCTGCCAGTATTTTGCAGCTCCTGCAGATCCTGCCTCCGGCATCATCCTACAACACGGTAACTTTTGATGCCGTGAAGATAGTCCAGCTATTCAAGGATGTTCGAATGCCATAAAAACAGTGAAAACCGTGTATAATGCAATGTATATGAGTCTATTTGAGGATGCAGCACCTTTCATCGAGTAGTTCGTGCTGTGGGCAGTGACTCTGGGCCCACGAGAGCACCTTGTGAACGAGAATTTTAGGATCATTCTGGCTGAAACCAACGTCCATGTTTTCGAGAGCTTCAACGACGTCTCTCGGCTCAATTCCCGTCTCCTCGGAGATTTCATTAATGGAAATTGTGTCATCGATCCACGATTTCACAACTTTGGCAGCCTCAATTTGCCAGTATCGCAGGTAGCTTTTGTATCCGTGGACTGACAGTGGTTTTTCAGGTGCTGACACTTTTCCTTCCTTCCGCGTCAAGTAGTATGCGTATGATATTAACAGACGACCAAGACCGAGTTTCTGAAACGGTGGGAACACCAAAATACAAGCTAGATTGTAGTCGTGCCATGAGATCTTCTCCTTTGAGAAGAATCCTGCGATGTAGTCAGTTTCTCGCTCAACCAGTAGGAAGAAGTCGAATCCTTCCACTGCAAAGTAGATGGACTTGCTGTCTAGGAACAGTTTGCCAAATAACGACAAGCATTGACAGAACATCTTCGTTAGCTCTTGTTGGTTCAGCTGCCGATGTCGCACGTACCTTATGTTTTGACCCGTCAACGCAATATATGCTGTAGTCACGACTGTTGTATACCAGTTTTCCAGGCGGCCTTTGGGCGTAGACACACTTCTGTTCGTGTGCGTACATGTCGGACTCTGTGACCGTGTATTTGAAACAATAATGGCATACAAACAGTCGTGGAATGACCTTCACATGCTTCTCAGAGCCATCTGCCGGCCATAAGCTTGCCGGTTGTCGGGGCCGACTTGGTCGTAACGAGCGTGTGTCGGGATCGAAGTAACCTACACATGGGTACCACGCATCGAACTCATATTTCCCGAACACCACTCGCTCAATGTTCTTTTCCATGCCATTCGTCAAGCACACTGGTCTCACGAAACTTTGGTGCACTACGTGTTTTTGCTTGATTACTAATCGCTGAGTAATATTGCGTAGCGACGATTGTGCCATTAAGTTCTTATTCGTAGTGGAACATGACAAGAGTTTAGCTAATAACCTTCTACTTCAATGCCGTTCCAACATCGGAGTGTTTTGCGAAATCTCTCAGTCATCACACTAGAAACTAAGTGATGTTTGTCTGTCCCAGTTTCCGCTCTCAGCTGGATCAATCCCGTGACTTCCTGCACGGCTCAAAAAAATATATATCACTGCAGATGGATTTGAAAGGTTCAGCACTGCACTATGGGGAAGTACAGGAAGAGATTCAATGAGAAGGCTCGCTCGGGCATGGTGGCCAAGCAGCTGGCTCTCAAAAAGGCTCGCCAGAAGAGTCTGAGAGTTCAGGATGAAGACGAATCCGAGCTTAATCCTCCGCCTACTACCGAATTTGATCCCAACGCAGAAGTCCTCCTGCCTATGACGAGCGAGGAAAAACTGCAGAAAAAGAAGGAGCTCGAGGAGATTCTCAAGCCCCCAGAGGCCAAGATCTCGGGTGCGAAGCGGAAAAGGCTCGATAAGTACATCGACAAGCAGGTACGAAAGATGGAGAAGCAAGAGCTTCTCGAAAAGATGCAAGAACATAAGTTCGACACATCGCTCCTCAAGAGTATGAAGACGCTTGGATCTGGCGGTGACACGAAGCGACAAAAGATCGAAGAGGCTCTTGCGCTTGAGAGGTCCGGCCAGGGAAATGACGATACTAGAGAACTACTCTACGAAGAACGCACCGTGAAAGAGTGGACTGCCGGTCAACCTGAACCATTCCCGTCAACTGGAGCGGACGACGATACTGATGAGCCCAAGACTTCCATGTTTATTGATCACCGTCCACAGGGTCCTCAGGGATCCATGATTCAAGGATTCTCCAATGTCACTAAAGTTGCCAAGTCCAACAAACCTGCGTACAATTGGCGTGCTCGTCTAGAACAGGAGAAGGCTCGCAAGCGTGGTATCGATATGTACAACGACGACGATAGCGACAGCGATGACTCTAGTGATGGAAGTGAGAGCGAAGACGCCACTGACGACGGCAGTGAAGAGACTTCCGAATCTGAGGAGGAATGGTCTGGGTTCGTTGATACTAATGGCAAGACCTCTGCTCCAGTATCTAATGGTGATGTGGAATCGGTGAACAGCGATGCCGCCGAATCCAGTGGAGAAGAAAGTTCTGATGAAGATAGCGAGGATGACAACACTAGTGAGGGCGAGGAGAGTGATGAAGAAGAGGGTGACGAACCCAGCATCTCCAAGGGTCAAGAGTTCAAGAAATGGGCTGAAAAACAGACCATCTCAGAGGAGCGACTCGAAACGCCGATCTACAAAGGAGAATACACGCCTGTTGAACGACCCGAGGATGAGGAAGCGATACCTGCTGAGTACAACGTCCCCCAGAATGGTGATGCTTACCGCAAGTCCTTCTATGTGACTATTGACAGAAAACCTGAAGTTCAATCGGCTCGTCTTGAGCTGCCTGTCGTCCGTGAAGAACAGCGAATCATGGAGGCAATATATCATAACGACTGCATCGTCATCTGTGGTGAGACTGGAAGTGGAAAGACTACACAGGTACCGCAGTTTCTCTTTGAAGCTGGATATGGACACCCCCACAGTGAGACTCCTGGACTCATCGGAATCACACAGCCCCGACGAGTTGCAGCTGTTAGCATGGCAAACCGAGTTGCCAGCGAGCTCGCCAATCATGGAGACAAGGTTGCTTACCAGATTCGATTCGACGCGACGGTAAAAGCGAACACTGCTGTTAAGTTTATGACGGATGGTGTCTTGCTTCGAGAGCTGAGTTCCGATCTGACGCTGAGCAAATACTCGTGCATCATCATTGATGAAGCGCACGAAAGAAATGTGAACACTGATATTCTTATAGGTATGCTGAGCCGAGTTCTGAAGATGCGACGAGAGATGAGCAATGAGGACCCTTCGATCAAACCACTCAAGATTGTCATTATGTCGGCTACTCTGCGCGTTTCAGATTTTACAGGAAACACCAATCTATTTTCCACTCCTCCGCCTGTCCTCAAAGTTGATGCCCGACAGTATCCTGTCTCGGTACACTTTAACAGACGAACTGTGCACGACTACGTTGATGAAGCGTACCGTAAAGCTGTCAAGATTCACCAGAGACTTCCCCCGGGAGGAATTCTCATATTCTTAACGGGACAAAACGAGATTCGCCAAGTGTGTGACAAGCTAAAGAAGGCTTTTCCTATAAAGAAGGGTTCTTCGAAGTACAGTGGGCCGTCAGTGCAAGTTCAAGTTTCCTCGAAGGATGCCGGAGTGGAGGCGGAGGATGTCGATTTCGGTATTGAGGATCAGAGTTTTGGCGATGAGCTCGAAGACGACTATGATAGTGACGAAGAGGAAGGTTTTGAGGAGACCCTTGAAGAGGGCCAGGACGCCAATGCCCCTTTGCATGTGCTGCCTTTGTACTCTCTACTTCCGACCAAAGAGCAGCTCAAGATCTTTCAGGATCCTCCTGAAGGCTCGAGACTGTGTGTTGTGGCCACGAACGTTGCTGAAACAAGTTTAACGATTCCTGGCATTCGCTACGTCGTGGATTGTGGACGATCCAAGGAACGACATTATGAGGAGGAGACCGGTGTCCAGAGCTTTAAAGTATCGTGGACCAGTAAGGCCAGTGCTGATCAGCGGTCTGGTCGAGCTGGCCGAACGGGTCCTGGTCACTGCTATCGCATTTACTCGTCGGCGATCTTTGAGTCTGATTTCGCACAGTTTTCTAAGCCAGAGGTCTCACGAATGCCAATTGAGGGACTGGTCCTACAGATGAAGGCAATGGGAATTCACAACATTGTTAACTTCCCCTTTCCTACGCCTCCTCCTGGTTCAAGTTTGATGAAGGGTCTCAAGCTTCTCAAATACTTGGGCGTTCTGGAAGGCTCTACAGATTCTTTGACGGAAATTGGTTCGAAGATGAGCCTGTTCCCGCTTAGTCCGCGATTTGCCAAGATGCTGCTGATCTCGAATCAGCTGGGATGCCTACCGTATGTCATTGCCATTGTTGCGGCTCTATCTGTTGGTGACCCATTCTACTCAGAGCAAGAGATTGGCCTTGATATTTCTGTGGACGAAGACGAGGACAGCTTTGAGAGTGATCTGAAGGAAGTTAAACGAAAACAACGACAGGAGTATTTCACAGCTCAGGCTAAGTTTTCGAGCTTGGACCCCAGCTCAGATGCTCTTAAGACACTTTGTGCAGTTTGTGCCTACGAGTACGAGAAGAATACTGATGAGTTCTGCACTCGCAACTTCCTGCGAGCGAAGATAATGTCGGAAATTTCAAAGCTTCGCAAGCAGATCACCCACATTGTTGCCGTCAACAGCAATCCTGAAACTGCGGCCACTCTGGTGAAGCACCTGAGTTCGAAGTTGACTCCTCCCTCAAGTGTACAGATCAAGGCGATCAAGCAGATGATCACTGCTGGCTTTATAGATCAGGTCGCGGCACGAGCAGATATAGTTTCGACGGATGTTGAGCTGAAGTCAACGACGAGAATCGTTCAATACCCATATCAGACTCTCTTCCCTGTTCTGGGAACATCTGGTGTTCATGAAGATCCTCAAGACCCGTTTGTCTACATTCATCCGAGTTCGATTCTGGCAAGTTCTGGCTCTACGCCGCCCGACTACATGGTGTACTTGTCTGTTCATACGAGCACTGGACACAAGGCCGGACAACCAATCCGCAAACGCATGAGACTGCTGACGGATATCGGAGCCACGCAGCTGGCGAATGTCGCCAAATCCTCGTCACTTTTGAGCTATTCAAAGCCGCTGGGTCCTCCGTACGGTCCGCGCAACATCACGCCTACGAAACGCGAATGCTGGGTTGTTCCGAGACTTGGAGCCGTTATTGGTACAGGAAGTATGGGATGGGATTTGCCGGCTTGCAAGGTCATCCAGGAGAAGGAGGGCATTCATTGGGTCGTCAAATAATGCTATTAGTGTATATAGACATGCATATCACAGTAAACCAGTGATTTTAGAACAGCCCGGCCGTAGCAAGAGCTAGTTGGTTGTTAACTTCAGCTTGACAGAAGGGGCTGGTCGCGGCATCTGTCGAAGCGTCAACTTGACCTTGCTGTCTTTGCCTGCCGCAAGAGCCTCGCAGCCGGGGCAGTTGTGCAGTGTTTCGTGACAGAACAGATCGCAATCAATGCAGAACTGATTGTGGCACTTCGTGCATTCGTAGCGCGAAGTCGAGGTGTCAGTGACTGCAGGAAGCTGCTGCTGGCACGAGAAGCAGTGCGACGCGAGCTGAGCGGTGAGCGGGACTTCCTTCCACAAAGCCAGCGGGAAGAGGTGATGATAAGAGCGGGCCAAGTGGGTCGAAAGAATGAGAGTCAGATCACAGCAGGGGCAGACCATGGGCAGGGTGCAGATTTTCGACTTGCACCGAGGGCAGAGATAGCCTCCCTGGGTCAGTTTTGAGTGGCAGCTGCACAGAGAGGGGGCAGTTTCCGATATTCGCGACGGGAAGCCCATTTGCACGAGCATACTGCTATGGGAGGAAGTGTTGAGCTTGTTTACAGCGAGGGGCGTTGTCGACTCCATGAGGAGCTCGCGAAAGTGAGGTTCGTTGAGCACAACACCGTAGGAGCCGTCTTCGCCAAAGTTTGTTCGCAGACTCAGCTCTTTACAAATAGCCACCTGTGCTGCGAGGCCAATGACCTTTGCGCGGATCTTGTCGGCGACTAAGTTGTCTATTGTCTGGTGGATGTCGCCAGGGTCCGAGGACAACAGGGCGCCAAAGATGAGGAGGACCTCTTTGGTGCAATGCGAAGGGACATGGTACAACAGACCGCGGGCCATTTCAAGGGCGTTTTGTAGTGATGGTACGCCCTTTGGTTCCTGTTTCCGGTACGACTGGAGAATGCGAATGTGCTCGTTCGGGTTACCGTCCAGCTGCGACACGAGCACCGCAAGGCCGTCGCGCATGCCGACAATTGCCAATTGCGAAATGGGGTTCTGATCAAAAAACTCGGTGACAAAGTCTATGGCGTAGTTGAGCGTCAGCTGGTAGCGGTTTGGCCGCAGGTCGCGCTCAGCCATGGCCGAGCTGAAGTCGAGGATCAGCACGAGGATGCGAATGATGCCGCGCTGTAGCGGTGTTGTGTCCTGGTGGATCCGGCGCTTCTTCGAGTCTTCGACAAGCTCAGCGACAGCTCCAGCGAGACCTCCGCTTCTGTCTTCGCGAACAACGTCCCAACTGCGATGATACTCGTCTTCCCACGCATATCCGCCGCTGGATCCTTTTAGCTTGCTGTCGATGGCGTGTTTGTTCTTTTGGCGCCGTGAACCTGTGTCGCGCGTGCGCGTGCGGTTCGAGATGCCCTCGTCTCTGTACGTGGCATCTTCGCCGCCCGAAGACAGCTCGACGTAGTCGTCGTCCGAGTCGTCCATGGAGTGTAAAGTGAAGTGATGAAGTGTCGAACGGCTGTGTTTTACAAGATACAGTGGATAGAGAAGTGAGACGATGAGGTTAATGCTGATACCACCCGGCGAAACTGACGCTACGATAAACAGCCGAAAGAACTACTGCAATACTGTCGACTGACGCAAACTTTCAGTTGGTGGTAGGTGTAACTAAGTGTAGAATACTATGTGGAATACTGTGTAGAATACTAAGGTGGAGCTCGATCCAGGGGTAATCCTAGCCCTGGGTATTTAGCAGTTTCGGTTGAAATTTCCACACTGCAATGAGCTTTGAACTACACATCTGGGGCGCATTGTCCGAGCACGTTCCGTCGTTTGACCCCGAGTGTCTGGCGGCGTGCTGGTTGTTGAGTCTTGCGGTGGGCAATGACGACTTCGAAGTAGTGGCGAGCTCGAATGTGTGTATTTCCGAGACAGGTCAGTTGCCGGCGCTAAGGCACGACGGCAATGTGGTGGCTGGATTCTCAGCCATTGTCGGGTATCTCGAGCGGCACGGGTATCGACTGTCGAGTGGAGACGGCCAGGAAGCACGCATGGCTGCTGCCATGGAGTACATTGGCGGTGAGATGGGGCTGCTGAGCCAGTACGTGCTGTACTTGAGCAGTGCCAACTACGAGCAGGTGACGCGACCGCTCTTCACGAGATTGGTGCCATTTCCCATGCAGTACAATCTGTCCGTGTATGAGAAGGGATTGGCCAAGCAAATGTGTACCGAGGGGGGGTTAGTGGGGTCAGGATCATCACCAACCTCATCAGCCGGAGGAGCATCTGCTACTACCGTCATCAGCAAACTGCAGGAGCAGATCGAGGCGGCCAACAAGCAGAAGCGACTGGGGCTCGATGAGGCCAAAGCCAGTATCAGGCTAGTGACTCGCGCGCAGCGGGTATACGAAACGGTGCTTGCATTCGCGCCCACCATCCAGCACTCGTTTCTGTTTGGCGCTGGCCCGACCCCGCCGGATCTGCTGCTACTGGCCCACTTGCAGCTGCACATGTGGCCGCAGCTGCCGGACTCGGCGCTGCGCGCACTTGTTTCTGGCGTGTTCCCGGATATGGCCGCTTACCTAGCGAGGGGTCTTGGTGCAGTGCTGCCGCTGCAAAGCTGGAGGGTCAAGGAGCCGGCAGCAGCAGACGCCTACTCGCTGCAGAATGCTGTGCTGCGACTCCTCGGGTGATTAGTTGGCCTTGCTACAAAGGTTAGCGGCATATAATTGTGGAGAAGCTCGAGAGATCCTGAAGAGCCCGGAGCAGATGCACCTGTAACCGGACAGCTAGCCCTAACAACCGCATTGATCTCGGTCCGCTAATTTGGTAATTTGAGACATCCTCAAGGAATTTTAGGCCCATCTGGAAGTCTGCTGTCCCTGCATCGTAGGCTTTACCTGGAAGCGCAGGTTTTGGATCGGAGCCAAACCCATTTTGGAGATAGTACTCCGTGAGGGATCGTGGAGCGGGGTACAAGAGCGCATACCTACGGAGAAGTGTGCCGGGAAATTTTGTCTGCGTGATCACCAACCGTACTTGACCGAACTTGGTGTTCCGCATGTCTATCGTGTTGTGCTTCACATATCTGTCGATCTAGACACTCTCCGTAGATCTCGTAGTCGTACGGCGGGTGCTAACGGTGCTTCAACCCACGGAGGGTCTGATATGCGATTGAATTGAGCCTTATGTTGTAGAGCCAGCCTCTGAATCAACCCAAAAGATTGGGTGAACTGCGGAGTTGGGGCAACGATTCTACGCTGCACGGCACAACGATTGGTACCCCGCTTTCTGCAGCCTACCATTTCTTTCACTTTATTATCCCGAGACTTTAAAGGGACCGTTGCTTTTGGGAGTAACTGCAGGGCCTGACGTCCAGTCTAGCAAAGGACACTTTCTACTGGTCACAGGTTTCGTAACCCCGCACGGTGAAGGCTTCATAATCCCGCGCGGTGAGCCTCGCACGTCCCATTCAGTAACTATAAAAGCAGCGTCCAATCGCTCCAGGTGGATGTAATTGATCAATTGGCTGTGCTGAGCTTAAAGATTCCTGTTAAGCCACTAAGCGGTCCTCGTACTATCTATTCGTGACACTTTCAACCCTGTTCCCACTATGATGACTCGGTATCTTACATACCTAATCTCAGCCTTGTGCCTTGTGCGATTCACCTTAGGAGAATCAGCGTGCGGCGGGTCGATTTGGTACTGTGATCTCACGCAAATTGGAGAGTCTGGCAATAATCCCACTTCTATCACTTCGTACTATGTCACGGGAAGCAGCGATTCCTTTGACGGAAGCAGCGCGTACTTAATCAGTGGCTATGAGGGTACATGTGATGGTGATATTAAAGTAAGCGGTGGCGATTTCTATGGATACTCCGAGTTCTTTCTCTTCCCTCTTCAAGACAGTCAGGGCGAAATTTTGGTTACGGGCCGTGGAACCGTCGGGCTGTGCGCAGGCTGGACAGGTCACACATCCGCCCAAAGTTCGGGCATTAACATCTTCGATTGTTCGTCGGTGGCTCAAATTGCAATCGACTGTTAGTGTGATCTACTGCTGGATCAGAACTGGGGGACCGGTCGATTGACATCGGGGCAGTTTGAACAATGAGATGATGCGATGGCTACACTATAAGAACTTTATTGGCTTGCGACCGAAGGACATATGTATTACCGAACACCTCGAGGGGCCACATGAGATATATTAGCGAATTGAATACTGGATATTTTGGAGCCACAATAGCACTAGCAGGCCCCTTATCGAATCCACGCCCTGCAGCCTCCTGTTTTGAACTGCTTTTTACTTGCCCGAATCTTAATCACTTAGCCTCTGCAGGTTTAGTATAAGCATGCCGTGCGTCGCGCGGTAGATCTACTCGCTAGTCAAAAGCGGCAACGTGCATGTACAAATGCACATGAGGAACGAATGTGGCAACTGACACCTGACGTCTGGCGCCGAAATGGCTATTCTAAACAAGGGTTTAGGAGGCACGCATGCACACATGTGAGCCCACCCCAATGTAGTCTGTCAACACTTTGGGCTTTGCGCGTTAGTTATAGAACGTGGCAGATGAGTATACCCCGGTTGTAAACCCTATCTGGGCGATCTAGGTATTATTCCGGTATTCCATCCCGCTTGGACAATCGGGATATTCCAAGTAAATGCCAGATACAGCGTGCGTGTGGCGATGCAGCCGTGCTACTGTTTGCTAACTGGTACAAATGGCATGCCTCTCGCTGTCTACTACTGTGTACTTCTTGCCATGACAGTGACCCTTGGCAAAGTTTAAAAGTGGCATGGGCACAGCAAAATGAAATCATTTCATGCGGCACTTGTTTTCGGAATGACCACTCCAGGTCAGTGCCATTCTAGGCTAGATAGAGCGATCGTGGTATGCAGGAGCAGTCGCACAATCCGGCTACCCCGCACTTCGTGGCTTTACCACTTACGCATGGAACTCCGTCGGATAGACAAGCAATATCGTTTGCTTCGGAACTGGTGATGTCTGTTTGGTTGAGACAAGCTGCAATTAGTATGGATCCTAGTACGATTTCGATTGAATTCGCGTCATGGATTTCTGCCCATTGAAAGGTGCCTGTGATCAAATGCAGTTTGCGTTGTACGCACATTGAATCGGCCCGCTGAGTTAGTAATCTGAAACATCCTCAAGGCTAAAGTTGATCCTGGAGCCTGTTGACCCCACATTTTCTGGGCTCAATCTGGCAACGCAAGTTTGGATCGGAGCCAGACCCATTCTGGAAATAGTATCCCGTAACGGATCGTGGAGCGGGTACAGGCGGGCATCTATATAGTCGTTACCGTACCTGTCGGATAGCTGCTGCTTACTGTTGCAGATGTATATCGTGGTTGCTCCACCGGTCTTCTAATCGCCAACCTGAGGGCTGTAGATCTCATAGTTTTACGGCGGTGCTAACGGCGTTTCAACCCGTACGGAGACGGGTCTGACATGCGACTGAATTGAGCTTTGTGTTGTAGAGTCAGCCTCTGAAACAACTCAAAAGATGGGGTGAACTGCAGAGTTAGCGCGACGACACCACGCTGCACGGCACGGAACACAGGCACCCCGCTTTCTGCAGCCTACCATTTCTTTCACTTTATTATCCCGAGACTTTAAAGGGACCGTTGCTTTTGGGAGTAACTGCAGGGCCTGACGTCCAGTCTAGCAAAGGACACTTTCTACTGGTCACAGGTTTCGTAACCCCGCACGGTGAAGGCTTCATAATCCCGCGCGGTGAGCCTCGCACGTCCCATTCAGTAACTATAAAAGCAGCGTCCAATCGCTCCAGGTGGATGTAATTGATCAATTGGCTGTGCTGAGCTTAAAGATTCCTGTTAAGCCACTAAGCGGTCCTCGTACTATCTATTCGTGACACTTTCAACCCTGTTCCCACTATGATGACTCGGTATCTTACATACCTAATCTCAGCCTTGTGCCTTGTGCGATTCACCTTAGGAGAATCAGCGTGCGGCGGGTCGATTTGGTACTGTGATCTCACGCAAATTGGAGAGTCTGGCAATAATCCCACTTCTATCACTTCGTACTATGTCACGGGAAGCAGCGATTCCTTTGACGGAAGCAGCGCGTACTTAATCAGTGGCTATGAGGGTACATGTGATGGTGATATTAAAGTAAGCGGTGGCGATTTCTATGGATACTCCGAGTTCTTTCTCTTCCCTCTTCAAGACAGTCAGGGCGAAATTTTGGTTACGGGCCGTGGAACCGTCGGGCTGTGCGCAGGCTGGACAGGTCACACATCCGCCCAAAGTTCGGGCATTAACATCTTCGATTGTTCGTCGGTGGCTCAAATTGCAATCGACTGTTAGTGTGATCTACTGCTGGATCAGAACTGGGGGACCGGTCGATTGACGTCGAGGCAGTTTGACCAATATGGGACTATGCTATGGTTCATCACACTAAGTTGGGTTAGGTTCAAAGGAGATATTCCTGTCTTCGAAAACCTTGAGGTAACTTAAGTTATGTGTTTAGGAAATATCAGCGAAATAAAGTACTATCGGAGTGATGCCTGGAATCTTCGAAGCTCAATGGTACTCGTATGCTCAGATTGAAACCAGGATTGCACGTCAGCCTTCTACTCCTAACGCCTGCGTGCCCGAGTGCCGTAAGCAAGTTGTGCAGAGTTCTTGTCACGCTACGGTACCTGCCTCAATTTAGTTTGCTTGGCTGCCTTATTGGCTACAGCCTAACTGCCCACAACAAGGGGTTCCCGCCATGGCGAGCTGCGTAGGTGCATGCCGCTAATTAGTGGTTAGTTGATTTCTCCAGCTGCACATACCAATTCCAACAACATTGTTCAAAGACCATCGGGTTATAAGTGTTCAGGCAATGCTGACCCTATTCGAGGTCTCGCACCCGACTCTAAATACTTTGGTCTCTGTCGATGGTTCACTGACTCTAAAAGTATACTAGAGATCTACAAAGGGTACGCATCGTCCTAGTTTTTGATGGTCATGCAAGTCACGGCTCAACTGAGTTCAATCTCTACTGCAGAGAATATGATCGTCACGCTCTGCATGCCTGTTTATTCTGCTCTTCCATGCCGACCTCTATATGTTGGTTATTTTTGGGCCCCTGAAAAACCACCCTACGGCGACGAGGTGGGAGAGCTGATACGCAGCCATGTCAATCACGCGACTAAGACTGATTTTATATAAGCTCTTAGGTTAGCGTTCCTTACGTCTATCACCGAAGTAAAAAATGCTCCAGTAGGCTTCAGAGGTAGTGGTCTTGTGCCATTCAAACCTGAGAGAATACTGTTATCGTTGAGTGTATGCATACGCCATCACAGCCAGATTCTCTCGCGACCTTCGAGCCGTGGGCTTCTCTGACTCCTCGTAATATTCAAGAAACAACTTCACAAGGTGGCTACATCAGAGAGCACATTCTAAGAAATTAGAGCAGTTCTTCTACTCCAATGTTGGAAGCTGTCGAGAGGTTTGAGAATGTAAGAAGACCACCGTACACGCAGTTGACCCGCTGCAGGCTGGAAATGCTTTTCTTCGCGAGACCAGTGAGACTCGTATTAGGCGACGCGAAGTATGACGCGCATCCGCTTATAACTTGGAGGAGCACTGAATCTTCAAGATGGGCAAGCTCTACTCCGTCAGAGAGACACGTATGAATCAGGGAGGAGGAAATGTTCCATGGGGGGTAGGCATGATGAAAGACGCGCCCGAGGTCCACGTCGCTGTCGTGTCTGCGGTGAGCGTGAACACGATGCTCGAAATTGTCAAAGGATAACCGATGTTCATGAAGTCTAGTTTTAATCTAGTACCTTCGTATCGTCTTCTTATGATTTAGTGTTGTAATCGAAGATTACATTGTGGAAGTCCCGAGGAGGGGCCATTCGCGTGGAATACTTAGCGCGCCATTACTGATACTTTGTTGAGAGCACATAAAGCTAGCAAGGCAGCTAGCAAAGCAGCCTACACAGTAGATAACTCAGTCTAGTGGATCCTTAATAAGTAATTCCAACCTAAATGAAGTGGGCTATCCGGTGTTAATTCACGTGATACTAGTTCGCAGGGCACGCCTGGGCCAGTGATATGCAGTGGTCTTCTAGAACCGATATGGATGTAGGCTCGTTTGGACAATGGAACTTAGAGAGTTAACACAAACACACACGAGTGCCGCACGAACGAGTACAGTGCTTTCAAGCCATAATTGTGCGACAACTAAGAGTGATGCGCGTTGTTCACCAAATTGGTAGCATTTCTCATGCAATACAAGTAGTCGATGAATGAGAAGGATGCTAACCAAGCGGGTGGATGTAGGGGCGGGCTTGTCGGCACGTCGTCGCGTGGGTCCGTAGCAACACGGGCAGAAACGCCAGCCAGTAGCCTATTCAAGCAGCTTAGGCGGTTCGGACTCAATGGGGCCAAGCCTAGCATTCGGCTCATGACTGCCGCCCACAAACTATACGAACCAGTTCTTGCAATCCCGCCCATTATCCATCCAGCATGTAGGTTTCGTTCGTCTTAAACCCCGCCGGATCTGCTACTACTAGCACACTTGTAGCTGCATATGTGGCCGCAGCTGCCGGACTCGGCGCTGCCCGCGCTTGTGTCTGGCGTGTTCCCGGATCGGCTTACCTGGCGAGGGGTCTTGGTGCAGTGCTGCCGTTGCAGAGCTGGAGGGTCAAGGAGCCGGCACCAAAAGACGCCTATTCCGTATCCAATGCTCTACTACGGTTGGTGAGGTAACAAGTGGAGGTGGAGTGCCGAAGAGACGAGTCTTGAAGTTGATAGTACAGGTGATGACTTGCATGATCTACCGATGACTATTGCCGATGGCTACTGATGACTATTGCCGATGGCTACTGATGACTATTGCCGATGGCTACTGATGACTACTGCCGATGCCTACCTGACGGTTACCGACAACTGTACCGATAGCTGTACCGAGAATTGTGCCGATGAGTTGACTCCCAATGCCGATGCCTGATGCCTTGTTCGGAGATGAATTGGATTCAGGGAGTCGCCGCATGGGCTAGTATCGGCTAGAGCCAGTAGCCGGCAGCGGCCGGCGCAACTACTGGCCGCTGCCATTGTGGGGAAGCTCAAGGACAGATCAGCTGGTTGTGCACTGTGCAGCTGGGGTTTGCATTTGCATTTTGCACTGCATTTTCCAGCAAGCGCCAATACCGCCCACGCACTTCGGCATTTTGGCTGCCGCGCAAGGCGCACAGCTTTTTCAGTTTTTGTTCAGTTGTCCACGTCTCCGGACTTATTCTGTGGCACTTGTTCTCCGCATCTGAGACACGCCCATGTTGCGCGCTGCTCACTGCCCATGCTGCACGCGTCTCCGCACCTCTCAGCCCAACCAGAAACCCCAACGCTCAAGGATTCGGCGGGGTATGCACATTTAGGTTCACAGTCGCAGCTCGATGTAGAAATAATATCCCGGTCGGTACGAAGAGATTCAGGGGCTTAAAGCGGTGGGCTTAAAGTGGTGGGCTTAAAGTGGTAGGCTTAAAGTGGTAGGGCATCAAGCAAGGGTACAGCAGTTGAGTACAGGGGTTGGCCGTTGGGCCGTTGTTGCGGTGGCTGCCGATTACTGACTGCCGATTACTGATTGCCGATTACTGGTTCATGGCTACCTGGCTCATGTGCTGGCTGATGCGGGGTGGCCCGGCTGGCGCCGTTGGGTGCGGAGACGCCGTATAGCCTCTAGCCATAGCCGCAAACGGCAAACGAAGCAAGGGGAAAGTTCGTGTGGGCGCGGGTCCGGCTTTCGTTTTGGCATTCGTTTTGGCGGCTTCTCATGCACGCGCCAGCGCCGGAAAAACAATTGGGAGGGGCAACCACACACCGCAGCCAAACATAGCGCTTCCTGGTGCTGCCGGTGGCCGCATTAGGCGCTTGGCTCTGTATTTCGGTTGCCTTTGGCGCCCAGCTGATGGCCTGTTATTCCGCCCGGTAACTGAGTTTGGCCGACGGGCAGGGAACCGACATGGGTTGACAGCGGTTATTCTTGGCGGGCGAACCAGTACCGGGGTACCTGTCAAACGGTCTTGCCTGTCGCCCCTCCTCTCTTCCCCTCTTCCTCCTACCCGGGGAGCTCGGCCCCGAAGCCCCTTTGGTGCTTCCCAAACGGTCGTTTCGGTGCACAGGCCCGAAATCCAGCCTATACGAGGCTAACCTGTGACTGGCGGGCCGATTCGTGAGCCACACCGCGCTCCGCAGTCGACCCCGCAATGGCGGGGGGTGCGCGGGGCACACGAAGGTCGTTGCCGAATTGGGCTAGGGGGGGAAAAAGCGAGGCGGCAACTGAAATCCACCCGCGCCGGCAACTCTAATGGGTGGGGAGCTGCCAAGGGATAACCGAGTATATCCCTGTTGCACAGTCTGGGCATCCGTCTCCATCTACACCCCTCCTCTCTCATCCCTTCCCTTTGCAGCCATGCCTTCCTCAGGGCCACCCCGGCAATCGAACCTGTCGATCGGTTGCGGGGCCGGCGCGGCTGGACCCCACAGTCCTGCAGCAGACCGTGCGCTCTCCCCACAAAAAAGCAACCGCTCCATTCCTGTATCGGTCCGATATTTTGGGGCTGCCCAGATATCCTGCCCAATTGAGCCTTGTGCTGAGCCATCTGATGACTTGCACACGCTCCGACGCTTCACCGTGCCTGGCCTCGCCCCACACGCCCATGTACCCCGCTATATGCACCCGCTACTTGCGCCCGGATGGCTTGCTGCGGGGATAACGCCTATATAAGTCGGCCATCCCACGTCCCATCCCCCCTCAGATCATCGTTGTGATTGTCACTGATCCATCTTATCCCTGGATCTATCTACCCACTATCTACCATGGCCGTCCACGTTGAAGATGTGGCCGAGCCTTCCACCGAGTACGAGGTCGGCGACAAGAATGTCAAGGCCACCATTGCCGAGGACATGGTGCCGACCATGATCGTCGAGGCCCGCGAGGCCACTAATGACGAGCACGAGATGACACTGTGGCAGGCTATCAAGCTGTACCGCGTTGCTGTCATGTACTCGGTCATCTTCTCCTCTGCCATCATTATGGAGGGGTACGACGTTGTGCTGCTCGGCTCGCTCTACGCGCAGCCCCAGTTTGCAAAGAAGTACGGAACTTTTGTCCCCGGCAAGCCGGGCACGCCAGGCACCTTCCAGCTGTCGGCTGCTTGGCAGTCGGGTCTCTCCAACGGTGCCAATGTTGGAGAAATTCTCGGTCTCTTCCTCAACGGAATCATCTCTGAGCGATACGGATACCGCAAGACCATGATGGGCTCGCTCGTGCTGACCGTTGCCTTTATCTTCATCCCCGTGTTTGCCCAGAACGTCCAGACCCTCCAGGCCGGTGAAATCCTCATGGGAATCCCATGGGGTGTCTACCAGACTCTTACCGTCACCTTTGGCTCCGAGTTCTGCCCCGTCGCTCTGCGCCCTTACCTGACCACCTACGTCAACGCCTGCTGGGTCATTGGCCAGCTGATTGCGTCCATTGTGTTGCGTGTGACCCTCAACTCTGATGGCGCAATCGCCTACCGCCTTCCCTTTGCTCTGCAGTGGATGTGGCCCGTCCCCATCTTCATTGGCGTCTACTTTGCTCCCGAGTCGCCCTGGTGGCTCGTCCGCAAGGGCCGTACCGAGGACGCCGTCAAGTCCGTCAAGCGCATGACCCGCAACACCAGCGACTACGAGGCCGAGAAGACCGTTGCTATGATTGTCCATACCACCGAGCTCGAGCGCAAGATCACTGCCGGTACCAGCTACTGGGATCTGTTCAAGGGTGTCGATCTGCGCCGAACCGAAATCGCCTGCTTCACCTGGTCCATTCAAAACTTCTGCTCGTCCTTCCAGGGTTACTCCACCTACTTCTTTGAGCAGGCCGGCCTCAACCCTGGCAACTCGTTTGACATGTCCATTGGCCTCTACGCCATTGGTCTCCTTGGCACCATCATCTCGTGGTTCCTCATGCAAAAATTGGGTCGTCGTGACATCTACCTCTACGGTATTGTCATCATGGACGTGTGCCTGCTGCTTATTGGTTTCCTGACTTTGGCTCCCGCGTCCAACACCGGCGCCAAGTGGGGTATTGCCGTGCTGCTACTGCTGGAGACCTTCTTCTATGATTGCACTGTCGGATCCGTGTGTTATGCGCTCGTGCCTGAGTTGGCTTCGGGACGTTTGCGTATCAAGTCCACCGTCATGGCCCGAAATATTTACAACGTCATTGGAATCGTCAACGGTGTTCTCGTTCCCCATATGATAAACCCCACTTCGTGGAACTGGGGTGCCAAGGCCGGATTTTTCTACGGAGGATGTGTCTTCCTGTGCGGAGTCTGGACTTTCTTCCGTCTTCCTGAGCCCAAGGACCGAACCTACGCCGAGATCGACGAGATGTTTGCTCGTGGTATCCCTGCTCGCAAGTTCAAGTCCACTAAGATCGATGTCTTTGCCAACATCGACGAGAATGGTCTCGAGGCTTTGGAGGTTGAGAAGCCCGCCATTGTTAATTAGTTTTTGATTTAGGTAAATGCGATGTATTTCGTTGGTACGTTAGTAGAGGTACAGGCAAGAATCAGGGTTTAGGTAGAGGTCCAGCTATAGAACTCAAATGGCAACAGTTAATGGCTCATTTTCAATAAATCTCCTCCAATATACCAAGCGAATTTTCATAAGACTCTACAATTAATTCGAGCCAACGAACTCGTATACTACTCCAACCGTATTGAACCGCCTACTAGTCGGGTTTGCACAGCCGTGCCTTCCAAGCCGCGTCTTCTCAAAACTTGAAGTTCCACTCCTACCTACCATTGAAACTTCGCGAGTCAACGATGCCGAGGAATAAGCATGCCGCAGCGCCTGGTTCTGCTTCTTCGAACGGCACAAGCAAAGCACGTGCAGAAAAGATTGACACGTTCTTTGGCGATGTTCGCCAGATCTTCCTGACGTGAGTACCTTTGGAATCATCTTGTCATCCTCTAACATAGTCATTCGCTAGGACACGAGCTTGTGACGGCGAACCTTGTGCCTGCCAGCAACAACCCCGTAGACATTAGCGAATACGTGGAGAATCAACCAGCAGATTCGGAAAGGTCGTCCATTGACCAGAAGCTCATTGACAAGAAGTATACGCGCGACGTGTACCAATTGTACCATGACCTCAAGCTGGCGACGGTCGTAAACCTCGTCAAGCTGCCGGTTGGAAGCGCCAAATATACTGCGTTCAATGACTTCTTCAAATTCGCGTCTGGTCTGCTACTCCGTGAAGCGGCCCGTCTTGGGTTCCTGCAAGAGCCGCGCGCCGACGACGATGACGACAGTCTCGCCGACAGCGGCTTCGAGGCCGAGGTGTTCAACGGCTTCAAGAAGATCTCTGTTGATCTCGAAGAGTGGTTTGGCGAGGCCTATTATATCATGAGCCAAACGGGCCCTCTCTTCTCCTCACTCAACGGCAAGTCGTCCATTGATCCTCGCAGCACAGAGCTTCGCGGCCAGTTCCACACGACAAAGGTTCTGCCTCAGCTGACGAGCAACAATGTCAGTCAGCTTGGCTACGTGTCACCGGTCGTGTCGCGTGTTCCCCACCCGGCGCTGAGCCCAACCGAAATTATGGCCAACTACGTCCACCCGACCGAGGCAGCTCTGCCGTCGAGCCGCTGGCTCAAATACGACGCGTTCAGCTCCTTTGCACCTTCGCGAGATGATGGCGCAACTGTGATCCAGGGCGACGCGGCCGCGTCAGTGTGGTTTGAAAACATTGGCATGGATCGCATAGCTTCTGCTGCTGCCGCTGCTGCTGACGACGCTGCTAGCGAAGATGACGAGGAAGATGAGGAGGAAGAGGCAGAGACAACCGTGGAGACCAAAAAGGAAGACGAAAGTAAGGACGTATCTGCAGAACCGGAACGAGAAGAAGACGAGGAGAATGGAGCCGAGCCGAAGGCAGAGGACGAGACCCCTGGCCCCGAATCGGCGGCTGAAGACGTGGAGATGCCCGACGTCAAACCCGAAGATCCTGCCGTCACGGCTGCCCTCAACCTTTTTGAGGACGAGGGAATCGACATTCGCAGTGTGCTGGAGTGGTCACCGGCAAGCGTCGTTGATGACGACGAAATCGAGGCCGCCAAAGCACACACTGAGCCCCAACTGCTCAGCTACTTGCTACTTGAGCTCCAGAACTTGCAGCGCAAGCGTCTAGGTCTTACGGGCGGCCAGGAGCTTGTTGTCACGGATCCAGAACGCAGACTCGCATACAAGATCCAGAACCTACTGGCTCGCCAGGTCGCGGACGTGTCACCGTCATCCCTTGGCCTGGCGCCGTCACGACTGCTCCCTGTTCTGCAGGTGAACTACGCAGGAGTGCTGCCTGCTCCTGATCCAAAGCCCATGCCTCAGGCTGGCCGTCTGGCGAGTCTCAACGCACGAGGAACACCAGCTCGTCGCGGCCGTCCACCATCCGTCCGCCCCCAATAGGCGTCTGTACAACTAACGAGTCTTATTTAATTATTAATGCTATGCAAGTACGTATCAACGGGTGGGAATGCCACCAGTGAAAAGGAGAACTGAAATCAAGTCTAAAACGTCAATGGCTGAGGGAAGCGCCGGTTTGAGCTGGTGTGAGCCTAGGCGTCAGCCCCGGTGAGCATCGAAATGATGAGGAAAACGTTGAGGCCTGAGACAAACACGAAGATGAAGCCAGCTGCGATGTTGGTCGCGGTGCTATTACTGAGATCCACATAAGTCGTGGCAGGTTCGTCCGAAGAACCAGTACTGATCTGCGAGTAGCCAGCGTCTCCCGTCTCCTCGGTCGAGGCGACGCTCATGATCTTCTTGTTTGCAGTGAAGTACAGCAAAGGAGCAGACACAAATGGGAGAAGCAGACTGAGGACAACTTGCGAAGCATTCAGAACGTCTGCGAGGCCCTTGCGGCCAACAAAGGTAGCCACAAACAAGCATGGAGCGACGGCCAGAGCACGCGTTATGAGGCGACGCACCCAAGGCTGAAAAGACCATTTGAGGAATCCTTCCGAAACCATTTGGCCAGCCAGAGTGCAAACAATTCCTGCAGACTGGCCTGAAAACAGAAGGGCCAGCGCAAAGATTGTAGCAGCGGCCGGTCCAAGGTACTCACGCAGCATGTCATAGATGCTAAACAGGTCGGCATCTGCAGCATCCGGCGAGTGGGACAGAGTCGCGGCGGCCACAATGAGAATGGCACTGTTGACAAAAATGGCGACAGTGAAAAGCGACACAATGAGCTCAGCAATGGAGAAGTTGAGGGCGTAGCGAATGGCGTGTATCGTGGGCTTGTAATAGTCCTCGTCGGTATCTGGTAAGCTGTCGGAGGAGATGTTCGAATCGTCGAAGTAGCCGTGTTTTGTGTCGAATTCGCGGAGTCGCGGCTGCACGAGGCCTGACCCAAGATATAAACTGTGGGGCATGACTGTTGCGCCTAGAATTCCACAAGACAAGTAGAGACCGCGAGACTCGACGAGTTCGCGCGACGGTAAGAAGCCCTCGAGGATTGTGCCAGCGCCAATAGGGCCAATATTAGCCAGTTCGACGGCGAAGCAGACAACCACAACTACGACAAGAATGCTGACGAGGTACTCAAAGTAGCGCACGACATTCATAGGTCCGTTCGGCCGGTAGGCCATGAGCACGAGGAGCACGTCGGCAATGGTGAGGATAACGCCCAAAGGAAGGGGTATGCTAAGCAGGATGTTGAGGGCAATGGCGGTACCCACGACCTCTGCCAGATCCGTGGCAATAATGGCGATTTCAGCGAGCACGTAAATTGCTATAGCCAGAGGACGCGGTAGGTGTTTGCGGCAGTTTTGGGCGAGATCGAGGCCCGTGACGCTGCCGAGCTTTGCGCACAGGATCTGGAGCACGACCGCGAATATATTGCTCAGCAGGATCACAAACAAGTGCTTATACTGGTAAAGCGCGCCGGCCGATACTGCCGTCGAGTAGTTTCCCGGGTCGAGGTACGCCACGGAGACCATGATTCCGGGTCCCACGAACTTGGCGTACTTGACAGCGACTTCACGCGACGAAGTGAGCAAATAGTCGATCTTCTCACGAAGTGATCCCGGTCTCGACGACGACGACGAGGACGACCGGGAGGCTGTCGGTTGGCCGGGATCAGCTCCTATAAGAGCAGCAGTGTCGTCCATTACATCATCCTCGGCCACCGCATCGTAGCGCGCCGTGGAGTGGCCCGATGTGCTTCGCCGAGTCATGGCAGGTCTGTCAGTAGCAGAGTCAGCAAATTCAAGTTCAGTGGGTTCAGCAAATTGTGAAGCAAGCTCTAGTGGAATGTCCTCGAACAGGCTATGTTGTCCGCGAGAATGACGGCGGTGGAGCTGGCCAGATTCGGACACGGCATGTGTAGCAGCATGCAGGACCTGCGAGTATAAGCCGGGGTTGGAGCCGGGAACAGTCGGGTGGCGGTTAGAGGGGTCGGCAATGCCGGATAGGGGGGTCGAGGAGGAGGAGTCCAAGCGAGGGTGAGAGGTAGCACTCGGTGCACTGTTTGAAGAGGAAAGAGTAGACCGGGGTGTTTCGGTGGTTATTTTGGTGGTGCCGCTGGAAGCGGACTTGAGGGTGGGACCAGAGGCCCCACCGGACGCGAACGACACGTCCTCGGGCTCAGAGTCAGGTCCACCGCCGTCATCGCCATAGTCTGTTGGATCTTTAAGCAGCCCACTTTGTGTCCGTGACCGTCCGGTGTGTGCAGCGCTTGTCAGAGCAGATTTGGGTACCAGGTCGTTGTCCAGTGGCGGTGGGTTCTGGTTGTGTCCGAGGCCGTCCTGGTCTTGGTCTCTCGTAGGGCAGTTCATAGTGGACGTAGTATTCCGCAGTTCGAGAGGCAAAGAGGTTCGAGGTTCGAGGTTCGAGGTTCAACTCGACGTCAAATATGAATACTCTGGAGATTCAGGTTTCTATCGTGCGTGTCGTGGATCCGTAGTAGTAATAGCGTCTCCGTCACGAACGATGCAATGACACGTCTGAGGTTGAAAGAGTGCACAGCCTGTGAGGTAATGAAAGCGAAGGTGGAGATATCACGTCTAACGAGTGCTTGATTCGCGCGTTGGCTATCCCGTCCCACGAACAAACTCTCGCTTTGCTCAGAGTCTGGTATGGCAGAGGACAGCTGGTCTCGAACCATGGCCCAGCATGATCTGCCGCCTAACCCTGCAGCGATGGCGGGGTTGGACAGCGCCCAATCCATTAAGGTGCTTCCCGAGACGGGTATCAATGGCGGGTTGGCAATATATTTGTGCCTTTAACATATGGAGGTTCATCGTGGAGGTTTGCTAGGCAGGTTCCATTTGTGTGATGTTGTGATTTGCATGTGGCTCGATCCGCTGTTACGTCCGCTATGATGATCTGTCGAGGCTGTGATCAGCATAGGCTGGTGCCGTTAAACGAGAAAGGTGTGTTTGTTACAAAGGTACGATTGATCTTTGCTTCGACTGTTCGTCTTTTGGTTGTCTCTGCTCAGCTACTATGTCACTCATGGATTTTTTCTGCCTCCTGACCAATACGTGCACATGATAAATAACTCTCAGAAGAGTACTGTAACTGTCGCCATAGTACTACCAACAGTTTTCACCTGCAAAGTGCAGATACTTTTACAAGACACCGATGAACCCACAACTCTGATACTACATCCACAATCCATTAGGTCTTTCCTTTAAATCCAATTACTTATTGCACTTACATTTGCGTTTTGTGTTAGGCTCGGCTCAGGGGTAATCCTGGGCTAGGGTGCATCACGGACTTTTATTTACTTCTCGAAACAAGCCTGTACGTTGAGGCTTTAGGACGGCGCAGAACTGATCTTGGCACCTTGGATAGACGCGCGCACACCTCCACTTGTAGCTTCGCGTCCAATCGGTGACCTGCACGTATCGAATCGCGTCCCATGTCGTCACTCGCCGACCGCAGGGCCTCGCGGCCCTGGAATAGGCCTGTTCGTGGTCCAGGAGTCGTGCCCGCCCCAGCACCAGCACCCGTTGCTAGCGTACCGCGATCCCAGCCAGCGCAGCCCGCTCAGAGTACAAAGAAGGCACCAGAGGTTCGTGCATCCGGACCGCTTATCCCCGAACAGTACCTCGAAGTGGGCCAGCAGCGACTTGTGGCTGTCTCCATCTTCGTGGCAATCCAGGCCTACAAGCTTTACGAGCTGGCCATGCCGGGCCCAAGGTTCACACCCGAGAGCTTTGCACTCAAATACATGCTTGTAGATAGCGCATTCCTGTGGTGTCTGCCTATCTTCCGCATCCCGTGGCTTACCTTCACCTCGGCCGTGGCTGTCGTCCAGATCATTGCAATGGCCGTGTTCAACTCTCTGCTGAGCACAAACTCACTGTCGCTCTCCATGTTTGTCCTCCCCATCTGGAGGGCGCTCTTCGAGAGCGAGGTATCGTTCTCAGGCACCAAAATCCGCCATCACAGCCTCGACACGAAACTGCATTTCTCGGGGAAGTACACTGTCAATATCATGCCCGAGAGCACAGCACTGCTGAACCCGACGTACGACACCTTCTGTGTTGATACAGGCCCAGTATATATCCCCGTGCTTCTCAATGCGACAAACCCGATCTTCGTCCAACTTCAACGGGTCGACTTTGAAGGCGATGACTATTCATTCGTCAATTTCACCAAAAAGGAACTCAAGCATCTGGCAATTGGCAACCCTCCTCAAATAGATGCCGTCATTCCAGACGGACCGAGTCACAAACACCTCCGATATTTGAGCTTGCCGGTTCGCGAACCTGGTTTGTACCGCCTCAAACAAGTCACAGACGAGTCAAACCTCGAGGTGCGCATCCAGCGATCCAACACACTGGTCGTCAGCTGTCCCAAAGCTCACATAGTGGGAGCCAACAGAGGTGCCGATTTGTGCATCGGTGACACTGAAGCTCCAAAGATTGTTGTCGAAGGTGTTCCTCCTCTCAAGGTCAGCTACAGCAGATCAGTCAAAGGCAGCGAGGCACGGTTTACCGTACAGAGTGTTCAGCCCGATGATTTCACCTCTGCAGTGACTCAGGGTGGCTTCAGCATTGATGGCTTTTCGTGGAACGCGCCTGGACAGCTTGAATGGGCCGAATCGCGTACAGTCGACGTTGTGATGGACACGAAGCTGACCTTTGCCGGCGGTTGGGAATATACGATTGACGAAGTTCAGGATGTTTTTGGTCACAAGTTCAACTATACCCGACTCCTGGAGACCGATAACTCACCTGAACTGCTCTCATCCAAGAGCCTGTATTATGGCTTCAACGTGCACACTCGCCCGCAGATTCACTTTGACGGTTGCAATTCCTTGTCACCCGTCAAGATGCCGAAGGGCCAAAAAGCCGAACTACCCATCAAGCTAGCTGCTGATAGTGACGGAGCTCCTTTCGATGTGACCTTTGAACGCTTCCCACTCGAGGGAGATCTGGACACGCCAGTTGCTATTTTCCAGCACCAGTTCTGGAAGAGTGGTGAAAGGCTTACTGTCAGTGCGCCCGGTGTGTACAAGATTAAAAGCATTGCTGGAAAATTCTGTGGAGGAGACGTTATTGAGAGCTCGTCGTGCCTCGTTTACGTCCCTACAGAACCGACGATTAATGTGCAGTTCGAAGCAATTGAAGACAAGTGTGCAAGACCAAAGGGAGTAAAAGCGGACCTCATGTTAACAGGTACGCCCCCATTTGCGATATCCTATCACATCATGAAGGATGGCAAAGTCGTGGAGACACGCACCCACAGAACGTCAAAGAGCAGAGACCAAATTGAACTTCTCGCCTCCAAGGCTGGCCAGTACGTCTATGAGTTCTTCAGTCTTGATGATGCTATTTATAAAGGTATCAGACTACAGGGTCAAGAGTTCCACAAGGACCAACAGGTTCGTGTCGTGGCCGGCGCTTCCTGGGATGAAAAGATTGGTACTCGACGACTCTGCCCTGGGGACGCAACAAAGTTCAAGGTCCTTGTCAGCGGTGTCGAACCAATTAAGCTGACATACGAAATTATTCCTGATGGGCAGAAACGCCAAGAGTTCGTTGTGCCTGGCATCGAGGGAAACGAGTACTGGATTGAAACTTCGCCGCTTCACAATGGCGGCAAATATGCTGTATCACTTGTATCTATTGAGGATGGACAGGGCTGCGTATCCCCGATAGACCAAGATGACATGGTTATCGAGGTCAACCGGCAGCGGCCTGCTGCCGCTTTCCTGCCTGTCGACGGCAGCATGAAGCTGACTTGGCTCGAGGGTAAAGCTGTGCGCTTGCCTCTACGACTCAGCGGTTCAGCCCCATGGCAGCTGACATATCAGTTTGAGGGTGAATCAGGAGACGTTGAGGACAGAACAATCTCAGTGAACCACGCGAATGGAGATTCCATTGAGGCACGGGAGCAAGGTCGATACACGCTGACTCAGGTACGAGATGCATCGTGTCCTGGCGAAATTACCGACGCTGCTGCCTTTGAGCTATCGTGGATACCGAAGCCGTCCATGGAAGTTGTTGCTACACCAGCATTTTCTGAAAGACTGGACAACCGATACAGGCGCAGGGACGTGTGTGAGGGCGATGAGGATGCATTTGAGCTTTCTTTTGACGGTGTACCTCCTTTCGAAGTACACTACGAACTGCAAAGCTCCGCCAATGGCAAGAAAAGTAGCCACAAGTTTCAGGTTGCGACAAAGCATGCGACGATGAAACTAGAGACAATCAAGGCCGGGGAGTATACGTACAAGTTTAAGGGCGTGACCGACAGCAACTACGATACGCAAGACCTCAAGTTTCAGGAGTCATCGGCGATTTATGTTGAACAGCGGGTCAACGCCCGCCCAACGGCCCGGTTTTCTAATGTGGGACGCACTTACAAGAGCTGCCTAAACAGCAACTTCGAGGCGCTTGACGGTATTCCGATCAGCTTCAGCGGCGAGGCACCGTTTACGCTGACGATTGAAGTTCGCCAAGAGGGTTCTGGTAAGAAAAACAAGAAGACCATCAAGAACATTGACGAGACGTCGTATCAGCTGAAGAATATTCAGAAGGATCTTCCGCTAGGCCGGCACACTGTACGCATTGACAAGGTCGTGGATGCAGCGGGCTGCTCGCGTGAGAACTTCAAGGAGAGTGAGTTCGTGTCGATCCAAGTGACGGACGTGCCACGCATCACGCCTATCAACCCCAAGGACGGTTACTGTGTTGGTGACCGGGTGGGATTTTCATTAGATGGAGTTCCTCCCTTTGAGGTCGTTTATGAGTTCAACGGCAAGCGGCAGAAGGCGTCGACGCGCTCGCCATTTTCGCGACTCGCGTCGTTTGAAGGAAACCTCAGCTTCATCAGCCTGTCCGACAGTGGGTCGAGCTGCGTTGCTCCGTTGAACGACATGGAGCCCGTCCTCATCCACCCCATACCGGCTGTTAGCATTACTGAAGAGCGTTCTCACCAGGATATCCATGAGGGAGACCAGGCAGAGCTCATGTTCACATTCACAGGTACACCGCCATTCTCCTTTACTTATACGCGTAGCGAGTACATTGGACGTCCGCCGAAGCTGAGTACTGTCGAGACGCACTCTGTTGCAGACGTAATGGACCACCAGTACTCGATTTTCACTAGTACGCAGGGCACTTACGAGGTCATTGCCCTTGAAGACGCCCACTGCTCAGTGAGCAGCACCGAGTAGTGCTGCTTTATCCTGATACGGTGTATAGCTTCACCACAATTGCATTAATATATCTAAACCTATTAATTAGCTGACTCAGAAGCTCATTCCGTTGAGTCTAGTATTCATGCATCTCAGGGGTATTTCCGCCGTGCATGCATCTGGTGAACTTTACCTTCATCAATGGCAGACTCAGAGGTCGATCTTGTCATTTGCCAGGAGATCCTTCGGCTATTCCAAGAGCAGTATGAGGAGATTCTACAGCTCCCCGAGGAGGAACTGCGTGCCCAGATCCAAAGCGTGAAAAGCGCCCTGTTTGATCGTGACTATGCGACAGCGTTTGGCAGTTTTGAAAACTTGCTTGCCTATGTTGTACGGTGGAGTCCGTCACGAGCCCTGTCATACTACCACCTATTCATGTCATTGAAGGCTGTGCGAAGCGTTTTATGTGAATCAGAGAACGATGTGCGAGTGCTCAGTATTGGTGGAGGCGCAGGTGCTGAATTGGTAGCCAGCGCTGCAGCGGCCCTGTGCTCCAAACAAGCGACTTCCAAGGCCAAGATCCATTTCACGGCTGTGGATGTTGCCGAGTGGGAAGAGGTTGTCAAGTACATGACTTCATATATTGACAAGTACTGGTCCCTATGGATCCCTGGTGGAGAGGGAAACCGTTTCTCCGTCGATGTTGTGTGCAACGATGTGCTGGCTCTCCCACCGGACGACCTACAGCTCAGCTCCACGCAGCTCATAACTTGCATGTTCACGACAAACGAGTTGTTTGCATCTTCAAAAGCAGGAACTGTCAAATTCCTCCAGTCACTGAGCGTCTGTCCCAAGGGAGCGCTGCTGCTCATCGTCGAGAGTGCTGGTTCGTACTCGGAGATCGAGGTTGGATCCAAGAAGTTCCCTGTTCAGTTCCTCCTTCAGCATACTCTGACCAGAAACGATACCTGGAAGATCATAGAGTCCGACGACTCTCGGTGGTACCGCGTGCCAAAGGAGCTTAAGTACAAGCTCAAGCTCGAGAACATGAGGTTCTTCATCAAGCTGTATGAGAGGACCTAGCGATACACCCTATATGGATCAGCCATACACAGGACATGCCTCAGTTAATGGCAGCCAAGCATACAAGCATACTTAATAATGCATAAGACATCTAATTGTACTACTCGAGTCATCGGTGAATCTAGCGCACTGTAGCATAGAGCGCAGCAGTCGTGAAGACTGTGTAAAACGGACGAGAGTCCCTTGTAGACGTGATTGCAAGTGCATTCAATATACATAGCGGCATAGCGTGAGCAGAGCCGGAGATTTTTTGAGGACTGTCATTAACGGGTCGTGGAGATGAGCAACGTAGGCGATACGCTTACTCGTCATCCTCCTCCTCCTCGTCGTCCTCCTCATCAGCCTCCTCCTCCTCGTTGTCAGAGACAATGAGGTTGAAGAAGCGGATCTCGTAGACGCCACGGGCCGAGGCGACAACACGGAGCCAGTCACGCAGACTGTTCTTCTTGAGGAACTTCTTGGTCAGGTACTTGACGTACTTGCCCGAGAACTTGGTGTACGAGACAATGGTGACCTTGTTGCCATCGCGGGTGATGGTGATCTGGTCATCGAGGTTACCAGTGCGGCCCTCAACCTTGACACGCTCGTGCAGGAACTTGACGAGCGAGGCAACGTCGAGCAGCTCCTGCTCCTCGTTGGCAACGGCGTTGATAACGAACTTCTTGGCGACCTTCTGGGTCTTCTTCGACGACTTCTACCATGTTAGCACTAGCCTACCACTGCACTTTACCGGCACCACAATAAATTGGGTGCCAAGTAGCAAAGCGTGCTATCACGGTCTACATACCACGGGGGCCATTTTTGATGATTTGGTTGTGAACAGGGAGAGAACTGTGGAGGAGACGGTGGGTTAGCTATGAGTTGAGTGAAAAGTTCCCAATTGGGCAGGTAAAATGCACGGCTAACGGGACTGTCTATTTCCTAAATTGGTAATTATACATGAGGTCCATGGCTGGAGATATACGGCTGAACGAAGGTAAGGGCCGTCCTGAATAGGTACAACCTGTAGGCTCATCAGATATCACCATCACAGCTCAGGAGCGATGTGAGCTACAAGTATGCGTATTCGCGCACTCGAGTCACTCCTCAATGATGTACTCGAACTTTTGCACGTCAAAGACCTGGTAGGGCGCGTGTTTGATGCCGCCGTCCTTGATCTCCTGCGCCAGTCTGAAGCCGGCTTTTTCAAATGTCTTACGACTGCCGACGTTGGGTGTGAAACAGTCACCGTAGAAATGGCGGATTCCAAACGATTTGTGACCAACATCTACGAGGGCCTTGAGGGCACGGGTCATTATGCCCTTGCGTTGGTACTCGGGGTCGAGCCAGAAGCCAAACAGCGCGTATGGAACGTCGAGGGTCGGATCGGGTAGGAACTCTTCGAGGCCGGGCACAATGCTGGATGGGCGCAGATCAATGCTGCCGATGAGTCTACCGTCACGCGAGCGGTCGCGAATGGCCCAGTTGATGGGCGCAGCGTGCGAGTTGGCAGCTACGGATTTCTTCAAGTAGACCTCGGCATCTTGGCGCTCATATGGCAGTTTCCGCGGACCCGCCAGGTACTGCCTCACCTCTGGTTTGCTGAACGAGTGGAATGAGGCATCGACGTCTGTTTCTTGCAGCGGGGACAGGTAATAGTCCCCTATAAGCTCTATTTCCTGTTTATCGGTCATTGTTGGTCGAAATCACCGATGAGCCGTGTACTTATACTTGCAGCAGATCAATGCGCCGCGCGTCTGTACCTGCGATGACTCAGTTGACGCCGCGTGCTTCTGTAAGCCTGACTCACCCGGAACGGTACTCGGAACGGTACTCGGAACGGTGCCCGGTACGGCCTTAAAGCGCGTTTGCTGTGTCAAACCGTCAAACCGTCAAACCGTTAAACGGCCCATAACCGTTGCAATGCGCTTGTTCGAAGTCTCAACGGCGAATCTAGATTGGTTAGCCAAATCAGGCAGGGTCAAGTAGACGCCCGTATTAAGAGACTGTTGTATCAGCACAGCTGGTTTCAACCAAGAATACCTCGATGCCTATATCTTCTATGATGAGCTTCTATCGGTCCAGGATCCTGATAGTCGCGCTTCTTCATGACTGGTTCTCCGCGTTCCGCCTAGATGTATGGGCAAGGGCACTAACGATGGCGGAGATGCCCCGAAGCGACTCCGGCGGACTCCTCCAGACATCCTCTGTGCCGAACATATCCATGTAAGTTAACGGTCAAAGGGCTGTCACGATGGGCTTCCATCTCGTCTTAATGCTGTGTCACTGCTCGAGATAGTTTGCGATCTGTTTCTCTAGGCCTGTATAGGGACAGCTAATAGAGTTCCTATCGCTTCGCCTAATTACGCATAACACGACTATCTAGACCGTGATTGATAACACAGTCCCGTACTTACTGCCTGAACCCTCCTGAATTCCTACATATTCTGAGTTATGTCCACAATCCTTCGTCCGAATGTCTCAAAGCGCCCGCTTCAGAGTTATACGCATCACGGCTGCAGGGACGCCAAGCTGGCTACCTGCAGTCACGAAGCTTACTGTAATGAGACACCAGAACGGCAGTAACGCTGTAAGTGGCCCACGCAGCACTAGCTACCGAATAGGAGTCGTAGAATGTACCCAAAAGACGCTCTGTGCTGCCAGGTCAATGCCAATCCGCAGTGACGTCACTGCTCAGTAAATAGCTGACTCGGCTAAAAGCGTCACCGAGCCTACCTCAAAGTTAACGGCCAAATTAAAACAACCAGCACCTTTTATGCGCAAACATTAAACGAGCCGACACATCATACGGTCCCACCTGAACATCATAGGCCCCATTTAATATTAATCCACGGTCCGAACGCGGTTACCACGACTGCCGGACTTCCCCTACATGCAAAGCCCCTGCCCCTATCCGCGCGCTTTTAGTCGTTTCCACACCAGCGTCTGCACCTCCAGCCTAACGTTCAAGGCAAGTGCCGGATTGTCGTGCCGGATTGTCGAGGAGTAAGGTAGCGGCCATGGTCGAATCTGACGAACTGGCCCGTCCAGAGTCGGTGCTCTCGGGCTACTCGAGCCGGCGCGGGCCGTCTAGTTCAGCAGTGACTTTGGAGCATATCACACCAGCGCTGCGAAGCGAAACGGACCTTAGCATCGTGCCAGACCTCGACGGTCGCCATGACTCGGACGGCGAAGTCGACGAGCTCGAATTCCGTCTCAGCGAAGATACCGGCATTATGCGAAGTACCACCTCCGTAAACCAGATACCCCAGATGATCCGCTACTCGACGTCTTCGCGACGAGACTCTGCTCATGCTTCGACGCCACGCGATTCTGTGTCATCCAGACGAGACTCTGCTGCCCAGGATTCGCTTCGTGAGTCCCCGCTTGAGTCACCCGCCGAGCCACCAGTATCCGACAGGCCTCATGACGACGCCTCTACATATCCAGCACACCACAGGACAGGACTGTTTGAGCAGTCGCTTGATCCGCGCAGTCACACTCGTAATCCTTCCTTACCGTCTGAATCGTCCCACCAGGCCACCTTACAGAGCGAGTTTGCTCATCTCGAAGAAGAGAAGGAACAGACGGTGCCCGAGGACGACGAGGGCGAATGGCAGGATATGACTACAGTTGGAAGCTACGAAGTCTACGACGAGAAGGGAAGCCTTGTTGTACACCGACAGGGCCCTGAGGTCAGCCTGGAACCAGAGGATAAGCGGAACACATCTGCATCAAAGGGATATACACGCGTCGCCGTCGACGACGATGTGCGCAGCGTCACCTCAATGGATGAGAACACAGACTTCTTGTTTGGCGAGGATGACGCAGGTCGTGATCCCCTCTCCCAACTTCAGGCAACAAAGGATATGCTCACTGACAGCCAACGTATTGCGTACGTGGGTCTCTGCCGCCTGGTTATTAACGCTATGGCAACTGACTTGGCCTCCATTCGTGGAACTCGCCGGATATCACGCGGCCTCAGCGATGCTCACGGGTCCATGGCGATGTGGGCTCAGAAGATGATGATTCGTCTCTACTCTCATATGGAACTATCTCCAGAAGGTGAGCTTCAACTTTTACGATTTGTCGTTTCCCCACTAATCCAGAACAAATAATGATAGAACAGCTGTCCCAGCACGGTGTGCTCCCTGAGGATCTGAGCCCATCTCTGATGCAGGCAGCCAAGGTGAAGAACCCCATGCAGAAGGACCACGACGGAGATTCCAAGCCCACTGATGGTGGTGATTTCGCCGATGAAAAGGCGGCGGGATCAGACCCACAGCCGCTGGCCACACCGGGAACCAATCAGACTGCCAGCGACTTTAGCATTCAGCGCCCGGATGAAGTCAAGGACTTGCAAACACTTGACATCGATATCAGGTGGACTCTTCTCTGCGACCTCTTCCTAGTTCTTATTTCCGACTCTGTCTACGATGCGCGCTCTCGCACGTTACTAGTACGTGTTGGAAAGGAGCTGGGGGTGACTGACCTCGAAATCTGCCAGTTTGAGAGCAAGGTCACCGACGCTCTTGAGATCGAGGAAGGCTCGATCCAGCAGTGGGACGAGTCAGATATTTTAGAGAAGCGAAGAAAGAAGGCCCTGCGCAAGAAGTATATGTACGTTGGACTCGCTACTCTTGGCGGCGGTCTCGTGATTGGTCTGTCGGCTGGGTTGTTGGCGCCGGTCATTGGAGCCGGTTTAGCAGCCGGATTTACGACAGTTGGCATCACAGGTACTGGTACATTCCTGGCCGGAGCTGGTGGTGCCGCCGTTGTGACTTCGACTGGTGTTGCAGTTGGCGCACGTATCGGATCCAAAGGAATGGCTATTCGAATGTCGCATGTTAAGACATTTGAGTTCCGACCGCTCCACAACAATAAGCGAGTAAACCTCATTGTGACTGTATCTGGTTGGATGTCTGGTAAGGAGGATGATGTCCGCTTGCCGTTTTCTACAGTCGATCCCATCATGGGCGATATTTTATCGGTTTTATGGGAGCCTGAAATGCTCCAGAGCATGGGTCAAACCATCAACATCCTAGCTACAGAAGTTCTGACGCAAAGTGTCCAGCAGATTCTGGGTCAGACAGTCTTGGTAGCTCTTATGGCGTCTGTTCAGCTTCCCATGGCTCTGTCGAAACTGGGTTATCTTCTCGACAACCCCTGGAACGTCTCTCTCGACCGTGCCTGGGCCGCAGGATTGATCTTGGCTGACACCCTCATAAATCGTAACCTGGGTGTGCGTCCAGTGACCCTAGTTGGTTTCTCACTTGGCGCTCGTGTCATTTATTCTTGTCTCATCGAATTGTCGCGCCGAGGCGCCCATGGCCTCGTACAAGATGTCTTCATCTTCGGAGCACCCGTTGTGGTCAAACGCGACCAGTTTGCCTTAGCGCGTTCGATCGTCAGCGGTAGATTTGTCAACGGATATTCTCGAAAAGACTGGATTCTCGGGTACCTGTTCCGAGCCACCAGTGGAGGTCTAGGACGAGTTGCTGGTCTTGCGGCAGTGGAGTCTGTCGAAGACGTTGAGAACTTCGACAATACCGATCTGATTGAAGGACACATGGCTTACCGCAAGGCGATTCCAAAGCTTCTGAATCAAGTTGGTTGGGAGGTCTTCAGTGAGGAGTTCACTGAAATTGAAGACCCCGATCCAGATAAGCAGCGCGAGAAGCAACGAAAGTTGATGGCCGAGTTCGAAGACGCCCGCAAGCAAATGGAAGAAGAGCAAGGCAAAGAGAAAAAGACCAAGAAAAAGTCGCTTTTCTCGTGGATGAAGCCGAAAAAGAAGGAGTGGTGGGAAATGGCTGAGGCTGGCCCTTCAGAAGCTGCGGAACCAGCTGAGGGCTCAGACTCGTCACCACCGGAATACTCGGAGAAGAGCGCCGTAATGTTCGACGTAGATGCCATCAAGCGTGAGGTTGAAACCCTTGCCAAGGACATGCCGGCGACTGCGGTCGCATTGCCCGCCGACGTTCCAGTGAATACCTTTGAGGAGTACGACCCGGGTGAGCTCAAGAATTTCGATGATATTGAGGTCGGCGACAGTGTTCAAATGTCGTTTGACACCTTTGAAGATGACGCAGCCGATCGCAATGGTAAACCCGGGATACCGAGCATGTCTTATGAGGAAGAGAATGGTGGTGACGAGTTAACTGATAAGTTTGGCGCGATGAGCGTTAACAATGGAGCAGCTCCTCAAGCGGAAGAACCTATCCACGAGGCCGAGGTCTTCGACTCAGTTGGTCACTCAGAGCCCTCCATGCATTTTTACGATGAAGATGAGGAAGAGCTGCATCAGGAGAGTGCCGTAACGATGCACTTCGATTAGCATAGACCGCGCGTACGCGTTTGCATTTGGTCATAGATATGCGTTAATGAACAAGAATTAATCTAAGGAATTGAGGGAGGTCCAAGTGCTCTGTAGCGACAGGGGCCAATTAGAGTAGAATTGGCGTCTTTGAGTCAGTTGGTAGAGAGATGTCTGACGGCTTCTGGTATATGTAATGCATGTAGTGATAGATGAGCTCGTTCTAAGATGGACGGTCAGCTGTATCGAGCTGGTTGGCCTCGGTCAAGGAATACCAAAGGTCGTTTTGTTATCCCACCACGAGAGACATGTCGTGTGTCCCCTACGCTCAGAGCTCCACGCTGGTCGTGTATGACCTCTCACCAGGTCTGTTTTTGACAGTCCGCAAACGGCACAGTATTCGCTAGCTGTGCGCTTCGCCGACACGACAAAACGGTCGTCCAGGTCTGGTACAGAGAGGTCAGGCACCAGTGTCTTTATTCGAGCACTAAGAGCCTTCCATGCGCGAACAACTTCACGTGCCTCACGATCTGCCTGTTTGAGCTGCGCAGCATCAAGCGCGGTACGTGATCGACCGGCCATGATCCTCCCTGACACAGCCATTGCTTCAACGAGACCGGACAGAAACGATTTTGTTTCACCGCGCGCCAGAACCCGCCTTTTGATCGGGTATGGCAGCGGCACGAGGTCAGCAAATAGAGGGTTGGCCAGAGGCATGACATGCGTGTGGAAGTAAGCGAGAAGCTGAGCTGGCGGAGGTACGTCCGACGCCGAGGTGAAGTCGTCGAAATCGTCAAAGTCATCATCTTGATCCGCTCCCCAGTCGTCCACATCCACCAGAGAAGTGCTCTGTGGGGGAGTCGACGTTGGCAATGGGGGAGTCGGCGCTGATCGCGAGGATTTCAACGGGGTGACGGGAGCGAAGACATCTGTGTGCCTAGGAACCGGTGAAGTCGAGGAGCTGACTCCTGTTATTGACGTAGATGGGTCAGCGCGTGTAGTAGGCACGAGAGAAGTGTGATATGATGACTGTGCCGGTTTTGATGCTGAAGGCTTTGAGGAGCGCGTGTCGACTATCGATTGAGGTCCCGGTGTTGCTGACAGCAGCTCTGTCCACTGCGTATTAGGACTTGATGTTCCTGTTTGACCGAACCGAATTGCAGATACCTGGGGAGCGCTTGAGAGCTCCTGGAGCTGGGACACTATGGATGGACCTGGTTTGGCCGCTGGTGCCTTTGGAGTCGGTTTCGGCCGCGATTCGACCTCCACGAACTCGCCAAAATCGTCATCGTCACCACTGGCCACGGGAACAGGTATAGAAGGGCCTTTTGACTGGACTGGTTTAGCAGTGGATCCGTGTGAGTCGAAAAATGACAGATCCTCGAGCGTCAATCCAGACATTTGGTAGTACGCAGGAGGATGCAAGGGCATGTGAACTGGGTTACTGTATATGCAGGTTCGATTTAGTCACTGAAGTTAGATTCATCAAGACTTTAAGGGTAGACAGGATATTGAGTCATAGACAGGATATTGAGTCAAGGTATTTACGTGCTGTGGATACTGTACGATTAGAAGACTTGTTGTATTCGACAATAGAGGCTCGTGGGATTACACTTGATGCTCATTTCGCGATGCCGCCAAGTCGGCCCAGGTTTCCTACTCCAGGAACTCAAGCGAACGACGAGCTCGACGCCGTCAGTCTCGAAAGCTAACTGGGGTACGCGATGGCTGTCAGCTACGCCTCGAGTTCGCGCGTCTATTGTGTCGGCTTCGTCGCTACCACACAGGACAACTCCACACTACACGATCCACCAGTCTCAGTCATCTCTCTACTCACTGGCATGGGACAAACCGCCGCAAAATGTTCTTGTGGTAAAGAAGCCATGGGAAAGTCTCGTTCGTAGTGCGACTGTCGATTTCATCAACCACATCAGCACGGTGTATCCTCAGATCAATGTGTTGCTTGAGCCTGACACGGCCGAGGAGATCCACACAGAGCTGTCAGCACCTGTGTACGCTGCAACACCGGAAGAAATTCTCTCCAAGACGGACTTACTCGTCACTATTGGTGGAGACGGTACGATTCTGCATGCCACAGCGCTATTTGCCGCTGGTGATGTCCCTCCAGTGCTCTCCTTCTCTCTAGGAACTGTTGGATTCCTCTTGCCGTTCAACATCAAAGATAACGAGACAGCATTTCGCTCGGTGTATACGTCTCAGAGTGCAGTTTTAAACAGGTTCCGGCTACGGTGTGAGACATTCCACAAGGATACTCGGCGACCAGGAAACTCGGCCATTCACGCCATGAACGATCTGACAATCCACCGAGGTTCTGATCCTCACTTAACAATGCTCGATATCTCAGTCGACGGCCAGTTTGTAACCCGAGGGATTGCTGACGGTGTCATTGTGTCAACGCCGACAGGTTCAACAGCGTACTCGCTGTCTGCTGGGGGATCCATCGTGCACCCGAGTGTATCGTGTATTCTCATTACGCCCATCTGCCCACGATCACTGTCATTCCGGCCCCTGGTACTGCCAGCATCTGCCAAAATCTCCATTGGCATGTCAGCCCAGTCACGGGGCCAAATGACCGAACTCAGCGTCGATGGTATAAGTCGCGGTCTTCTCTATGCCGGAGACACGATCACCGTTGAAAGTGAAAAGGGAGTCTCTAAAGGTATCTGGTGTGTTGCACGTTCTGAAGGAGATTGGGTCAACCACCTTAACGAGCTTCTTGGCTTCAATTCAGTCTTCGGAGGAAGTAGGCCTTGAATAATAGAAGTGGAACACCGCAGGGTCCACCTCGCACGAATCATGAATCTACGACGCCACGTTACTACAATCACAATTAAATACATTGACAAGTACAAGAACAACGTGCTTCCAATACCCTCTAGTGCTGTCAGAACTATGCTGTTGGCTCAAGAGGAGCCTTCTGCACACCTATATTTCAGTCCTAGAGGGATCGAGCAACACATGCTGCTTATAGCTCCATGGCATCATCGGTAGCGGCTGCTTCGGCAGCATTGCCTGCGGCCGTCTTAAAGTCCGTGCTTGAAACAGCCTTTCCTCCTGACTTGTCCTCGTCATCATAGAACTCACCAGTGGCCTCGACGTGCTCATCACGAGCCATTTCGGAACCACCACGAGTCTCCTTGGCCTCTTCAGTGTCCTCTTCTTCATCACCAAGATCCTCGGCGTCGCGCGGAACATCCGTCATCTGGACACTGGGAGCAAACTTAGTGCGTGACAGATTCTGCAGCACTTGATCAAGGATCTTCTGCAGGTATTCGGGTCCGTTTGCGTTTTGCATATTGGATGGTCGCACCTCGAGCTGGTAGTCGGGGCCATAGTATTCGTAGTAGTCATTGTAAGGGATTTCAGGGCCAAGCTGCTTTCCCACAAGGAGACCCGTTTCATAAGACCAGGCACGCGAGACATTTCGCATGGTGTATCCTCCACCACCCAGAACCAGCGTCGGCTTGCCAAAGCTCTTGACAAACGTGACACAGTTCGCGTGGCCCTGCATACTCAGATTGAAGCAACCAAGACGGTCTCCTGACAGAGAGTCACCACCACACTGCAGCACCACGGCTCCCGGTTGGTACCACTCCATCAAGGCAGTGATGACCGGCTCAAAGACGCTCTTGTAGCTGCGGTCGTCGATACCGTCTCGGAACGGGAAGTTGACCGAGTAGTTTTTACCCTTTCCAACACCAATGTCACGCAGCTCACCAGTACCGGGGAAAAACTCACCGTACTTGTGGAAACTGCAGGTCATGACACGGTCCGTTGTGTAAAAGGCCTCCTCGACACCGTCACCATGGTGCACGTCAATATCAATGTAGAGGACGCGTGGGTGGTAACGGAGTAGCTCAATGATTCCGAGCACGATATCGTTCACGTAGCAGAATCCACTGGCTTCGCTCTTCTTGGCATGGTGAAGTCCACCGGCCCAGTTGACGGCGATGTCGCACTTCTCGCGATTGAGACGGGCAGCTCCCTCCATGCTACCGCCTCCAGAAATACCGCAAAACTCGAACAGACCGTCAAACACAGGACAATCGTCTCCGACGTTGAACTTGACCTGCTCCTTGGCGAACATCTCCATGTTGTCGGGGGTGACTCGCGACAGGAAATCGACGTACTCGTCCGTGTGGAACTGGCACATTTCCTGCTTTGTGGCCGGCTTGGCTCGCTGGAGTTAGTAAGTGACAAACCTCGACAAACACAATACTCACGTAGATCTCCATGTGCTTGTAGAGCCCGTAGTTCATGATCAGACTATGAGCCATTCTAATGCGATGAGGCTTCATGGGGTGACCGGTGCCGTAGGCATAGTTGCCGACGTCGGCTGCGTTAGTTGTGGTGCGGGGTCGGGTTCAATTATGCGTACAATCGTAGAAGTAAGCGACACCTGGGTTAGTTGAGAAACGGGACACATTAGAAACACTCACGTCGCTTGTCCGACGGCTTCAGCTCCACGGGGTCTAAGGGGGCCGGGAAGACCATTGTGGGCGTAAGGAACAGAAGGGGAAATCAAAGTCGAGGTAGGGAGTAGCGGGATAGAGCGCGGCTGGCAAGGCCATGCGGGTATCCGCCAACGGAGACAAGGGCGGATAGAGGCATGAAAAATCAATATATCGCTGACCACAGCAGTGAACCTATTGGCTACAGCATGCGATTCACACGGATTCTACGGACAGCGGCCTCTGCCGCCAAGGACAAGGGCGTGTTTCTGAAACTCTCTAATGAGGAGGTTCTGATTCGAAGCACTGTCGGAAGTGAGTAAAAATGATGTGATTGGAGGGGTTGAAAGGGAGTACTGGAGGAGCATTGGCCGACATGGCAGAGCACTGGCATCGCGTTTCCAAACGTACACCCCAGAGTGTGCCGTTTGGCCCACCCAATGAGCTCTTGCTCAACCTCTCATCCTTATGACCTTCGCTAACAAGACCCCACCGGTCTGACCGGTATCTGGCAGCACCCGAACCCGCGTCCAGCGCTCATCAAGGTCTACGACGGCACGCTCGACCTGCTGGCGTCTAAGTACCCGGCCGAGAGCGTGTACCGCCAGTCGGTCGAGAACATGACCAAGGCTCGCAAGTCGATTGTCGAGACGAACGAGGTCTCGGAGGTCATTGAGCAGAAGATTGGTGCTGGACTCATCGAGGAGATCCTCATCCAGGCCTCGGACGAGTTCCAGCTGGCCGCGTACCTTGCCGACAAGGAGCCCTGGAAGGAGCTTGAGGAGAAGCCTGTCGCCGACCAGTGGGCCTACTTTGACCGCATGTAGACTCGATCAGGCCAATTACTGTACACAATACATTCGAGAAGATATCGAGACCATAGAGCACTGTTTGGACCTACAGTTCCAGCACACAGCCTTGTTATGCTACATTGTAGCAATATGCAGATGCTTCGATATATTGGAGCAATGGGCTTACCGGCAGGCTTTGAAGTTAGGAGTTGAGTCGTGGTAGTAACTTCTAACTTCAATCTTACTAGCGGCATTTGCTAGCTGGAATACACACTACTAAACCGGATTTTTACGGCCTTTACATGGCACAATAACACACAGAAGCTACCAACTTAACATAGACATCTACTTCCCTATAAGATAAAAAATGACGGCACTGGGTACAAAGAGCAGACCGGGTACTTGAGGAGACTAAGTACATGACAATCGGAGGATGAAGGAAAGTAGGATGAAAAGACCCTGAGAGCCGGAGGTCACAGGATCTTGAGATTGTGCCCTGACGACTGACACCGATGTAGCTCAGATCCGCTCTTGCATTGTGCCGTCTGGTGCCCGATTAGCAGCACTTGGAGGTTGACGAGTCCGACGAGGATCCAACATTGACGGATCCTGACGAGGCCTGCTTAGGCTCGGAAGTTTGGAGGTCCTCCTTGACCCGGCGGGCAAGCGTGAAGAAGGTGTCCTCAACATTGTCCTTCGTCTTGGCTGAGGCCTCGATAAAGGGGATGCCGAGCTCGTCGGCGAGCTCCTGGCCCTGCTCGGGAGAGATGACTCGCTTGTCCGACATATCCGACTTGTTTCCGACAAGGATGAGCTGGACGTTATCGGAGGCGTGCTGCTCGACATTCGAGTACCACGAGCGGATGTTGGCAAACGACTTCTCGTCGCACACATCGTACACGAGTAATATACCCATGGCTCCGCGGTAGTATGCAGTGGTGATAGTCTTGAAGCGCTCCTGACCCGCAGTGTCCCATACCTGCAGCTTGACACGCTTGCCGTCGAGGTCAATGGTGCGGATCTTGAAGTCAATGCCAATGGTGGTGATGAACGAAGGCGTGAACTGGTCGTCGCAGAACCGCAGCAGCAGGCACGACTTGCCGACGCCCGAATCTCCGATCAGCAGCAGCTTGATGAGCAGATCGTATGTTCTCGTCGTAGACATGGCTAAATGGGATGGGGAGAGCACACGGGGATAATGGGGGTTCGTCAGTTATAGTGATACCCAGGAGGCAGTACCCAGTTGGGGGCCGGGTAACGCGGAATCCGGAGATGTGCGGGGAGGCAACAGCCGGGGGCAACACAGGAGGTTATCAGAGTGGCAGTGACACTGTTGAGGCGACGCAATAACTACAGCTCGGCAAGGCAGAGAACTACAGAGGATTTAATAGTGTAGTCAACAGCTTATACTTGCAGGTCTTCCTTGCAGGTCTCCTTACAGTGCCTCGAGGTAACCCGGCTGTACCTCGTCTCTTCCCCACGTGAGCCCAGCCTTACAGCTGGAAGCCTGGACCAAAGCCAGATTGCATTTAACTTTCAGTAGAGTCATATAACGGGGAAGTCAGACTTTAAGGGTGGCACAAGAAAGAGACAAGAAAGAGTACGAGAAGAGGTACAATAAGAGGGAAGCAGTTATAAGGGTGTATAATGAAAGGGATGAACAGTGAGAGTGCATCTAGCCTCCATCTTGTAGAATGACCTCAACTACTGCCATATCCGTCAATAAGCCTCAAGCGGACAGCAGAGCTGTTCATAGATCATTTAATCTCGGTTCAATCACGGTTCAACCACCAATACACTTGGTGACACACCGACCTCGTCGTGTCATGCTGTGTAATCTCGTGTACCCTGGGCAAGGGCTCGCGGTTCAGTCATAAATTTCACCCCTGGCTCTCCACCCGACCAAACCGTCACTCACTTCTGTAGACATTCGCCATGCCCACCATCGCTGTGGACAAGCAGGACCTGTACACGGCTCTGGGCCGCACGTACACGACCCACGAGTTCGACGAGCTGTGCTTCGAGTTCGGCATTGAGCTCGATGAGGACACAGAGCAGGACGACCTGCCTGCTGGCGAACGCCCGCAGCTCAAGATCGAGATCCCCGCCAACCGCTACGACATGCTGTGCTACGAGGGTATCTCGAGTGCTCTCAATGTCTTCCTTGGCCGCGAACCGGCTCCCAACTACCGTCTTGTCGTACCCGAGAAGCCCATCACCGTCACCGTCGACCCGGCCACTGTCGAGGTTCGTCAGTTTGTCGCCGGTGCCGTTCTGCGCGGTGTGCACTTCACCCAGCGATCCTATGAGTCGTTCATTGCTCTTCAGGACAAGCTGCACTCTAACCTGTGCCGTAACCGATCGCTCGTGGCAATTGGTACCCACGATCTCGACAAGGTCCAAGGTGACATCCACTACCGTGGTCTGAAGCCCGAGGAAATCAAGTTTGCTCCCCTCAATCAGACCAAGGAGATGACCGGTACCGAGCTCATGGAGTTCTACGAGAAGGACAAAAACATTGGTCGCTTCCTCCCCCTCATTCGTGACTCGCCTGTGTACCCCGTGTTCATCGATGACGCCGGAACCGTTTTGTCGCTGCCGCCCATCATCAACTCCAACAAAACCAAGATCACTCTCGACACACAAAATATCTTTATTGATCTGAGTGGTACTGACCGCACCAAGATCGAGATCGTCGTGAACCAGATCGTCGCCATGTTCTCTGGATACGCCAAGGAACCCTTTACAGTTGAGCCCGTCAATATTGTGTCGCCCCACAACAACCACTCGCGACTGTGCCCCGACGTTTCTCCCCGAAAGTCCACTGTTGAAATCTCCTACGTCAACTCATGTCTGGGTCTGAAATTATCTCCTGAGGAGATTTGCAAGCTGCTTAGCAAGATGCTGCTGCATGCCTCTCCTTCCTCCAAGGAGGACATTCTGGACGTCGTTATCCCCATTACTCGTTCGGATATTCTTCACCAGTGTGACATCATGGAGGATGTCGGAATTGCCTATGGATTCAACAACTTGGCTCGCACCTTCCCCTCGGACTCGTTCACCATCTCGGAGCCCTTCCCCATCAACAAGTTGTCGGACATTGTACGCAAAGAGGTTGCCATGGCTGGTTGGTCTGAGGTGATGCCGCTCACGCTGTGCTCGTACGATGAGAACTTCAAGTTCCTCAACCGCAAGGATGATGGCACCGCCGTTCATCTTGCCAACCCCAAGACCCTCGAGTACCAGGTTGTGCGTACCTCGCTTCTGCCGGGTCTCCTCAAAACCATCAAGGAGAACCGTAAGCACAGCATGCCCCTCAAGGTTTTTGAGGTCGGTGATATCGTCATCAAGGACGTGTCGCTTGAGCGTCAAGCCTACAACAGCCGCCGCTTCGCCGCTGTCTATGCTGGCAAGACTTCTGGTTTCGAGATTGTGCACGGTTTGCTCGACCGTGTCATGGCCATGCTGCGCGTGCCATGGACCTCTACTGGTGAGTCGGGTGCCCGTGGCTACTGGATCGAGGAGCTCAACGATGCCACCTACTTCCCTGGTCGTGGTGCCGGCATCAACCTCCGTGAGACCAAGGGCGGCAAGTCACGCGTCATTGGTACACTGGGTGTCTTGCACCCTGAGGTTCTCAGCAACTTCGAGATCCCTTACGCTGCTTCGGCTCTAGAGCTCGACGTTGAGGTGTTCCTTATCAAATAAGGAATGCAGTAGATGCCATTAATGACCACTTCGCGTCTAGCTTAGGAGCAATCGCCTAGAAATAGAACAAATCAGCCACAAAACTTTTGTTTAGCTATATCTGTGAGCCCAGGTCCCAGATGCGTTTCAAACTGAGAAGCACCCGCCAGTGGATACGCAATTTACATTGGCTTTACGCCAGAACGCATGTTCATGCGAATTATATAGTCCCCGACATTACTGACTCTTTTTTGAGTCGAGCTTCTTCCCTTTGGTCTCCGGCTGCTTACTGGCATACTTGAAGTAAGCTTCTCCGCCAATGCCAGCAAAGACAAGGACGACACCCGCCCATTGACCAATGTGTAGACTGTGTCGGAACCATACGACGCTGAGGAGCATCGAAAACATTTTGCGAGTCACAGTCACTGTGACAAGAATGATGGAACCATACTTCTCTAGCGTGTAGAAGATGAAGACTTGGCCAATAGCTCCGCAGATTCCAAACATCACAATGTCCACCAGGATACGCGGATGAACAGAGATGAAGTCCATAGCTTCGCTCAGTTGAGTTGTATATGGCGACAGAAGGGCTGACAGAGTCATAATGCCAGAGAAAAGGTTGAGACCACACATCATATGGGGTCCCGTTATTGACTTGTTGGTTTCAAACATATGATCCTGAGATGTGTTGTAGAGTCCGTCTAGGAACAGGTTGACTCCGAGCAGAACGAACCCAAGAGTAGACGCCGACTGCTTCGATCCGGCAGCCTTGGCCGCTGTTGACCCATGAAAGATCGAAAACATGCACACGCCAACAGTGATGACCACCACCACAAGGTACTTGTAAAGGGCGAACTTCTTGCGGAACACCGTGACATGCAGGGCCATGACAGGTAACAGCTTGCACGACTTTGCCAGCAAAAGCGTCAAGTAGTCGACATAATTAAGACTTGCATAGGCAAAGAGACTTGACAAACTCTGAGCCCCAGCGACAACGGCGTACTGTCGGACGCTCTTGCTTGTGGAGAACACAGGGGCATCATACTTCCCCTTAATTGTTCGTCGCTTGAATGAGAGGTATGCATATCCGACCGTAGCTGCAAGGAGGGACTGCACGGTATTAATGACAAGCGATCCCCGGAAGATCCGGTTATCCTCCCCGTATGGAGTAGTCGAAATGCGTTCCTGCAGAACAGCCCATGTCAGAAACGAAGCGTAGATGCCAGCTACGCAGATGAGCATTGGCATGATCGAGGCGCGGACAGAAGCTGGCTTTTTGCCATTTCCAGATACCTCGACGGCCACCTTCTGCTCCACGCGAGTAGTCATTCCGCGCAAGTGGCCCCGAGTATTAGTATATGCGGTTCCAAAAAGACGATGTTGCAAGAAACCAAGTTTCATTAACCTTACGTGTAATTTTGACGTCATGCAATGTCGATCCGTACCCCTGAACGCGAACCCGAATATTCAGCCAGAGCATGCCATCAGACTCAGCAAGTGGAGGTTCTCCGTTCTCAGTATTCAATTTACACTCGGTATTTCAGCAACTCCTCGGAAAGTACCGGACTCGATTGACTCGTTCGAATCACCCTCTAGTTGCACTGTGCTCTACTGCGTGCGCGTGACTAGTACGTGCACCTCTACGCGTCATGAGCGAGAAGTCGCCCATCACCGTGATCCTTCCCGCGGAATGCGTCGATGCAAAGACGCAGACAAACCTCATATGCCTCGCGCATCCGCGGACGAGCAGTCCAACGTGGTTTCTTCTAGGCGATAACCGAATCTGGGAGCTGACCGCTGTTGACGGCACAAATGAGCATGATCCTCCGACAATGAAGAACGCAGCGCGCCAGGCTCTGTACTCGGCACGTTCACTGTTGTTTGACACTGACCACTGTATCTCTGATGCACGTGTGCTCATAGCCACGCCGATTAACCCGCTTTTCCTTGTGCTTCCAGTGCTATACAAGAACAAGTCACGGTATCTGACTGGAGAGTACATCCACGATATGGCTGAAATCGGCCTACCAGATGGATGCGATGCGCTGGATGCATCCATTTTTGAGCCTTCTCTGTCTGTCGTATGCGATGTGTCAAAAGACCCTGAGGATGGCGAGCTCTCGTACCGTATTAACTTGGAAAAGTTGATGTCACATCTGGAAGGATTGTGCACTCGCATGGTAGAGAAGAACGCGCTCCCCGGGGCCCTGGTGACGAAGGGTGTTACCGAGCCTCTCTTGCCAGTTGATTTCGATGGTGCAGTTCCTGCTAGCTTCACAGAGCAGGCGAATCTCCGACTCTCCATGAGTCTTGTTTGCTCGTACCTCACGGCAGACCTAGCTGCAAAGTTCATGGAGACAAAAGACTTCAGCGCGTTAGAGTTGCACCTGAAGGAGCTATCAGAGAAGAGATCCACAGCTCTGGCTGCCCACGAAGCCTTATTGGCGTCGTCGTCAAGACCGGCCAAACGTTCTCGTTCTGAACCGGAGCCTAAGACCAAAAAGCCAGCTTTGTCAAAGGGTGTGCGATCGCTTGCCAAGGCCAAGGTTTCCAACAATCGCTCGCTCATGGACATGTTTGCCCCTAAGAGTCGGTCTACCTGAGGTTGAATAAGCCTTGACCTGTATACTTCGGCAAGTCTGTATATCCACTGCATCAATCTCACGTTAATGATCAATACGAATCGTCTATAATGCCTGAAAAACTCTAGGAATGCTAAATAGCGTAGGGATTATTATTATTTACAGGTTCATGTCCTGGCTAAGCTCACTTCGACTCAGCTCCTGGAACAGGCTTCACCAAGTAATTCTGGTAGTACCACTTCAGTTCCTCGATGCTGTCTTCAATATCTGAACGGGCTGTATGACCGTAGCGCTTCGCTGGCAAGCCCTCCATCAGCACAGGATTGTGTCTCAGACCCACTTCCTTGATAGACGAAACGTCAACCTGTCGATAGTGAAGGTAATCAAGAAACTTGGGCAATTCTCTGCGAAGAAACATGCGATCTTGGTGGATTGAGTTACCAGCAAGAATTCCCTTGCCAGACTCACCAATGTGCTTCTTGACGTACTCCAAAAGTTCGTTGTCGACTTGTTCAATCGACGTTGTTGCCTGTAGAACCTTTGCAGTGAGCCCCGACTTGCCGTGGTGCTCGATACACCATTCATTCATATTGTCCATGATATCCTTGGGGCAGTGAACAACTGATTCGTACCCCTCTTCATCTATTAGGTTGAGATTGCCGTCGGTGAGGAGGCAGCAGATCTCAATGATGCGATCATTATCGGGATCCAGCCCGGTCATCTGAATTAGCTCGCTTCACGCCAGGAGAGAAGAACACACCTCGCAGTCGACCCACACCAGAGGCCCTCGACTCATTGCTGCTCGCTGTCGTCGTCGAAATAACCTATTTTGTGTAAGACCAAGTCCAGTTCCTCGACCGTACAGTCGCGTCTGTTTGGGCGTTAAAGGAGCAGGTCGGGAGAAGCCTGTCAGAGTCCGGGAGCAACTTGTTCTCGCTCGTACAGTGTTTGCCTGATATCTGGACAGTAGAAGAGACTGCCTCTGGAGAGCTGATACGTATGTTTGTAGAACCGGTTCAGCACACCGGAATGTGAACATTGGAGAGATTCAGGGGGTGGAATGTATTTATATAGTGCGGCGGTGCATCAGCACTACAGGGTCTCATACTAATACTGCCATACAAATGGTAAAATAGCACAGCACAGTTTACTTACGTCCCCAGAGAGACCCGAGGAATCCCTTCTTTTCGGTCTCGGCGGTCGAGGGAGTCCGCTGTGTCGTTTGCGGCTCGGCCTTTCCGAGAACAGCTTGCTTGCGCGCATCGTCATACTGAATGAAGTTGTAAGCCGTGTCGAAGAATACGGGCTTAATGGGTGCCAGTTGCAGGCGCGGGTTGGTGTGGACGAGGTTGGCGAGGATCTCTGCCGGAGAGCCTGACGGGTAGAGACCTGGCTGCTGAGCAACTGAGGGAGCAGAAGGCGAGCGCACGTTTCCAGTGTCAGCAGCAGCCATGCCGTGGGATCGAACAAGCTCGGTTGTGAGCTCAGCATCAAAGGCAGCAATCTCCTCAGCTGAGACAAGGTCTGTCGACGAGGCAGGCGTCGACTCGAGAGTAGACTTGGCCAATCTGAAAAGAGCCAATGACTCGCGTTTGTTGTCAGCAAGACGGTGGTATTTGGCAATCAAGGCTGTGCGCTGGGCACGGAAATAGTTGCCGAGAGTGGTGAAGGACGAGCTCAGCTGCTCATTGTTATGAACACCGGGGAGCTCAAGGATCTGGGACACACTTTGTATGATGGTGTCGCAGATTCTGGCCACATCGCGGTATCTCAGAACCGCTGCAGCCACACTACCAGACTTTCCACTGACAGAGAGCTGCTCCATCAGCAGGCGATCACGCTGGATACGGCGGAGCAGCAGCTTATAGTGCGTGTATGTCTGCACAATGTACTGCTGCTGGCGAGTGGTCTCGTCGGTCTTGGAGCTCGACTCGAGGCGATCAATGCCTTCTTTAACGAGATCAAGAGCATCCTGCCAGGCCTGGAGAACTCCGTCAAATAGCGCTGAGCGCTTCTTGAGGTTGGCACCTGCCAGTGTTCTGTCGAGTTTGCTGTCAATCTCGCGAGCTTGGATGAGAGCGCTGGCAAGATCTGGGTCCTCGACAGTGGCCTTGTGTCCATGCCAGTCAATCTCTCCAAGACGAGCAGCAGGGCCCGTGTTTGATTCGATGCTGAGAGCTTTGGGGTTGATTTTCTGAACGAGCTCGACCGTTGGCGCACTCTTGTCGGCAGACAGCTTGGCAAACGTGGGGATATCATCTGATCGGACCTTACCTGTGCGGTAGACGGCGAACGAGAGCGACGGGTCGACATTTGTGGTGATAACATCGGCGAGGAGTTCACGCACGCTGTCACTATGAGCCTGCTTCGTCAACTCGTCGAGAGCCACGCGGGCGTTTGAAAAGTGCTCAATGGCGCCAGCCCATCGGTGCTGCTCAAAGGCCAGAGCACCGAAAACGAGCGATGAGTATGTGTGAAATTCAAGACGAGCCTGCTGCGACAGTGCCGAGGACTCGGCGAGCTGGCTAGCCAGGTATTTGCACAGCTTGGCGGCCTTTGCGAGTCTTGACACAACTCGCGCACGCTTGGCTCCTGATCCGTTGGTCTCCAGCTCAGCCTTTGTCTCCATAGCATGGGCCCATGCGCGCTCAGCAGCGAACAGTATCACCTCGGCGTAGCGAGGATCCTGCGACACCTGCTCGCTGGTGATTACCTTTTGCTTCAAGACTTTTGAGCCCTTGGTGGATCGCTGCTGGAGCTTGAGGCCGCGGCGCGCGCGCGCCAGCTGCTTCGTCGTGCGTATGCGGTACGCTCGCCAGTCGCTGGGCGACTGGAGCACAATGCCCGCGCTGCGCGACTCGAGAATCTGCTGCAGCGGAGCTTCCATTGCGAATGTTGAGTGTTTTAGAATGCGAAGCGAATTGAAAAGTTGGCGTGGCGCGGCTGATTTGCCTGGGGTATCGACGGAAACCCCTGCGACTCAAAGTCCTACAACAGCATTCGCCCCCGTCGATCCTGCACAATATTCTGTGGGAAGCTATGCGTGGGAAGTTGACTCTTGTACTCAATTGGCCTGCGTAACTCTAATGCCTGCGTCGCTTGGTGAGGCTGTTGGACAGCCCATAGCGGCGGTTCGGGATATTCTTGCATCTCATGATCTAGGATTAGACGACGCAAACGATACCAAAGTCTACGCAGATGGCGCGACATTCTACTGCTTTTACACTCGTGGAGCAGCCATAGGCTGTGCTAATGGACGCATCGAATCCATCGACCTCTACAAGAAGTCAGCCGCCTACTCAACTGCTGACCCAGCTCTGCTGCCTGAAGACATTGAGCTCGAAACAACGGCAAAGCAATTTGTGGAGAAGTTTGGCGAACCCACTGAAAAAGGAGGCGGGCGCACAATGGACATCTGGCTGCGCTGGTCATTTCTTGAAGTGCAGCTCCGGTCTCGCGATTGGGACGACTCTAGCGCGCAATGGTCGAGTCTGTCGCTGCTTCCTTGTAGCAAGTAAAACGAGCTCACGGGCCATCTCACACTAATATGAATAGAGACCATTATTTAAATACCATATATACATTACTCAGGAAGACGGCTGGTACAGGGCCCGTCCGCTAAACTGCTGGCCCTTGCACCACTGGCGTCGTCCCTTCCATTCCTTGCATAAAATACTCCCACTCTTCAGTGCCAACGATCTGCTGCATCTTGAAAGAATCGCCAAACAGTGCCTCGGAAAAGTCCACCGCTCCTGGCGTCATACCTGTTGGAGCCGTCGCAGAAGTTGATGCAGCACCGTACGCAGATGTGCCGTCTTCTCGGGCGCTAGTAGTGGTGCTTGTAGTGTTGAGACTCTCAGGTGAGAAATCAGTGCTGTTGCTCCAGCCATATTCGTTGCTGCCAAGCGCATCAACAGTCATTTCAGCGTCACGCGCATCCAGTTCCATCATAATACCTTTAGGATTCTTGCCCGCCTGGGAGGGTTCGAAGTAGAACTCCGCCTCATCACCGCGGCGCAAGTGCTTGCGACGGGCCTCAGGGCTCATCTCTGTGAGCTCGTCAATCTGCTTGATCAAAAGCTTGGCAATGCTAGCCTGGCGGAAATCGCACGAAATGGTTGTGCCAGCACTGTCAAGGATACTGGTACATCGACGCACAGCATCAACGTAGCGGGTCCTCTCTGAAACGCTGAAGTCTTCGTACTTGTTCATCAGTGCAACTGCCACGAAAAGACACGCGTGCATGAAGAGCGAAAACGTAAGGGACGATGTCACGAGCCAGAAACGCATCCGCACAGTCTCGGCAGCCGGTGACATGTACAACCAGTGGTATCGTTCCAAAATGTTGATCGAGGCGTTGAGAGCCTCTTCACGATTGCGCTGGTACTTGGGGTTCTTGACGCCGCTCGAAGAGAAAGACCTGTGTAGAACGACAATCGTACGCCAGTAATCAATCTCGAGCATAAACCGCTGAATCACAATCTCGGGGTTGTCAGCAGGTGATGAGTCGTCTGCACGCATTTTTAAATAGTCTGGAAAGCTGTTGTAAAGCTTACGGATATCCGAGTCTAGCTTCCAAAGCTCATCGAGAGACATAGAGTCGACGGTGCCTTCAATCTTGAGATTCTTGGAGAACGCATCTCGCTGAAACTCACTCATCTGCGCACGCATCATCATGAATGTGCTATCAGTCTTCCTCGAAATATCTTGGGGATCCGCATAGTGTCCAAAATCAGGCATTATGTCGAGGTCGTTGATGTTCGACAGTGGCTTGACGTCGTTCTCACTTCGGCGGATACCGAGAGGCAGACCCTGGCAGATAGAATGGAAACCGTCAAAATACTCAATCAACTTCCACATACGCCGTCGCTCTTCCATTTCAAACGGCGACAAAACAAACCAACTGGGGTCGCGATGCATACCCATGGAGTGAGCCACACGGACCAAAACGCCCATCGACGTCCAGCTCTTATGATTCCAGTCCGACATGTAGGATTCAAGCAGCATCCACAGCAGAAGTACGCGAATATTGAGCAGTGATGGCTTGAATGTCAGTTTGCCCATGAATCCACACAACTCCATGGAACTGAGCCATGAATTCCACGATTCGACTACCTTTCCCTTAAAGTACTCGGGAACCTCATTTGGGGCGTACGACTGCAGGGCAAGACTGATCATACCCAGTAATTGTGAGACCCACAGCAGCTCTGTCTTTTCGGAGTCACGCCAGAATTCATCGTACTGAATTTGGAATGATGGTTGGTGCACAATGTAGCAGACCGGTTGTATGGCATCAAAGTAGCGATCAATCAGAAGATTGCAAATATGCCTTGGTGGCAGGGTCTTGAGGACATCATGACTCGATGAACGGAACTGAACGCCGCCAAAGGGGATATTTGACGTGTCCTGCTGTCCATCGGATATTTGGCAGAGAGACTCGAATCTTTGCCGTCCAAACAGCTCGGCACTGTCAAACTCTTCACGGATTTTACGCAGCACGTCCTGGATCTGAGTGATTTCGGAGAACATAAAGCCCCAGTGGGTGTCACCGTGGTATACTGATTTTCCCTTCTTGTCGAGCTTCAGCATTCCGAGCGAATCGTTGAGGTCGTCTAACTCACCGTCGGGACCCTCAACCGTATGAACCTCATCGAGGGTACTACGCTTTGCAGCCTCTTCGCGCTGCGTCAAGAGGGACAGCACAAGGTTTTCCATCTTATCTAGGCGCTGCTTCATCTCGGAGCCGTAGGGTACATTCGGCGAGGAACCTGACTGGGCGCCGCGAGCGAGTCGCGAGCTGAGGAAGTTATCCATGGTCATAATCTTTCCAAGGTTTAGTTGCTCAGCATTGGCAGGTAATGCAGTCATTCCAAAATGCTCGGCCAGTTCTTCCTGCTCACCTAGTGTTGCGTTTGTCGGCGAGGTCGTCGAGCCCGAGCGACCTTCGGGATAGACGCATCGTGAGTTGTTTCGGCGGATGCAGTTTGAGCAAGGCATCTTACGATCGCACTTTTGCTTGCGTTGGCGACAAAACTGGCAGTTGACGGGGATGCGTCGTCGCTTCTTCTGGGACATGCCCAGCTGGGAGCTGGTATGTGAGGCCGGGAGGTCCGGTCTATAGAGGCCGTCGGGGCCGTCGAAGTCGTCGTCATCGTCGACGTCGAGGGACGATAGCGAGCCCGAGGTAGCACCGACAAGCGGCACACCAGGGACCTCGCCGTACATGAGGACGTTTTCGTCAGGCTCGGTGGCGAGACGACTCATGGCTAGATGATAAATAGGCGCAGCTGACTGGAAGTTGCGAATGTAGAAAGAAGAGTGAACTCTGAAGAGCAACACAAAAATGTCGTCAACAAGATTTTGTTAGGTCAGCACAACACGTGCAAAGGTCGCCTAGACTCTTGAAGGGACAAAAAGAGGCAATGTCAGGATGCCCACGAGAGGGCAATCGACAGGTTGATCGTATAGGCCGATAGGGGAGGTAAAAGCCGACGGCTCAACGAAGGTAAAGCGGGGTATGAGGGGGGACAAAAAGGGTTCCAAAGTTGTCTACCAAGAGACACAAGCAGACCAGCACGAGTACTACTGCAGAAGAGCAAAAGTGATGGGAGAATGTGCCTGGGATGCGTATATATACCTGTAACGACTGTCGGCGTTAAACAAAGCTTACATGGATAGGGTAGGGTTACGAGGGGATGGGGCTGCGGTCACTGCGGGGCTGGATCGGCGGGGTTGCGGGGCTGTGTGGGGCCAAAAGACGGTGGGCAGCGGGTTTGATGAGTTTGGAGAGATGTCAGTTGCTGAGAATTGGCCGTGGCTGTTGCATCGTGGCCCGCTATGCGCGTCCCTGATACGAGCAACGACACGAGCAAAAAGACACGATATGCAGCCCACTACTCCGCAGCCGCGTGTGACACGAGCCCGTACCCTACGCTTACTAACGAACGAGGCAGAAGCATGGAACGGCTGGCGGCGGCCGCCGGGAACCCGGAACTCCGGAGATATGGAGACAACGGAATCCAATCATTGGCGCTGCCAATAGCCACTTATCAAATCAAAGCTGCTATTCGACAGATAAGCACAGTCATCTCTTCGAGTGATACGTGTCGGCATTCTGACTAGCGCGGCAAGCTGTGCGTCATCTTTGCGCATATGCCCCTGTCATGCGGCGCTTCGAGTGACGGCGTCTGCCTGTACAAAAAGGGTTTCGATACACAGTTTAATGCTCGATTACCGGCTCTACACATTTAAGGACCGTGCGGTTAATTGTCGTTAATCTAGCGGAGGGTACTGAACAAATTTTAACTGTCCGTAGATATTTCACTCGCAGACTGTAGATATTGCATTGCGGTAATACTAGCAGGCTATTAGATTGTGATGTCGTTCCTGAAGCTGTCAGCTTCATGGCTAATATAGGTCGTCGTCATCGTAGTCCTCTATGCGTGCTTTGCCCTTGGCCTTGCTCTTGGCACTGCCATTGAGGTGAGTGTCAGATTTGCCGTTGACAATCGGTTTGTCCGCGACGGCTTTGGGCAGGCCGTTGGTAACAGCGGGCTTGTGGCCGTTTATTTGTTGGTGGCCATTAGCCTGACCAGCACCCGTATCAGGCTGTCCTCCTTGTTTTCCACCTTCAAAATTGTCTCTCACGCTCAAGTAGTGTCGCAGCTCATCAGCACTAACACTGGGAACAAGTTCACGCTGCGCCTTATCGAAATCGACCTCAGTGACCTCCACCTGTACATCGTCTTTTGTCGCCATGTTCTGGAACCACCATCGTGTCGTCACATCTGGCAGCCCGTTCGATGCGCGCTCCTCCTCGTTGTACTTTTTAATCTTAGCGTCCACAACACCTGCTGTACGCGTCATAGCATTCAGCATAGCGTCTGAACTCATCGCATAGAAGTCGGCTCCAGTATATGTGAATGGACACTTCTCAGAAATGGCCTTGAGCGAAACATCCGGCGAAAGTGCAAACTTGCGTGTGAGCGCCTGAAGAATCGTCTCCTGCTTCTCATGTGTGTCTGAGATGCCCAAATACAGCATCTTATCAAAACGTCCCGGTCGTAGCAGTGCCTCATCAAGCAGATCAGGCCGATTAGTAGCACCAACAACGAAAACACCGTCTCCTCCCTGGCCACTCATACCGTCGAGCTCGGCAAGCAGCTGAGACACAATACGGTCCATGACACCTCCAGAATCACCCTGGTTACCACGCTTGGGTGCAACGGAGTCAAGCTCGTCAAAGAATACGACACAGGGCTTGGCATCGCGAGCCTTTTGAAATACCTTGCGCACATTTGCTTCAGACTCTCCAATGTACATGTTGAGAAGTTCGGGTCCCTTGACAGAAAAGAAGTTGAGCGAGAAGTTGGTAGCAATGGCTTTGGCCAAAAGCGTCTTTCCTGTACCAGGAGGACCGTAGAACAAGATACCACTGCGCTTCTTAACACCCTCGCTGAACAACTGCGGGTACTTCAGAGGCATCTCAATGGAATCAAGGATCTCGCCCTTGACACCCTCGAGGCCTCCCACGTCCTGCCAACCAACATTGGGGATTTTCGGCGCACCGATAGAATCACTGTATTTAGATCGCGCATCACCGATTGAGTCGGTAATATCCTCGGGCGTCAGCTTCACGAGGCCCTTTGACGCAATAATGAGATCGCGGGTATCAACGACGCTGGCTCCAGCAACTTTCTTGAGTCTTCGAACCGCAGTCTGCTTTGAAGCATCGATAATCGAGACTAAGTCAGGTGGAGTTAGACCTGCTGACTGAAGCGCCAGCATGTCGAGAGAAACGTCTGAGCGCAGTCTGAATCCAGACTGGACAGAACTGGTACGCACACGGGTCAGCTCGCTGTTTACAAGGGGGTATTCTGTCAGGAATTGGAATATTTCGCGACGCTCCGCCTCAGATGGTACGGGGATCACGATCTCAAATTTTAGCTTGGATCGCACAGACTCAGATAACCGGTCAACATCCGCAGCCGTAGCAGCCAGAATAAAACTGTTCTTGGTCGCGTATTCCTCGAATGTTTCGTTGAGATTGGCAACTAGGCCTCCACCATCACGACCGTCTTGTTCAGACTTCTTTGCCAAGCTATCGAGGTGTCGGAGGACGACGAGACAGGGTCGGATAGTAGCTGCACGGTCAAGTCGCGCCCGTAGAGCACCTATCGTCTTTGCGTCATTATCACCCAGGACGCTATAGCAGTCAATCTCAAAGAGGTGAATACCAAGTTGCGCCGCAACGCTTTTGAGCACCGTCAGCTTACCAGCACCTCGCTTCGACGAGTGCAGGAGCATCGATGTATGGAGCGTGGCTCCTTTAGGCGATATACTCGCCTTCAACAACTTATAGATGCGCTTGGCATATGCGAAATTGGGAGAAGCGGCGCTGCTGAGGCCGTAATCAGGATAACTCTCTAGAGAGAGATATCTTCTCCAGTTGAGCGTCGAACTAGGGTGTGCTTCAGCCACGAGGCCAGACTGTACCATACGCGTAAAGCTGGGATCGATGATGCACTCAGGGTCTGTATCAGATGCAGAAGAAGACACAAGAGAAGCAATTTTGAACCAGGCAACTTCGTTGGGTCGACCTGACGGCGTCGGTGCACCATTGATATTATCGTCTCCCGACGAAAGTAGCGTTTGGGCGAGAAGAGTATCGACCGGAACACCAATGACATCACCCTTACGCACAATGCGATAGCTTGACTCAAAGTACGTACGAAGAACCGACAGAAATGCAGGCTGGTAAGACCGGTCGGTTGTGATGGGGGATGCGATGCGAGAGATGGTGACTTCCTTGGCGACACTTACGAGCTTTGACAGGGGAAGGTCCGGGGCTCTGGTGATGCTAACTCGTGACACACCGCCAAGGTTGTAAATGAGGAATGGCGAGAGGTAAATGTAGTTCGAGGATACAGTATTTGGCTCCGGGTAGGAGTAGAGGCGAATATGGCGAGTGCCGCGGCCGCTGCTGACAGTTACCAAATCGCCTGAATGGCAGCCAATCTTGGCCAGCAGTTCTACACGGACGAATGCAGATGACTCCATGTCGTCGAGCGGGTGTGGATTTGGTGTCAGTGTGTTTCCAAAGAGCTGTGTGTCGAGAGGAGTCACGGCGAGCTCGATGTGTTCATCTGGCAGACTGTCGTCGGCGTCAAAATCGAGAAACCTGCTCATTTCCATGTCGAGATCAGTGTCAGAGTAGGCATTAGCAGCGACTCCGTTTGTTTCTGGAGCCTCAGTCAGCTCCGGCACGTGATGCTCGTCGTTGACAATCGTCAGTTTGATATTGCCGCGGACGAACAGACCCTGGTCGACAGGCTCGCAGATGCGCACGCGACAGCCAGAAGGCAGTTTGATCTCGCCCTGGCGCATAATCTGCGACTTTGCAAAGCCGAGGGTGTCAAGAACGTGTGTCTGGGTCGCCAGATCAGTGATGGAGCCTGAGCCGGAGCCGACGAGGGTCGAGTACAGCGGGGCTGGCACGCTGATGACAGCATGGGAGATGTTGACGGGCACGACAGCCGAGATCTGAATCCACGTCGTGTTCAAGAGACTGTTGAGACGCGAAGCTGGGCCAACTGCGCATGTCGAGGGACCTAGCTGTGGAGCCAGTTTGGCCGAAAAAAGAGTCCAATTGAAGCCTGTAAAGGCACTTGTAAGGTACCGAAGGGCCACGAACCGAGGTGAATCGGGCACGTCGGCGCCAAACAGGTCTTCATACAGGTCGTGCGATACAAGAACGAGGTCCGCATCGAGATCAAGCGGGACAGGCTCAACAGTGGCCCTGAAGACGGTCGGCCGAGATGCAGGCCGAGGAGCAGGCCGTTTTGGCGTCGAGGGCTGGCCAGCAGCCTTGGGAGCCACGGGCGGCTCCGAAATGGGAGTCTCGACCTTGCTGGGCATTGCTCAACGTCAGCAGCTCAGGTCAGGGAGGTCCACGGGGAGCAAGAGATCAGGCCGGGATTGGGTGAGCGGGGTTGGTTTTAGAGAAGATTCAATTGGCAGTGTGCCTGGATATGGGGTATCGAGCCCTAACCCAATATATAGGCAGGGTGGATTTAAGGTCGTAAGTAGGAGGAGTTAAGGGGGGGTCAGGTGGATGCTGGTGAAATTTAAGTAGGAGGCTGAGTGTGCTGGATTAAGAGGATGCCTGTGGTATAGGTTATACTGGAGAATGTTGGGCCGCTGCTGGTGGCTGTGGTTGGTAGTTACCTCGGCAAGCTAACTGTAGCAGCCGTGCCTACGAACCTGCCGAGCCCGGGGATACGGCGGGCACGGCTTCTCGAGAGACAAATGCGGCTCGTACCACACGACGGATGTCGTGTTTGCAAGCGAGGTGCGAAGATCGACGGTGAGTGGGCATTGATGTCCATTGATGTACAACAAGAACGTAGAAGGTGAATTGGTGTGTTTGCACGAGCTCACAGGGTGACTAGAGGTGTCTCGAGGGTTCTTCAATGTTCGAGCAATGGAAAAATTTCACAGCACAAAGAATTAATTACGACAAAGCTGTTACAAAAGTATTACAGGCTAGCAAAGCTCAATTACAGGAGCATGGCAGCAGCGGCAACAAGAGCAGCGGCACCGACAGTCAGCTTGCCAGCAGCGTTGGTCTCAGAGACGGCAGGAGCGGTCGCGACAGCAGAGGTCTCGGCAGCGGCAGCAGTCGACTCAACAGCAGAGGTGGCAGCAGCAGATGAGGCAGCAGCCGACGACGAGGTCTCGGTGGAGTTGGTAACCTCGACAATGGTCAGAGCAACACAGTCCTGGCTGGCAGGGGGAGCGGTAGTTCCGTAGAAGGTGAGGAAGGATCGGGTGGTGGACAGGTCAGCGGGGTCGTCGAAGTTCATGCAGGCAAAGAAACCGGTCGAGGTGCCGTTGAGCTGCAGCGTTCCCGAAGCGTCAAAGGTCCACATGTCGGGGCCAACACCGGGGGAGAAGGTGAGGACGGGGGTGACGGGGTTTCCGCCAGCAGGGATGAGCTGGCTGAGCACCGACAGACCAGCGGGGGCAGGCAGGCCCATGTTGCCGTTCTGGATCGAGTTGGTCGAGGGGTCAAAGATGTAAGTCTCCGAGTTCTGGCCAAGGAACATGTAGTTGATGGCAGCACCCTCGTGAATAGACGAGACACCCATGCCGTCGACAGAAGCGTCAGACGACTTGACGGCGAGCTGGAGGCCCATAGCGGACGAGGCGGCAGCAGCCAGCACAGTAGCAGCGAAAGCAGACTTCATTGTAACGAGGGGAGTGAAGAAGAGAGAAAAGGTGGACAAAGTACACTAGCGGACTGCTGGGGAAACAGAGCGGTATTTATATTTGCGCCGGCGCCGTCTCCACGAACCCCTCGGGTTACAACAAAGTTGCATAACCCGGGGCCCAAACAGGCGCGGATCGGCGCCTTGCCTGCAGGCGAGTCCCCCAATCGGACTTTGATTTCCCACTGTGATATAGTAGCCCAGCCCACCCGTCTCGCATTGGTGGTGCACCAGGCCGCGTGGGTCGACGGAGAGAACAAAGGATTGCGAAGAAAAGTGAGTAGGGGGTATTTGAGCTGGGGAATGACAGTTGAATTGTCCGAGCTATTGGTTTACCCCGGACAAGCCTAATCAGGCTACTAGGTGGGAACCAAGGCTATTTTTAACCCGTTAACTCGACAGGCGCCGCGTGGTCATGCGCTTCGTTTGGCGGGGCCACGGGCTGACCCCGGATTGGCTCGTGGCTCGTCTGGTCGGCGAAAAACAAACGCCTCGCGTAAGATCATGCGAACGGTGCTGCTAAATAAAGGGACCCTGTGGGCCAGGTGTGCCGTAACACGGCCACACGGGAGCCCAAAACGGCAACTACGACGTCACTGCTGTAGGTGCCACACAGGAACAGGCAATTACTGGGGCTCTCATAGGCGTGGAAGGTGGTAGGGTTAACGGGCTCATGCAGGCCCACCGCCAATTGCGGGAATCTTTTCCGATACTAGCGTCAGTCTGTACGGGGTGAAGATTCGCCGAAGTCCCACCGATGGAAGTGGAGTTTGCAACCCCACTGAAATCCTGAGTTCCTTTGAGTGCCGCTGAGGCCCCTCTTAACCCCTTGATGCCCCTTTCATCCTCTCCTTTAACCCCTTAACTGCTCTTCCTTAACTGCTTTTCAATTGGTCTTCCATTAACTGGTCTTCCCTTAACTACTCTCCCTTAGGCCCGTTTACTACCTTCTCAGTTGTCACGGAGACGCTCCATTCTCGGCCACACTAACTCTGATGCCGCCCTAGATTGACAGCATCGGCTTGGCATTGGGAAGCGGGCGGGGAGCTTGTTGTGCCTCGCTTGCCAGCCAACAGCCAAGGTAATTCGGCACGCGCACATGACGTAATATCAAACCTTGTTATTCCGGCTGGGCATTGACAATGCTATGTCCGTGGACTTGGCACCGGGGATTTTACTTTCCATGGAAGAAGCCTTGCTGATGCTCGCCGGCGGTTTTGCCGACGCAGGGGCATCGGGTAGTTTGTTTACAATACCCCGCAGTATACGAGCATGCGGCCTTTAGTAGCCGCGAATCGCTCCTAGTGCGGTTAGGCTGCAGTTACACTGCTCACCGGTGCTAACTAGAAAGTGACAGTAAAAAGTGACGGTAAAAAGTGACAGTAAAAGTGAATTGGACACTTGACCTATACTTGGTGTCTTTGGAAGTACCTAAATCGAGAACAGTAGTTCAATGCCGAACCTTAGCTGTCTACTCAATCGAGCCTTACTCTTCAATCTAGACTCATCTAAACTGTATCTTAAAAACAATTCTGAAACAGGCTCCTAGCTACTTAAATAAGTTATAGTTACTCTGCCATACTACATTTCATCGCCGTATTTATTGAACGTTGCACAGCTAATGGTCAAAAATGAAGCTGACGCTGTGTTATTGGGCCAATCTGTACTGTCAATAATGGTTCCCATTCCCTTCAACTCGTCATGCTGCCGATATTCCGTTCATATTTCCGTTATTGATTTACCTAGCCTATGTTAGGGTCACCTATTAGATCGTGCGAACCTCTTTGACGTCACACTCCACACCAATCAGAACTCCTACCTTGAAATATTATCATGATATTAAGCCCTATATTGTGGAATAGATCGTATTAAAGCGTGTTATATTATTGTGGCATAGTTTACAATTTGTGGCAGCTTACAGCAGAAGAGCGGCGGCGCCAGCAAGAGCAACTGCTACACCAGCAGTCAGCTTTCGGGCGTCGTTCGTCTCGGAAACAGCAGGAGCAGTGCTCTCAGCTGCAGGAGCCTCGGCAGCAGAGGTCTCGGCAGCAGGCGCGGTCGAGTTTGCCGAGCCGCTGCTAGTCAGAGTAATAGCATCACAGTCCTCAGAAGAAGGAGGCTGCGCGGTGCCGTAAAACGTCACGAAGAACTCAGTGGCCGAGAGACCATTGGGGTCGTTGATGTTCTTGCAAGCAAAGAAACCGTCAGACGAGCCGTTCAGCTGAAGAGTACCAGAGGCATCAAACGACCACTGGTTGCCGTTAGGGCCGGGCTGGAACAGCAGCACTGGCGCACCGGCAGAAGCAACGCCCAGCTCACCAGGAAACGGAACGCCAGCACCAAGATCAATACTGAGGCTCGAGTTGGCCTGGGAAAACGTAAAATCCTGCGACGCCTTGCCGAGGAAAACGTAGTCGATAGCAGCTCCCTCGTGGATGGAAGAGACGCCATCGCCATCGACCTCAGAGCTGTCCGACTGGACAAACAGCTGGATAGCCAAAGCCGACGAGGCAGCAGCGAGAACAGTAGCAGCAAAGACAGACTTCATAGTGATCAAAAAGAGTGTTGATAGGTAGTAAGAGCAGAGCTGGCAAAATGACAAGGAGATGGTCCGTCAATTTATACTCGCAGATTCGCCATACATCCCTCGGCGACGCCTTACAGACTTGGTTTCACGTTAGATGCACGATCGACAATCACGGTCCGGCTGTACGCGTCTGCATGGCGCATCGTCCAACCACGGCGCTCGGTGACCTGCAGAATCGTCATTGCCTCGGGAATCCCTGCGCTAGACAAATATGTCGACCAGAACTGGGCGCTCTTGGAGGAGCAGTCACAGCATAGTGTCGTCACAACAGCCCGACTAAGTTTGAGAGCGGCTTGGCAGAGCAACCAATCTCCGCCAGATTCATGTCCATTCCACGCGAACCCAAATCCACAGCGCCGGTCAAAATGAGATGATCTTGTCAACTGACGAGTCGACGCGGATCATACCTCGAAGACTGATGATAGCCACTGGGGACCAAAACAAATGCGGCATGCGAGTGCCCATGAGACACAGGGTGAGGCCCAAGAATAGTAACTCGAGAGCAAGAGCTTAATCCACTGGCTCAGACCCACTCATATTATACGCAATAGGCGTAACAAGCAGCAAATATAGTTAATTCACACACTCGAGGCAGTCAAGCTCGGCGCCAGTCAAGCTTCGAACGTTCGTGAACTCCGTGCAGGCTCGCTGCATGCCCCTGGCGGATCGCTCGACCCCTAGCCACGTGCTGGAGGAGCGAGTCCTTTGTATCAAAAACACGCTATTTCCGCAGGGGGTGCACAACAGCACAGCACATGGAGCACAGTATAGTGGGCGTTGTCTCACTTTAGCGTGGGCAAACACAACAACGGCCATGTTTACCGATAGGAGCCCCTGTAGGAATGAGCGGTTCGGCCGAACACAGCTTTGCAGCTGTATAGAGCAACGGGGGACGCCGCGAATGTAGTCAATACGGCCAGTGTAGCATCGCCAATCCATCCTCGTTCCGTTTGGCCGCGGAGTTCATCATCAGCCTTCGCAACAGGGATTCAGTTGCTGCCGAGCTTAACTTCGCCGCCTCGAGGCTGCTATGACATCGCGGGCCTCGTTGATCTTCATGGCCAAGTATGAAGAACCCCCGCGGTCGGGGTGGTTGAGGGCCATGGTCTTGCGGTGCAGTCGACGGATCTCCGCATCGGTGAGTGTGCGGGTGTCCTTGACGCCCAGAATGAGCATTGCTTCGTCGAGATCCATCTTTCGCTCAAACCCGCCGAAGTGGAACTCCGGATGGGATTGTTGGTATTTGGGCGTGTGTCCGCCAAAAGTCTCGAGAGGAAGCACCTTGAACCGCGCGTAAGCTCGAAACCCCGCCCGCAGCTGTCGTTAGCTTGTTTCGTCGTCATCTTTTGTACATACCGTCGTGTAGACCGTAGCGAGGCCGAGTCCCACCAAAATCGGCACAACCTGTGTTAGCGAGATGTGCGGGGTATTAACCACAGGGATAATAGGGATAAAGACAGTGAAGGTATCAGCGGTCACAGATCCCCTTTCTAATAACTCACCATTTCTGTTGGTGTCTACGTCTAGAGGCGAAGAAGCTGAGATGAATTTAGCAGCCGTGTGATTTACCCCTGAGCTGTCAGACTACAGAGCACTACAGCACGTAACACAACATCACACAATACCACATACCACAATACCACAATATCACTGAGATGCCACTTCTCTGGCTGTGACTTCAATATTAACTTTGCTGAATCCTGCGTGACCTCGACTGTTCGACTATGGTGATCATTAGTTCATATCTATGCGGTTCTATACAGGTCCAAACTCGGCCAGGGGTCGGTTCTCGTCCATCTCGTCCATCTCAATATCTTGCACGAGTCCTCGAATACGGGTGTGTCGCATCGTGCGCTGGTGCTCCTTGTACCGCTCGTTCTGTTCGTACACGTCTTGCTCGTGCAATGCCTCCTGTTGTACTTGCTCCCATAGATCGTGGTTGATGGGAAACGACGTACCGTTCGCTTTTCGCTGACTGAGTTAGACATTCGCTCTGACTGGTTTACACCCAATACTCACGGAATGACGGGAAGTAACCATTCCCAAACATGGTATCCCATGACTTCACACCAGTTTTTCTTCCAACCAAGATCAAAAATGTTACCGAGCGTTTCAGACGACGGAGGGAGTCGGTATCTGTAGCTGGCGGCAGGTACTGTCGTCTTGTACTTGACGGGTTCCATCGATTCCAGTGTCGTCTTATTCTGCAAAAGTAGACTTGTTAGTAGTGACTCGCGCAAACACAAGCTCAACTCACTAGACAGTGAATCCGGTGAACATCGTGACAGCAATGCCCATGACGCCAGACAAAATAACCAAAAAGACCCAGCTGAGGGCTAGAAATGCAGTCGCCTGAGTTAGACAAGTATGGACGACTGTGATCACCTTACCATCCTGGACTCGTCAGCAACGAAGCTGAGCACGACTATCAGTGAGCTCGAGAAGCATACAGCACAAAAGAGTACCACGTAGATGAGGAACTGAATAAACAGTTTGTGGTTGTTGAAACCAATGCATATGGCGAACCAGGGACCTATGTTAGTGGGGATCAGACTCGAGTGTACGACTTACAGTGATGGTCCATGCGAAGCACACATCGTTTGCAGCTGCGACAGTGGTGAGTTCGGTCCGGTTTCCAGCACTGGCACTTGTTGCAGTAGCGCATGTCGCCGTTTTCCTTGGCAGTGACGTTGTGTGCGACGTCGGGAGGCACTGCCGCCACGCCAGACTCGATGTCGTCACTCCGTACCGCGAAGCCGGGGATCTGGTTAGTCAAGAGTCATAGAAGCAGTCAAGAAGCATCAAAGGACAGTCAAGAAAGAGCATTTAAGAGGAACATTCAAAAAGCGATATAATGGCTATAACCGCGACTCAAGTCAACAGTGGCGACGGTTGAGTCTCACTTCGGATATGCTCTCATATCCAGTTCACTCCTTGCTTCCCACTTGTCGCGTTACTCACATCTAAAGGCGATCCAGGGCCAACGGAGATGATTCGAAAGTAGCTAACGGCACATAACACGTACAGAAGGACGCCCAACGCGCCGAGCACCTTCTGGCTCCAAAACCCGTCGAGTTCGCTCCAGCAGATGATCCAGGTGTGCGTGTAGACGCCCCATGCCAGTATTAGATTGACCGAGACGCGAGGAAACGCCGAGGCTAGAGCCCAACAGAACCGCTCCGCCAAGAAGCACAACCTGTACCGCCCTAACATGGCATTCCGTTCAGAGGGCATGTAAGCACCGTGAACTGAGGTTAAGTTTGGCCGAGAGGCTGAGCGAGGGGCTGCTGGGAAGGTTGCATCCGGAGATCCAGCGATATTAAGGACAGTCAGGAGTAGTAAATTGACATATTCCGTTTGCATATACTACAGGTACATTGCTTAAAGCGTACTACTGTACTACTGTACTACCGTACTACCGTGTTACTACCGTATACTTTCGTATGACCCATAACTATACGAGTCTATTACTACTATGGTTTGGACAAAGTGCTTAAGACTGCTCCTTGATGAGCCCGTCAGCGAGAGTAATGTACCTGCGTTAACAATGCCTTCAGTCCCGTCGCTGTAAACTCACTCCTCCTCGGCCTCCTCCTGTGACATGCCCTCAAGCTTGGCCCACGCCTCCCACTTGGCCTTGTTGGTGAAGTCAAACATACCCTCCGGGCGAGGAGTGTTGTTGTCGCCAATGGTGGCCTGCTTGTACAGCGAGTAAAGCTTTGTTAGTAGTGTCCAGTTCCAGTGCCAGCCTCAAAAATGGCAATGGCAATGTAGAACCCACCTTCAGCAAAACATCGTTACCGGGCTTCTTAGCCAGCTTCTGGACAGCAGCGGCCTGGGTTAGAGCCGTCAGTATATAGTTCAAATCGGCTTACAGCATCGAGGAATTCAGCGGAAGGCATTGTTGAGTTTATAACAAGGTGTGTGTAGTAAAAGTACTAGGGGACTCTTGTCAGATCAGTGGCCAGATTATACTGCTGTTGAGCTGCTTACCCTACGCGGGGTGCAGCTCAGGGGTATATGCAGCATGTGAAGCGACGGAACATGTACAGAGTATAACCATATATGTAACAGGGCTCGCACCATATGGAACCCAGGGTTGAGGCCTAATGTTACACTACAGTCTCAAACAAGCTCATTACATTATATTTACTTTCGTTACATCTGCAGAGAAGAGAAGCATGTACGTTCTCCCTCTGTGTGTCGGTATCCAGTACCGATAATTAGCCTTCATCCAGCCCAGTCCAGCAACCGCTGGATGCTCTCAATACCCTCCGTCTATATCCTGAGACTCAGTTGTGATGGCATAGTTACCGGGGCGTGCAAAAAATGGCGCTGTAAACTGGCCAATATCGCCATTAAGCCGGTAGTCATCGGCGATGATCATCGAAACAGCCCGCTTCGTGTTGTTACGATACTCGCACTCCTCGTCACGAATCGTCCACTGCAGTTGCTTCATCTCCTTTTTGGATCTCTTCTTACCACTGCGCCCCTCGATCTTGTTGCGCTCAACGTCGTGCGATGCCTGGTGCAGAAACCATGATGCATAATTGTTGTTTGGCCCCGTCGAGTTGTTCACATTCTGCCACGACTGGCACTTGTCGCAATAGCCAATGTACATTCCTGAATCCTCCTTCTTGTCGGGCCTCTCTGCAATAATATGAGGTAATGCGTATCGCTGCTTGGTGCAGGATCTGATACCATGCGCAGACTTCATGTGGTGAAGCCAATTGCACTGGTCCCTCTTATGCCACGACCGACAGCATCCGCAGTAGCACTCACGCTGGTCCGTCTCGGGGGACTTGCGATTGTAGAACGAGTCGTACTTGTTGTACGCCATGTCGGGGTCTTCTTGACGCTCCGGAGACAGCTGGCCATCAGTGCAAGGCGCAGATCGAAATGCTTCAACGTCAAAAGAGTAGGCATGACCGGGTCTCATGTCCGACATGTGAATCCACTCGGTAAATGGAATGTATCCGAGCGGGTATGCCACCTCTAGTGGATCCCAAGCCTTGAGGTTGGACTTCTTCTTCTTAGACTTGGACTGGCGCAGCGTTTCTGCAGCTACAGTTGGCAGACCTCCAGGGCCAGTGCTTCCAGGGCGCAGAATTGCCACAAATAGAGACACATCGCGAGCTTCCTGTGGTACGGTCCAGATAGGGCGATGACCAGGCACGGGCAAGTTGATATCATCGTTGAGTGGCAGCCACCTGTGCTCCCGAATATTGTAGAATCCCCGTTGCGTATTGATCATCTCGGTCAAGTGTAGCAGACCTTGGATCGTGCTTGTGTCTCTGGCCGGCGGTGGTGACTGCACTGTGTCCAGCGAGTCAAATTTGAGAGAGAAGTCCTCAAATGCCGGAGTTGTCGTGACAGAGGTTCCGCATGTAGAACTCGTTTGGCCCGGGGCAATCCAGCCGGTGACTTTTGGCGTCACAATCTCGTCGGGATCGCTGCTCTCACTGCTGCCGCCGCGGTCAGAGAGAAGTGCTGCCATTTCTGCAATGCTAAACGAAAAGTTGGGCACTTCCGGTTCCTGCTTGACTTGCACAGTCTCGGCAACGACACTGGCACTAACCGCCTGCGGTTCTGCCATTTTATCGAGAGGACCAAACTCTGAAGCGTCGCCAAACAGAGTGTTGTCGCTAATATTATAGGCAGAGTCGTATGTCGAGTTGTAGAACCACGTCTCGTCCGAGTCGGCATGATGAGGAGACGATATTGGTGCTGACGTATTGTTGGCAGTGTCAGCGTCGTTGGCAGCAGCGTCCCACGAGTTGGGCCACTCGGTGAAACCAACGTCGAATGTGATGTTGTCGGTCATCTCAGATATTGGTGATAGTAACAATCTATCTGGACCATGCTAAAATTTATAAGGTAGGAGGTTGAGTCGATGTGGAGGGGCCCATAACTCTCCATCTTATATTATGGATGTCAATCTCGTGATCTGGGGTGCACAAGCAGCCTCGTCAGCGGATCCCCACTATGGTGCACCCTAGCATAAACGGTGCAATGATAGAAGCGGGGGAGGTAGGCTGACAACAACAAGTGGCAGCAGGCAGGTGGTGGTAGTGATAGAATCTCGTGAACCAGATGTGTACACACCTGCAGTGGGACCTGCAGTAGCGTGCAGGAATATGCGAGAGGAACAGACTGCCGAGGGGACAAGTGTAAGACGGGAGGGGATTCAAGGACACGAGGGAAAAGCAGATGCTTTTTATTGGTTGGGGGAGGTCCTGACCGGCCCATTGTGGGCCCAACGGGTTGCCCCAGAGGGAGGAAGGGCCCTCACTGGGCATTAAACTAGGTAGGCAATAGGAACGGGTAGGGCACAACTCAATAGCGCGGGCCAAAACCAAGCGGGCCTCATGTGTGGTTCGTGCTTGTGGTGGTCGGCGCGCCGCCAGAATATGCGAGAATAAGGCCCGTTGGTGTTCGATTCGGCTCGAGGCCGTCGCGTGAATCCACCTGCGCAGGCCGCTCGTGGCCAGTCGCTGCGACACACGTCCACCACCTGCCGCCTCGAGGACACACGCAAAGTCAACCGCAGCCGTCCCGAGGCATTAGAGTAGGAGCTGAGACCTGTCCGATAAGCGCTGGTCCAATGACAGTGCTGGCACCAGGTCTGGATTCGGAGCTTAGACTCATGCCGAGAGTCTCAACGGTAGTGTTTATTTACAGGCACATTTCATACCGCTAGTCAAGCCTATCACAACTCAACAGACGTTGTGTCGCATTAAGGCACGATCAACATACTCGTGTCGTATAGCATTAAGGCGCAATGGTGGCTTCTGGAACCTGCGGTATTTGACATCGCAGCATGCATCGTAGCCCCTGAGCCTCTATGCCGGCCCTAGCCCTGAACCCTGCCGCGCACGGTGAGCTTATAAAGGCAACAGCCAACTTGACGTTGTTATTTTCCGTCGAGACGATTGTATTGTCTGTAGGATAGTCGAAAGATACGGAAATGGTAAGTATAGTGGTACGGGTGTGCAAGCGTAGGCTGTCGACTAGTGAATGCCTCGGGAATGCCTCGGGAATGCCTCGAGCAGTTTGAGGTTGTTGAGGTCGAAGTTAGTCGCTTTTCAATCCAATATGAAGTGTCCAGTCTAACAGCAGAGCAACTTGGATCAGGAAACAGGACTCGTCAGCGGATGGGAGGTGCGACACTCCCGCTCGCGCAACCTGCCGTACTATTACCAGGCTGCCACGGGCAGCTCGTCATGGGAGCCGCCGGCTGGCAGCGACCCTGACAAGCTAAAGGAATACATGGCCAAGAACTACTCGTCAATATCTGCGGGTGCTGGCGCTGCTGGTGCTGCTGGCAACGCCGAGAAGATCCGCGCCAGTCACCTGCTGGTGAAGCACAAGGACAGTCGGCGCCCGTCGTCGTGGAAGGAGGCGTCGATTACGCGCACCAAGGATGAGGCATTGTCGGTGATTCTCGCTCACGAGGCGCGCATCCGCTCGGGTGCTGCCACACTTAGCGAGCTGGCGGTGTCGGAGAGCGACTGCTCGAGTGCGCGCCGAGGCGGCGACCTGGGCTACTTTGGTCGCGGCGAGATGCAGAAGGAGTTTGAGGACGCTGCGTTTGCGCTCAAGGCCGGCGAGCTGAGTCGTGTTGTTGAGACGTCGAGCGGCCTGCACCTCATTGAGCGCACGGGCTGAGTGGCATGTAAACTATGAGTCAAGCACTCGCCAACATATTGATATTCATTCGTTGTGAGGCCTTGAAGCCTATTGAGCTTAAGTGCTGTCATGTCACTGTAGAAGTTAAGAGTATGAAGAGTACAACATGAATTTAAGGGAATCCTCCTTGTATTTGTCCTTAATCATGAGTCTACAATCATGAGTCTACAGTCATTTAGTATACGGTCATTTAGTACAGTTATTTGAGCACAGTCATTTAGCACAGTTATTTAGTACAGTCATTTAGCACAGTTATTTGAGCACAGTCATTTAGCACATTTATTTAGTAACAGTCCTTCGAGTATACAGTCATCTTATTCTACAGCCATTTGAGTATAAAATCATCTACTTACACTCTTTGACCTCTAATCCATCCAGTACAGTATCTCACAGTAATCCATTCCTCTGTCTACCTCTGTGCCTACTTTAGTATAACTGCATACCTCTGTACATAATCGTTGACAAGTTACAGCAACTTGAATCTTTGTAATCCATGCTGCTCAGCTCAGCTCAGCGTAATCCAGTACCTAACATTTATCATACACCTCTACCTCTTACCCCAGTCCCACTCATCCCAGTGACATGTAGTACTGGCCATGCACTACCTCTCTTAATGTATTATTGCCGTGTACTACCTGCATCCACGCTTGGCATGATCTCATTGTACACTTGCATTGGCAATGCTGTCATTCTGTCTGCCAAGTCTGTGCCGTCTATACCCTGCCGTCCATACCCCTGTTGCTCTCCGCCTGTAACCGTCGCCTCGTCCTGCCTGCCTCGTCCTGCCGTTTCTACGGCGCCTGCGCAGTGCAGTGTAGGCTGCATCGAGCCGCCATACGATCTGCCCTAGCCCTGGTCATCGTAAGGTTTGGATGACGGGGAAGCCAGTAGACTGCGAGGAATGGAGGTACAGTGGCAAACTGGAGTGGCAGCGGAGCAGCTTTAGTCCGGTAGATACGGACTAACGCTCTGAGTCATGCATGCTTCTACGAGCGCCGTATTTACGCCCACCAACGGCATCGCCGCCGTTGCTACGCTGCATGCGAGCCCATACGGCGCTGAGTCACGTGATGCGTGGCCCAATTTTTCGGCTCTTCTATACAAGACGCACAGCACGTTAAGAGACCTCGACACCTGCTGTTTTGCGTGCAAACTACACAAACCAGCGCGGCAATGGCTCTAGTGCGTGCGCTACCTACACGCCTCTGGCCAGCGGGACTGCTGGGCTCAAGGATCAGTGCTGGTATCGCCACCGCCAGTACCTCCCCCGCGGCCCCAGCCCTTAACTGCCGCCGGGCATTACACACACGGCACCGAATTGGCTCATCTCCGCATCATTTCGGAGCCCGCGTCAACGCATCCTATAAAGTAGCCGCCGTCGCCCGCATCCCGCCCTCCAGAGCCTGCTCGTGTAACCGTCAATTGACTCCGTCCGATATGGCCTCTTCTACTACTGCCCCCGTGCGGGATCTGCTTCCCGCCAATGTCAAGCCCGTGCACTACCGGGTCACCATGGAGCCTGACCTTGTCAAGTTCACCTTCACCGGTACTGTCGAGATCGACGTTGAGGTGAAGGAGGCGTCGAGTGAAATTGTCCTCAACACGCTTGAGCTCGACCTCCACTCTGTGGGTCTTACCTCTGGCGCTTCCACCGAGTCTGTTGCCCCCATCTCAACAAAGCACAATGCCGACAACCAGACCACGGCGTTTGGCTTTGCCCACGAGCTGACGCCCGGATCCAAGGCCACGCTCAAGGTAGCCTTCTCCGGTGAGCTCAATGACAAACTGGCTGGTTTCTACCGCAGTGTACACACCGACGACGATGGTGTCCAGCACGTGGTGGCCACGACTCAGATGGAGGCCGCCGACTGCCGTCGTGCCTTCCCCTGCTTTGACGAGCCTGCACTCAAGGCCACCTTTGATGTGACTCTCGTTGCCGACAAGAAGTTCACAGCCCTGTCCAACATGGACGTCAAGAGCACCACTGACCTCGACAATGGCAAGGTTGCCACCCACTTCAACACCTCGCCCATCATGTCGACCTACCTTGTTGCCTTTATTGTCGGTGAGATGACCTACGTCGAGAGCAACCTGTTCCGTGTCCCCGTCCGTGTCTACATGACGCCTGGTATGGAGAAGAAGTGTCACTTCAGTGCCGAGCTCGGCGCAAAGACCCTCGAGTTCTTTGAGAAGAAGTTCCAGGTGCCCTACCCGCTGCCCAAGATGGACATGGTTGGAATCCACGACTTCTCGGCCGGTGCCATGGAGAACTGGGGTCTCGTCACCTACCGTGTCGTTGACCTTCTGTTTGACGAGGAGAACGACAATGCCCACACCAAGCAGCGTGTGGCCGAGGTCGTCCAGCACGAGCTCGCCCACCAGTGGTTCGGCAACCTCGTCACCATGGACTGGTGGGACGGTCTGTGGCTCAACGAGGGCTTTGCCACTTGGATGTCGTGGTACTCGTGCAACGAGTTCTACCCCGAGTGGAAGGTGTGGGAGACGTACGTTGGATCTACCCTGCAGGCGTGCCTGGGCCTAGACTCGCTGCGCTCGTCGCACCCCGTCGAGGTCCCTGTCAAGGACGCTCTTGAGGTCAACCAGATCTTTGACGCCATTTCATACTCCAAGGGATCGTGCATTGTCAAGATGGTTGCCAACTACCTTGGCGAGGAGACCTTTATTAAGGGAATCAGTTTGTACCTTAACCGTCACAAGTTCGGCAACACCGAGACCAAGGATCTGTGGCGCGCTCTTAGCGAGGTGTCTGGCAAGGACGTTCTCGCTGCCATGGATACTTGGACCTCCAAGGTTGGTTTCCCCTTCCTGACCGTCACTGAGGAGGGATCATCCATCCACGTTAAGCAGAGCCGATTCTTGGCTACCGGTGATCTCAAGCCTGAGGAGGACGAGACTCTGTTCCCCGTCTCGCTGCTTGTCCGCACCAAGGGCGGTGTTGACGACACTACGCTGCTCGAGAAGCGTGAGGACACGGTTGAGCTCAAGGACACCGAGGGCGTCGACTTTTACAAGCTCAACGCTGACCAGTCGGGTATCTACCGCGTTCTGTACCCTCCGGAGCGTATTGTCAAGCTAAGCAAGGCTGGCACTGAGGGACTGCTGTCCGTTGAGGACAAGGTCGGTCTTATTGCCGATGTTGCCTCGCTCTCTCAGAGCGGCTACCAGAAGACGTCGAGTCTTCTTGACATTCTGGAGCTGTGGAAGACTGAGACGGAGCCCAATGTGTGGAGCGAGATGACCGCTCGTCTTGGTGGTTTGCGCCTGGCTTGGAACTTTGAGCCTGCTGAGGTCAACAAGGCGCTGGAGAAGTTCTACGCGAGCCTCGTTGTGCCCAAGGCCAAGGAGCTTGGCTGGACCTTCTCTGGAAAGGAGAGTCTGCTCGAGCAGCAGCTCAAGGGAAGCCTGTTTGCCTCTGCTGTATCGGTCGGTGACAAGGAGATTGTTGCCGAGGCGCTTTCGTACTTCCACAAGTACGCTGCAGGAGATGAGAAGTCCGTTCACCCCAACATTCGAGGCGCTGTGTTTGCGGCTGCCGCCAAGTACGGTACCGAGAAGGACTGGGAGTCGCTCGTCAAGGTGTACACCGGCAGTGCGTCGTCGGATGCCAACACGGCTCTGGCATCGCTTGGATGCTCTACTGACCCCAAGCTGCTGGAGAAGTCACTGGCGCTGGCTCTCGACGGCACTGTGCGCACTCAGGACGTGGTTATCCTGCTGCGTGGCTTCATCCGCTCGAAGCAGAGTGTCGAGGCGGTGTGGGCGTGGCTACAGGCTAACTTTGCCGAGGTCAAGGAGAAGATGGCTGCCGGTGGCACGTTGCTGCAGGTGGTTGTTGGATCCGGAGCTGGAGGACTTGTGACTCGCGAGCACCTTGCGCAGCTCGACAAGTTCTTTGGCAGCATTGACACGCGTGGTTTTGACAAGATGGTTGCCATTGCGCGTGACCGTCTGCTGACGCGCCAGGCGTGGGTTGAGCGCGACGCCAAGGATGTTTCCGAGTGGCTCAACAAGCACGTCACGTCCAACCTGTAAGTAAGTGCGTAGTTATGACATGTCATGATCTGAGACTGTAGAGAGCAAGGGAGAGGAGGGAGTAGGGGAGAGGAGAGAGTAGGGGAGAGGAGAGAATAGCGGTGAAGGTCACTATAGGACTGAAGTATGGAGTGACTGTAGACAGCCGACCGAGCGAATAGCTGGTGTGGCCCTGGCTGTAATATAGCTACTATGGCATTATGGCTTCACTATACATCTACTCTGGCTTACAGCTTTACAGCCTACAGTCTTACTGGTCTACTGTGAATTCTAAAATGGTTCTCTGGTACTCACCGTATCTGGTTCCTGGTACCTACCGTAATCTGGTTCCTGGTACCTACCGTCATTACTTGTGGCACCCCCCGTAAACTGACGAAATGCCGTGTGATGTGAATTAGGTTGTCTGCGATAGCTGTAATCCGTATGACTGCATGTTTGAGTTGGCGCCAATGAGGCAAAGGGAAGCCAGCCCGGTAAGAGCTGCAGCGTGGGCAGCGGGGTAGCGGACATGTAGCGGCTTTTTTGTATTATCTGCTGACATTACATGACGCTCAGCTGCCACGGATAAGCGGCAGTGGCAGCACACAATACAGCACAAGTGGGCGGAAGCTGCCCCTGTAGAGCTGTCGATCCTGGCAGCCGCGGCGTCACATGGCCAGTGGGGGGCTGCAGGGTGCATGCTGGTGGCTGGATGCGGCAACGGCGATGCTGAGCGCGCAATGCAAAGGGGGGCCCTTTGAAACGGGCGCGGGCAGGCAGGGGCAGCAAACCTTGTTAAGCAGACATGACGGATTCCAGGGGCACAGGTGGGCGCTGGCGAGTCAGATGGCCGTGTACCAACACTGGCTACAGCTGGGCCGCGGTTCCTCGCTTATCTACGTCTCGTGCTGCCTGCCGCCTGCCTATCAGTAACTGCGGCCGTGCCTGCACGACGCACGCAGTCACTATGAAACGGTGACGAATGGGGTGTCAGCAGCATGCACCGGCGAGGCCACCCGCGGGCCACCTGCCAGTCCAGCGCCACCCACAGCCACTCAACAGCATACTTATATATCACGAAGCTCCATTTACATCCCGTTTCCTTCTCTTTTCCTCTTGCATGCCACTTGACTACTTCTGTTGCTGGTTAAACTCTCCCCCTCCCTACCCCCTCCCTACCACTACCCTCCCCGCTTCGCTGCATCCCCACTCCTCCTCCCAGGCAAGGGTACCGCGTCCAAACTAAGAAGTGGACAAGAACGTCGATTTGACTGATTGCACCTGATTATCTCCTGTTGCTGCGCTTGTTCCATAACGCCTTCTATCACCGTAATCTCCCCCTCTACCTGCCCATTCCCCTCCAGCTGTCTGGCTCCTGCCTCGTGCCTCCCGCCTCTACCTCCTGGGCCGCTGTCTCTGCTGCTCGGATCACTCGGCCTCATCGAGCCTGTCGTGACTCGCCCGTCTCGCCGCCCCAGTCTCTGAGCAGGCCCTGCTCCGTCGGCTCCTGCCCCACTGTAGCATGGACCTGCTCGATCCCGGGCTCGATCCAGCGCTCGTGGCCAGCCCGACATTGGCCTCCATGGACTCGCGACTCGTCAAAAGCCCGCTTGTCGAGGTTCACGAACCGCTCTCCTCGGACGACGATGACTCGCTCACCGACGCAAACCTGCTCCAGCAGGAGAACGACGACCTGCGAACCGCCACATCGGGCTCCGACAACATCGTCCTCGAGCTGACCCTCGACGGCCGCGTCCGCTATCTGAGCCCATGTTGGGACGACATTGTCCACATCCAGGCCACCCACCTGCTGGGGAACCCCATCTCAAACGTCATTGTCGGCTGCCAAGAAGACCGCCAGGTGTTTGTGCGCGCTATTGAAAAGATGACCGCCGAGGACACGAGTTATCGGCTCCGGTTCATGGTCCGCATGGGCCGGCCCTCCAACTCGCCGGGCACGCGCAACTCGCTCGACGCCCAAACGCGCGACTCCGATTCGATGCACGACACAGATCCTGACGACGATGTAGATGTAGATTCGCGCGATAGATCCGAAGACCTCGACGACCTCGACGAACCTCTTCACCGCATGGACGAAGACGAGGACCTTGACCAGCACAAAGCGCACCACCTCGACGTACCACGTACACCATCGACACCTGTGCGATCGCCCTCAAAACGGTCCTCGAATATGTCCCTCAACGGTTCAGATATGCTCCTCGAACTCGAAGGCCAGGGCATTCTCATCAAGCAGTCGGGCTCTCTCTCGCACACAATGTGGGTGCTCAAGCCATATATCGCGCCAAAACAGCTCAAAATCGACCTCCCCAAAGATCTCGCCGAGACGCTCGGCTTTGGCACCGAGGTGCTCGTCGAGTACCTCGAAACGGTCTCGGACTGTGTGCTGTCTGACACAGCTCCGATCCCGTCACCTCCGCTCGTCGTGTGCCGTATTTGCGAGCGCTCCTTCACAACTTGGTGGTTCGTCAAACACTCTGAACTGTGCGCCGTAGAGCACAAGTCGGAAAGCGACCTCCAGATGGCCCATGAGGCCCTCGTTGACCAGCGCAGTTCTATTGCCGCCCTTATCGTCGCCCTCGACTACCGGATATCCAACCTTGGCGCGGACCCAGCCGTTACTGGCGTATCCCCTCCTCCGCCTCCATATATGTCAAACTCGTCGGGCTCCGTTTCACCGGTAACCCCTTCAACTCCAGAATACCGAGGATACCCGCTTCCCCTCTCCGTTGGTTCTCCAGACCCCACCGCCTCTGCTCCTCGCAGTCCTGGCCTCGCTTCGTCGCCTCTCTCGTCAGGCTTTGCTCGTCGTGCCCTTCAGAAATCTCCCGCTCCTTCGTCACCATCCCTGAAACGCTCGCCCATCCGCATAATGGAACTGCTGCTTGAGTTGTGCGATATTGCGATCCAGATAAAAACGCCCGAGATCTCTGAACACGATGACAATGGTGTCATTCAAGTTCACACCCCTCAGTGCGAAATGCGCATCCGCCAGGTGCTGGAATGGATCCCGTCGTCGAACGTTGACGACACGGGTCTTTCACTACTCTGTGGAGACACGGAGCGCTTGGCCCAAGTCAAAGTGGCCAGTGCTCGGCGTCTCGGTGATACCCTATTGTACTCTGAGCGCATTCGACGCGAAACCGAGATCCAAGTGCAGAAGGTCATTGAACAAACTCTCGACAAGATGGCCAAAGATGCCGACGTGTTGACGAGCGACTTTGAAGCCAGTGACGCAGATATACTCAATGCGAACGACGAAAGCGTGTTCAACGACGACGATGATGATGACGACCTGTACGGCCAGCAAAACACATCAACACTATTTGCTGACGTCTATATGGGTACTGACGCATTGCCGAACTCGGGCGCCGGTACACCACTGCGACATCGAGATCATTCAAATGTCTCGCCGTACCAACGACCAGCCCAGCCTGTTGCATCGCCTCCGATCCAACAGCTGAACCTCGACACCTCGTCGCCAGTCATGCGGAAATCCATGAGCCCACAGCTCATGCTCGATTCCCACCACGAAAGTATTGACCCCATGTTAATGTCAACGCTTTCCCTAAGAGACCGGCTCTCGTCTATGGACTCACGAGCTAGTGGCTCAACGGACGCAGATAACGAGGAGGACCTCAGCATCGGTGACCTCGATCTCAATGCGCAACCACGCATAAAAGCCCGTAAGAGCATGAGCAACCTCTCTCTTCCGCGATCCTATGGATCACCGCTGTCGGGAATTCAGCGAACACGCCCCGCAATCCCTATTGTTCCGCAGCCTCGGTCTCCGTCTACTCCAGGAACGTCCCCACTAATGTTCCCGCGCGAAATTGATAGACACCATATTAGACAAGCGTCCACGGCCAGTGACTTTTCGCGAGCACCAGTCTCCCCTCTTCTGACTTCTACCATCCCCAACGCCAAGCCTTCAGCTCCCAGCATCCGCGATTATGAGATTATTAGTCCGATATCGAAGGGTGCGTTTGGCAGCGTGTTTCTGTCCAAGAAACGCCTAACGGGCGAGTACTTTGCTATCAAAGTACTCAAGAAGGCTGATATGATTGCCAAGAACCAGGTCATGAACGTGAAGGCTGAGCGTGCGATCATGATGTCGCAGGCTGATAGCCCGTTCGTCGCGAAGCTTTTCTCTACGTTCCAAAGTCGTGATTATCTGTTCCTGGTCATGGAATACCTGAATGGTGGTGACTGTGCTGCTTTAATCAAGGCTCTTCCAGGAAGCGTATCGGAAGAATGGGCTCGTCGTTACTGTGCTGAGTCGGTGGTTATTGTCGAAAATCTTCATCAGCGTGGAATTGTGCATCGTGATTTGAAACCCGACAACTTGCTCATTGACAATCATGGCCATCTGAAGCTTTCCGACTTCGGTCTATCTCGTATGGGTGCTGCTGGGCGCCATACCCGCATGAAAGCGGGTCCCAATACTCCGTCCTCAAGTCTTGACGGCCCCATCGAAGCTGCTTGGACTGGTGTAGGGCGTCCGAACCTAAATGGTCACAGTAATAGCATTGCAGGCGCTTTGCATGACGCATCCATCAGCTTGGTTCCTGGCTACTTCAGTCTTGTTCGATCTTCCTCATCTGTATTTGACTCCCGGCCAACCATTTATCGTACTGAGTCGTCTGGCAGCGAGCTGTTCACTGACGTGAAGGACGAAGATGCTCTGTCCTCTGGTACTTCGAGCGACCATAAGATCCTGCCCAGCAGTAACTCCCCACACTCGACGTCGAGTGGCTCCACTCCACGGGTTGTTCTTTACGATCCTGAGAATGGCGCTGATCGCCGATTTGTTGGAACCCCTGACTACTTGGCTCCTGAAACCATCAGAGGAGTTGGACAGGATGAAATGGCTGATTGGTGGTCACTAGGTTGCATCCTTTTTGAGTTCCTCTACGGCTATCCTCCCTTCCATGCCAAATCGCCCGAAATGGTGTTCCGCAACATTCTGGCGCGAAACATCCAGTGGCCAAGTCCAGAAGAGGAGGACGAACGCAACACAGATGACAATGGGTGTCATGTTTCTGACGAGGCCAAAGATCTAATTAACAAACTTCTGTGCATGGATCCTGAGCAGAGAATAGGTTTCAATGGCGCCGACGAGATCAAACAGCACCCATTTTTCGCCGAGATTAAAAACTGGGATGGTCTATATAACGAGCAGGGAAACTTTGAGCCTAACATGGAACACCCTGAGAGTACTGATTACTTCGATCGACGTGGTGCCGAGATGCAGGTGTTCGCCGATGACTTCATGGGAACAGACGATCAAGATTATGGCAGTGACAGCAGCGACAATATGAAGCAGCTTGGAACTTCCCCGATTTCGGGATCGAAGAAACCTGGAATGTCGAAAATCCCACTGCATATTCCTCCCCATCTTCATGATAATCGTCGTCTGCGAAGGTTGAGTGAGCCATCAAACAATGACGATGACTTTGGCTCGTTTCAGTTCAAGAACTTGCCTGTTCTCGAGCGTGCCAACCAAGAAGTCCTGTCCAAGCTGAAAACCGAGACAATGGAAAGTGGGCGCCAGCGTGGCATGTCTGTGTCGTCGCCATCATCAGCTAAGATGATTCCGCCCATGTGGAAATCGCCGTCTAACGTGTCTTCGGTGCTTTCGTCGTATTCTAGTCAGCCTTTGGCATCGTCGCCTCGCACCTCTCACGGGTCTGCCAGTGGTAGTCACTTCCTCGAGGGCAGTCACTCATCGCGGTCATCTTCAAAGGGCGACACGTCCAATCTATCCGAGAGTATGGAACTGCCTCGGCGACAGGATTTGCATATTTCGATCCCTAATTTGTCGAAGTCCGAGGCAATGGATAGTACACCCTCGAGCGGATCTCCTCGCATGAAGCGTCTCAGCTCAACTCATCGGCGCTTGTCGAATATGGAATCAAGTCCGGAGCTTGGTGAACATTTCAGGCGCCAGTCCAGTAGTACCCGCCTCCCGTACCACCAAGTGTTTGATCTGTCTCCAAGTAGCTCAGATAACGAGGAATCACGTGGAGCAGCTTTGATGCGCGTTCAGCGTCGTCGACAGATCTCCCGACGCATGTCAAGCTATGCGCTTGCGTCGTCTGAGTTCGGCTATTGGGTTCTTGATATTCTTGTGTGTGACACTAACCCTGTCTGGCGCTACAGTACCGAGAAGATGCTCGTACAGCTGGGATGCCGAGTTGTCAGTGTTCCCACTGGTGAAGAAGCCATTCGCCGCACCACAGCAGAGGTCAAGTTCGACGTTATTTTTCTAGAGTACGATCTTGGCAAATCTAGTGGGGCTGATATCTCGAGATTGATCCGTTCCACTGTCAACGTCAACTCACATACACCCATTGTCGTTGTCACTAATATGGTGCGCGAGGCCAATCAGTCGTCATCTTTGTTTGCTTCGGTTATTGAGAAGCCGCCGTCGGAGGAGAAGCTCGTTGTCGCTTTACAGAAAGTATGCCACTGGAAGCCTCGCGAGAAGAAGCCGAAGTAATCGTGACTACTTCACAGATCTCGCTATCAAGCAAAGGAGATCGGGAAGAAGTGAATTCCCGATCCAGTATTTATTTTACGATGGTTATTTGCATATCAATGAATCCATCTTTCTTACACCAATAGTAACACGACCCAATAGCCAGAGGCTTATAATGATTTCCGGGAAGCTAAGACGTATGTAGCAGATCACGCTAGACATTACATTCCTCCGGAAGTTTATGCATACTCTATCTTCTATTGAATGCTCTAGGAATAAATACTTATGCGTATGCGTGACTACTCTTCAGTCGGAGAGTGCGACCGTACTTGCGGAAGATGAACGCTGAAGGGCACAGAAGTGCTGCCACAAATGCCAATAGGGAGAGGGCCCAGTGGTAGTCCAGGCCGTTCATCATCTGAACTCCAAAGAGAGGAGATGAACAGCCAATGACACAGCGCACAAAGACGTTTGCCGCGATAGCCGACGCTGCGTATAGTCTGTATGTCTCCACTGTATAAGTGAGAATGGCGTTGAAGGTGAGATAGCAGCCCAGGCCGAAAATTCCGCTAGCAATAATAGGCGCAATCCAGTGAACACTAGGATAGATTGTCCAAGCGAACATAAACAGGCCAATGGGAGAGATCACGGCTCCAACACACATCTGCGGCAGTCGGAACTCGGGCTCTGCAACGCCATTGTTCTTCGCTGTTTCCTTGTGGTACAGGTTGTTCCAGAACGGATACGTCATACCGCCGATAGTCATTCCGATGGTGATCCCGATGAATGACAATCCGGTGAATTGTAGGTCAAAGCCATACACGTTTTGAAACACGAGAGGAAATGCCACAAAAAACATGTAAATAACGGCAAGTAGGAATCCAGTGTAAATGCAAAGGATAAGCAGTACGGGCTCAGTTGCAAGCAGTACAACCGGTCGTTTGCAGTTCTCGCGTAACGACTGGAGCAACGAGCGCGAGTTGTGGTCGAGAGGTGCATATAGATTGCTGTTTCCTGTTTGTTGACGTAATCTCTGTGCCTTTGCCTTGAGTAGCACGGGACCATAAGTCTCAGGGACAAATGCTACTACCACGACAACAAGAACAAACGACCAGATGAGGAAGACGTAGAACACCCATTGGTATCCAACGTTCTGGACAATGAAGCCAGATATCACGGGTCCAAGGCCAGGTCCCAGAAACGGTCCCAGAGTGAAGACTGCCATAGGAAGTCCCAATTCGGACTTATCAAACAGGTCAGCAAATGATCCAGGAACATTAGACATAAAGACGCTTCCACCCATGCTGGAAAGCACGCGGCCAACAATCATACTGGCAAGGTTCGGAGGGAACGCGGTGAGGAACTGGAACGAAAAGAAAACCAGAAGGCCACCCATGTATGCTGGGCGACGTCCATAGAATTCAGATAGAGGGGCCGAAATTAGCGGTCCGGCGCCCAGTCCAAGCAGGTAGAGTGACAGACCCAACTCTCCAACCTCATCGACACTGTGAAAGTGCTCCACAATGTTGTGATTGGCTTCTCCCCACGCAGAGCTTAGAGCTGTGAGGCAGAGCGCTCCAGACGTGAGAATGAGGCTGATGAGCCATTTGCGGGCCTTGGACATGTTGCGGACGTTTTCCGCATCATCGTGACCATCCCATGAAACCTCATTGAGGCTCGTCTTGGAGTCTGACGGAGACTCGGCAAGCTTCTCCAAATCGGCAGGATCAACTTTCGAAAAGTCATCCTCGGCTGACGATAAGGAGTCCTGCGTCTCGACGGAAGCACGAGACTCAACGTCGCTAAGCGAAGTGTTTGAGGTCATGATGAAGCAGGAAGATTTTGGTAGTATAAGCTAATTGATTGACCAACTGATGAAGACTAAACCCATGAATACGCCACCATATTTATATTCGACACTGTCATGACTAACGGCGTTCAAACGGAGATCGATGGAAGCGCCCACAATTCGATGCTCTGTCAGCATCGAAGCCGTGTCCTGCAGAGTTTAACTCCGATCCGTGCATTATCCGGAGCGTCGGCTAACGGCCTGAGGTTAGGGTTGTTACCAGTGGGAGCTTTCTTCAACGAGCAATGAAAGGACAAAACTGCATTATTTCTAGCCTCACAAGCTGAGCAGGTCGTTGTGAGTCTCTAAAGTAGTCCTATGTAGCCTCAGATACTCTCGCATCTTCCTACACTGTTGTAACAGGATGCCGTGAATTCCCGCACAACCTGCCGCGATTAGCCTTGTAGGAGACCGGAGATGAAGCGGGCCCGACGGATTCGAATAGCGGAATCGCGGAACTCACGGCTGGGTTTCTGAAAACTTCGTGCTATGTAAGCCAGCCCCACGTATACTTGTCGCAATCAGTAGTCAGCGTGCCGTGCCGGTCGTGACAGCAAGCAAAGCTGAGAACAGGCAGCAGCGGAAGGGCAGGAAGCGGTCGAAGTTTTCGTCTCTACCCGTCGGTACCGAGCGCAAAACTTCAGGCTGACTCATATTACACCCCCATGATATCCGAGATCGCGAAGGGAATAATCGTCTAATACATGCATTGAATAAATAGATCGCTTATGAGTATGCGTGCGCGCTTTTGAGGCGCAAAGTGCGACCATACCTACGGAAGATGAACGCTGAAGGGCACAGAAGTGCTGCCACAAATGCCATGAGGGAAAGTGCCCAGTGGTAGTCCAGACCGTTCAGCAACTGAACTCCAAAGAGAGGAGATGAACAGCCAATGACACTGCGCACAAAGACGTTTGCCGCAATAGCTGACGCTGCGTATAGTCTGTAAGATTCCACTGTATAAGTGAGAATGGCGTTGACAGTGAGATAACTGCCGAAGCCGAAAATGCCGCTAGCAATAATAGGCGCAATCCAGTGAACACTAGGATAGATTGTCCAAGCGAACATAAACAGGCCAATGGGAGAGATCACGGCTCCAACACACATCTGCGGCAGTCGGAACTCGGGCTCTGCAACGCCATTGTTCTTCGCTGTTTCCTTGTGGTACAGGTTGTTCCAGATGGGGTACGTCATGCAGCTAATTGTAATACCGATGGAGAACCCGACGAATGACAATCCGATGAATTGTAGGTCAAAGCCATACACGTTTTGAAACACGAGAGGAAATGCCACAAAAAACATGTAAATAACGGCAAGTAGGAATCCAGTGTAAATACAAAGGAAAATCAGTACCGGCTCAGTAGCAAGCAGTACAACCGGTCGTTTGCAGTTCTCGTGCAACGATTGGAGCAGCGAGCGCGAGTTGTGGTCGAGAGGTGCATATAGATTGCTGTTTCCTGTTTGTTGACGTAATCTCTGTGCCTTTGCCTTGAGTAGCACGGGACCATAAGTCTCAGGGACAAATGCTACTACCACGACAACAAGAACAAACGACCAGATGAGGAAGACGTAGAACACCCATTGGTATCCAACGTGCTGGACAATGAAGCCAGATATGATGGGTCCAAGGCCAGGTCCCAGAAACGGTCCCAGAGTGAAGACTGCCATAGGAAGTCCCAATTCGGACTTATCAAACACATCAGCAAATGACCCAGGAACATTAGACATAAAGACGCTTCCACCCATGCTGGAAAGCACGCGGCCAACAATCATACTGGCAAGGTTCGGAGGGAACGCGCTAAGGAATTGGAACGAAAAGAAAACCAGAAGGCCACTCATGTATACTGGGCGACGCCCATAGAATTCCGATAGAGGGGCCGAAATTAGCGGTCCGGCGCCCAGTCCAAGCAGGTAGAGTGACAGACCCAACTCTCCAACCTCGTCGACACTGTGAAAGTGCTCCACAATGTCGTGATTGGCTACTCCCCACGCAGAGCTTAGAGCTGTAAGGCAGAGCGCTCCAGACGTGAGAATGATGCTAATGAGCCATTTGCGGGCCTTGGACATGTTTCTGACATTTTCTGTATCATCGTGACCATCCCATGAAACCTCATTGAGGCTCGTCTTGGAGTCTGAAGACTCGGCAAGCTTCTCCAAATCGGCAGGATCAAATTTTGAAGATTTATCCTTTGTTGACGATAAGGAGTCTTGCGTCTCGACGGAGGATGTGGGAGCTCGAGGCTGAACGTCAGTAGGCGAAGTGTTCGAATTCATGATCAAGCAGGAAGGTTTTGGTAGTATAGGCTAGCTGATTGGCCAATTGATGAGGACTAAACCCCACGAATGAGCTACCATATTTATATTCGACAATGTCATGACTAACAGCGTTCAAACAGAGATATGGAGGTGCCACAATCCATGCTCTGTCAGCACCGATCGAAGCCGTGTCCTGCAGAGTTTAACTCCGATCCGTGCATAATCCCGTGCGTCGGCTGGCGCACTGATGTTAGGGTGGTTACCAGAGGGAACCTTTTTCAATTGGCATTGAACGGACAAACTCCAATATCTCTAGCCTCATAAGCAGAGTTAGTCGTTACGAGTTTTTAAAGTAGTCTTATGTAGCCTCAGGTACTTCGCCTACTCTTACATTGTAATAGGATGCCGTGAGTTGCCGCACGACGTGCCGCGATCGGCCTTGAAGGGGGCCGGAGATGAAGCGGGTCCGACGGATTCGAACGGCTAATCGCGAAGTTCACAGCTTGGTTTCTGAAAACTCCGTGCTATGTACGCCAGCCCCACGAGCCCCACGTTTACTTGACGCAGTCGGTTGTCAGTGTGCCGTGCCGATGGTGAGAGGGCAGATTAGAGAACAGTCAGTAGCGGAAGAGCAGGAAGCGGTCGAAGTTTTCGATTCGTCCATACCCGACGGTACAGAGCGCAAAACTTCAAGCTGATTCATATTAGACCCAAGATAGTCGAGATCGTAACGAGGATTATCGTCTAGTACATGCATTGAATAAATAGTTAACTTATGAGTATGCGTGCGTGCTTTTGAGGCGCAGAGTGCGACCATACTTGCGGAAAATGAAAGCAGAAGGGCACAATGCGATGGATATAAAGCCCAGCAGCGATACGGCCCAGTGGTACCCTAGACCGTTCATCATCTGGGCGCCGAATAGAGGTGAAGAACAGCCAATCACACAACGTACAAATACGTTTGCAGCTGTTGCTGAGGCAGCGTAGAGTCTGTACGTCTCCACAGTATAAGTGAGAATGCCGTTGAATGTGAGGTAGCACCCCAAGCCAAAGATGGCGCTGGCCACAACTGGAGCAATCCAGTGTACACTGGGATAAATGGTCCATGCAAACATGAAGAGACCAATCGGTGAGATCACCGCACCAACACACATCTGCGGTAGGCGAAACTCGGGCTCCGGGATACCATTGTTACGGGCCGTTTCCTTTTGGTAGAGGTTCTTCCAGAATGGGTAGGTGAAGCCGCCAATTGCCATGCCGCACGTGACGCCCAGGAACGACAGACCAACCATCTCGACTTCGAACCCGTACACATTTGTAAACACCAATGGAAAGGCCACGAAGAACATGTAAATGACAGCCAACAAGAACCCAGTGTAGATACAGAGAATGAGCAGAACAGGCTCGGTACTCAGCAAGATGATGGGTCGCGTGCAGTTTTCGCGAGCCGATTCCAACAGAGTGCGGTCAGTGCGCTCAATAGGGGCGTAATGGTTGTCGTCACCAGTCTCCTTACGCAAACGGCGGGCCTTCTTCTTGAGGAGAGCAGGTCCATATGTCTCGGGAACAAAAGCGACGACGGCCACTACGAGGCCAGCAGACCACATCAAAAAGACGTAGAAAACCCACTGGTAATCAACTTGTTGCACGATGAAGCCCGAGATGACTGGTCCTATGCCAGGACCCAGAAACGGGCCAAGCGTGAACACAGCCATTGGCAGTCCGAGCTCTGTCTTCTCGAATAGATCCGCAAAAGAGCCAGGAGCATTGGACATAAAGACGCTGCCGCCCATGCTTGACAGGAGCCGTCCAATGATCATACCGGCTATGTTAGGCGGGAATGCTGATAGAAACTGGAAGCAGAGGTACACAACCAGTCCTCCCAGGTACACAGGCCTTCGTCCGTAGAATTCGGACAGAGGGGCAGAGATGAGAGGGCCAGTACCCAGTCCCAGTAGATAGAGGGACAATCCCAGCTCGCCCACTTCGTCGCTCACATTGTAGTGCGCGACAATGTCGTCGTTCGCTTCACCCCAAGCAGAACTCAAGGCCGTCAAACACAGAGCTCCGGACGTGAGAATCAGGCTGATGACCCATTTACGCGCCATGGAGAAATTTCGCACATTTTCTCGGTCGTCTCCATCCCACGTAACTTCGTAGGGGTCAGCTCCTGGCAGGGGCGGAGACTCCGCCTGTTTCTCCAAATCGCATGGCTGCAAGTGAGCTTGCCCCGGTACGGCCGAGGGAGATGGTGACGATGAAGACGATTCGCCAGACGACATTGATATACTCCGGTCAGCTTTTTGGTTTTTAATGTTGTCTTTACGAGGTTCGGCTAACATGATTGTTGTCGACCATATACGAAATTCACTGTTCTCGATGCGTGGGGTAACCGTTTGTAGCTCACTGGCGGAGCTAGTCGATATTAAAAGCCACTAGGTATTCGAAGACGAGGGCACACTGAGAGAGGTTTCGTGACGAGAATCTCGAGTATTTATACCTTTCTGTCAGCGGCAAGATGCTTTATAAACGACTCTTCAAGGCCGCAAGGGAAGAGTAAGACTCCGACAGCAAAAACGGAATTAGCCGTGCTGACATTTATATCTCCGGGGGTCAGCCGTGAGGAACTACCCCACGCGTGCAGTCGTACCAGATACGAGCAACGTTAGCATGGCAAACACACTAACTTCCTTACCAGCGAGTATCGGGGATAGCGGAGCTGCTGATTAATCCGTCTGGGCGTTTAACCGCAAAGTAACACTGGTCCTTCTGAGAGTTTCGCTGCTCAGCAAGCTCGGATGTGGGCTTTTGAGACGGAGAATAGAGTTCATCACGTAAGCGAGCGGCCATACGGTGAAGCCGTTCGTAAACGCCGATGCGACAGGAAACCTCGTCGCATTAATTGCACTCATCGCGGATAATTAAAATATGTAAAATAAATAGCTAGTCATGCGCTAGGAGTAGGCGTGCGTGCTCTTGAGACGAAGCGTCCGGCCGTACTTTCGGAATATAAAGGCTGACGGGCACAGTAGAATGGAAATGAACCCGAGGAGCGACAGGGCCCAGTGGTAGCCGAGATTATTCATCAGCTGCACACCAAACAGAGGCGACGAACAAGCAATAAGGCATCTGACAAACACATTAGCAGCCGTTGCAGATGCCGCGTACTGTCGGTATGCCTCGACGGTGTAAGTAAGGATGCCGTTGAAGGCTAGGTAGCATCCCATGCCGAAGATACCACTGGCGATAATTGGAACCATCCAGTGGACGCTGGGGTAAATGGTCCACGCAAACATAAATAGTCCTATCGGAGAGAGAACGGCTCCCGCACACATCTGAGGCAGACGAAACTCGGGCTCGGGCACTCCGTCGTTATTGGCCGTCTCGCGAGCGTGCAAACGCTTCCATATCGGGTAACTGGCGGCTCCAATGGCCATAGCCACAGTAAAACCTAGAAAGGAGAGGCCCACGTACTGGACCTTAAATCCGTACACATTGGTAAAGACGAGAGGGAATGCGACGAAAAACATATACACAACAGATAGGAGGAATCCAGTGTATACGCACAGCACAATGAGAACCGGCTCAGTTGCCAACAGGACAATTGGACGTTGGCTGTTTTCTGCGACAGACTGAAGCAAGGTTCGTGAATTGCGCTCCATAGGTGCGTAGAGATCGTTATTTCCGGTCTCTTTGCGGAGGCGTCGTGCCTTGTGCTTTAGCAGAATTGGCCCGTATGTTTCAGGAACGGCAGCTACGGCAGCCAGCAGAACTGCAGACCAGATAATGAACACGTAAAATACCCATCTGTAATTCGACTGCTGGACAATAAATCCCGAGATCACAGGACCGAGTCCTGGTCCCATAAACGGTCCGACAGTAAACACAGCCATGGGCAAACCGAGCTGTGATTTGTCAAACATATCGGCAAATGATCCAGGAACATTGGACATGAACACACTGCCTCCCATGCTGCAAAGAAGACGGCCGACGATCATACCAGCAATGTTTGTTGGGAATGCAACGAGAAACTGAAAAGCCAAATACACGACAAGACCACCGAGATATACAGGCTTCCGGCCGTAAAATTCAGAGAGTGGGGCCGAAATTAAAGGACCGACAGCGAGTCCTAGTACGAACATTGACAGGCCCAGTTCACCAATCTCGCGCTTGCTGTCGAAATGAGCTACGATATCTTCATTTGCCTCGCCCCACGCGGAACTCAGTGCTGTCAAGCACATTGCCCCAGAAGTAAGAATGAGACTTATGGTCCACTTTTTGGCATTTGACATATTGCGTACGTTTTCCCTGTCGTTGATTCCATCCCAAACGACTTCATTCGGATCTGGCTTGGGGTCCTCACGGGCCCCGACAGATTTTTCAGCGTCGGAATTATTGACGATAGCATGGTTGATTGACGAAGCAGATGTCTGTGAAGAAGCAGATGCCTCTGAAGTATGCGATGCTTGGGAAGAGTATGACGGGAGAGCTGGGGGTGTAGACATGGTGCTTTGCAGTCAAGTTGAAGACTAGACTATAGAGTAAACTACGTGTTATTTCGTTACATTTATATGATTTGCAACTCGTCGTAAAGCTCCGAGTCTAGCCAGCAGAGCCGTGAGCGTGGAGGATCTCGATCCGCACTCGGTCCGTGCTCGATCCGAGCCGATCCGCGTCTGCCATGCATATCTGCGGGTAGGGGTCCTGGCGAGCTGGGTAGCGGCATGAAAGCCGTTCGAAGGTACGAAGGAACTACGAAGAGAGCACTGAGGGCCCGCAAAGCACGCGTTACAGCACCAAAAGTTCATAGCGGACAATATACATCTCACATCTATTTCCGTCCGTTTAAGGACACATCTATTGCGTGGCAGATTTACGTGTAACGGAAAGAGTAGGTCGGTCCGGGCCGGTCGGGCCCTAGCCCTTGCCGTTGTAAGCTAGCGGCGTTAGCATCCTCATTAGCTAACGCTTAGTAGAGATGACTACTCCGGTGATTATCGTCACGGGGGCTTCGCGAGGTACGCATAAACACGAAAATGCCCCGGGCGGATACTGACATAAGGAATTGGCCGTGCCATTGTCGATTACCTGTTGGCGCATGCATCAGCGCCAATTGTCCTCGGCACTGCTCGTACAGAGGAGCCGCTGGCGGAGATAGCAGCTGAACACTCCAACTTTCAGTGAGTATACATGAGCCTCGTGTGGCTGCAATTGTCGGCAATTGTCCGGTCTTGCCATCTTTCCGGCTTATTACCGTCTTGTGTGTTACTAACGAGCTTCGTCGTAGGCGATGCAGCTGACGGAGATGTCAATGACGAGCTCGTCAAACTTGCGGTATCCATGTATGGCCGACTCGACGGTGTCGTGCTCAATGCTGGAGTTCTGGAGCCGGTGACGAAACTAGCCGACTCCAGCGCCAAAGACTGGGCCCGTCTTTACGATATCAACGTATTTGCCGTTGTCGACTTGCTCTCCAAGTCTATCAAGCACTTGCGTAAAGACGGAAAGGTCATCTTCGTGTCTTCGGGTGCCGCTACGGGCCATTATGTGGGTTCATTGTGTGGATTAGTGTCCGCGTCTAACGTCAGGTCTCGTGGGGAGGTTACGGTAGCTCTAAGGCATCTCTCAACCACATTGCTGCTACTCTCGCCGAGGAAGAGCCGTCCATCTTCAGCATTTCTCTGGCTCCAGGTGTCGTGCAGACCAAGATGCAGGAGAATATCCGTACACTGCGTGAGTTCGGTCTTGTTTGGTTTATTCGTGGTTCTAACACAGACGGCCAAAGCATGGAAGCGAAGCAGCATCAGAAGTTCCTCGATCTGCATGAGACCGGCACTCTGCTTGATCCGAGCGTGCCAGCTAAAGTCATAGGCAACATGATCCTGCGGGGTGGGAGCAAGGACCTCAGTGGCAAGTTCTTCCGTTTTAACGACGATGTCCTAAAGTCGTATGCCTCGTATTAGGTATTATGTGGGGTAGCTGTCTAGTTCACATATGTCCTATTTAGTCCTCATATGCAGGTACCGACATACAGTCGGCATATCCTATACACATCTATAAATGTTAACTCCAAAAGACTGAGGTGTGCTATCCAAATTAATATAAGGACTACCGACATTATTCAGATTTCTGCTATACCTCTGCTACTGGTCTAGGTCTTCATATTCAGTGGACATCCCGATTTTGACGTCATTCCCAGCCCTTACTTCTCCATGTTTCGAACACCGCTTCAGGCCGCTTTCCGGCCAGCACTTCGCGCTGGCTTCGTCGTCAGACATGGCATTCAAGTGACTCCCAAGCGTCTCCACTCGAGTGCGCCGCGGTCGCGTCGTGGCGTGACGACAATTGTCGTTTTGGCGCTCCTCGCGACGGGCAGTTCAGTTGCTGCCATGTCCTACAACAAGAACTGTAGGTGGCACCGCGTGTCGACCAGCCCAACGACTCACTAACACAGTGCCTCGCGAAAACATCGACTCGATTGTGGCGAAACGGCCTAAGCCGACGGTCATTTTTGTGCTCGGGGGGCCTGGATCCGGCAAAGGCACACAATGTGCCAATCTGGTGCGCGACTACGATTTCGTGCACTTGTCGGCAGGCGATCTGCTGAGACAGGAGCAGACCCGGGCCGGATCGCAGTACGGATCGCTTATTGCTGATTGCCTCAAGTCCGGGCAGATTGTGCCCCAGGAAGTCACCATTGGGTTGCTGCGTGCTGCTATCGATGAGAACGCGCGCGAGGGCCGAAACAAGTTCCTCATTGACGGATTTCCACGTAAGATGGACCAGGCGGTGACGTTCGAGCGCGACGTGGCTCAAGGGAGCTACACGTTGTTCTTTGAGTGCCCCGAGGCTGTGATGCTCGAGCGTCTGGTCAAGCGAGGAGAAACGAGTGGCCGTACCGACGACAACGTCGAGTCCATCAAGAAGCGGTTCGTCACGTTTCTCGAGACGAGCATGCCTGTCGTCGAGTACTATGACAAGCAGGGAAAGGTGCTCAAGCTGCGCTGCGACGAGGGAACGGCCGAAGATGTGTACAAGACGGTCAAAAAGACCCTCCAGGTGAGTTAATTGCTGGTGCACAAACCAGATGTCACTATAGGACGAGCACTTCAATATGTCTGAGGACTTCGACTAACTCAGGAGAACGAAGTTATCTAGGCTGACGACTGGCCGGCCCCAAGGTATCTCCAAACCTCTATCTAATCGCTATGTGCGGCTCTCTTCACTATGTGATGAGCTACACTGGCAGGAGGCACACTGATTGGAGATACACTGGTAGGAGCACACCGGCAGGAACCACGTGGATCTGCTACTCGGGAATATCTCCGCTATACGCGCTCTTATGCTGATGCGTGATCATGCTGATGCGTGAGTTGGTATCTGTACACAGATCAGTATCACCAGCTCGCGCGCTACTGATCAGAGTCGAGCTCGTCGCGAGTACGTACTTAATCACTGGGATGATTCTAGTAGACTGGCATTCTGTCACCTCGACACGGACGCAGAGCTACCGTTCCGGCATATCTTATCAATAGTAGGGCTGATATCGCAGCCGTGTAGCTTACTCAGACTCTAGCTTACCGGAGTTCCGGCTCTGAACTCTGAACAGTCGAGCAAGAGACTAGACATAATAGTGGCAGTTGAAACCGTGTACAACAAGTAGCGCCTCTGTTAGTTCTTTAGAAACTACTCATCCAAAGCTCTGTACCCTGGTTCCTTCCGTTACTTTGCTGCGTAGTCCAGTTCACCGGGTAACGGCGCGTGGATACCCAACTTCATCGGTTGATTGTCTTGTAACAAACCGTCAGAGTCAGCTAGAGCAGCTACCAGCAAACCCCCGGGCTCGCGCGGAGCTTCCGACACGTCCCCATTTGCTCAGTTGCTATACCACATGGCTTCTGTCCGGCATGAACAACATAAAAGGTGTGTCTCTTGCCTACAAGCTGCCATCCCCTGCTAATCAAGCCGTAGAAAAGCCAGCCGCTAGGCCGGAGGCGAACCAGACCCAGTGCCGAAACATCCTTATTCACGGCTACTGCAAGTTTGCCGACAAGGGCTGCGCGTTCCGTCACGACGGCGTTCCTGGCCCGCCAGGCGCGAAGCTAGCTCCCAACACAGCAACTCCCTCACCGACTCGCTCCCCAGTGTAGGTCTCCCAGGCTTCATATCAACGACTCTGCCTAACACAGGTCCATGAAGAAAAGACTCAATGCTGACTCGCCCTCGTTTGTGCCCGTCTTCGCGAAGTCAGGCAACCAGGTACCCAACTCGCCTGGCGGCCGTCCGGCACCATCAGCCAGCGCGAAGCAGTTCAACCCCGAATCGACATTCAACCCGCGTGCAGCGAGCGTGCCATTTGTACCGAATGGCCAGGCACCAGGAATGATGATCCAGGAATTCGGAATGGGCGGCCTCAGCATAGATCCCCAGCCAAACATGCAACCTAACATGCAACCTAACATGGGCCAACCGCAGGCTCCCATGCAGGACTACGGCATGGATCCGTACCAGCAGCACGCACCGACAGACATGATGTTCCAGTCGCACTCTGCGTACCCGCTGCAGTACCATCTGTATGCTCCGCAGCCGTTTAGTCGACCACGGCAGGGATTATCGCAGCACCAGCGCCTCGTGGAGGATCTGTTCGTACGCAACGACCTTCGCGAAGAGCTGCAGCGACGTAACGAGACTCTGTTGCAGAAACTCCCCGGCTCAAACCTGCCTGAATTCGTTCACATCTACCACTCGCTAGTCCCGCTCGATACCCGCATTGACACCAACGCGCGCCTTTTCGGGCACCCGACATGGGCCTACAAAGCGGTGTCCAACCGCGACGGACGTGTATACTGTCTTCGCCGCGTCGAGGGCTTTCGACTGACCAACGAGCGTGCCATCAAGCTTGTGCAGCGCTTCAAGACGATCCAGGGCGCCACGCTCGTGCATCTCATTGAGGCCTTCACGACCATTGCATTTGGTGACAACTCGATCATCTTCGTCTATGACTACTACCCGTTGGCCACGACACTATATGACCAGTACTTTGGACCCATGGCTGCCTTTCAACCCGAGAACAACCGCACCATTGATGAGCAAGTTCTATGGAGCTATATAACGCAGCTTGGGTCTGCACTGAGGGTAGTTCACTCAAAGGGCCTTGCTGCTCGAATCGTTGACCCCAGTCGTGTTCTACTTGTTTCGCGTGGCCGTCTACGTCTCAACTGCATAGGAATCTTTGACGTTTTACAGTATGACGCCGATGACCGCCCGGGAATCGAAGAGATGCAGGCCGAGGATATCAGTAACATTGGACGCTTGATCCTGACGATTGCTTGCAAGGCCGTTGATGCTGCGCAGAATGTGGAGCGCTCCCTCGAATACATGAGCAAGGTGTACAGTGCGACTCTTGTTGACCTCATTAGCCGTCTTATTGACGGCTCTGTCACCCTAACCGATCTTGTCGTCGAACTTGCCGACAAGTTGATGGACTCATTTGAGGGCGCACTCGTAGCGCACGATGATGTCGAGGCCGAGTTGGCGAAGGAAGTTGAGAACGGCAGACTCGTGCGACTACTCAGTAAGCTTGGATTCATCAATGAACGTCCAGAGTTTGACCAAGACCCCAACTGGTCAGAGGTTGGTGACAGGTACTTGCTCAAGTTGTTCCGCGACTACGTATTTCATCAAGTCGACGAATATGGCAAGCCTTCGGTGGATCTGGGCCATGTTGTGTCTACGCTCAATAAGCTTGACTCTGGAATCGACGAGAACATCATGCTCGTGTCGCGCGACGAGAAGAACTGTATAGTGATCAGCTACAAAGAGCTGAAAAACAGCCTCGAAGCAGCATTCCGCGAGTTGACGCGGCTTCCTCAGAAGTGACCGAAGACTGGAGATTGACATTGGAAGGCGGTGGAAATGACGGACCTAGGATTCTAGTAGTGTAGTGAATAGACGATATGTCTTAAAGATGCTTGACATCTATATAGGCTGGAGAGCTGGAATGGTCGTAGTAATTGTACAAGCAAGCTCAGAATGGCAATGAGGCGTTACATCCAAATCATTCATTGATATATACAGTTGGTAGAGCGCGTTGTCGAATCGATCACGCTGCCGTCATGGAAGAGTCCATTAAAGCCTGAGTTAGTTGTGTAGAGCAAACGTCATTATGACTTACTGAGGGGCGAGGAAGTCCATGAACTGGGACTGGATGAAGGCAACGCCAGCGGCAAACAGAGCCACGTTCCACAGAACGGGGCCAGCGTCGCCACCAATGAGGTTCTTAGCGGTAGCGTAGATAGAGGGCTGTTCCTGGTCGGCCATTTTGATGTACGGTGTGAAGTTAGAAAAGATTTGTCGATATGGCGACAGTCGCTTACGGGGAGTGCGGATACACGGATATAGCTAACCACGCAACGGCGATCGGCTAGCAGCCCATGTGCGCAATTAAGCTTTGCTGATACATAGATAGCAAATAAAGTGTAGATAGTGAAATGAGATAGCGAGTTTAGGAGATAATGGAGCTTGGTGAAGCTTCAGATAGGGAGTGGTGGGGCTAGTTGGAGTTGTCGATGATCTGTAGCTGGATATTGCTATCGAGACACTATTGGGCCGAGGGTAGACGACAAAGTCGCAACCGAGAGTTTGGCTGCAATTGAGCGGGGAACTGCGACCAAAGCCTACGATAACAACAGATAGCGATTATAGTCGATTAAAGCTGTATGGAACAAGCCCATTGAGCAACAAAATAGTATGACGGGGCGACGGTGCCGGGGATCAAGCATAAATAGGAGATAAATAGTGACAAACGGGCTGCGTAATCAAGCCGATTACAGAGCCACGGCGCTTGAGACGGCCGAGTCGTCGCGAACAGGACCAGCCGGTCCACGAGTCATGACCTTGTGCAGTTTGACTCGTTCAGTGAGCGAGCTGCGCACCGACTCGGTGATACGGGCGCCGATGCGCAGAGAGCACACGACGAGGTCGAGGCCAATGACGATGATGATGGGGGTGAGGCACAGAAAGGCCAGGACGAGCTGTGTTAGAAGGCTGTGAGAACAGAGTAGTAACTGCGGCCGGTAGCTAGCTCTGCTGTAGGACGGACTTACGAAAATGTCCGTGATGACGGTCTGTAGCGACCAATCGAATAACGTCATGACCAGGTAAGGCGAGTACGGAGGACGGAAAGTGGAGAGTGGAATGGAGAATGTAACAATGGACGACCAAAAAGTGGAGAGGTGAGCTGTACAATCGGAGTGGAGCCAACTGGTCAGAGGTGTTGGATCAGGGAGATGAGGATGTCAGAGTGATTTAGTCGAAGCGATATCTTAGGTGCAGCGAGCGGCAGGGCAGGGCAGGGGTCGGAAATGAAGCACCAGAAGCAATCAGCCTCAGTGCTATCATTTCAGTCACTTCACGCTCGACTCTCTGTTTCTCACTGGCAACCAGCCATGTCTGATTTGTGGGGAGACGACTGGGGTCCTCCAAAGGTGGGTTGTGGGTCATGGTGAAGCACAGGACTAACAGCAGACTGCGGACAAAGCCAGTGGAGCCAGTTTAGCCAGTGACAGCACCAGCTCGGCTGGAGGCTACGAGATCCGGGACTCGACGGGCCAGACACAGTACCGACCGCAGAAGCGGATTCTGAAGCGCGACAGCTCGGGGTCGCCGAGTCCGAATCCGTCGCCGAGCGAGTCGCGCACCGAGGCCGAGCTCCAGAAGCAGCTCGAGGCCAAGCAGGAGAACTACCAGAAGGTGCGAGACAAGATCTTTGGAAAGGAGGAAACTAGGAGGTGAGGTGTATAGACAGTGTAGTGCACTAGGTGTTTAGAATGAGTGCTGTTGTAATAGGTGTTGTACTGCAGGTATTGTGAGTGTGGAGTGAAGTAGATATTCAATGTGGGGGTAGCGGGTATTGAGGCATGCAGTAGAGTACCCCAGAGGAATCACTCTGAGTCGGCTAAGGAGGTAGCAGGAGGAGGAGGACACCGTTCAGGGGTCGAGGACAACCATTTGACTTAGTGGGTGTCTCATCAATTGGCGTGCACTAGGCTGAGGCTAGCCAGGTATAACGGCCATAATAACACGATTCACGAGTCAAATTTGAGTTCATGTTGAGAATTCAATTGATTCGACTGATTCAATTAACGCAATGCACTATACGAGTCGTTCCAGTTAAAACCGTTCCAATGCAGTGGTGAATGGCTGTAAATAACTGGGTGGACACCTGGGTTTATGCTACACTGCTCGCTGCGTGGTTGGGGATCCGACGTTCCATCCGATGCGCGCTGCACTGCAGTAGCAACTCAAGCTGAGTGCGCTGGCGGGGCCAGCGGGAAGACGCGTGTACCACCACCGACACTGTGGTTACGGAGATATTACACTAAGAGGCCGGATTAATTGGGTTGGGCTCGGGGGAATGGAAGGGTTGACTGGCGGGATTGACAGGTGGGATTGACCGGTCAAGTGCTATACGGGCAGTACGCGCCATGCAGTGTCAGTTCCCCGGACCGCGACCGGTCGACGCAAGACCTCCCTTCGGCCGACCGCCGTTGGGGCTTCCCCCTGAATCTGCACGCAAAATATTTCGTTGCTACCCATTTGTTGAGGCATCACCCGGCGCGCCGCGTTCTGCTCCCAACGCTCAACAGCGAACCCTGCAGTGCGGCAGAAGTGGTTTATATTAAGGATCCCGGGCTTGTCGATTCAGCTCAACTCTACTGCTGGACCCGACAAGGATCCGCTGCTGCATTTGTCTTCACCGAGTTCGCTTCGTTCTTACAGGCTTGCGCCAAGGCCCCACCTCTGCATCTGTGCCGACCGCGCTGATCTCCCCGATCGCTTTGCCTCCTGTAGAACCCCGTTTCGAACTTCGAGACTATTTTTGTGACTCTGTTCAAGTCCTCAAGGTTCACTCTCCTCAATTAACGTAAGTGCTCATTGCTCACGATAAAACTCGTGTCACAGCCCCGACGGTTCTTCTTATCCGGAGATCGGCTGCTGTTGACTCGCCGAACGTGCCGGATCAACCACTGGCACCGTGATCTGGCATTCCAGCACAACTATTTATCAACTGTTGACTGTCCAGCCATCACTCTGTACTGGTACTTCAACATATGTCAAGAGGCCCTCCTCCCGCCTCCACCCGTCTCCATCCCTCTCAACTCAGCCTAACATAGATCATGACTGCGGCCAACTACGACCACAGTAAGCTGCCCCCACACTTTTTGGGCCTCAACTCCCTGGCAAACGCCAAGAAGTCCAAGGTCAAAGATTTTGTCCAGGAACAAGGCGGACACACCGTCATCACCTCGGTGAGTACCTTCTAATCTTCTGCTTTTGAGGCTTGGCCAGTTTCGCGTCTTGACCTCTGCTTCACGGCCCTAGCCCCGATGAACCCCTGAGATCTGGCCATGGCCTGGCTTCGACTCAATTGTTTCCGAACACCTACTAACTAAGGTCCTAATTGCTAATAATGGTATTGCTGCCGTCAAGGAGATCCGTTCGGTGCGAAAATGGGCCTACGAAACGTTTGGCGACGAGCGCGCCATCTCCTTCACCGTCATGGCTACCCCAGAGGATCTCGGCGCCAACGCTGAATACATTCGCATGGCTGACCAGTATGTCGAAGTTCCTGGCGGCACCAACAACAACAACTACGCCAACGTAGAGCTCATTGTCGACGTGGCCGAACGTACCGATGTCCAGGCCGTGTGGGCTGGCTGGGGTCATGCCTCGGAGAACCCTACGCTGCCCGAGTCGCTCGCCGCTTCGCATAAGAAGATTGTCTTCATTGGACCTCCAGGCTCCGCCATGCGCTCGCTCGGTGACAAGATTTCGTCCACAATTGTCGCCCAGCACGCCAAGGTCCCTTGTATCCCATGGTCTGGTACTGGTATCGACCAGGTGGCCATTGATCCTGAGACTTCCCTAGTTTCCGTCCCCGACGATGTCTATGTCAAAGGTTGCTGCACCAGCCCCGAAGAGGGCCTTGAAAAGGCTAAGCTTATTGGCTTCCCTGTCATGATCAAGGCTTCAGAGGGAGGCGGTGGAAAAGGTATCCGAAAGGTCGTTGGCGAGGAGCACTTTGTGTCGCTCTACAAACAGGTTGAGGCTGAAATCCCCGGATCACCCATCTTCATCATGAAGCTGGCTGGAAACGCACGCCATTTGGAAGTCCAGCTTCTGGCTGACCAGTACGGCAACAACATCTCGCTATTTGGCCGTGACTGCTCCGTCCAGCGACGACACCAGAAAATTATCGAGGAAGCTCCAGTCACTATTGCCCGCCCTGACACATTTGCGGCTATGGAGAAGGCAGCCGTTCGTCTCGGCCAGCTTGTCGGTTACGTTTCTGCTGGAACCGTCGAGTACCTGTACTCGCACGAAGATGACAAGTTCTACTTCCTTGAGTTGAACCCCCGTCTTCAAGTCGAACACCCTACCACAGAGATGGCCACCGGTGTGAACCTTCCTGCCGCCCAGCTACAGATTGCCATGGGAATTCCTCTGCACAACATCAGAGATATTCGGTTATTCTACGGTGTTGACCCTAAAACTCAAACACCGATTGACTTTGAGTTCTCAACGGAGCTCTCCCGCAAGTCGCAGCGTCGCCCTACTCCCAAGGGCCACACCACTGCTTGCCGAATCACCTCGGAAGACCCTGGTGAGGGCTTCAAACCTTCTAGTGGAATGATGCACGAGCTGAACTTCCGTTCGAGCTCCAACGTATGGGGCTATTTCTCCGTGGGTAACCAGGGAGGAATCCACTCGTTTTCAGATTCACAGTTTGGACACATTTTCGCTTTTGGTGAGAACAGACAAGCCTCGCGCCAGCATATGGTTGTTGCCCTCAAAGAGCTGAGCATTCGTGGTGATTTCCGCACTACCGTCGAGTACCTCATCAAGCTCCTCGAGACTCCTGACTTTGAGAACAACAAAATCACTACTGGATGGCTCGATGAATTGATCTCTAAGAAGCTGACGGCTGAGCGCCCCGACTCATCGCTTGCCGTCGTGTGTGGTGCCGTCACCAAGGCCCACATCCAGTGCGAGCAGATCATCAACGATTACAAGGCATCTCTTGAACGTGGACAGGCACCGCCTAAGGACACACTCAAGTCTCTTTTCGCTATTGACTTCATCTACGAGGGCCAGCGTTATAAGTTCACTGCCACTAGATCGTCTGCTGAATCCTACACCCTGTTCATCAACGGATCCAAGGTTGAGATTGGTGTTCGTGCTCTTTCCGATGGAGGCTTGCTAGTTTCCATCAGTGGAAAGTCGCACAATGTGTACTGGAAGGAGGAGGTCGGTGCCACCCGCTTGTCAGTCGATTCGAAGACGTGCTTGCTTGAGATCGAGAATGATCCCACACAGCTCCGAACCCCCTCGCCTGGAAAGCTGGTTCGTTTCTTGGTTGAGAGCGGAGAGCGTGTGATCTCTGGGCAGCCCTACGCTGAGGTCGAAGTCATGAAGATGTACATGCCTCTACTGGCCCAGGAGGATGGTATTGTCCAGCTTATCAAGCAGCCAGGATCTACTCTCGAAGCTGGTGATATAATTGGTATCATGACTCTTGACGATCCTTCTAAGGTCAAGCATGCCAAGCCATATGAGGGTCAGCTCCCTGAGTACGGTCCTAGCTCAATTGTTGGTAACAAGTGCCATCAGCGCTTTGAAGTGCTATTACACATTCTTGAAAACATCTTGGCTGGATTTGACAATCAGATTGTTATGAACAGTACCCTGAAGGAGTTCATTAATGTTCTGCGCGATCCTGAGCTACCCTATGGCCAGTGGAGCGGCCAGGCATCTGCCCTGCACAGCCGACTTCCTTCCAAACTGGACATCAGTCTGTCGTCGATCGTTGAGAAAGCTAAGCAACGCAAGGCAGAGTTCCCAGCTAAACAGCTTCAGAAAGCCATTGAGAAGTTTACTCCTGAGAATGCGAGCGACTCTACTGTCTTTTCCCAGGTTGTCGAGCCTCTGGTAAACATCTGCAAGGATTATCACGACGGTAGTGTCGCTCACGAGTATCAGCTCATTTCGAGCCTCCTTGAGCAGTACTACCACATTGAGAGCTTGTTTTCGGGCCCCAATTCGCGTGAGGAGGATGTCATCTTGCGTCTGCGTGAAGATAACAAGAATGACCTCCGCAAGGTTGTGATGAAGATCTGGTCCCACAGCCGGGTCGGCGCCAAGAACAACTTGATCCTGGCAATCCTGGCAGAGTACCAGCCTTCTAAGGTGGACGCGTCGCTGATTGCGCACCACCTGCGTCCGACCCTCAAGAAGATCGTCGAGCTCGAAAGTCGTGCTACTGCTAAGGTTGTTCTCAAGGCTCGTGAAGTACTCATCCAGTGTGCTCTGCCTTCGTTGAAAGAGCGTTCTGATCAGCTCGAGCACATTCTTCGATCATCGGTTGTTGTGTCATCCTATGGTGATGTTGGCGTTGAGCGCCGCCACCCTAGCTACGAGATTCTTCGTGAGGTTATTGATTCGCGATACACGGTCTTCGACGTGCTTGTGCAATTCTTTTGCCACCAGGACCCCTACGTCACCCTTGCTGCTTTGGAGCTCTACGTTCGCCGCGCCTCTCGTGCGTATGTTATCCCCGAGCTTAGCTATCACATTGACGACGGTGCCCCTGCTGTCAGTTACAAGTTCCGCCTGCCCAATCTCAACAATGCGCCGTACAGTGGCATTCCCAATATCCCGGGAAACTCTTCTTCGTCATCTTCTCCTGATGGCTCGTCGTCTCCCCGAAGCGCTTTTTCACGTGCCATCTCGATCTCCGATCTTTCCTTTATGGTTGGAAAAGATGACTCCGCCGTTTTGCGTACTGGTGTTGTTGTGGCGAGCCCATCTCTCGATGACATTGACGATGCTGTTTCTCGCGCTCTCGAGGTTCTTCCTCGTGGTGCAGGCGGTCTGGAGATCAAGACCAACGGTACATTGGCTCAGCAGCGTCTGCCTAATGGCAATGGCAACGGTCTTCCCCCGAAGATTCTTGCCAATATCTGCAGCATTGTTGTGAGCGAATCGGACCCGAGTCTTTCGGACGACGAGGTTCTTGAGAAGCTCACTGATGTTCTCGAGGACTACACTGAAGATCTTGTGGCTGGATCTGTACGCCGTATCACCTTCCTCCTCGGCAGTGGAGTGGGAATGTACCCCAAGTACTTCACGTTCCGCGGCCCAGAGTACGTCGAGGACAAGACAATCCGTCATATTGAGCCGGCACTCGCTTTCCAGCTGGAACTGGGAAGACTGTCGAACTTTGACATCAAGCCTGTTTTCACCGATAACCGCAATATCCACATTTACGAGGCAGTTGCTAAGAATTCGACGACTGACAAGCGTTACTTCACCCGTGGTATTGTCACTCCCGGTCGCATCCGTGATGATATTTCGGTCCCTGCGTACCTCATTTCCGAAGCCAACAGGCTTATGGCTGATATTCTGGACGCCCTAGAGATTGTGGATACTACGAACACTGATCTCAATCACATTTTTATTAACTTCACGGCTGTTTTTACGCTTGACCCCAAGGAAGTTGAGCAGGCTTTTGGTGACTTTTTGGAACGATTTGGCCGCCGCTTGTGGCGTCTCCGTGTCACTGGTGCTGAAATTCGTATTATGATTTCAGATGTGTCTAGCGGAGCCACGTTCCCGTTGCGCGCTGTTATCAACAATGTCTCAGGTTACGTTGTACAGACGCACATGTATGCCGAAGTCAAGAACACCAAGGGTGAATGGGTATACAAGTCGCTTGGTAGCCAACCTGGCAGCATGCATCTTCGCCCTGTCAGCACACCCTATCCTACGAAGGAATGGCTGCAGCCGAAGCGATACAAGGCTCACCTCATGGGAACAACCTACTGCTACGACTTCCCGGAACTGTTCCGCCAGTCCATTCTGTCACAGTGGAAGAAGCACCCGAACCTCAAGGTACCATTTGAGTTTTTCTCATATAACGAGCTGATCATTGATGAGTCAGGCGAAAACTTGTCGGAAATCAACCGCGAACCAGGTGCCAACAACATTGGTACTGTCGCCTGGAAGTGCTTCGCCAAGACGCCTGAATATCCTAAGGGTCGTAAGTTCGTTATAATCGCCAACGATATCACCTTCAAGATCGGCTCTTTCGGACCCCAGGAGGATAACTTCTTCAACAAGGTGACGGAACTGGCTCGCCATGACGGTATTCCACGTGTGTATTTGTCTGCGAACTCGGGAGCGCGTATTGGCGTTGCTGAGGAGCTGATTCCTCAGTTCCGTGTCGCGTGGAATGACGAGGAAGATCAGTCCAAGGGCTTCCGTTATCTGTATCTCACTCCTGAGGCTTACGAATCACTTAACAAGCCAACCAAGAAGGTTGTTGAGTGCGAGAAGGTCGTTGAAGATGGTGAGGTTCGCTACAAGATCTCTTACATCATTGGTGCTGAGGACGGACTTGGTGTGGAGTGTCTCAAGGGCTCTGGCCTTATTGCTGGCGCGACTTCTCGTGCGTACAAGGATATCTTCACCATTACTCTGGTCACCTGTCGCTCTGTCGGTATCGGTGCGTACCTTGTGCGATTGGGTCAGCGTGCCATCCAAATTGAGGGACAGCCTATCATCCTCACTGGAGCGCCTGCTATCAATAAGCTGCTCGGCCGTGAGGTCTACAGCTCGAACCTTCAGCTGGGTGGTACTCAGATCATGTACCGAAACGGTGTCTCACATCTGACGGCTAACGATGATTTGGCTGGTGTTCAGAAGATTGTGGAGTGGATGGCTTACGTCCCCGCTCAGCGTAACATGCCTGTTCCGATTTTGAGTCTCGGAGATGACTGGGACCGTGATGTTGAGTTCACTCCGACGAAATCTGAGCCATATGACGTGCGCTGGCTCATTGCCGGTAAGGAAACAGCCGACGGATTCGAAGCTGGTCTGTTTGATAAGGGATCGTTCCAGGAGACACTCAGTGGCTGGGCCAAGGGTGTTGTTGTCGGTCGTGCCCGTATTGGAGGTATCCCTATGGGTGTTATCGGAGTTGAGACTCGTCTCATCGAGAATGTCATTCCTGCCGACCCTGCCAACCCTGACTCGACCGAGGTCATGATTCAGGAGGCTGGTCAGGTGTGGTACCCTAACTCGGCATTCAAGACAGCACAGGCTATCAACGACTTTAACCACGGTGAGGAGCTGCCTCTTATGATTCTGGCCAACTGGCGAGGATTCTCTGGAGGCCAGCGTGACATGTACAACGAGGTCCTCAAGTACGGTTCGTTCATTGTTGACGCACTTGTTGACTACAAGCAGCCTATTTTCACGTACATCCCACCGACCGGTGAGTTGCGTGGAGGTTCGTGGGTTGTTGTGGACCCTACTATCAACAGCGATATGATGGAGATGTACGCTGACGAAGAGGCCCGTGGAGGAGTTCTCGAACCCGAGGGTATGGTTGGAATCAAGTTCCGTCGTGATAAGCTCTTAGGTACGATGAAGCGCCTCGATGCGAAGTACGCCGAGCTGTGCCGCGAGGTAGAGCGCAAGGATCTTACTGCCGAGGAGAGCAGCAGCATAAAGGTCAAGCTTGTGCAGCGCGAAGAGCTCCTGCTGCCTATCTATCAGCAGATCAGTGTCCAGTTTGCAGACCTCCACGATCGATCCGGTCGAATGGAGGCCAAGAACACTATCCGCAAGACTCTGAAGTGGCGCGAAGCACGTCGGTTCTTCTTCTGGCGTGTACGCCGCCGTCTTGATGAGGAATACCTCGTGAACCGTATTGCAAAGGCCCTGCCCAAATCCACGCGTCTTGAGCAGGTCGCCCGTATCAAGTCGCTTTACACTGGTCATATTGACAATGTTGAAGACGATCAGGCTGTTGCTGAGTGGCTGGAGTCGCATCAGAGCAAGCTCTCGTCGTCGATTGCGCAGCTGGAGAAGGACACCACCGTGCAGACAGTGGTATCTTTGCTGCGATCTTCGTCGAGTGCTGTGTCCGTTCGTGCCGTTACCGAGGCAATCAAGAACCTTTCTGTCGCCGACAAAGAGGCCGTTCTCAAATCCCTCCAGGGATAAACGGTTTGGCTACGTGCTGAAAATAAGAAACCAAAAAATTGTAATTTTTACGTCTTAATCAATTATTGTCATCATTCATTATTCTGGAAGCGTAGGCGCACATCATGAGCACCATCGACCCCCATAGCACAGCGTTCACGACAGAATGGGCAGGAAGTTCCCTATGATCATCATGGGAATATCAAACACATCCCGTTTCACCGTCCAAGTGCATGCAGTGGGCACCTTGTCACCGTTCGGCTTCAACAATGTGCACTCGGTCATCGAGACTCCTCGAGAATCACCAAAAGCCAGCTTGCTGAACACGTCGAAATAGTCAACAACAGACTTGTCGTCCATGAGCTCGACAATGAAAGTTGTGTTCATGATGAGCCGGTCGGCGGACCAGCCGGTTAATATACAAAACTCTTTACCAACGGCTGCTATCTGCCCGGTTCGGCGCCAGATAATGGTCGGGGTGCCTGATGCGGTGATTACCTTCTCAAACTCCATTAAGGTGCGTTGGAACGACTGTTCCATAAAGATAAGATCAACCTCCTTGAGTCTTTTCGTTGTTGCAATGAAACTGGGTCTATAAGCTGCCATGGCACGAGCCATGTGCATCAGATGCCTCTTGTCGAATCGCGACTTGAGATAGCTGATGAGACCGTGGAAACCTTGGGTATAGGGGAAAGGTGTGCGGACAAGGTCATAAACTTCCTCTGGGGAGTTCCACTTCTGGCGGACTGCCACGTCTGATGTAAGTATGCGGTTGCGTTCCTCAGCTTCACGTCGCTGATAATCTTCAAGTTGTTGCAGACCAGCCATGACATCAGTGTCAAAGTTGAAGCCATCGGAAATCTTCAGTTCAGGGATATACGCGCCAGCCAGAGACATATCAGATTCAGGGGTCCCTGTTGGTGAGTCTCCTGGCAAGGGGTTCAAAGTGCCGTCTAGATTTGTGCGGAGGATGTTGCTGAGAATGGAGTACTCCAAATTTGTAGCCCTAGAACCAAAGGCGTACGGAGACATATCGTTTGCCGAAATCTGAGAATCGAGGGCAGGCAAAGCAGCCGATATGAGTCCGTTGTTTTCGTTGTCGCCTATCCGCACCATATTCACAGGAGCCATACCTGGAGCGCCATCTGGCGGCGTCGGTGGCAGTGAGTTCGGCAGTGATGGTAAGAGAGATTTGGGAGCCTCAAGCTCCGGTACCAACACTTCCTGGCCACCGTTTGAAGACAGAACAATAACAGAGGTAGGATTTGAGTAAGACGAGTTGACAGAGGCGTTGTCGTCTTCCAGGTACTTGGCCTTCTTGCGGTTACCGTCACGGCACGAGTCTTGAAAGCCCTTTTTGATGCACCGCTGACATGGACGAGATGATTCGCATGTGACGTGTGCACGCTGGCAGTGATTGCAGGCGCGCGCAGTCTTCTTGCGCTTGGGACGTGAAGAGTCCTGCGACTGCGCATCGTCGTCGGGTAGCTGCGAGCCGAGGTCTGGAGAACTGCTACGTGGCATAGGTCGCGACACCTCTACCGCCTGCATCATAGTCGCGATGGACCTCTCAGGAGCACAGTGGCCGTGGTGCTGGGTAGAAGACCGACAGGTAACGGCAATTTCTAAGGGATGTCGAAGCCCTCAAGTCAAACTAAGTCCATTGGATTCTGCTCGGTGAAGCAGTTAGCAGTTTCAAAGCTCTCACACGAAGTCTAAAGTGAGAAAGAGTGTAGTAAGTAGCACACAAGCTTGCAAATATTACCGCACTGATTGCTGCTGCTTTTAGAGCTTACTGCATACCCGACAGGATTCCCCGCGCGAACGGCGGAAGTTAGATTAGGTCGGTATAGCCGGGTAAACATGCTTAAATGACAGGGCAAAAATGAACCTTGGCGACGCTGTTTAACTGGCTGGAGCGGACAACTGTTAGGTCGACAAGGGCAGAAGTACCAGTATGTGATCGTGATGAGCTGAATAGACAGAGGAGGCTAAAAAGACTGGACCTGCAGACAAGCACTGAAATGCACAAAAAAAACTACATCACCTTCACGTTCGCGCATGGTCTCCCACTGCACTACTGGGTAAGGCTCTCTGGTGCTTAAATATGACTGATCGGACGGGAAGTCTTGTTTTCACCAGGATATGGACGTAGCTGATAATTGATTTTTAATGGCCTACTTAGACAAGCCTGGTTGAGCCTGGTTCAAGGCTCTTCCCCTGATCTGGGATGATGTACGCGATCTATAGTACCTAGCATCTCGCCGGCGACGGAATACATGCTCCGTCTATCAGCTGATTGGTCCTTTACATGGGTATGGGTGCCTGTATTGCGCGGTGCGTAGCCCATCTCAAAGTACACTATACGGGGGTCCTATCACCGATGTCACCTTCTACGGGATATAGACTTCTTGCTAGACCACAGAGCCATTGAAAATGCTCCAGGTGAGACTGGTGTTCTAGTTTCCTCTCCTGTTGCAACACAACTCAATGTCGCATCTCCACATCAGCGAAGTGCCTTGACAAGCCCGCGAAGAGCTTTCTTGATGACCCTCTCTAACATACATGTATAATGCCCCTAAGCTACTTACGAGGTGGTTAGCAGATTTGATCGACGAAGGAGTAACATAGGTAGAGTGGTTGGTTGACTTTGGAGGGGGCAACAGGTATCATTCAATGGAAGAGGACAGCGGCCGCCCCATACCAAGCAACCTCCTCCACTTAGGCATACTGACGAATGAGAGTATTCCGAGAGTCTGTTTGTGGCAAGCATCCCGCTAGAATTCGCCTATACCGCTCTCACAGTGCCGTCTGCTGCCAAACCTGTTCCCATTGGGTAAGGTTCTCAATATGCAGGGGTATACGCAGGGTGGAGATCACTACGCGAAACGACTAGCTCAAATGGGTAGGGTTTACGACTGATCTCGAGCCTAACTTACACCACTGGCCGTAAATTGTGCCTTCGTTAGCTCGCTATCGGTCTCGTACCAGGAATTTTCCGCAAGAATCACAGGCCCTCAAGCAGCTATGAGATTTAGCGCGGCTTCTGTGCAGTGTCGACCAGTTCTTCCTTGATCCAGTACGTACTCTGAGCAGTGAGTCACAAAACGAAGGCGCTAAGATGTCTGGAGATGATTGTATTTGCATATACTGGAATGGATTTTACTCTTTGAGCGAAAGCTTGACTGTGAGCTTGGTCGAATCAGCCGAAATGACTGAGTTGTTCAGTTCATCCGTGCTTGAGACAGACCCGCCAATAACGGAATCCACTTTACTAGCCAAGATCTTGACGGACCACGAGCCAATGTCTCCGGTGACCTCAAAGACAAGCGTGTTCCCATCAGGAGTGATGACAACCTTACCGGCATGAGAACCAGCTGCCTGAGAGTCGGGCACCAAGAGTTCGATTCGGGAAGTGGCATCATACACGTTAACAGTAAAACCGTCGTTCCACTTGTACTCTGGGGCACTATCGCAAGCGCCCACAATGAAGGCAGAACCGGGCCTTACTAGGAGAGGTAGACTAAGGAAGTCGTGACTTTCCTGGTGCCATAATCCGCCCTTACGAAGCTTGCCGTCAAGGTAACCATACCAGTCACCACCTGCTGGCGTGTAGAACGTAACTGAGCCATCTTCGGTGAACACAGGAGCAACTAGGAGGCTATCACCCAAAAAGTACTGGCAGTCGCTGTTCCACGCTTCAACATCGTCCGGAAACTCGAGGTAAGTGGCTCGCATTACAGGGATGCCCGCATCGTGAGCTTCAATAGCAGCCGCGTAAATATACGGCATGAGAGATAGCTTGAGTTTGGTAAACTTCTGAAGTACTCCAGAAGCTTCATCATCAAACTCCCACGGCACACGGTAGCTAGTATTACCATGTAGACGAGAATGAGAGCTGAGAAGCCCGAATGGAACCCAGCGCTTGTAGACAGCGGTATCAGGAGCACCCTGGAAACCTCCAATATCGTGACTCCAGAATCCAAAGCCAGATGATGACAAGCTTAGCCCACCTCTCAGAGTTTCGGCCATGGCACCAAAAGTACATTCACAATCTCCACCCCAGTGCACGGGAAGAGTCTGACCACCAGCAGTGGCGGAACGAGCAAACAGGCAAGCTTCGCCGGTGCCCTTCTTCTTTTGAAGGACTTCAAATACAGCCTTATTGTACAGATGAGTGTAGTAGTTATGCATAGAAGCAGGGTCATTGTTGTTGTGGTACTTGACGTCCAGAACAGGAATACTTTCACCAAAATCGGTCTTGAAGCTGTCTGCGCCGAGATCCACCAGCTTCTCGAGTCGGGACTGGTACCACTTAGTAGCCTCAGGATTGGTAAAATCGACAATGCCCATTCCGGCCTGCCAGAAATCAACCTGGTAGGGACTTCCATCAGTGCGCTTGATAAGGTAGCCCTTCTCCATGCCTTCGTCAAACAGAGCACTTTCCTGGGCAATGTACGAGTTTAGCCACAGGCAAACACGCAGGCCAAATTTCTCCTTGAGAACAGAGAGGAAGGCCTTGGGATCGGGGAAATTCCCCTCGTCGAACTCAAAGTCGCACCACTGATATGCTTTCATCCAGAAGCAGTCGAAGTGAAACGTGCTGAGGGGGATATCTCTGTCTTTCATTCCCTGAATAAAAGAAGACACTGTCGAAAGGTCGTAGCTCGTGGTGAAACTAGTTGAGAGCCAAAGACCGAAGGTCCATGCGGGAGGGAGAGCTGGGCGGCCAGTAAGATGCGTGTACTTGGCGAGGATGTCTTTGGGGGTAGGACCGTAAATGACGTACAGGCGAAGCTGCTCTCCAGGGACAACGATGTTAACACGGGTGGTTCTCTCCGACTGGACTTCAAAAGATACAAATGAAGTGGAATCTACAAATACTCCGTAGCCACGGTTCGTCATATAGAACGGGATGTTCTTGTAGGCCTGGTCGCTTAGAGTTCCCGCATTTTCATGCCACATCTCGACTCGCTGACCGTTCTTCGTGAGAGGACCGAAGCGCTCACCAAGTCCATAGACCTTTTCTCCTACAGATAGGTGCATTTGGACGGTCATGAATGGGCGATGGAGGGGACTAGACTTATCACGGAAGTCACGTACATACCCCACGGAACGGTAGCCGAGCTTCGTGAGAAGCTTGCCATCGGGGCCATTGAAGCGGACTCCAAATTTGCCATTGGCGTCGAACTCTGCCGCAATGTCGCCAGACGTAAGGGTGTAGAGGTCGCTGCTGTCACTAGCCGTTACGCTTCCGATGTTAGACTTCTCAAGGGCAAATCTGGGCTCGCGGCCGGCCTTGCCCACGTGATGAGTAGCGTCGAACCCCACGATGCCATCGCCGGCACTGTGGAGCTTTGTAGTGATTGTCGGACAATGCACAGTAGTTCCTCGGGTGACTAGCTGTTTCGTAGACTACGAGACATTAGCAAAACGCGTTAAGAGCTGAGAACCTAAGATACATACAATAACCGAGCGTAAGCTGGCATCAGCCGTCTTTTCCACCTTGTAGGGTTCAACGGCCCAGTCGATGGAAATGTCATCTCTCAAATGCCACATTCCATGAGAGAAACGGGTGTCTGAATACGTTTTCATATATGGTTGCATGGTGTCTAAGTGGAACGATGGAAGCTACAGTGGGAGTAAAGCGCAGGCAAGCAGTCGGACCGCTTATAAGTGACAGCGCACTTTGCGGGGAAGATTCCCCGGAATCGTCCCGAGACATTCTCCACGTTTAGCCGGGACTATTGGTTAAATTAATGCAAACGAGAGCGTTGCGACGTTCCGGAGAAAGCCCGCCAAACAGCGGAATTCCCTGTTTGGTCATCGGAAGATCATAAGGGTCGACCCTAGTGCGGCTGATAGGGTGGGCCGCCCGACCCCGCCATGCGCCTGCCATGCCGGGCGTTAGCTCCGAGAATTGAGGCAGAATAGACCCGCAGGAGGCTATGGCATGATTAAATTGCAGATGACAACCCAGCATTTCAGATAAATACTACCCCGCCATGTGGCTGTGGCGTAGTTATACCCAAGCAATCGGCGCATGCCGCCCTTCCCCGCATTCATGCAGGAGGAGCATCAATTAACCGGGTAGCACCTTACATGTCTCCGATTAATTGCCTCTGGACGCGGATCACTCGCGCCAAGTTTCACAATAGCCCCTATTGCGATATGCTGCATCAAAATGATCGCTTCGAAATGGAGGGGTAGCAGCTGAGTTTATTGCGTCTGATAGATCTGCACTGGCTAGACAGTATCGTTTAGAGAGCTGAGACTGCCGAAGCCGACCTAAGCGGGCCGATCAGAGCATGGGACTACAATAGTAAAAAATAGGATTAGAGCTTGGTATAATAAAATCTGTGCAATGGGTTCTCGGAAAATCTATTATAGTCGTGGAGATATACGTCGGATTTGCGAGAGGCACAGGTTGTAATGGCTGCGCTGAGTTATACGCCCAGTCCGGGATGAGTTCTGTATACGCTCAGTCTGTATACGCTCAGTTCTGCATACGCTCAGTTATGTATACGCCCAGTTCTGTATACGTCCAGCTCAGTTGAGGGCCAATAGAATATACTGTAACTTCAGTATATGTCCAGTATACTTTCTGTTCGGTTAGTTAATCGAACTAAGAAGACCTCTCGATGTCTGCTGTGAGAACTATACAGCCGAGCTCGCCTATTAATGACCTCAGCTGCTGATCTTCAGTACGATGACACAAGCTTGACTTGGATTGAGACAGTTGGATCGGCAAGATTCAGCTAATCAATTGTCCTTTTAACTGTTCAATACCTCAATCGAATAAGAATGGTACTCACATTGATAGGGAGCTCGAGCAAGATTAATATGTATGATAAACTTGACCGTAGTATAGCTATTAGGAAAAAAAGATCGAACAAATTATAATCAAGCTCAGAAGAAGTTATAGCAAACATGCAATCCCGGTTTTCAACTATTTTCGTTGCTACTGTGATTCAGTCGAAGCATAGTACTCCGCACGACTCACTTGCTTCAAAGCATGTTGATTTTATGGTAAAGATAACCGTTAATCTTTAGGAAGAGTCGACTCAAAAATTCTTCTTCATCGCATTACTCGATATCACGAACGAGGCACCTTTCATGCAGTGCATTACGACAAAAATATTTTTGCGAAGTATTCGGCGACTTCCATTGTATGAAAATTTTTATGCCATTATGCCAAGTAATCATCTGTACATCAATACCTAGCTAATCATTATCTGACATATTATAAAGGTTGTCGATTCAGTTAGGAATGACCTGGAGCGTTGAATCAATCTCAAATACATTCCCTCGATAATTCCAGTACGGGTATGCTGCATCGATCAGACAGCTTGAGCTAGGCAGGGAGACTATGTCTCAGCCAAACATTGTTGAGACTACTTACTGACTGAGAGACTACCGTAAAAAGAGGCCAAAATCACAGCATTCATTGAAACATACGTACTACAAAAGATATAAAACTAGGCAGCAGTCTTCTCAGTCGCACGCTTGACGACTTCAACTTCGGCCTCGTCAAAGAAGTCGAGCTGAGTCGAAGCGAACTTCCAGGCAGGCACACCCTTCTCAAACAAAACATCGAGCTCCTCGTAGGTACGGCCACGGGTCTCGGGCAAACGGAAGATAGCCCAGATAAGAGTCAAGAAAGAGGTCGCAAACCACACAAAAGCGGTCTTACCGGCAAGGTTGGCTTCGTTGAGATTGATGAGGTAGGGTTCAACAACGTTGGAGATGATGTTGACGATGTTGTATGTGTTACGGGCCAAAGAGATAGTCTTGGCGCGCAGCTTGGTAGATGAGGTCTCAGCAGCGAAAGTGAAGGCAAGCGGGCCGATAGTCAGAGAGTACAGACCAAGCCAACTCAGAGTCAGACCAGACTGGGCCCATCTGGCACCAGAGCTGTGCTCAGCGGGAATAGACAAGCCTCCAATAACGAGAAGCAAGGCAGTCATGATAGACAGACCACCAATGTAGATGGTACGACGACCAAAGCGGTAGAGCAGGACCCACGATAGCACGGTTCCAACAAAGGCAATAGCAGTACCTCCAAGGTTGAGCTTGTAAACCTCATCAGTAGCAAGACCAGCACGAGTGAAAAAGTACGAGGGAGAGTAGGCAAAGGTAGAACCAGACAGAACCTGTCCACCAAGGGCCATACAAGCAGCCTCGGTTCGGCGCAGGTTGGAGCCACGGAAGCAGTCCAACCACGAAGTTCCGGACTCGAGTCTCTGCTCCAGCTCGTTGGTGTGGACCATCATGGCAACGGTTAGGTGGGAGTTCTCCTTAGCGGTGCCACTACTGAGGCGCTTGACAGCCTTCTCAGCATCCTCAAGGCGACCCTTACGCACGAGCCACCAGGGCGAGTCGGGAGCAAAGTAGGCGAAGATGAACAGAGGCACGGGCCACACCCACTGGATGGCGAAAGGAATACGGTACGACCACTCAGTGGTGTTGTTGACAAGACCCTGCAAGACACCGGCAGCAATGAACTGACCAATGGCCCAGCACATGTTGACATAGTTGGTCAGGTAACCACGGAGGGCGACGGGGCAGAACTCGGACGAAACATTGGGTCCAACAATAGCGAAGATTCCCCAAGGAATACCACAAAGAACCTGACCAACCTCAAGAACCTGAATGTTGGGAGCGAAGAAGGTGATGAAGATAAAGGCACTCATAAACACGAGCGAGACCATGATGACCTTGCGGTGACCAAAGCGCTCAATCAGCCATCCATTGGCGAACACACCAATAACAGTTCCGGCAGCGGAACCGTTTCCAAGACCAATCTGCCACGGACCAGAGATCTGGAGTCCCTGGTCGCTAGGGATCGTGCCGTACTTCTCTCTGAAGCTAGGATAGGAGAAGAAAGAACCTTCGAGTTAGTAATAGAACGGCAACTAGGTGTAATGAGACTTACCAATAAGGATGTTGTCGTATCCCTCCATGATAATAGTAAGGGACAGAGCCATGGACCAGAAGATGGCCCAGGGGTAGAGCTTGAGAGCTTGGCGGAATGTCAGCTCATGCTCAAAGTCGGTAGCGAGACGGGCCTGCTCGGTGAGCTGGTCGGTACGCTGGTACTCGGCGGTGTCCTCGATGAAGTCGGCGCCAGGCTTGATATCGTCAGCCATGATTGATGATGGTGGAGAGAGTTGGAGACGAGACATAGATGGGGAACTAGTGGGCTTTTATAAGGCAAAGTGAGGAGTCTATGATCCGACGATCCGCTGATGCCACAGATCAATCGACTGCGGGGGAGGGGGAGGGGAGCTATGCGGGGTCAGGAGCGTGGGTTGCCGTCCCAACTGTGCCGATCATGTACCCCGCCATGACTATCTGAATCAGTGGAGTTCTCGCCGTTAGGGTTACTGGTAGTCAGAGGATCTGATATACGACAGATGCCTTTAAGCCAAAGGGGTTTGCCGGCTTGGGGACCAATTTAGCCGGACAATGACTGCGCCTACTAATGCCGGGTTTAATGGGAATGCCTTGCAGAAGTCGACGCGTTGCCAGAAGTAGAAGTCGGTATGTCTGAGCTCCAGTCTAGCTCAAAGTCATCTGCTGGCGGACTCTCCGATCTGGAGGCGATTCGCGCCGGACGCGTCGCCAGCATAGCTCGAGGACCCCCAGGACCATCGTGAGCCATCTGCCAGTCCTTTTTCACCCGCCACAACTACCTCAGCCCCCTTCTTGCCAGCCTCCTACCCTCGGAGTGATTCCGGGACCCTAGGGCCAAAAAGAGTCCGGGGTAGGCTCAACCCCACGTCAGGCAGCATCAACCCCCACCCTGACGCACCTCTTGCCCAGCGGCCCGATGCACCCCTCACATGCCCACGCTTCGAGTGCAAGCACCTGCATGCCGGCTGATCACGGCGGGGTGACAGCCAGTCGGTTTGATTGTAAACAGGCAAAAATGGTTGTAATGGGGGGAGGCCGATGTAACATGCTTATTCTCCCGCGCCCGCTATATATCCCATTTCTCAACTTGTCTTGATAACATCTCGTCTTGATAACATCTTCCCTTCTGTGACAACATTCGTCACTCAGTGAGGTAGCTAGCAACATGCAAGAAGACCTGTCTGTGTACTCGGACACCCGCTTCTCCCACGGAATGTGGTGGGTGCGAGATAATGTCAATATCAACTGGGCCTCGGAGGTCGTCAAGGTCGACCAACAGGGCCAATCGCTGTATAGTTTGACTGCCTGTAGGCCGCGTAATCACCGCGGCGACACTCTCAATGCCCCCACCATCTCGCTCGACGTCACGACGCCGGCCGAGGGTGTCATCGGCGTCAAGGCGTACCACCATTTTGCCGACATTGAGCTCAACGAGCCACGTTTCGCGCTGAACATGTCTGCCTCCGCTCAGCAGGCCAAACTGGCTGTTGACAAGACGGCACAGGTGGCCTCGCTCCAGTCTGGTGGTATCAAGGCTGTGTTGAACACGGCGCCCAAGTCGTTTGGTCTTGACTTTGTCGACCCCAACGGCAAGCTGTTGACGAAGCTGGGCATCAAGTCGCTGGGCCATGTGCTCGACAAGCGACCCCACCCGGATAAGTACAACTTCATGACGGCACAGTTCCACCTCAGTGTCCAGGAGAAGGTGTACGGACTCGGTGAGCGCTTTGGCCCGCTCGTCAAGAACGGCCAGCGCGTCGAGGTGTGGAACGAGGACGGTGGCACGTCCTCTGAACAGACGTACAAGAACATCCCCTTCTATTTCACCAACCGTGGCTACGGTGTGTTCATTGACAGCTCCTCCAAGGTCACCCTCGAGGTGCAGTCGGAGCGCACAACTCGTGTCAACGTCGCTGTGCCTGGCGAAGCCATCCGCTTCTACATCATCTATGGGCCGACGCCCAAGGACATCATCCAGCGCTACACGGCCCTCACTGGCCGCCCCGCTCTGCCTCCTCCTTGGTCATTCGGCCTGTGGCTGTCCACGTCGTTTACGACTAACTATGACATCAAGACCGTCAGCTCGTTCATCGAAGGCATGAAGACGCGCGAGATCCCCCTCAGCACCTTCCACTTTGACTGCTTCTGGATGAAGGAGTTCCAATGGTGCGACTTCGACTTTGATACTGACAACTTCTCCGACCCCAAGAAGATCCTCAAGGAGCTCAAGGACAAGTTCGGCGTTCGTGTCTGCGTGTGGATCAACTCTTACATTGCCCAGGAGAGCCGTCTGTTCAAGGAGGGCTACAAGAAGGGATACCTGCTCAAGAAGACCAACGGCCGCCCTTACCAGTCTGACCTATGGCAGGCCGGTATGGGACTTGTTGATTTCACTAACCCCGACGCTGTCAAGTGGTACCAGGGCGAGCTCAACCGACTCATCGACCTCGGTGTCGACTCATTCAAGACCGACTTTGGTGAGCGTATTCCTGTCAAGAACATCGCCTACCATGATGGCTCCGACCCTGCTCTCATGCACAACTACTACACGATGCTGTACAACAAGTGTGTGTTTGAGGTTCTCGAGAAGCGCCGCGGCAAGAACGAGGCATGTCTATTTGCTCGGTCGGCAACTTCTGGCGGCCAGCAATTCCCTGTGCACTGGGGAGGTGACTGTGAGTCGACCTTTGAGGCCATGTCTGAGTCGCTTCGTGGAGGTCTCAGTCTGACCTTATCTGGCTTCGGCTTCTGGAGTCACGATATTGGTGGCTTCGAGGGATCGCCCGACCCTGCCGTTTACAAGAGATGGGTTGCATTTGGTCTTCTTAGCTCGCACTCGCGACTGCACGGTTCGGGCTCGTACCGGGTGCCCTGGGCATTCGACGAAGAGTCGTGCGATGTACTCAAGAAATTCACCAACCTGAAGCTGTCGCTGATGCCCTACCTTTTCTCCTCAGCCATCAACGCCCACACCACTGGTGTGTCGGTGATGCGTGCTATGCTCGTCGAGTTCCCCGAGGATCTTTCTGTGTGGAACGTCGACACGCAGTTCATGCTAGGATCAAACCTGCTAGTTGCTCCCGTGTTCTGCGCCGAGGGTGACGTTACGTACTACGTACCCGAGGGTGAGTGGTACGGACTGCTCGACGGCAAGGTCCGCACAGGCCCCAAGTGGTTCTCGGAAGTGCACGACTACAAGTCGCTGCCTCTGCTGGTCAAGCCCAACTCGATTGTTGTCACTGGTGCCGACGACAGCAAGCCCGAGTACGCATGGAACGACGGATTCACTGTGAACGTGCACAGCGTGACCTCGGAGGTATCTGCCAGCATTCCCGACCACAAGAAGGTTGGCAAATCAGCAGCCACGGTTATTGCGCGACCCGGGTCAGCCAAGAACTCCTTGGAGGTAACGGTAGAAGGATCGGCAGGAACATGGTCAGTAAAGGTGCTCAACGGCAAGGTTTCTTCCGTTACTGGCGGCAACATCTCTGGAACAGATGAGTTTGGCAATTCCATTGTCAAGGCTTCTGGCTCCAAGGTTAACCTAGAGTTCGCCATCTGAACCAGCAAACCGCCCTATGTGACGACAGCGAAAGCTTTGGCCCCGGCTGTCTCACCTTGTATCGTACTACTATAGAGGTAGGCAATATCAATACTCAATTCTTCGTTTTAGTCATGGTTGTACCCGCACCCTCTCCTTTTCTGCCTCCTTTTCTGCCTAGGGGCCAAGAAACTTGGCGGGGATTGGCTCCATGCAATGCATGCGCAATCCCAGCAGCCCACGAAGCGGTTAGATCAGATAATTCTGCTGCGCATGGCGTCGCAACAACCGCACTTCGGCTGTGGCCCACCGTGACCGGCCGAGAAGTTGCTTTTGCTGACGTCAAACTTTTATCTGATCTGCTTCCTATTCGGGAAGTCTCGGGCGAGCACAACGTTTAGCAATGATGTGGCCTTTTAAATGGCGGGGAGTAAGCTGGTGGCGTAGAGAAGCTTAATATAAATCATGCCGTGATGTTGGATATCATACGCATTCCTCGCTAATGCCGTCGTCCTCTATCACCCCCCAAATGTCTCGTAGTCATCGACCCTTAACTTAATCTAATCGATCGGCAGCGGCTGTGGGTTGGGTGTGTACCACACTCGGCATCTACGCGGTTGATTGCCAAGAACTGAAAACTTTTCATCTGATAACTTCCGGCTGCCGCTGTAAATGCCAAGAACGGAACCAGGGATACGTGCATAACCGTGGGTTCATCCTTGGCAAGCACACATGAGATTGTCCGTCGTGGCACCCCCAATGAACAGCCAGGTATATCACATCTGTGCAATTACGTCCTCACAAGGATTCATGGGCCAGTCGGAGAAATAGACCTGTCCCTTCAGTATGACGCATTACTCAATTCAGGCATCCTCTGCCGATCTCGGCGTTAGGCTGGCTGCTGCAGGTGTCCAATTCAACACAGCTACCTGCATTTCAAGGCACCACCGCCCCAGTTCTCCTACGTAGCTGGCCGCCGGTGCTGCCGCCATGGATTCGTGGGCCAAAGAGAGGAAAAAATAAACAAGTTTCACAACTGCATCCAATCAACTTGCGTACTCGGGTCAACGTCGGCACAACAGATGCAACCATGCAGCTCTATGAACGATAGGCACTCAATCCGTCTTGACACGCTGTGTATATATAGGGCGGATGTCGTCTACAGGTGTGCCCCGACATTCAACACAGTTGACTCCATAGATGAAGTGTCCTTGGATTGCTCACCTCTTGGCAGCAGCCCTGCTGCCTCAATTGGTCTTGGCTAAGTCGTCAGAGGTATTTGGCACTGCCTGTTCCAACCAAGCCTCCTTGTACGATTTCGGCTGCAAGATTCCTGCTCCTGGAAAGCTGGCCAAGAAACCCAATTGTCTTTGCAACACCCCTGCCTATGTAGAGACGGTCATTGGATGTGTCGCCGACGCAACCAAGTCGTCCATGAAGCGCGGCAAGGCTGTCAAGACGATCAAAGCCCTGTGTGTAAACGGTACAGTTGACTATGACTACGTTGCTCTGATGAAGAACTACACCTCTCTTCCCGTTCTCACCGAAGAGGAGACAAAGGGGCTACACAAATCCGCATTTCGCATGCCACAAAGTGACATTGACATTGGCCTCGATATCATGAACCAAAAGGCTTCAGACCGGTTCAAGGACGATCGATACCTTGCAGCTCCTCTGTCGTTCTTTGCTTTGGTATTCCTCATCAAGTCCGTTGCCAACCTCCTGGCTAAAACTGCTCCAAAGGTTTACCAGCGGGTGGATTCGCCCTTCATTCGCAGATTCCGCAAGAACGTCTTTCTTCCTGCGACTGGCAGCTACCACCACTCGGAACCACGAGCCATTGGATCATTTACATTCAACATTCCGACGCGTATTGAGACTCTTATTATGGTGGGCTACTTCGTTGTTAACGTCTTCATGCTGTTCTTAAACCACGACGTCTACGACCCCAACTTCAACACTCCGAAGACGTCGGCCCAGTTTGGAGACGAGCTTGGAAACCGATCCGGTATGATCATGATTTCAGAGATGATGATCATGTTTCTGTTTGCTGGCCGTAACAATCTCCTCAGGTGGCTAACTGGATGGCCGGCTGACACCTTCACCGTTTTCCACAAGTGGGTGGCTCGAACGTTCGTCTTCAATGTTCTTGTTCACACAATTGCCATGACCATTGAGTTTTCGGCCAACCACAGCTACTCGGAGGGTTTCGAGCGTGGCTACTACCGCTGGGGAGTTGTTGCAACTATTCTCACTTGCTTACTTGTCGTCTTTTCAGCTCACTATTTCCGATCAATGGGCTATGAAATCTTCCTCGCTTTCCATATCACTCTGACGGCTGTCACTCTTGCTGCTATCTGGTTTCACCTCGCACACCCCCAAGAGGGCTACCCCTACTTGTACACGAGTATTGCGATTTGGGGATTTGACCGTGTCATGCGAATTGTTCGCGTCGTCTGGTCAGGTGTCGCTTCCAAGGCCGAGATCAGTCTTAAGGGTGACGGAAACGTCATTGAGTTCAAGATTGATTATTCAAAGCGCTGGAAACCATATGCTGGTAGTTACGCCTACTTTCATATTCTGCGGCCAAGTCACTTCTGGCAGTCACACCCATTCAGTATTATCACTTCATCGAAGCCTGAAGATGAGGGCAAGATCATTCTAATGACGCGTGTCAAGGACGGTGTTACCAAGTCGACCCGCGACTATCTTCTGAAGCAGCCCGGTAACACTGCTCGCCTCAGAGTTTTGCTGGACGGTCCTTACGGTGCCCAATACCCCCTGCATCAATATGAGACGATGGTTCTCATTGCGGGAGGAATTGGAATCACAGGTGTCTACCAATACGCCAACGAGCTTCGCCAAAACCCTGATCGCAACCAACGCTGCGTAGTTGTGTGGTGTGTTGCTGACGAGCACCCGCTTAGCTGGTTCGGAGAGCAGATTGAGTACCTCATTTCAGATCCTCGCTTCGATGTGCAGATCCACGTCGTCAATGGCTCGTCTACATCGAGCGTAGACATTCCGTCCGACGGTGAGGAGAAGGAGAAAGAGCCTGAGGAGATTATGTCGAGTGGCATTGACCGGAAATGGGGTCGTCCGGATCTCCAGAGTCTCGTTGCGCACCAAATGTCTGAAGCCACTGGCTCTGTGGCTTTCCTATCATGCGGTCCAGGAGCCATGAACGACGATGTCCGCCAGGCCGTTGCTGGCAATGTTGTTAAAGCAACGGCCCGTGTGGACTACTACGAGGAGTCTTTCTCCTGGTAATGCTGATACGATTTTTATTCAGGACGCGGACGCTGTTGTTGCACCAACAATATGCATCCATAATGACAAGTACTTCATGCCCACAATTAGATGTTAGATCACATATGAAGATAGCCCTTTTCTGTTGTCATATTTCACTTGATTTGGAGCTAATGAGTGGAGTGGAATTGAACAACGACTAGATCTCAATGAGAAGCTTACCGTTGGTCTTGCCGCTCTCAATGTCGGTGAGAGCAGTGCCTGCCTCAGCCAGAGGGTAGACCTTGGAGACCTCCACCTTGATGTTGTCGACGGTGAGGTACTTGATCAGATGATCGACGTATGCCTGCCACTCCTCAGGCTCTTCAATGAAGGCAAACAGCGTAGGGCGAATGACCTTGACGCTCTTGGGAGTCAGAGACAGCAGCGATACGGGTGGAACCGCGCCCGAGGCATTACCAAAGCTGACAATCGTTCCCTTACGAGCGACGGCGGCGAGAGAAACATCCCAGGTATCCTTTCCGACACCGTCGTACACACCGGCGACACCCTTTCCACCAGTGATTTCCTTTACACGGGAGGGAACGTCTTCGTTGCGGTAGTTGATGACGTGGTCAGCGCCGGCAGCCTTGGCAATTGCGGCCTTCTCAGGCGACGAGGTCGTTCCAATTACATGAGCTCCGTACAGTTTAGCCAGCTGGACAATCAGAGCGCCAGTACCGCCGGCAGCAGCATGGACGAGGACGTAATCGCCCTTTTTGATCTCATAGGCTTCGCGCACGAGGGAGTGCGCCGTCAGCAGCTGGAGCAACGAGGCAGCCAGCACCTTCTCGCTCAGATTCTCGGGGATCTTGAGGATGTGCTTAGACTCGCCAATGGCTGAGTATTCGCCGTAGGCGCCAACAGTTCCGAGATAGGCGACTTTATCGCCGACCTTGTACTTTGTGACCTTATCTCCGACCTTGACAACTTCGCCGGCTGCTTCGCGGCCCAGCGTGAACGGGAATTCGACAGGGTACAGGCCTCTGCGGACGTAGAGCTCAATGAAGTTGATGCCCGCGTACTTGTTGCGAATGAGGATCTCATCGGCTGCGGGGTGGGGGACGGGAACCTCCTCATACTTGACGACCTCGGGGCCGCCAGCCTCGTGGATACGAATGGCCTTGGCAATAGTGGGGATGGACATTGTGAAGTTGCGAGTGATTGCAATTGAGCGTGCGGGGCGAACAAACGACCTTTTAACTGCAAGAAGAGACCCTGAGGCAAGCATACGGAATTACCCCACGCATGTCCGCTATTTATATGGGGCTGACGAATTCCACATGCTGCTGACATGATACGGGTTAGGTCTGCATTGAAATGAACATCCGGCGTCGGATCGATAGCCGAGTGACTAAGTGGTGAGGCATTGCCGATACCTCCGAAAAGACGCAGAAGGATCTACACGTTCTAAAAACAGCTAAGACGGTGGTAGCCGAATCTACGCATACGTACGAGCTCCTCCCGGTGTACCGAGGGCCTGACCTCTTGTTAGAATATCTTAGACAGAGCCGAGGCCAGTGACAGTACCGAAGGAGCCGGCTAAGAGCATTCATACAGCTAACAGCGTCCCTTAGGCGACTTCTTCCGAAGCACGATATCCTGTGCTCACCAGTTGCGTCATCCCCACGCATGCCAGGTACCCAGATGAGGACAGAATTGCCCCGGACTCCAAATGACGGGTCAATTAAATAGGATTCAACTGTTATTTACATGAGTGATCGAGTGTTGATAGACACGGGTCGATCAGGGCCGAGTTATTCCTACTGCTACTCCAACAGCGTCTCAAGACGACTGGTGCTTTTTGGCGACAGGAATGGCCGTTCGCCAACACCGACGGTCCTGACGCCCGTGCGGAGTCCTGTATAGTCGTGCGTTGCGGTGTGGTAGGTACTACGATTGTCCCAGATGGCAACGTCGTTGGGGTTCCAGCGTACGCGAAGCTGGATATCGTGGCTTGCAGAAAGCAGGTTGTGGAGGTAGCTGCGTAGCAGGGTGCTCTCTTCGTCAGTAAGACCGTTGAAAGAGACGAAATGCGTGCCAATCGCAAATACAGACTTCCAGCCCGTGACGGGGTTTGTGCGGATGATGGGATGCACCGCGCGAAGCTCATTGCCGACGTTCTCAGGTGCTCCACGTTTGCCGGCGTAGATGTCGAACTTTCCGTCTGTCGACTGCTTGAATGTCGGCTGGGCGTAGGTGCCAGTGAGCGTCTCAAGGTAGGCTCGCAGCGACGGAGATAGCTTGTCGTACAAAGCGTACCCGCTACCCCACAGCGTGTCTCCGCCCGTCTCTGGCGTCTCAATGATGCGTAGAATCGTGTAGTCGGCCGGGATCGGCTCAAAGTTGACATCCGAGTGCCAGCTGTCGGCTGCTTTGCGAAACGCAATGCGAGACTTTGTGTAGACGTCGTTGTTGATGCGCGAGGTGATGATTGATACCTCGGGGTCGATATCCTCGGATCCGTCGGCCTGGACGACTCCAGCCGCTGGAGCAATAGGATGGATGTGTAAACTAGAGCCGGCTGGTTTGCCCGTGAGGAGCCCTAGCTTGTGAGCGAGCACTTTCTGCTCCTCGACCGTCAGATCCTGGTTGCGGAACACGACGACTCCGCGAGCCGAGATGGTGATGGCCAGGTCACGCAGCAGCACGTCGTCGGCTAGAATCTCCCGCAATTGAGCCGACGAGTACTCGCGGCCAATACCGGGAGTCAGATCGGTCCATTGGTGGCGTTTGTCGAGGAGCCCACTCGGCTTTAGCGGTCCCTCGTATGCCAGCACTGACGGGCCATCCGTATGTTTGTCGGCGTATGGCGATGGGCCTGGCAGCGAGTCTGGCGGACTCGGCACCGTCTTGCCCAACAGCACGTACTTTGGCGTTGTGCTTTCAGGGGCCATTTCAGTATGTGGAATACCGCGACGTTGGCGAGGTCAAGGTGACTAGATCCAAGTGACTAGATCCAAGTGAGTAGCGATGAAGGGACAGATCCAAGTGAGTAGATATCCCAGTGTAGAGATCAAGTGAGAGATCCAGCCTTCAGAAGATAGAGCCAGATAAAGCCTCAATGACAGTCAATAGTTGATTGGGGATGTCTTGGTCCTTAAAAGTATCAATTTTCCGTGCGAAGCACCTCATTTTATTTCCCCCAATACACGGCATTTCCGTGCAGAACTCGTGCAGATATGGCCTAATCGAAGCGTGCGATTTCACCATGCATGGTCCCTGCAGCAGAACTCGTGGGGATGCAGCGGAGTAGCCAATAATGACGTGCGAGCGTCAGCAGCGGGCATGAGCTGCAAGCGGCAAATAATAAATAGCGACCGAGTGCAGATTGCACGACGCCAATGCTCTACTTAAAAGGAGCCCGCCTGCCATGGAGAGGTTGAGGTCGTGGCTGGAGTGGAGTAGGCTGGCAATGTCGTACGGTTCAGCAAAGGTGCAGTACAGCGCTGAGGAGCTGTCAATCCACTCGGTCAGCTCTGAGGAGGACCTGTTTCTGCGCAAACCCCACATATTCGACGACCCGGCTACTGCCGAATACTACAAGGATTTGTACGACGCAACCGAGTACGAATGCCGACACCACTTTGATCCGACGTTTGAGTGGTCACAGACCGAGGAGCGTCGGCTCGTGCGCAGGACTGACTGGCGCGTCACGCTGTGGGCGTTTGTCATGTTCGTGGCTCTCGACATTGACCGCGGCAACATTAGTAATGCCTTGTCCGGAAACATGCTCGACGACCTCAAGCTCACCACAAACGACTTCAACCTCGGCTTGACCATCAATCTGTTGTGCTTTCTGTCGGCCGAGCTACCGTCACAGCTCATCTCAAAGCGTCTCGGGCCGGACCGCTGGATCCCCGCCCAGATGGTGCTGTGGTCGCTCGTGGCCATGGCGCAAATGACCATCTCAGGCCGCCTCGGCTTCTTCATCTACCGAGGCCTCGTTGGCTTGTTGCAAGGCAGCTTCATTGCCGTCATCTGCGTGTGGATGAGCTTCTTCTACACTGGCAGCGAGCTGCCCATGCGCCTGACGCTCTTCTACATTGCCAACCCATTAACTAAAGCCTTCTCATCACTGCTGGCATACGGCATCTTCCACCTCGACGGCGCTGCAGGCATTGCTGGCTGGAGGTGGCTGTTTCTACTCGAGGGAATGTTCACCCTCGTCATTGGCGCCGCGTCCTTCTTCATGATGCCGCCCTCGGTCGTCCAGACCCGCACTTGGTTCCGGCCCCATGGATGGTACACGAAGCGAGAAGAGCTCATCATGGTGAACCGCATTCTGCGCGACGACCCCACGAAGGGAGACATGCACAACCGCGAGCCGCTCACTCTAAAGCTGCTCGTGGCGAGCTTGCTCGAATACGATTTGTGGCCCGTTTACTTGCTGAGGTTCCTCAGCGACATTGGCGTGGGGCCCGTGAGCATGTACCTTACGCTGACACTGCGCAACATGGGCTTCAGCACGCTGACAACGAACCTGCTGGCCATTCCGCCAAGCCTCATCAGCATCTTCACCATGGTAAGCATCACAATGTATTCAGACCGCGTCGACTCGCGGTGGAAGCCGTTGCTGATCCAAACGCTGTGGAAGCTGCCATTTCTATTTATTCTGCGGTACTGGTCGGGCACTCTCGCCAACGTGTGGGGCACTTACATCGTGCTAGTGCTGGTCCTGTCGTACCCCAATGTCAGTGCGCTGACGATTACGTGGTGCTCAAGCAACGCGGGCTCTGTGCGCTCTCGCACCGTATCTGCCGCCATGGTCAACATTTTCTCGCAACTGGGGTCGGTGGTGGCATCCAACATCTACCGTGAGGATGACGCACCGCTGTACCATCGCGGTAACAGGAACCTCATTATCATTGTTGTTGCAACGGCACTGCTATGCTACGGCAGCAAGTGGTACTACGACGCGCGCAACAGTCGGCGCGAGAGGGTGTGGGAATCTATGAGCGCCGAGCAGCAGCAGCAGTACATGCGCACGACCAGCGACGAGGGCAATTCACGACTCAATTTCCGCTTCGTCCATTGACAGGCATATTACGAGCATAATGCATTGAAGACAGAATTCAGTAGCGAGCTACTGGTAGTAGAGGAGCTCTCATAGTAGCGGACTACTGGCATAGTAGAAGATCTCCCCAGCACATACGAGAGCGATGTTGTACAATGCAGCAATCTGCTTCACTATCACCCCACACGAAGTCTCATTTGCTCACTGACGTCAGTAATCTACGTCACTTATCTATTGCTACCCTGCCTCACGCCAAGGCGATGAAAACAGTAGCTCCTTCATTTGATGCTCCTTCATTTAGTGATCCTCTTATAATGCTCATTGCGTACCACTGTACCGCCCATGCTCTCGTCTTGGTCGCGTGACCAGCATGCCTGTTGATACTGAGACTCGTTGCTGCGCTCGTCCAATAGCGTGGACGCAGCGGGCTGCTCCGAGGGCGCCGGCGCTGCGGCTGGCCAATTTGCGCGGATCAGCTGCACGTCTTATCTGCGGCCATCTCCAATAAAGTTTGCCGGACGATCCACGAGGCCAACAGCGCGATGGCACGCCAGACGCGCGACAAAGGGGGACGTTTGGACGCGATTAATTAGGTCTCAAGACACTGTGTGCATTATATATTCATCCAATAAAAACAGCGTCTTTACCTTGTTTATCCCCTCTTAGTTGCACCATCCACTTCGTTATCTAACAAAATTGCCAGGGCTGCTGCTGCGGCTGAAAGGGGGCCATGCATGCAGCGCCAGCCTAAAAAGCCCATAATTTGCCCGAGCCACCATTCCTTCTTTGCTCCCTTTTACTACTTGTCCCCTCATCAAAGGTCAACAGGAAGACTTTTGAAGGCGGAAATCCACCGGTTTACTGGCAAACCTCGACATTTACATATCCTGCCATCCTCCCAGTCCGTCCTGTACCGGTGTACCCCCAGTTATTGCATACCTCATCGTACCTACTTTGCACTGCTCGTAACCAATGATTCAGAGCATCGTTAACGACGTTGCGCTCCGCGTCTCGGCGCCTTGGGCAAACGACGGCCCCGCGATGCCTCTGGCCATTGCCTCGAACCCGCTGCAGTCTCTGGACATTGGCAGCTCGCTCCCCGCCTCTGGTGGCGACCTGGTGGGTAGTCCTAATGACCCCACCGGTGGCTTGTCGTATGGCGCCCTGTCGTTTCTGACGCTGCAGGCTGTTGCCCAGACCGTCATCATCTGCCTGTTTGGTTACTTTGCTGCCCGCGCCAAGTGGCTAACGCCAACTGTGCAGAAGCAGGTGTCGATGCTGAATGTGCAAATCTTTACGCCATGCCTCATCTTCTCGAAGCTGGCCTCGTCGCTCTCACTGTCGGCTCTCATTGACATCGCCATCATCCCCGTGCTGTTTGTCGTGACAACGTGCATTTCAATGTTGTGTGCCAAGCTCACGTCGCGCGTCTTCCGCTTCAACTTGCGCGAGTCCAACTTCGTCACCGCCATGGCCGTCTTTGGCAACTCAAACTCACTGCCCGTCTCCCTCACGGTCAGTCTCGCCTACACCATGCCCATGCTCAAGTGGCCCGACATCCCCAACGATAACCCCGACGATGTGGCCTCGCGAGGCATTCTGTACCTACTCATTTTCCAGCAGCTGGGCCAGATTGTCCGTTGGTCCTGGGGCTACAACACGCTGCTCGCCAAGCCGGCACCAGAAGACGACGACGCAGATGTCGACTCGTCTGAAGTCATTGTCGGAAAGTCTGACGACGAAACTACTGTTGGCGTCCGCCGTAAGGGCAAGTGCAAGATGTCGGACGAGGACAATTCGGAAGACGACGACTCTGAGGCTACTAACGAGGGCGACGAACACTATCTGCGCTCCGGGTCTTCGACGTCGTCAATGGCCCCTGTATCTGGCTACACCACGGCCACTGCAGTGTCCGAGGCCGGCGATGGAGAGGAGGATCGTTTTATTGACGGCGAGCCCATCAGTGCAGAGCCGTTGACGACTCTACAGCTTGTGCGAAAATACCTGTACATTGGCTACTGTGATTTCATTAGCGTCATGAACCCGCCCTTGTGGGCAATGGTTATCGCCATTATTGTTGCATCCATCCCCGCCGCCAAGCATGAGCTGTTTGAGACGACGGGTTTTGTTAACCATGCCATCACTGGTGCCGTTACCCAGGTTGGAGGCGTTGCCATCCCCCTCATTCTGGTGGTCCTTGGCAGCAATCTGGCCCCCAACGAGTCCGCGGCACCCGCCTCGAAGAACCACAACAAAATCGTCCTTGCATCTCTCCTAAGCCGAATGATTCTACCCTCGATGATCCTGCTACCCATTATCGCCTTGTCGGTCAAGTACATCAAGCTTTCGATTCTTGACGATCCTATTTTCCTGCTTGTTGCTTTCATCCTCACGGTTTCACCGCCAGCCATTCAGCTGTCGCAGATCTGCCAGCTCAACGAGATCTTTGAGAAGGAAATGGCTAGCGTGCTGTTCTGGGGATACGTTGTGCTGACTCTCCCCAGCACTATTGCCATTGTTGTGGCTTCCCTTGAGGTGCTCGAGTGGGCTGACCTCACCCGGGCGTGATCACTCTCTGCCCCTATTTATCATTCTTTGTAGATGTGAAGCAAAAATGCATTAATCATTCACTTCCCAGCAGTAAATCTCTAGCTATGACAGATATCGGCTGTCCGGTGACAAGCATGCACCCAGCACTTGGTAGAATGCTCGTCGCTGAACTGTCGTCCATCTACTTGAGAGCTGTAGCGATATTTGCAAACTCCACTGGGTCCAGATGCCGATACGTCTCCTCGGCATGATGTAATGAGTCGTATATGTTGTGAGAGACAGCAATGCCCGGGCCCCGGTCTTCAAGGCCGGTATCCAAATAATCCGTGTACGTGAGGCCATATATGATATCAGCCTGCCATTTGACATTGTCAAATACGATCACACGCTCTTTGGCGATTCGCATCAGATCCAGTGCCTTCTCAAACTCGATGAGGTATTGACCGTCTCGCAGCTTCGACATTCGTAGGTCTCCATAGTTGCGGCCCTTCAGATCCACTGGAGGATGCGAATCAAGGTACTCGTCCGAAAAATCGAACTCCTGAAAGTCCAGTGTGTTGATGATGACAAGGCTTTGCGTCAGATGTTTCCGTTTGTCAAATGGGGGCCTCTTAGTGAGAATCTCCGGTCGAGAATTACGAAACCCTCTCAAGTTCGTGGCTGTTATTTCTTCCTTCTGAAAAACTGAGTCACCGGCGTATGAAGGAAGCCGGGTCTCCTGTGTATATGCCGCTAGAGAGGCCCCTTCGTACTTTTCGTGCGAGAGTTTTTGTGCCGCGAAGTAGCTTTTTGAAGCTTCAGTTTGAAGTTCAGGGGTCGGCAAGAGCGACTTCTTCTCAGAGCTTGACGCACCGTTCAACGATGATCCACCCTTACGTGAAGAGCTTACAACAAACGCAGTGCCCGCCTTTTTTATGCGCGCTCTAGGTTTGCCCATTTTCGATTATGAAGCGTCGAAATATAAGTTGAATTGAGGTGCCGTTTCATGGGGTTTCTTATCGACATTTCAGCCGCGCGCTCAGGGGAAGAGTCAGGACTTCCAAGACTGCAGCAGTTCCTCGAAGAGGCGCCTATTCTTACTTTGGCAGAATAAGAGCTTTTGCTGTTCGAGGCTGGGTTATTCACTGCTGCACTTTTGCCATTGTACCTTTTTAAATGATCTGCATACAAACGAGTTTAGTGCTACCTAAGCTTAGTGCCGCCAGAGCCTCATTTGGCCCACCAGAAAGCTCAGCGCACACTGAAAGCTCTTGTATCACGCCGACATCTTTTATTCTTTCCATCCTTTTGTTTCCATACTCCCTGGGCTTCTATTCAGTCATCCGTCTACTTCGTAGGCCGGTTCTGCATCTCCGGAGAGTTACCCGGTCTACCATGACAAACCCATTGCACCATTGGCGGTCAAATTCCAACTTTCGACGCTGGTTATTCTCTGTTAAAGCCCTTTCTGGTTGTTAGCATCGCTGAAATGTCTGCACCCGGTACGTTTGTAGCTTTTGCTCTTGTAAAGCCCTGCTAACTCAGCTTGCCACGCTCCCGCCCCGGCTCTTGCCGAAAGTAAGCGTCTGACAAATATCATACCACCAAAGTCTAACCCAGAACCAAAGCCTTGCTGTGTGTGCACCGAGCAAAAGATGACTCGCGACGAGTGCCTGCTCAAGTTCGGCCAGGACTCGGGCAAGTGTGACGAAATCATAACCCAGTACAAGACATGTATGAAGGGCTACGGCTTCAAGGTCTAAACCCGAGGGCTTCTTCAATATAGAACTGTATATATTCTCAACTCGCATTACGATACAACAAAACTACAGCACGCAAATGGCATTGGGAGGACTGGCAACTCCACCGACGACATTGAGGGGGGCGCTCGTAAAGAGGAAGCTCCACTTGTTGACCTTACGGCACTCTTCGGCGAGACGTTCGAGGTCGAACATCTCACCAAGCGGCGTGCCAAACAGAGCGATCATATTGTCGTGCAGACCTGTGTTAGGAGGTAAAGGATAGAAGATCAAGGGAATGGCGGCTGAACATACGAAATTTGGGGTCCGGGGCAGGCCAAGTCTCAAATGTCACTGCATCTCCACCAACAGCTGCAAAATGGTGGTTCCAAAGCCACTCGACCGTCTCTTCCGTTCCCTCGACACCAGCAAATGTCCCTCTGTGCCGAACAGATGCCAGTCGAAGCTCCTCAGAGGCAGCAGTGTGCCATTTGATGAATCCAGTGCGGACAAGCAGAATATCTGCCGGCTGAAACTCGACTCCCTGGTCTTTGGCGACCGCTTCGAGGTCTTTGATAGAGATCCGGTGGCTCTCGACGGGAGAGTACTCGATGCCCTGTTTCTGAGCCCATGCCAGATAGTCGAGCAGAATTCCACGGCCCACGAGGCCTCCACGTTTAGTCCATTCTGTTGTTAGTTAGTCCTTGCTGTAACAGATGCACATACGCTCGATTCCATTGCGAATAGCTCCAGTGGGCTTCTCGATATCTTCAGGTGTAACCCCGTTGTAGAACAAGCGGGTTGGCTGGTGCGCCCAATGGCGGAATCCGTCCCATTGACTGCTCGTCTGCGTGTTGAAGTGAAGCTCGTCGTCAAAGCACGTTTCGTCAGAGTCCTTGGCTATGATGGTGTGACCAAGGCGCCGACGGGTACCCAAAGGCTGGGTGCAGTTGTCAAGAGACCAATTGACAGCTACCGAAATGCCATGTTCCACTTCTTGCTTTGCGCGCTTCACCACCTCAGGCGTAAGCAGATTGAGAGTTCCCAGCTGATCCTTAACGCCGTCCTTATCCCACATGCCCCAGGTGCATCCGTGAGGCATGCCCTCGACGGGCGGAATGTTCTTGTAGTCAGGTAAACTGGTCATTATCGGTGATCTCGATATCAATTGTTAAAAAACGTCTGCCTAAGTTGAAATTGCCGCTCTCCGCATTTAACGACCCCGCGCGCGGATATCCCTTTTCGTCTGATCCGCAGCACTTCCGCCGAACCCTGCATGCAGGGGCATATCGCGGGGTTTTGCAGCCTACTTTCAGCTATATGCATTACTTTCTATAGACACACTTGAATCGTTCGTGGCCGCTGGCATCGTTCCAGCCATATCCATGCTGTTCCATGAACTGCCCGGCCAGTGCTAGCGTCTGGGCTGTCCACAGTGGAGATGCGAACTCTGCTGAACCTTCTTTTAATGCCGGCAGAGTGGCCTCTATCAGCTCATCGTAGTATCCAGCACTCTCGGTTCCCTCATCACCAACGACTGTAAGCTCACCATTGACCACCTCACGAGCAAGGTAGAACAGGATGAGCTGGTCCTCAAGTCCAGCAGATAGAATGTCGTCGACGTCTTCAGCACCGAGTTGCGTCGCAATTAGTGTAATAAACGCCATATCAAGGTCAAAAAGCCTGTCCGCGTCTAGGACTTTAAGCGAGGGATCACTCTCCAAAGTCTTCAGTTCCTTCTGGCACTGCTGGATCGTAGATTCATATAGGATCTTTTGGCCCTCTCGGTAATAGCTGGCAAAAGTCTGACGAATATTGGAAGGCTCGCCAGGGTTTTTTTCGAGTTGTGATGCCTTTGCTTGTAAGGACGTCACGAGAATCTCGAGTGCTCGCACTTGAGTTACAGGTGCATCGACAGGAAACTGATGTTGAATTGAGACAACCATTGAAAATGCAACCTTGAGACTGTCAGGAACACGCTCCCTTGAGATAAAAAACACTCCGCTATCATCGACATCGTACTTGAGCTTGCGAAGATTGTCGATTATAACAGGCGGAAGCATCACGCGTAGCGACAGTATATCAAAAGGGTTGTTCTTCAAGCTGAATCCGTAGCCGAGAAGCAGCTCCTCGTTTCCTTTAGGTCCGTAATTGTTGAGCACCTCTTGCGACGCTTCGATCCTCTTTCCAGCTGACAGATCAAATGCAGTTGCGCTGCCCTTCCAATGCACAGCTGTCAGCGGCTGGTGGTTTAACGAGTCGATTACAGGCAACAGCACCGATAGAGTATCTGCAACATTGGCGTAAACAATGTGAGCCGGAAATGAGCGAGACATGAAAATGAGGCTCACCCAGGTATACATCTCGAGATTGCAGCCGTCCTCCTCGAGATACGTCCAGCATGCCAGCTCCTGTGCATCGAGGAACTCCTTTTCCCATTGACGCTTCTTCACCGACAGCTCATGTGACAAGTTGGTGCCTTCAAGCCATTTCAGATCGTCGCCGTCGTAGTCCACAGGGTTGTTAAGGTCTTTGCGTTGCGGCAGCACTGAGATATACCCCCTCCATTGGCTGTCGTCTTTCCGCAGTACTTCACGAGCGAACGCCAGCTTTATCAAAATCTGCTGCAGTCTCGGAGAAGCAGCGGCAAAGTCGTCAGCTAGGTTGTCTGCCAGCTTAGGACCCACAATGTACTCTTCTGGGCATTTCACGAGCAGTTCCTCCGCATCTATAGGTTCTTTGGCGACAACTGTTGATCCCTCATTCGGCTCTCTAGTTAGCCTAGAAACTTTGCAGTTGTACGTGTTCTTTACTCACTCGTGACAAACTCTATCTTGTCATTTATGACAAACCCAGCGTCCCTCGCCCAAGCCACGAGCCCTGCCAGCTGTTCTTCGGATTGCATTTTTGGTATAAGAAATGCCCATCTCGATCCATTAGCACGCGGCAGAAAAATCACAGCCGTACCTTTCAGCCGTGCGCAAGCCAAACAGCCGCATGTTTACTGCCTTCCGTTTCCAGCGGCCCCACCCTAGACGTTAAATCACAAAAGCGTTTAATCACAAACCTGACTTCATAGACTTCAACTCGAGTCCCACCCAACTTCTGTTGCCATCATCTGGGTATAAAAGGCTTGGTGTTCGCCGTTAACGAGAGGCTCCCAGAGACTCGTTGGCCCCGAAACCATCCATTCAGGCTAGCATCCAAACATGACTTCAATGCAGACATTGGAAGCCAATTTGGCCAAGACTTCTATTACTGAGAACTCGAATCCGCATTCCCTGAAGCTGACCGTGAGTGACTGAGCTTCTTTTTTCTGACTAATACTAACTCCAGATCAAACCACCTACTCAGCCAACAAACCTCCCTCGTCATCCGCTTCTCAAGATTGCTTTACACAACCAGAACCAAATACCCCAGTCACAGCCTCGACCAGTCACCTCTGTTTCATCACAACAATGGAGACAGACTCGTAATGCTCCCTCTGATACCCCGTCCAAGCCTGTGGGGCACAACACTCCTGGCTCTCAAGAGGAGACACCAGTCGTGCGAACCATTGACGCAAGCACACTACGCCGCTCCAATCCGCTGAATGGCATTGCCCAGTCTGGTATTGGGTCCAAGCCAGTCAAGCAATACACTCTCGGATCATTCGAGATTGGCCGCAAGCTCGGCAAGGGCAAGTTTGGCCGTGTGTACTGTGTGCGTGAGAAAGCTACCGGTTACGTGTGTGCCCTCAAGGCCATGGAGAAGAAAGAGCTCATCGAGTACCGTGTCGAGACCCAGTTTCGCCGCGAGGTCGAGATTCAGTCCAATCTGCGCCACCCCAACATCCTTCGACTCTATGGCCATTTCCATGACGCTACTCGAGTCTACCTCATCATTGAGTATGTTGCCAAAGGAGAGTTGTTCAAGGTCCTTAGACGAGAGGGCCATTTCTCCGAGGCTGTGGCTTCCAAATACATATATCAGATGGCCGATGCTCTCTGCTACCTTCACAAGAAGCATATCATCCATCGTGATATCAAGCCAGAAAACATCCTACTTGGAATGGACGGCAACATCAAGATTGCTGACTTCGGCTGGAGTGTGCATGCGCCTTCGTCGCGCCGGAAAACAATGTGCGGAACTCTCGACTATCTCCCTCCGGAGATGGTAGAGGCCAGGGACCATGATTACCGCGTTGACATCTGGTCTCTCGGGGTTCTTGCGTATGAGTTTCTTGTCGGTAACCCGCCCTTTGAAGCCGAAAGTCACAGTGCCACCTACCAGCGAATCTCTCGTGTCGACCTTAAGGTGCCCTCCTACTTGTCTGCTGAAGCTACAGATCTCATTAAGCGTCTACTACAGCACGACATTGAGAAGCGTATCCGCCTCAAGGATGTGATGCAGCACCCGTGGATCACCATGAACAAGCCAAACTGGACTTGAATTAAACAAATCGCATACAAATAAATATGATTATACCCAATAGTGCTGACTACATACATAGTACTCACGAAGTAAACCTGAATGTGAACTCATCGTCGCTATCATGCGCTGCTGACAAAGTTCTAGAGGACTGTACCGTCGGCGGCGCGAGTGAGAATGCTTCGTCGGCTGAATCAGAATCCACAAACAAGGACTCGTCAGCGTCTGCGACCTTTGGTCTCTTTGTCTTTGGCCGAGCAGCGCGAGGTAACGCGGTCGGTGGCCTCTTCGTACCAAACATATGCTCAGCTTCCTGGCCAGCGGCATTGTGTGAACCTCTGCCTATTAGAGAAACTTTGTGTGGCTTGAGTTCGACAGTCGTTCCTCTCCCTGCCTTTCTAAACCCCTTGAAATTGGGCACTCCGGTGCCCGAGACTTCAGTGGCCTGGAACTGCAAAGGTTTTCTTCGAACCGGGAATGTGCGCTCGACCACCGCCAGATTTCGTAGCTCACTGATGTCAAAATCGTCCTCGCTTTCCTTATTTTGAGGGTCACCATTCCCTTCTTCCTGCAAGAGGACTTGGCTGCCATTGTCGATGTCAAGAAGCGGTACAGAGTTTTGAAATTCAGCAGGCGTCTCCTCGCTGGATTCAAACATGGGACTTGAAGTCTTTTGGGGCTCACTCGATACAACATTGTCAGCACGGGACTTTTTTGGTTCTGAAGAGATTCCAACAGGGTCCATAAAGTCAAATGCGACACGATGAACTCGCTTTCTACCGAGCACGCCCTTGGCTTTAGGATCTGATTTGGGTTCAGATTTCACGTCGACACTGGGGGTCACAGACGAGGACTGGGACTGGGATAGTGTCTGGGAGGGCGACTCTGACTGAGTTGCCATCATGCTGAAGATATCGACTTGATGTTGAGGACGTCGGCGTATCTTTGACCGCTGGGTGGTGGGATTGTGTGATATGCTTTTCTGCAAAAATGAATTCCCCAGAGACGCCGAGGTTGCAGAGGGCTCTTCGGTGTGTGGGAACTGGCGTATCAAAGGCGTCGCATCGCCGTTTAGGATGATATCGAGAAGCTCGACTGGATCTATTAGATCAATGTTCAGCAGACGAGCAGCATCGTTCATTGTGACCAAGTGGGCAAGTTCGTCTGGAGTAGGTGCCGAAGCAGGCGTCGGGTACTTGACGAGGACTGTGCGCTTAGAAGTCGTACTTGAGGTGATGAATTCGCCAAGGCTCTGGGCTGTCGAGTCATTGCTCACTTCGTACAAAAGGCTCTTGCCTCCTCCAGCGGTGACGACCGTCGACAGAGCCAGCCGTTGCTTCTGTTCTCCAAATACAAACACCATACCGTCAAACATAGAAGAACGGGCAGGATTCTCCGTGAACTTGGGGCTGGCCCGGTACAGTGCAGGATCAGGGAAGCTGGTGTAGTCGTGCTCCAAGGAGTCAGACACAGAGAAGACGGCTTCGGCATAGTCGAGCGAGACAATGGGAATGTTTCTGACCAAGGCGTAGAGCACTTTTGAAGAGTTGGCACACGACTTGATGAGATGCGTCGTCAATGGATGGAATTCCGGTAGAAGCTTGATGTCTAAGGGCTCGAGGTGCTGACGGATGGAAGGCAGAACGTCTTGATTGTCACCCACAGAATAGGTCATTATGACCGATTTCCAGGTAATGACAAAGCTCGTTTGAGGCTGTAAAGACTTGCCTATATTGATCATCGTGCTGCCTGCTGTGACATCCTCCGTAGCGCCAGCATCCATCTTCGTGCCATTGAACAGCGTACCAAACTTCGTGTTGAGATCGCGCACGGACAACTGCGATTTGATCGATAGATGGCTCGACGCACCATCTGGCACAGGCCCAACTATAATCTGCGCATGCGTTCGCGACACAGACTTGCCCTCGACTTGGATCTCGGCTGAGTTAGATGTGATGTGTACCTGCAGGCGTGTACTAACCACTAGACGAGCGTCCAATTGTATAGGTTTTGCCAGGACGCAACCATCGCGACTTGCCTAGAGTTAGCATATACTACAATCACAGGGCGGAACTTGCCTTGTAGCGACGGCCCTGGACAGGTCAGAATCCACATCTGTGGGGTCGCGTACAAACTCAGGGGAAGTGAAATCAGCCTCGCAGATTCATATGGTTCATTGATCTAAATAAATACGCAGTGCGAGCACTGAAATACACGGGGCGCACAAAATGAGGATATTTACCACAAGATGAGCTTAAGCAGAAAGTCAGGAGACGGCAATCTTCGAGTCATCGGCAAGCAAGTAAGAAGTAGTGTTACGCATGTCGGTTGGGATCACACTTTTTCAGATCACGATATTTGGCATCACAGTTCTTGCAATTCACGGCTCTTCGCAGCTTTGATGAACTCTACACGCATTCCAGATGTCTGGCTTTCCTGTCTTTGGTTTAATGGCGAGAATAATTAAGGGCGTGAGGGACTTTTTGATCGCTCGCGGTTGGCCGAGCCGAATGAGGCGTCGTCACTAGCCTCGAGGAATACATAGTCGACTTTGATGGTTTTGTCGAGAAACTTCTGGCCTGTGCCCTCAGATACAGCGCGGTCGGCTTCGGTCTTTTCAGAGTACTCAATCAACGCATACCCCTTGGCGTAGCCGGTTCGGCGGTCGAGATTGAGGTGCAGGTTACGCACCTCACCAAACTCGCTGAAGAAGTCTGTCGCGTCCTCCTCGGTGGCTTCTTCATGGATGTTTGACGCTATGACCACCCAGCCCTCGATTGAGGCTACTGGTGCGTAGCTAGTATCGTCTCGCACGACCATTTGTGTAAGTGCGAAGCTGAAGTTGTGAAGCTGAAATTGCACGAAATTTACAGCCGCGTACATATGAGATGTGAACTCAACTACCTAGATCCATGCAATAACTTTAATATATACAGATAGCAGTTTAGTGTTTATGGCCGCTGTTTTCAATTGGCCAGGAGGGTGTCTGTAACTGGGTGTAGGCTCCGTCGGTTGTGTAGCTTCTAGCTTAGACTGACAGGCCTACGCCGAACTGGAGACCCTTGCGCACAGCGTCCGTATCGTGGGTGCTTAGGGGGACGCTGTAGATGAGCTCGAGCTGGGCACTGGGTGTGCGATAGCTGAGGCCAAAGCCAGCAGCCGTCGAGGGTCGCGCGAAGACATTGGTCAGTAGAGAGTTGAACGACTGCTGCGGTGTCGATTCCGACACAGTGGGAGAAGCAAGAGTGGCACCATTGAACAGGAATACAGCACGCAGGGGCGAGTCGGTTAGGCGGGGAAGCTTGGCGTATAGGCTCACGTTGCCGAGAGCATACCCATGGCCGCCAATGGCATCTCCGTCGTCTTTAGGGCCCAGCCCGTTGTACTGGAAACCATAGATATCCTTTGCTCCTCCAATGAAAAAGCGGTCAAGGATGGTTGAGTTGTCGCCGTGGAGAAGACCCAGGCCACCAGTGGCCGTGAGCACGAGGCGGTCGTCCTTGGGGTCAAGCGAAACAGCACCCGACGCCTCGACGGAGCCCTTGGCAAAGGACACATCTCCTAGAAGACCAGCGTTGGCGCCGGCGAGCTCACCATTGACGTCGAGCAGGTAGCCCTGCGTCGGATACAGTGCGTCGTCGCGTTTGTCTAGCAGCAGTCGTGCAGTGAGCGAGGCTTTGAAGTTGTCTCCAGCGGCAGCACGCACTGCATCGCTGGCACCAGCAGCAATTCCCACGAGACTACGGTTGACCATATCGAAGCCAAACTCGGTGAGGATGCCGGTAGTGGAGCTGACGGAGTTGAGCTTGGCGGAGATGCCGCGTAGCAGCTGCGAATGTGACGCCCAGGGAGCGGCCTGCGACACCACGTACCGGCTAAGAACTGCGCGAGCGTAGGGGAAACCGAGCAGGGGCGACTCGAAGCTGACGCAGTAGCTGGAGCGGTCGCGAGGGCGCGACGCAAATGAAGCGTCCAGCGTTAGGCTCTCTGCTCCACCAAAGACGTTTCTGAGTCCCGCTGAAACGTTGATCCCGGCCTCGTCGTCGCGGGTCAGCGTTGACGCGGTGAACGAGCGGGTCGCTTCCTCGTCGAGCGACAGAACAGCCCGCAGGTTGAGCGCTTCTCCAGATGGAGTCACGCGCTTGGGCTTGGTAGGATCGAGATCGAGCAGGTATGCCACGGAGCGATGGACCTGAAACGCCCGAAGTCGCGACGCGGTGTTTTCGAGCTCGGACACGAGGTCGCCAAGCGTGGCAGCATCGTACAGCGGCTGCAATTGGCGCTGGATGACCGAGTCGCGCAATGCCTGCGACCCACGCACCTCGGCCTCGGTCAGCACGACGGGCTGCGAGGCATTGACGTCCACGAGATAGGCAATGTCGTTCTTAGTTAGACCACGTTAAGCCAAATTGCATGTTAAGCGCAAAAACTCACCACTTCGCTCATTTCGCCCGACTACTGTCGTATCTACCGATACTGGAACTATTAGGTAGAGAAGTGAAGATGTGCATATAAGGGTGACATGCATCCAGCCTCATATCATTGGCCCAGCTGTCTATGCAACTCGCAACGGCACTGAGCGGTCCCGTGTAGGTGGTTAAGGCCGAGGAATGTGTGGAGTCTAACAAAGTAACCACATTGAGATTGTGCCGAGGCATGTGGAGCTGCCGCTGCCGGTGACGGTGCAGGATGGCGTCGTGGGCCTGCACTCGAAGACGTTGTATGGGCTGTATGTTGGAATTAGGGACGAATTTGAGCAGCTATTGGTGGAATGGTCGGCAGAGCCGAGTGTCGAGCTCGCCCACAGGCTCATGGATCTGACGCTCGTGGCGCTGCTGGCGACGACAGAGAACCTTCGCGCCATCAACACGCGAAAACGCATCATCCGACACTACTCTGAGTTCTCACCAGCTGAGGAACTCCGGCTGCTTAACATCATCTTCTGTTCACCGCTGCAGAAGCATACGAAGAGCCCGATGCTGTGGCAGCACCGGAGGTGGCTTCTTGAGTCTGACTTTGACCTCGAGCCGGCCCTGTACGCTGATGTCGCGAGCCAGTTTGATCCAGCTTTGGCGCTACCTAGCTCGGTCCAATTGGAGCTCCTCGTCGTCGTGAAAGCGACAGACTTGCATCCGCGCAACTACTACGCGTGGGCATATGCTCGGTGGTTGATAGCACGGGTGGATGTCGACCTTCGTGTCCTTGCTGATTGGATTTACCGTGCCTGCTGTTCGCATGTCAGCGATATCTCTATGTGGTCGTTCCTTCTCCATGTACTTGATCTCGTTGACGACAAGCAGCTGAAGGGAGACTTTGGACACAAGTGCTTCTTGCTCACCAAACTATGTCCCGACCATGAGTCAATGTGGTGGTTCATTGCTGGTGCACTTGCGGACATTCCACCTGCTCCGTGGGACGAGCGACTCCGCGAAAAGGCGCTCGACTTCGTACGAACCAAAACTACGGTCTAACACTTCGCTGGAACTATTTATTCCGTAGACTATTAGAATCTACAGATACGTTAAATACTGCATGTATACCACGACTAAGAGTGGGCGTCTTCAAATTCGTCGTCGTCTTCTTCGTCATAACTGTCCTCCAAGGTCTTGGACTTGGCCGGAAGCGCCTCCTTGAGATCACCCACCGTATCCAGCGCACTGGGCGGTTCCTTGGGTGAGCCCTGGTGTGACGGGTCTTTCTTGAATGCAGGAATGGAAAACTGCTCCTGGAACTCCTGGCCAGGCAGAATGGGAGCAATTGAGCACACCTGATCCACCTGCTGCTGTGGATCGAGATCGTTAAACTCCTTGTAGATCTGAAACTGCAGCGGCGAGTTGACGGGCTTGAACAGCTTGGGGTGGAACTCGACACCGTCGGCCTCGCGCTTGCGCGCCTCGCCACGCTGACGGTCCTCAATGAGGAACTTCTCGTCGGTAGCAACGGTGTGGTCACGCACGGCCAGCGCGTTGGTCACCTTCTCCCACAGCTTGCGCGACTCAAAGGGGCCCTGTTCTGGAATGGGGCGGGCCTGGGGCGGATACCGCTTGGCAGACGCAGTGTCAAAGAAGGTCGACTTCTTGCCCGTCTTGACGTTGCGTAGATACATAATCTCGTTCCACTTGCCGGTGATCTCGTACAGCACCTCGCCCGTCGACTCGTGCTTCACCTCACCCTGGATGGCATTGTAGGTACCAGAGATGAACCCCTTGGTCTTGAATTCAATGTCTGCAATAAGGTCATTGCCAGGGCACTTGATGATGGCGTGGTCGCCGAGCTCAAACTTGAGAGTACCAATGAGAATGCCGCGGGCGTAGATATTGGGTTGGGTGAGCTCGTAGAACTCGGGCTTGCCGGTCTTGGCGTTTTTGATGTCGAGAAACTGCAGCTGGCCGACACCCTCCATGATACTGGCGGCGGAATTGCCGAGGAAGCGCGACTTGGGCACGAGCGTGCCGTCGACACGAATGTGCTTCTCGGGCCAGATGTAGAAGTACGACGACTTTGGCGGGTGATGCGACGTCTGTTCGGCAATGTAGTAGGCGACTGACCCGTCATCGTAGACAAAGTAAAAGGTGCAGTGCTCGCCGAGCACGGGGTTGAGAGGCTTCTTGACGGCTTTGGGGGCAATGTGCCATCCCGACAGGTACCACTTGACGACGCCAAGGAAGCGGTCGACGGGGTCCTTTCCGCTGTGGGCCTCGTCGAGAAGCGACATGGGCTGGAGCTGGTTGGTGATGCGCTCGAGCATCGACTTGCGCTCGAGGATGAACGTGGGCAGCGTGATGCGCGACAGGTCGGAGCCCGACCGCAGCTGGCCAATAAGGCTCAGCAGGATGTTCTGGCCCTCGCCATCGATTTCGTCGATGTCATCGGGGTTCTCGGGCGCGGCCTGGGTGACGGGCGGCGTGGCCGTTCCTTTGGCTGGGTTAGTCAGTTCGAGAGGCGAGAGTAGAAAGCGCATTGACGGTACGAGCCAAACGAGAGATGAGGAGATAAAGGCAGGCAAGACGTGAAGCAGAGAGACGAGGGTGTACATAAAAGGAAGGGCAAGAAAGAAAGGAGAGGGCGGGATATAGGAAGTGTCAAGAAAAATTCCAGGAAGAATCATGGAGGAGACCGTCAATACCGCGTTTGCAATTACACTTACAGTGGTGGACGTGGAGCTTGGGCAGCACAGGCATGGTTGTGACACAGCCGAGGCGAGAAAGGTCTATTCAGAGGGCCAATTGGCGCAGTAGGCCAAAACAGACGGCGGACCGGGAAGACGCGACAGGAGACGACGGCTAAAAGACCAAGCAAGCTCGCGAGTGGCCAAGGTTGGTTTGTGACAAGGTGCACAGGCCCGAACTTTTTGGCCTTCCGATGGATGCCGGGTAAAACAGGGCCCTGAGCCCAACCGCTGCGTGTAGATTGCAGGGCTGCTGCATGGCAACTTTAATGAGCAGCGCCGAGGCGGCAAAATAGGCGAGGTTAGCATACAACAGTAGCACAGCAGCACAGCAGCAATACGGGGGGTTGACAGACGAGACAGACACGTACACCGCTTAGTAAACATTTGTCTTCAGTAGCTCACTGTTCATCGGTATCTCCTTCACCTACGCGCCAAGCCAGCTGATACGGCGATCAGGTCAAGGTTAGTCACAGGCGGGGTGAAGAGGTGGGGACATGCTGTGAGGGGTACCGCCCAAACTCAGGGGTACGTGCAATCTGGCGATAACGAGGTCATTTGCGGTTTGATGCTCGACTGGTCATGTGGAGATTTCTTATGTCAGCGGGTGGTACAGAGGGGCCCAGATCTCACCCTGCACAGCCTCCTGTCTACGCGTGGTGGGCGCAGTGAGCACGCAGCAACTGAGGCAATCAAGGCGGGTAGCACGCAGCAACCAAACGCGTGAAGAGCAGGCCAGTCAACTGTGGTTCTACGGGTTTCCTCCAGTCCGTCCATGGATAACGTCTTCAGCCTGTCATCATTTCAGCGTGGTCCTCACTGATCGTGTGCACTTCACGCTCATCGGCCTGGCCGATCGCCTATCGATCTGCCAAGCTCGGCACCTCCGGCTCAAACTGCACGCGCTCATACCTCATGTAAGGGTACGGATCTCAGTTTGGGGCGTTTCCACACTCAGATTCACGTTTGCATCACTATTGCTGTTGGTGGGCATGACAGTTGCTTAAAGAGAACTCTGATCTCACCTTCGGGGCTTACCGGAATAATAAGGGTCAATTAGTCAGTCTTTATCACACATTCCTCTGAGCCTCGCCCCATGGATATTCAAATCTGAATTTGCACCATCTGAGCTGTGCTCCCGATGGCTCAGCTCAGGCTCGTGCTCAGCCAGATAAGATAGCGTTAAGGATTAGCCAGGGAGAGGTCTTCAGGAACCTAAGCAATTTTAGTTTAATTCAAGCCGTTATAGTATAGTGGTTAGTACACTTCCTTGTGGCGGAAGAAACCCTGGTTCGATTCTAGGTAGCGGCATTTTTTTGTCAAAAAATTGTTGAAGGGACTATACTGACTATACTGACAATGTTCACTCAGATCGTTTATTCACAGCTATTTTTTTAACAGCTATTATTTAACAGCTATTCTTCAGTGGCCAAGTAATATTGTCTACTGATCGCTGGCATCTCTAATTCACTTCGTCCTATACCATTCTCCATATCCCTCTTAGGCATACCAATACTTTTACAGCTATACAATCGCATACACTAGTGCTCGAGAATCGACAGACTACCAGTAATGACAACGTTCTCCAGAACGCTGCCGTTGGGAATGTCAATCTTCTTGCCCTCCTCGCACACAATAATAACAGTTCCCTTGAGCGTCACATTCTTGCCCAACGAAACGTTACCAGTGATGGTGAGATGGTCAAGCTCGACAATCTTTGGCATGTGCGGGATGCGAGCCTGGAAGTCACTGACCTTCTTGAAGTGGCCACCCAGCTTGATGAGAGGAGCACCGCCAAATCGGAATGGTGAGATCTCGAGACGGCCCTGCGTCAGCGAATACAGATCCGACTTCACAAGAAGCAGGTCTGACGACGTCTTGACAGGCAGGAAACGGCGACGGGGCACATTGACACCGCGAGCACCCTTGAAGTGGCGGATGGCAGCACCAACGGCAGTCTCGAGCTGCATCACCTGGAAATCGCTGCTGCCAATGGAGATAGTCTTGTTGTTCGGGATGATCTCCATGGACAGGGCATTGTCCTCAATGACACGCTTGATAGCCTTGAGGTTGATCCACAGGTTGTTGGTGTTGAAGTACTTGAACTTCTTGATCGACTTGAAGTCCTCAACGTGCTCCTTGGGCACCTGGGCAATCTCGAGCAGGCGCACGCTGCCGTCGTAGTCAATGATGGTACCACCCTTGACGTCGGCACGCGTCTTGTCCGTCAGCTCCATGATGTACTCGGCATTGTTCTCGACCATGTGCTTGAGGATGGGGAAGTCGACGACGGCACCAAGGTTGTCACCGTTGGACACAAACAGAATCTCCTTTCCCTCGGCAATAAGCTGGTCGAGCACGCCCGACGACGCAATCGACTCAAACAGATCTCCGTGTCCGGGCGGGTACCACGAGTCGATTCGGTCCTCGTACGACTTGGGCACCGGCAGCAGCGAGTCCTTGAAGACACGGGGGAACCGCGACTGGTTGAACGTCTTGATGTGGATCTTGTGGCTCTGGTACTTCTTGATGATGGTCTGCGTGTCCTCGTCGGTGTTGAACGAGTTCATGAGGATGAACGGCACATCTGCGTCGTACTGGCGGTTGAGGTGCTCGATCTGGCGCACGGCCAGGTCAAGAAACGACTTGCCATCACGCACCTCAATGATTGACTTTGGACCGACGCAGCCCATCGACGTGCCGAGACCTCCGTTGAGCTTGAGCACGGCAAGCTTGTTAAGGTATTGAGCACCGTCGTCCGACGGCAGAGTGCTGTAGTCTACGACCTGCTCCGGCTTGGGAGGCTGGATGCGGTCCCAGTCAAGCGTGTTGCCCTTGGCAGAGTCCGACAGGTAGCGGCGGAACAGGGCAAAGAACGAGTCCATCTCGTTCTCGAACTTGCGGCGCTGGTCCTTGTCCTCGACGGTGTCGGCCAGCTTGTTGAGCGCATTGCGCATCTGGCTTGCCGCGACAGTCGTGGTGCTCGAGTCGAATGCCTGTGTTAGTTGCGAATCCTCCAACACTCCCTACGCTCTCCACTTACAAAGGCACTCTGGGATTTGAGGTGCTTCTTGGGACTGTGAGGTTCAGTCATGGTGTCAATTCAGTCAATCGTGCGACTTGGAATGTGTAGGAAGGAAGAATTGCTTTGAGCTGCTGTGTGCTCTTTGCACCCCTCACTCCCCCTCTGTAACCCCATCATATGCAGTGGTTAGGGCCGCAGGGTGTGCTGGCAAACCTCGTCAGGGCAAGGCCCCTGCTACTATAAACAACCACAGCCGGCTAAACCAAAGTGAATTGTTCTATATAATTGTTCTATGCCGAAATACGATACGGTGATTGACATGGATACTCTCAACGACTAACTATCTATGCCTCTTTGTGTGCACCCCTCCTCCCCCCACTGACCCCCATGCCAGCCCCACCCCCCGGTGCCTGCCCGGTGCATTTTTGTTTGTGGCCTGCTACCTCACGTGGTACGGCACTGCAACCTTAGTTCGCTGTCGGGATAATGCAATCAAATTAGTCCGGATCGGCATATGCCGTCCTCAATACGTAGATAGCCAAACAACTATACTCGCTCATTAAGCGTATCAGAATATCGGTAAAACCAGTGTTAGCAGAACCGAAGTATGGTAAAGCAGTACGGGTAAAGGACAATAGCACAACGGTCAGCGCTGTGAAGCCTGGCTAGGACATGTCTAGAACATGCCTAGAATATGGCTCTACATATCCGAGATACTTGCACTGTAGACGGAATAGTAGTCAGAGGCGTCGGTCGACTCGCGACGCTCGCTCCCAGTGTCCTCGGGTTTGGCGCTGGGCGCTTCGCTCACAGCCTGGCCCGTATTAACAGTCATCCCGCGCTGCGACTTGTATACGGGCGGGGATGCTGGCACATTGAACATAAACCCATCCAAATCTCCACCTGCCTGGCCCGCCGAGATGGGAGCGCGCCGAGGCGTGCTCGGCTGAGTACGGCCTCTCTCTTCTATGGGCTCTGCAGAGACAGCAATACCAATTCTGCTGTCCCTCGAACCATCAGCATCCGACTCACCAGCCACCGGGGTTGACACCGAATGAGTGTTCGCGGCTGTAATGGTGACAACGCTATCGGTCGAGCTGCGCCCTTGTTCCGCTCCCTTCATAGCCTGCATCTCAACAGGCTTGTAGGGCTGGATGCGCTGGCGGCCCACAACCTCAAAGCTGCTTGCCGGCGCCGGCGCGCTGCGTTTTGTGAAGCGACCTAGCAAGCCGCGTACCGAGCCATACAAACCGCTGGTGCTGGCCGGCTCCGCATTGTTGCTTCCTTCATTCTCAGGTTCAGACTCGTGCGGCATTAATGGCCACCCGCTTCCACCGTCCTGTGGGCTCATTTCCTCCTCCACTGCTTCCTCGCCGCTGGTTCGACCTTTTTTGGTAATGTACATGTCGGCCTCGCGAACAGCGTAATCCCTCCGGCCGTGCCGTCGCTCCTCGTCGGGCTCAGTTGTCTCAGCGTCCTCTTGGACATTCGCATGATCAAGCGAACTCTGTCGACGTCGCGGCCGCCTGTAGAATGTGTCGGGCTTTGAAGTGACCGGTGTCATAATCGAATCCTCGCCAAACGACGACTCCCGGCGACGAGCACTGCGCGGCTTGGCTTCTGATGGCCGGCGATACTCTGATGTAAGTGGTACATCCGCCATTGGTACGCCGTCTCCCTTTTCGCCTTCATACGAAGGTCGCACAGTCTTTCCCGTCGATAGCTTTCTCGAATATGATCCGGGCGATGCGTCATCCTCACGCGGGCCACGTGAGTCGACCATTGGTCGCGACTCTGGCTCGTCAGATCCAGCACCTCCTACCCGCACAAGCACTTCAAACACAACCTGCGAAATGTGCACAATGAACATCAGCAGCACAATGCAGTGGATGATGAGAATGACATAGGCGATCCAGCCCCGCACAGTGGCATTTGTGCCCAGTGAGTCAACAAATGGAATCATCAAAAAGATGATGACAAGGCGGATCATTGACATCATAGTTGACAAGGACGTCATACTGGTTTTCCTGTCGAAGGGACGATAGTAGACATACGACACAAGGAAGCCAATCTCCACTACCGCTAAAATGGTAATCTGCGCCAAGCCCGACTTTTGTAGCACACCAATGGCTAGGCCCCGTGCAAACGTCACCAGCAGCTTCACGGCGAAAAACATGATGCGGTTCTCCTTGTAAGTGTTGAACAAAGGGCCATACTTGAGCAGCATGGGCAGATTATCAAAGAGCTGAGAGCGATGGAGCTCCAGGTGTACCTTGTAAACGATCCACACGGAAGTCGTCAGCCAAGCGACAATAAATAATAGCGCAAACACGTCAGAGGCAACGGGCGAATGGGCCTCGTCGACAATGAGCATTTGGAAAAAGGACAGCGTTACCAACGGTAGAGCAAAGTATTCAAGCGTCAAACGCACGAGCGTACCAATGGCGAATTGTCCCACAGTCGTCCAACTCAATCGTTCGCCGGAGAGCATCTTGTGCCAGTTGCGGGTGGCAGCCATGTAAATGGCAATGACCACGAAAATAATACCCGTCACCGCAATGAACCACACAACAAAACTCGGCCACACGTCGCTGTCGAGGCCGAGCTGGACGGTGCGGGCCATGCGACTGAGGCCGTATGGGCCAAACGGAAAGTAGAGGTTGTCGCGCAGATCAATGTCCAACGACGATACAAAGTTGAAGTGGAACAGCAGGGAGCTCCACGCGACGGTGGCTAGTACAGGCTGGAAGAATCCCGGGTATCGCAGGTTGAGAGAGGCCATGAAGAAGGCCCACTGCAGGTAGAGGAGGAAGTCCGACATGCCGGGCGTGACGAGACGCAGCGAGTTGACGTCGAGGACATAGTTCGAGGACCAAAAGAGGATGTTTCTGGTACCCTGCCACGGGTTGAGCGAGGCAGCCATCACGTATTTAACGCCTAATAGTAGCATAATGGCGAAAATGACAAACACCAGCAGATACCACACATAGGCGGCCATGACTGGCGTGACCTCGACTGAAAAGCAGCCCACCACTTCGCCGTTATCGGCGGCGTCAATGATGTAAAAGGTAGTTTCAAGACTCACGCCCTGGTAGGCGTTGCTGACATTGAAGGCATAGTGGAAAGACGCGATTCCTGGCTGAAGCGGGCACGCGCCGTCGACAAAGTCGCAAAAGCGATCAAACTTCTCGAACACAGAGAACTGCAGGACTTGGCTCTGCGTCTTGAGCGTCGTGTAGTGGTTTGTCGTTACATTGAGGTCGATGATGCTGCCGCGACTGACGTTGCCCGTCACGTAGAACTGGAGCGTGTGCAGCGAAGTGCCAGGCACGTCTTCAAACACGGCATTGACCTCGGTGGGCTTAAACGACTCAACAACGCCTATATCTCCGAGACAGTCGGTGATACGCACGTTGATACAACAGGCGAGTGGCAGGCATGCCAGCAGACACAGCAGCCAGCGCCATGGCACGTCGGGCCGTATCATGGGTGTTAACAGAGAGCTTCACGAAGTGGGTAAAGAGGCACTGTTCCCATACTAGGTTTGCAACAAGAGGGGGCACGAGACGTATTAGATCCACTAGTAAATACCAACCAAACACCCTAACTTTGAATGACCCGTCCAGGGGAGGGGGGCGCTACTCATAAACCTGGAAAATATGCGAATTATTATGGCGGTATGTCGGGGGTGTGCAATAATAGATCGGAATAATCTACCCGCATGCGAGTACCCGTACCCTTACTACCCTGACCCTGTTAGGTCTGCGCCCTGCAGCGTGCAGAGCCCTGCGCTTCACTTGCACCGAACTTCTTGCGGGCTTAATTGACGAAGGTACACGGCCGATTCGGCCAGTTGTGAGCCTCGAGCGACAGGATCCTCCTTGTACGAGTCGTCGCTGGTGCCGACAGCAAGAAGACTACCGTCGGGGCTCACGTCTAGCGACAGCGCCGAGTGCGCCAAAGGCTGGTACTGCTTGAGACGTTTGCGGGCCTGGTAGTCCCACAGGCAGACGAGGTTATCTGAACCAGCAGTGAAAAACGTCTTGTGCTGAGGATTAAACGCAATAGCGTTGACTGGCGTGACGGTGTCGATGCCGCTCATTTTGTCGACGATGCGGTGGCACTTGAACGCGAACTTCTGTGCCTGTGCGTGCTCCGACGGATCAAAGAACTCGACGGCGACACGACCTTCAATGGACGTGCTCGCGTATCCCTGGCCGTCAGGCATGCACTTGAGCGTTCGTGTGGGGTACTTGAGCGAGCTCTCACGCTTCTGGATCGGTTCCTGGACGTTGCGAACATCGTATATGTGAACTTGACGGCCGGACATGCCAACAACAAGATAGTTGTCCACGCAGTCCATGGCAAAGACCTTACCAGAAACAGCGGTCATAAGTCGCTGCTCGGTGCGCGGATCAACCTGCTGGACTGTTTTATCCCACGATCCAGCCAGAACCGTGCCTGTTCCTCGGTGGTAGCTGAGACAGCTGATGGGCTTTTCATGTGCTGAGCCAACCGTCGCCTTTGTTCCTGTCTCAAAGTCGACTTTGTGAATGCGACAGTCCATACCGCTCGTATACGCCACTGCTGGCGACAAATAGTCCCAAGTGCTGTCAAGAAGCGGCGCTGGCATCGAAACTGATGTGAGCAGATTGCCCGACTTAGGCTCGTACACTCGGAGCTGTGAGTCCCATGACGACACGAGCAGGTTGTTGGATCCCGAGGGTGCGAACTGCACTCTCGAGATGAGATCCTTCGGCGGTCTCTCGAGCTGCTGAGCCATTGCTGGTATAAATAAAGAAGTTTGGAGTGTAATTTAGAAAAGATCAAGGTGTTGACGCTGCCCAAACAGGCAATCCTGCCGTTGCCGCATCAACAATCTGTTACCCTTGACCTAGTTCCCTCCTTGGTCAAAGTGGCTCACGACATGAAGTTTGCCAGTTTTGTCGCATTTAACTCCAGATAACTCCGGCGGTTGCTACAATTCTACTATTTTGCATTTACACGTAGTCTGGGATTCCAGGATCGCCGATAACCGTTGATCTCTTGTACAGATCACTACTGTGCTGCTGCATACAAATTCACTACCTCGACATCCAGTTACGCCCCTGATCCGCTATGGATGCGCCAGCATCTGGTTTATGGCGAGCAAGGACGCCGGGACCGGTGGGATCCGCCTACACGATTGCGGGAGAGCCTCCAGTTACTACTGAACCGAAATCAAATGCTGTGCCGTCCAAATCAGCCAAACCGGTGTCGCCAGATGTCGCTGGTAGAAGATCAAGTGAGGAGACTAATCAGCCTGCCAGCTCCTCTGTATCCCAGTCAATGGGCGACAAACTCCTCGAACGCATCCTTTCCTCGGCACTTCCTACTGCTTCGGTTGGGACGGCCGACATGACCCAGCGTCTCGAGTACCAAAAGGGACGACCTCCTTTCTCCATTCCAGCAACGAGCAAGAACTATCGTATGATGACGGCGCGCATGGGGATCATTTTTGAAGTCTACTACGCCGTTATTGCCCTTTTCACCTGGAAACGACCCAGTGAAACACTCTCTATGCTTTCTATTTATTCCTTTGCTTGTATGTGCTTGGCTAACTTTACTGCTTCTCTAACTCAGGTTTGCATCCGCGTATTCTGGTGGTCCTCCCGTTCTTAGCTGTGGCTCTAGGCATCATGGTTCCGGCATATGTCGCTCGACACCCACCTTCCGGCTCTACTGGTACGACGGAGTTCTCTGTTCCTGACGACGGTCCTGCGCTCTGCGAGGCCAACATCCCGAAACCTGTTCCAGACTTCTCACGTGAATTCTACCTCAACGTTGTCGATACTCAGAACTCAATGGCAGAGTACGTTGAGGCATACGACTTAATTTCAGGCTTTCTGAGTTCCTTTGCATTCTTTGCCAATGAGTCTATTTCCTCGTCGGCGTTTATTGGGCTCTTGCTACTTTCTGGAATTGCCTACATCATAACGCCATGGGCCCTCTGGCTCCTCCCTTGGAAAGCCATTTTTCTTGCGGCCGGCTGGATTGCTCTTGCAGCAACTTATCCGGATGGTCGTATCAAGACCGAGCGACATATCCAATTGGACAAGCTAGATAATATTGCTCACAATGTTGAGGAAGCATCTCAGTCAGTCCTCGAACGTTTCAAACTTTATGCCGAGAACGAGTTCGTCATTGTCCCTCCGCATGAACAGCGCGAAGTTGAGGTCTTTGAAATTCAACGATTTGATGCCGAATCGAACATTTGGACCTCGTCGTTCTTCTACGGCTCGCCGTATGGGCATCTGCATTCGTGCTGCGAGAAATCACCCGAGGCTTGTCCTAGTTCGCTTCAGGAGATCATTCCGCCGAGCGACTGGGCTTTCATCACAGACACGTGGGTCCGTGATTACACGCCCCAGGCCTGGGTTGATCTGCACCTGTTGACAAATCTCGTACTGGTCGACGACAAGGAGAAGTGGGTCTATGACGCCAAGGACAAACTCAAGGTCAACACCTGGCGGCGCCGACGCTGGGTCCGCGCCTGCAGTCGCCGGTCCGTTGCGTCACCTGCTGTTTGATATTTATTGCATCTGACCTGTCAAACGTGAAGGTTGTCTAGTTTCTGTCAATACCACTCTTCCGCATCTAATGGATCTCGCGATTGTGAATCATCAATCTAGTCTTATTGCATGTAGTCTACTTCTGTCGAAATTTTTGTAGCCGGTAACTAGCCGACATTGCTTCGTTCAGCCCACCCACTGTCGCGCGTTCTGGAACAGGCGAAGCCAGGGACCGTCCTCGAAGTCGGCATCCTTGGGGTACCACGAGTTGGCCTCACGGATGACAACACGCTCAGGGTGAGGCATCATGGCCAGCACACGGCCATTAGGTGTGCGGATACCAGTGATACCCTCAGGTGAGCCGTTGGGGTTGTAAGGATATCGCTCAGTGACCTTACCGTAGTTGTCAACGTAATGGATAACAGCGAGCTTTTCCTGAGAGAAGCGCTTACGCTCCTCCTCATCCTTGAACTGAGCACGACCCTCGCCATGGGCGACAGCGACGGGGAATCGTGAGCCACGCATGGAGTTGAGGAAGATTGAGGGCTCACCAGACGACGAGCCTTCGTCAACAATCTCAACCATAGCTGTTCGGGCTTCGTACTGCTCTGAGCTGTTGCGCTCGAATGAAGGCCAGTTCTCAGCACCAGGAATAATCGCCTTGAGACGAGACAGGAACTGACAGCCATTGCAAACACCAAGGGCAAAAGTGTCCGAACGTTCGCCAAAGAAACGTGTAAACTCCTGCTTAAGGTCCTCATGGAAGAGAACCGACTTGGCCCAACCGGCTCCAGCACCCAGCACATCACCGTAAGAGAAACCACCACATGCAGCCAGACCCACAAAGTCATCGAGGCTGACACGTTTGCTCATGAGGTCCGACATGTGCAGATCAACGGGTGTGAATCCAGCCTGCTGCATGGCGTAAGCCATCTCTAGGTGACCATTGACACCCTGCTCGCGCAGAATGGCCACCTTGGGTTTCTCAGTAAACACAGTCAGCGGGAGGCTGTCGGCAAACGTGAGCTTGTACGACAGACCGGGATCGGTGTTGTCATGAATGTTGGAGAATTCCTGGTCGGCAGCCTTGGGGTTATCACGCAAACGCTGCATTTTGTACGACGTCTGTGACCACTCCTGCTGAAGTGACGCACGCGAATCCTCAAAGATCTGGGCACCCCCAGCGCTTATAATAATCGACTGGTCGCGGGCAGACTTGACCGTTCCCACCGTCGAAACAACTGCGGCAGGAACACCGTTAGACACGAGAAGATCAGTGAAGTCAGCAGCATCCTTGACTTGGAAGACAACACCAAGCTCCTCGTTGAACAGCTGGCCAAGAATTTCGGCAGTCGTTCCGGCGTCGACTTCAATGTCAATGCCGACACGACCAGCAAAAGCCATCTCCAGTAGTGTCACGAGCAGACCGCCATCACTACGGTCGTGGTATGCAAGCACAGTATCAGCATGCTTCTTGTGAATAACCTCAACAGCAGTCAGGAACGACTTGAGTAGCTTTCCATCAACGTCGGGTGAAGCATTGCCGACTTGGCTGTAAACCTGAGCCAGAGCAGAGCCACCCAGGCGGTTGTGTTTAAGGCCAAGGTCGACAAGCACAAGCTGCGATCCCTCGATTCGCTCGAGCTGGGGAGTCCAAGTTCGACGAACGTCATCAACGGCACCAAAAGCAGTAATAACAACTGACACGGGGGCCGTGACCTCCTTCTTGTCCCACTTCATCTTCATCGACATAGAGTCTTTTCCAACAGGAATGGCCACGTTAAGCTCGGGGCAAAGGTCAAGGCCGATGGCCTTAACTGCCTCGTAGAGCGCAGCACCTTCGCCCTCGTGGGCCGGAGCTGCCATCCAGTTGGCACTGAGACGGACACGTTCAAGAGCAGTCACATCAGAGGCATACAGGTTCAGCAGCGACTCGGCAACAGACATCTTCGCAGAGGCACCAGGGTTGATGAGAGCCAGCGTAGGGCGCTCACCCAGGGCGAAGGCCTCACCAGTGTGGATGCCCTTACCGTGAGAGGTAATTGTGACACCGACGTCCGACACAGGAACCTGCCAGGGGCCAACCATCTGGTCACGGGCGATGAGGCCCGTCACTGAACGGTCACCAATGGTGATGAGGAAGGACTTCGAGCCAACAGCGGGCAGACGCAACACGCGGTTGACGGCCTCCTTGAGAGTAACCTTGGACAGGTCGATGTTCTCGAGGCGAAGGGGCTTGGTGGAAGCAACACGCGACAACTTGGGAGGCTTTCCAAACAGGACCGACATCTCCATGTCGATAGGCGTGGAGTTCAGCAGACGGTCGTGAAGCAGAAGGCGCTGCTCACTAGTAGCAACACCGACAACGCCGTAGACAGCGCGTTCACGCTCACAGATGGCCTTGAACTTGTCAAGGTCTGAGGGAGCCACTCCGAGAACGTAACGTTCCTGGGCCTCGCAGCACCAGATCTCCATAGGAGACATTCCCGGCTCAGCGTTGGGCACATCACGGAGCTCAAACTTACCGCCAAGGTCGTTGTCGTGAACAAGCTCGGTAAGAGCGTTCGACAGACCTCCAGCACCGACATCATGGATCGACTGGATCGGGTTGGCGGAACCAAGAGCAACACAAGCATCAATGACCATCTGGGCACGACGCTGCATCTCAGGGTTTCCACGCTGCACAGACGCAAAGTCGAGCTCGACGGAACCCTCACCAGACGAGACACTCGAAGCGGCACCACCACCAAGGCCAATGAGCATTGAGGGTCCACCTAGCACGATGAGAGCCGCACCAGGAGTGATCTTGCGGTTTTTGAGGGCGAACTGAGGACGTACGACACCTAGTCCTCCAGCAAGCATGATGGGCTTGTGGAAACCGCGGATTTCCTGCTTGCCAGCAGAGTTGGTGACTGAGGTCGTCAGAGTGCGGAAGTAACCACCAATTGCAGGACGGCCGAACTCGTTGTTGAAAGCGGCCGAGCCAATGGGAGCCTCGAGCATGATATCAAGGGGGCTCGCAATGTGGGCAGGCCTGCCAACATCGAGCTCCCAGGGCTGCTTAAACTCGGGGATAAGCAGGTCCGAGACCGAGTAGCCGGACAGGCCGGCCTTTGGCTTGGAGCCACGGCCAACAGCGCCCTCATCACGGATCTCACCGCCCGAACCGGTCGCTGCTCCGGGGAAAGGAGAGACGGCGGTGGGGTGGTTATGGGTCTCGACCTTTGTCAGGAAGTGGACAACTTCCTTCGTTTCGGTGTAGGTCTGCGAGTTGGGGTCGGGGGCAAAGAAGTACGCTTCAGAGCCCTCGATAACCGCAGCATTGTCCGAGTATGCCGAGACGGTGTACTTGGAGTTGTGCTCGTGGGTGTTTTTGATCATCTTGAACAACGACAGCTGCTTGGCCTCGCCGTCGATCTTCCAATCGGCGTTGAAGATCTTGTGACGGCAGTGCTCCGAGTTGACCTGCGCGAACATGAACAGCTCGACGTCGGTGGGGTCACGCGACGAGAAGGCCGTCTGCAGGTACTCGATTTCAGGTTGGTCGAGGGCGAGGCCCATTGACTTGTTGGCGTCGGCAATGGATCCACGAGGTACCGAGACAAGAGGCTTGGGCGACTGCTCTGCAAACAGCTCGTCGTGCGACGGCTGCTTGTCGAGGATCGACTGAGTCATGCGGTCATAGACAAAGTCAAGGAACACGCCAGACTTGAGGTGCTCATCGAGAGGGAAGCCGCGACGAGCCGAGATAAGAATGGCGAGACCTCGCTCGACACGGTCGACGTCCTGCACGAGATTGCAGTTGTGAAGGATGTTGGTGGCCTTTGTCGACCAGGGCGAGATGGTGCCGGCGCGCGGGACGATACGCAGCAGATAGGCGTCGTCGGGAAGCTGTGAAGCCGAGGAAGGGTTGACGACAGACTCGACAAGAGCCGCGGTGAGCGGGTCCGACATGTCGGGCTTCGAGTCGTAGTCGAGCAGCGCCTCGAGCGTGGCCAGTTTTTCCTTGTTTGTGGCCAGATCAGAGCCCGGTCTGACATTGACATAGTGCACATACACAGTGCGAATGCCCACAATGGCCGAAGAGTTGACCGAGGTGTTGATGTTGGAGACGAGAGCGTTGATGCGGAACGGCGAGTAGGCCACAGGCCCCGCCAGAGCCAGCATCGAAGACATGTCGAGCGCACCACGAGTGCCGATGGTAGAGACGCTGTAGCGCTGAAAGCCGTTATAAGCAGCCGACTTCCCTAGACCAGAAATTTTTTCGCAGCCGCGTCCATGGAATAAACCGTGCTATCATATAATAAACCTGTCTGCTCCCGTACTCTCCTATCAACAACACCAAGCAGTAAATCATTCGAGTAAAGCAACTTCAGCATTCGTTTGTTGTAGAGTTTATCCGTGATTTGTGTCCAACGTTGAGTGCTGTCACTGTAGCTGCTACGACTCCTGTGAGACCCTAAGACTGCGTTGCAGATAATCCCGATGCCCCAGGGATCCCTCAAGAAGACCACGGCCAAGAAGCCAGCTAAGGTCACCAAGCACGCTCAAAAGTGAGTATACCTACGTCTCTCTGAATTCCCGCTTTTCCCTGTATCCGCTCTAACAAGCCCCCGTCCAGCTGCACCCAGACAGCGGGTGGCCAAGAAGAAGGGCGCTGTTCTCGACTCGAAGATCGCTAAGAAGCACTCGGCTACACTGACCTCGGCCACCGAGAAGTTGCTTGCTTCGCGTGTTGGCCACCTCGAGCTCCTTAAGGGCACCCGACGAGAAATCGAGAAAGCCGCTGCTGCCAAGGCAAAGGCCCAGGCCAAGAAATGAGCGACCAAGGAATGAGCGACCAAAGAATTAACGACGAACCGGTCGTTCTCGTCACACGTACGACACCACTGTTTCGCCGGCAACAAGCGGTGCCTAGTTTTAAATCCGTCTCGTCGACAATCAATGCTGACGATGTTCCCGAGCTGACGATTGAACGACACCTCGGGGCCATAGCGGGCGCTGACTCGAAGCGCCGAGCCGACGAGGGCCATAGCCTGTCAAGGCCCCGACGTCGCCAGCGACAGTGACGGATGGCATCAATTTGATGACAGTAGGGCTCGAATATCCTACTCGAATGTTTCCATCATAGGAAAGCTGCATATCTATAGCATTAGCAACGATCTTCATTAGGCTGATCTCTCCATTATCATTAGTAACTTAATCTAAATTGCAAGACCTTTACAAACTCACAATAACGACCTAGTGATCCGGTTATCCCATGTATAGTGTATTGTATCGCAGTGTTAACTGGTCACCTCATCTCGTACTGTAACTTACCTGTGCGGCGAGATATATCATGCAGCCAGCAACTTCACTTCACTTCACTTCTGATGCTTCGACAGGCAGTGGATTCGGTGAAGGCCGCGGGCCGTCCGCAGCGCGCGTATCTCGAGCGTCTTGTGCGCGTGGATCAGGCCGGCGAGCTCGGTGCAGACTACATCTACGCTGGCCAGCACCTGGTGTTTTCGCACACGAAGCCATCACTGGCTCCTCTGATCAAGCATATGTGGAAACAGGAGGTCCATCACCACAACACGTTTGACACGCTACAGGCCGAGAGCCGTGTGCGTCCGTCGCTGTTGACGCCAGTGTGGAAAGCTGCTGCACTGGGTCTTGGAGTGGGGACGGCGCTGCTCGGAAAAGAGGCTGCCATGGCCTGTACGGAAGCAGTGGAAACTGTCATTGGCGGCCACTACAACAAGCAGCTGCGTTGGCTGCACCACGAGTACCCCGAGGGAAGCAATTCGCAGTCTGACATTGCCCAACTCAAGAAGCTCGTGAAGCAGTTCCGCGATGACGAACTAGAACATCTCGATACTGCAGTTGATCACGGCGCCAAGCAAGCTGTTCCATACTACCTGCTCACCGAAACCATCAAGGCCGGGTGCCGAGCTGCCATCTGGACAGCCGAGCGCGTTTAGACTGCAAAGTCGGATGCAGTTCAGTGCCAGTGAAGTCTGATGCCAGTCCGATGCAAACTTGTATGTACAGTTACGAATAACGATGCTAAATCTATGCTAATCCCGCCAATTATCCTCCAATTGCCCTCCAATTGTCCTTCAATTGCTCACGACCCACGCGAGAAGCGATCGCTCATTCCCTTGGCGTGTTTTAGGAACTCGTTGACCTTTGCGTTGGAGAATCCCGTGCCACGAACCTGCCGGTCAAAGTCTTGGATGGATCCGTCGTCTTTGCGCTTGCGGGACCGGTGCTCGTCAAGCAGCGATGGCCCCCTCGACTCTGGCTCTTCCGTAGACTCGTCCTCTGCCTTTGCGTGTCTTGGTATATTAATCTCCTTTCTCTGTTTGCCGCGGTCTGGCTTCATGCCCAACGCAACATTGATCCACGACGACCGGTCGTCGCCTCGTGCCTTTTGAGGCGCATCCAACGTAGCGCGGGCATTGAGAAGCTCCACAGCCCGTCTCTCTGCTTCCTCGTCGTCTAAAGCATCTCCCGGCAGTGACGGTCCAAACCCATCGTCTGAGCTGCTGTCGCCATCTTCAACTGCTGAGGCTGCAGTTGAAGCTGCAGTTGGAGGAGCCGCCGAGGCTAGAATCTCAGCACGCCTGCGCGCCCGCACCTCCTGAATCTCCTCCGGCACATGTGGGCCTATTAATGGCATGGTTGTACGCTTTGTACTTCTATTTGTCCAGAAGCTGTGGATATTGTAACTGTTAACTATTTACATCGCTTGAGTAATGTACGTTAAGCCCCCTGAGTGTGGATTACCCGGCTGAGATCCCGCCTTGTTCAGTTCACTTCACACCTCACTTCAAACAACCAGTGGCTAACTATGAAGTTGCGATTGTTGGCAGGCGCTGCGGCCATTAGCGGAGCGATTGCCTCGCACTCGCCTGCGACCTGCGACCCGTCGTCAGTGTTTGTGTTTGGCACTTCGAACAGCGAATGGCCCCATGAACCAGCCCTCTCTGTCGACCAGTCCCAGCAAGTCCTGGCTCATCTTGTAGGCGCCAGCGGAATCGTAGACATTCAAAACGAACAGGATGCTCGCCTCAAGGCTCTATTTGGCTCAACGCGACCCTTCTCGTCGCGCAAGTCTGTCGTTGCTGGATCCGACGAAGACCTCTGGATGGTGGTCACCGTCGAAGGCCTCAGCACCGACGAGCTGCTGGGCCAAAAGCCAACCTTCACCATTGAGCAGGGAGCGGGTGGAAATTTCTTTGAGAACTTTTTTGATTCGGTTGCTGACCATCTTCAAGAGATCAAGTCCGCCGTGTTCAACAGGGACGCCAGTCTCGAGGACCACGAAGAAGACGAGGAGAGCGCTCACCTCCGTGGCGATATCGCCATGGTCAAGCAAATGCTTAGTGCCTTGCACGCTTCTGAGTCTCGGAAAGGGGACACCCGCTTCAAAAACACCGCCGGACGTGTCCACCTGACCGCTCTTTCGCACGTGAAGCACCACAACCACAAGTACCAGAAGATGGCTGCCACGCTGAAGAAGGAGCTTGAGTCGGTTATTGCAGCTGCTCCCGAGACGATCAAGATTCTTGTTGTCGCTCTTGGTGAGCACGCGTGCCGTTCTCCCGAGGTGAAGCTCGGCGAGCACCACGGCCACAAGCACGGCCACAAGCACCTACAGTCGCGTGCTGAGCTCGAGCGCCGAGCAGATGTTCACACTTCGGCAGTGCTGTCTCCTGCTGGCTTTGTGTCGCAGCAAGTGTGTGAGCAGGCTACCAACGCTTGCTCTGGACACGGTTCATGTGTGCGTGGAAGTGCCGGTCGATTCACTTGCTCGTGTGAAGCCACTTTCAACTCGACTACCCACCGCACGACGAGATGGGGTGGAGCTGCATGCCAGAAGATTGACATTTCCACTGAGTTTCATTTGCTCTTCTGGACCGCGCTGGGTCTTATTGTTGTTGCTGGTGCTGGTGTTGCTCTGCTTTTCAGTGTCGGCAACGATCCGCTGCCTGGAGTTCTTGGTGTGGCCAAGAAGTCCCAGTAAGTGACAGTCTCCGATGGCATTACTGGAGCTTCGAAAGTTCAAGTCTATGATCTATCTGCAAGATCAACTGGAGGCCAGTCTCTGAAGGCAAAATCTCAACGTGCAATGCTCCTGATGAGATCTGGTGCCGTACATGCACAGTCCGCTACGCTTGTACTAATATATAATCATTCTGTAGGCATCCTACGTTAAACTACAAAATAACATGTTCTCCATATTGACATGGCCGGAACAGAGCTTTGCGCTCATATACAACCTAGCCAGTACCTTCAAGGGTGCTTTCAAGGCCCCATTAAGGCTCCAGCGTCCAAAATTATTGCAACCACTCTAATCCAGCACATGTGCTGCTAACACAATGTGAATAGCCTTCTAGACTACAGCTAGGTAGACCTGGCAGATTCATTGGACCCAGCTCAAGATCAGGTCATGGCAACACATTGTTCATCTCACTACACCAGTCCGTCGTACAGGCTGAGGGCCGAGACAATGGTAGGATCAATCTTGGAGCCCTCGCAGAACTCCTCCCAGGTGATGAGGCCGTTCTTGTCCTTATCCATGAGCTTGAAGATCTTGTCGACGCGCTTCTCGGGCGTGCTCTCGTCCTCGGGCAGTTTGACCATCGATCCAACCATCTTGTAGATGGCGCTGACGATGGCATGCATCTCGTCGTAGCTGATCTGGCCGTCGTTGTCGATGTCGTAGAGGTGGAACGCCCATTGCAGCTTCTCGTCGACCTTGCCGCGCGACGTCACGCTCAGCGCGACAATGAACTCCTTGAAATCCACCGTTCCAGACTTGTCGACGTCAAACACATTGAACACGTACTCGGAGAATGTCGACGGGTCGCCAAATGGGAAGAACTGCTTGTATATCTTCTGGAACTCCTCCTTGTCGAGCTGGCCTGATGGGCAATCCTTGAGAAAGCCCTTGTACCACTGCTGCAGCTCCTTGCGGTCAAAGTACGTGGCTTTCTTAAGCTCTTGCAGGTCCTCTTTGGACAGCTTGCTAGCAGCGCGGCCCATGGTGTATTAGTAGCGAGTGGCAAGGAAGAAGCAGACGTAAAACGCTCGCTTCTTGGCGCTGTACCTGGCTCCAAGGCACTGCCCATGGCCAGCCGTACCGCCAAGTCGGATTCCGCCGTGCCGGCTCTCGGAAAGAGTCTGTTAACCTTACACTGCATATGTGACAGTTGATATGCAACAGGGGAATACCGATCTACAACAAGCGGTAACCAGACACATCAACGATCTACGGAGCATTTTCCACTCTTACTTTATCCCTCGTTATGCCATTTCTTATCTGAGGTATTTTTAGCGAGGCTAATTCAAGTATGATTAGATCGCTACCAGTCTTGAGTTACATCAGGATTGCCGTTATCACACTGGCCGTCGACTCCGCCTTGATTATCGAAATAGATGCCGCCATACGTTCCAAATTCTCCTACATTGCCGACAGACATGCAGTACTTTGCTGCTTGGTTATCATAGAAGAACTGATTCATCTTAACATCCCAGTTATGACCAGCCCATTCTTGCGCGTATACAACGCTCGAGAAGTTATGGAGATAACCGTGGCTGACATCGTTGAAGTCGTAGGAAACGAAAGCACCACCACTAGATGTGCCTAGTGGCCCTCCAACAACGCTACGTTGGTTATTAATCTGTTTAGAGAACGTCTGATGATAGTCACCTATTGTCGCATTAGCATTACCGATTGATATTCCCATGTACTCTCCGTCATTGTAGTCCCTGATGAACACCGAGTGAATCATAGAAATTGAGTTTCTACTCCAATTTAGCAACCCACCAATTACCGTAGCATTTGCTCCACTGACATGCTGGAACGTCAGTGTGCTTGGCATCAATGTGAGGTTGCCGATTGAATGGTCGTTGTTGAAGTGAAGAACAGTACCATTACTAGGGCCCGACAAAACATGACTGATCATGAGGCCAGCAAGGCTGGAAGCAACAGCACGGTTGCTCCTGCTGCCGGGTGTAGCTGTGACTGAACTTGCCCCGTATATCCCCACTATACACGCGACAAGTACGACTACAGTGGCTATAACTGCAGTACCAATACATAACGCGGCAAATGTACCCGCACAGATAGCCCAGCCAGCAGCTACAATGGTCGTCTCCACTCCAATTGTCGCTACAAACAGTGCAGCTGCATTGTACAGGTTAAAATTCGCCCACCAACAGCCTATATTTCTGTCAGCCAAGGTAGACAAACCTTGTTCACGCTCAGGGACGGTCAAGTCAGAAGCATCTCGGCCACTGAGTGAACCACCAGAGCCCATCCACTGTAACAGAAACAACAACAGTGTAATCAGGGCCGCCAAGGCGACGAAACGGACCAATAAAACATGTCTCGATGTCAGGCTCATGGGCTGGTGTCTTCGCTCACCACTGACCGCTTCGACATCGTCACTAGCCGTAGAAGACATATTCTTAGGGTTGGTGCCAGGGAGTAGTGGAGCAGTTTTTAACAGTTGGGCTTGATCTGATTAAGAGTAAGCCATGATATTAAATCCTCAAAGGCTGAGGAACAATTATGGGAGATGAGCCGTGAAGGATGAAAGGGATGAAAGGACGGCAAAGTCAAGACACCCTAGCTTGTTGGGTACATCAAATGGAACCAACCGCAAGTTTGTAAGTAATTTATATTTATAGAGAATCGTTGAGATCCTCTCGTCCGGTATTCTTGAAGTTCATGTTACCATTCGGCAGGATGCACTACGATCTGAGACACCCCTATCTGAGATATGTCACCTGTGAATACGCGATCTTATCGCTACCATGGCCATTCTAGCGCGTGTCATCATGAATCATCATCGTCATCCATTGCTGAAATGCCATTGACTGGCCGTGTATGCTGAAGTACTATTAAATGCATCCACTGGGCGGCGAGTCATTATCCTCTTTGACCCGCATCCAGTACAGCTCTGGTCTAGTAGTCGACTCGGACCCCCGGAAATAGAGGTCCCCGGCCCATCGGTTTGTTCTGTGTGTATGGATTGCTGGGTTAGCGGGCTTGTGAAGGACTAACTCGGTAACTCACCTAAACTTGGAGTCGAATGTGAAGTAGTCAAAATCAATTTCGATGGCCGTAGCCAGCAAAAGAGCGCGCTGTTCCATAGACATTGTGTCTGCGCGTGAACTGGCGGTTGGACTCAGGTGCAGCTCATACGACATGTGTGACGAGCTCTTTTCACCTCGTTTATCGTGTGCAGCCCAGCATACACGCCCCGCTTCGTTGCCTGAATTGTCTAGATATACAATATCGTGTGCCCGAATACGTGGCGGGCCAGCCCGGCAAAACGGTGCTTTCCTGTGTTAGAATTGCACTTGGATTCGACTCGAGGGACTCACTGAGAACTTAGCGATAGGGCGTAGCGACGACGACAGGCACGGTCACTGGCTTTGCAGACGCCGACGGGTTCGTTGTGTCCGGAGCCATGGATGGTGACGTGCGTTTGCAGAGAGCTGCTGAAGAACGGAGAAGTGCGGTCAATGGACAGAAGCTTCTCTTTGTTGGTGTTGAATACGCCGTAGTGGAATTCGATCATCGTTGGGTGAGAGATCTGCCATTCTGGCTCAATGTATCCGAGTACAGTGCCCTGTAGGCTTCCAATGACGTAGTGGGGACCCCGAGCATATAGTTGCCGGTCGATAATCAGCTTCGGTTGGTTCAGGAGGCTCGTGGCTGTTGCTGGCGCCGACGAGACTACCGGCTTCATGCCATCAGTCAACAGACTGTATGGAGGAGGAGCGGGGTCCGACATGGAGAACTGAACTCTCTGGTTGGCCACCTGTGATGTCAATCCGATGTGTACGTGGTGCCAAGCAGATCTACCCAGCCGTTGAGATGTGTAGCCCTTTGAAGCTGATGTTGCGGCAATTTATAACCTCATAATCTGATCGGTTACGTAGGCAGTTGTTAACAGTCTGTTCTGATGGATCGCTGTGTTGTGGTGTATATGTTGATGTGTATAGTATGATGTTTTCTGTGTAAATGCAGCCCCTAAATACTCCAGTCGCACTAATGATTGCCATTCCCTGTGACCTTAAAAAGCAGAGGCAGATGATCATGCAGGGCGTGTGACAGCTGAGCGTTCCGACAGCAAACTACGTCATGCCCCACGCGTAGCCGCATCTGTCGGCATCCGATACTCCGATACTCCGGCTACTAACGGAATCATCACCACCCTTAAAGTACAGTATGCAACAGAAAATTACCGATCTACACAAGCGGTAACCAGGCACAACAATGATCTACGAAGCAATTTTACACTCTTAACCCTTCTTATGTTACATCTTAATATGAGGTATATTGAGCGAGTTTACTTGGTGTGATAAGATCGTTACTATGGCCATTCCGTATACATCATAAGTCATCATCGTCATCCATTGCTGAAATGCCATTGACTGGTCGTCTATGCTTAAGTACCAATACACTCCCTGAAATATAACGCATTGTCCTCTTTGACTATGGATCCAGTTGAACTCTAGTCTAGTCAACTTCGAGTCCCCCATACTTAGCGTTATGGTGGAAGACTTTGCCCTGTGTATATGGGTTGCTGGGTTAGCGGGTTCGCGAAAGATTAACTCATGAAGGAGTAACTCAGTAACTCACGTGAACTTGGTATCGGATGTGAAGTAGTCAAAGTCGACATTGATGGCCGTAGCCAGTAACAGAGCGCGCTCCTGGATAGACAGCGCTGGACTCATGTACAGCTCATACGACATGTGCGACGTACTCTTTTCACCTCGCTTTTCGTGTTCATTCCAGCATACTCTCCCCGCTTCGTTTCCTGAATTGTTGACAAGAACAACTGCGTGTGACAGAGCCCTTGGCGCAGCCGCCCGGCAGAAGGGCGCTTTCCTGTGTTAGTGCTGTAGTTCTGGAGCCAACGAGGAATTCGACTTTGCATTGGTCGAAATTCTACTCGGACATTCAACTTACTCTGAACTGAGCGAGAGGGCGTATTGACGACGACAGGCGCGGTCGCTGCCTTTACAGACGCCGACGGGTTCGTTGTTTCCGGACCCATGGACTGTGACGTGAGTTTGCAGCGATTTGCTGAAGAACGGAGAATTGCGGTCAATGGACAGAAGCTTCTCTTTGTTGGTGTTGAATACGCCGTAGTGGAATTCGACCATCGTCGGGGGAGAGATCTGCCATTCTGGCTCAACGAATGCGAGTACAGTGCCCTGTGGGCTTCCAATAACGTAGTGGGGGCCTCGAGCGTATGTTTTTCTTTCGAGAATCAGCTTCGGTTGGCTCACGAGACTCGCTGCTGTTTCTGGCGCCGACGAGACTACCGGCTTGATGCCATCAGTCAACAGACTGTATGGAGGAGGAGTGAGATCAGACATGGACATCTGGGAGCGGATGATAGCAATATGAGCTGAACTGTCTAGCTGGCAACCACTCTCGATGTCAATCCGAAGTGTCAAGGTGTCAAGCAGATCTACGAAGCCTTTAAGATCTGCAAAGCCCTGTGAAATCCTGTGAAGCTGGTGTTGTGGTAACTGTGTAACCTGATAATCTGATCGGTTAGGTATGCTGTTGTTAACAGTCTGTTCTGAACTGATGGATCGCTGTGTTGTGGTGTATATGTTAATGTGTATAGAATGATGTTTTCTGTGGACATGTAGCCCCTAAATACTCCAGTCGCACTAATGATTGCCATCGTCGGTAACCTTAACAAGCAGGGCAGCTGATCATGCAGGGCGTGTGACAGCTCAGCGTTCCGACAGCACACTACGTCATACTGCGTAACCGCATCTGTCGACTTCTGTCGGCATCCGATATACCGGCCGCTAACGGAACCACCACCACCCATCCAGTTTAAGAGAACAATAGGGAAATGAGACCAGGAAGACGACGAGTGGGACCAAGAAAACGTTTCTCGCTGCCAGGCTCATGGACTGATGTCTTTGCACGCAGCTTTCCGTCTCGACATCGTCACTGGCGCTGAAGGCTCAATACTGAAAGCTCCGTTGTGAAAGACTTCGCAGGTCACTCTTTCTCTTGAATTGCTCTAAAGCTACTGTAAAGGGCGAAACAAAATACCTCATAGTACCTTTCATTTGTATGAACCTCTCACATATCCATACACTAGTCAATTAAGCTGCATAACTTAATACCCATTAACACACCACCTTCAACGATAGTACTCCTCTTTACCTACACAGAAGTCGGCAATACTTAACACAATCACTGTCGTATTACACCAGGTAATAAAGACACCAGTGAAGCCTTATTACTTTCGACCTCTAAGCTCGGGCTTCGCGCTCGGCTGTCTCGACTCTCTACTACCCTTCATCACGTGACCGCGCGTGCATTGTCAATGCGCCGGCTCGGGCTTCGCGCATTCAATCATTGTGACCGAGGGTTCAACGGACCTGTGCCGTTCCACTCGATGAATTGAGCGGCCCGACTTATTACTATCCATCCGTTCCTTGCTGTCTGCTGTTTCAATGAGCCCTGCGCCCGCCAAATGGGGCAACGGCCCTGCACATGCCCAAAACGGAACCGTCAACGGCCAGGCGCGGCCGCCAGCCGCCAGCACCGAGTCGCTCACCACCGTTCCAGCGTCACGCGACTCGGACCTCAACGACATGCGTCTTCAGCTCCAGCAGCTGCTGCTGTCAACAGACCTCGTGCTTCAGTCGCGTCCCGGATCCACAGGCCCTGGTTCAAGGCGTGTCGTGGCTCCTGCTTCCGATGACTACCTCGAACAGCTAGCACCCATTATAAAGGACGCGCTCGAAAAGGACGGAGCGGACGACCTTGTCGAAACGCTCGAGGGTCTCCAACGCCTCAAGGACCGCGAAATCAACCAGATCTGCAGCGGCAATCACAATGAGTACATGGAATCGATTCACAAACTCGACCAGGTCGCCCAACAGACGACTTCCATCAAATCAACAATCGTCGAGGTCAACCGGCGACTTCAAAAGACAGGCACAGAGCTTCTCGTGGCCAAGAAACAGTACCTGTCTGCCAAAACAACCCACGATAACGTCACGCGTGCTGTCGGATCCGTCGAGGCGTGCTTGCAAGTCCTAGAGCTCACAAACAACATCCACGAGCTGCTGAGATCAAAACAGAAGTTCGCCGCTCTCAAGAGTGTAGAGGACCTTCGCAATGTTCACCTCCAGGACGTGTCTGATTTCGGCTTTGCCCATCTGTTCACCCGCTCTCTGCCAGCGCTGTCCAATATGGTCCGCACCGAGGCTGTGGCCGATACGGACGCGTGGCTTTCGGACCTCCAGCAACGGAGCCCACTCGTTGGCAGAGACATATTCACATTTGTGCGCCGACAGAAAAAGGAATGGGCTCGTTTCACTAAGGAACATCCGGACTACAACAGGTTCAAGTTCAACTCGCCAGTCGAAATTGCCTACAGAGATTCGTGGGGGAACTACCTGACGAATGACGCAATTGAGCTTGACGTCTCAATACTGTACGAGGCCGTGTTGGTTCACTCGAGCATGGGTCTCCTCGCTGAGTTCCAGCGCCATTTCGAGAGTGATCGTAAGATCCAGCGAGATTATCTCGTACCGAATACCATCGAGTCCAATACGTCTGGTTCTGGCGAGCTACTTGACCCAGTTACTGACATTCTTCTCAACGTGACTGGCTTCTGTGTCATTGATCGCATCATCTCGCGCCGCCTGCCGTCGTTCCGCCCTTCCCACGAGGTCGATGAGATCTGGGATGTGCTGAGCCAAAAGCTGGCAGCAAAACTATCTGCATTTACAAAGACCATTTCGGATCCAGAGGTCCTTCGTGAGCTCAAATCTTTACTTGGAACGTTCTCACACGCGTTGCAGTCCTACGCGTTCAACACTGCCGCGATATCTGTAGCTATTTTCGACCTCTTCAAGCAGTACTCGACTATTCTCTCCAAGCAGTTCGAGGTGAATTTCCTCCAAACGGTGCAAAAGGACGACTACATGCCGATGGCTATCGAAGACGAAGAAGTGTACGAAGCGGTGAGCGAAGTTTCGTGGTACACTCCAAGTGCCACAGAACTGGAGAAGCCATTCCCACGCATTGTGCCCTTCTCTGAGATGTACCCATTATGCTGTACAGAGCTCCAGACCTTCATCAACCACCATCAGTCATTCCTTGAAGACATGCAAGACGACCCCCGACAAGTCGAAGACGTGCTTGAATCGTCGGTGGATCACCTGCTCAACGACGTTGTTTGCAAAAGTCTCGAAGAACGACTTGCTTCCACAACGAGAGAACAAATCGTTCAGATTCTCGTCAACCTCGAGTACTTCGAGAACGCGTCTCGTCAACTCGAAGTGAAGCTCTGCGAGGAGCGCATCTCTGGACGAAAGGGCAAGGCGACTCTAGAGGCTACCCAGGCTTTTGCGCAAGCTCGCAAGAAGGCTGAGGAGCGCATCTTTGAGTTGCTTAACTCTATCATCGATAACTTTTTGGACATTGCAGACTATGACTGGGCCACGACTGAGAAGCGCGATAGCCCTAGCGACTTTCTGTCGGAGATGGCCACATACCTCGAGACAATGGTCAATTCGGTCCTCGTCAATCTGCCAAGGTCCGTCAAAAGTTTTGTGTACCTAGACGCATTCGACCACCTTGGATCCTCGCTACTTCAGTTTTTGATGGATTCAGGCGACAGCATCACCCTCGAGTCTGTGGAGAACTTTGACATTGATGTTCAGTACCTTGAGGATTTTGTTGCAGGTTTAAGCTCAGATGCCAATGACGCCAGTCTTATGACTATCTTCACGGAGCTGCGCCAGTGTGTTGACTTGCTGCTGACTGACAATATCGAGGACTACAACAACCCCACGGTACGTATGAAGCGGTTTGATCGTATCAAGCCGGAGGACGCACAGGCTCTGTTTGCAAAGGTTTCCTACGCCCGAGGCCACGTCAATGACTTGGACCCTAGCCAAGCCAATTCTGTGCCTCCTGGCTCCCCAAGGTCACCTATGACCACATCGTCACGCTTCCGGCAAATGTACCAGCGGGGTGTCGGGAAGCTCAACGAGCGAGTCAACTGAAATAGTCTCGGCTTATAATATCCAACCGCGTTCTAGTCGAGTCATGTCATTTAGCAATAGATTCGTTACATTCATGATTCTCGTTCCTATATACAAGCTCATTTTAAGCAGTTGATCACCAAAGGCGCCATTTCCTCGGCTCTTGACTGACGTTCGCAGGCTCAGCTTGAGCAGTTCGCTGTTGCTCCGAGACAGCAGATTCCAGTTTCTTCTCCAGCTCGTCTATTCCCGCTGTTGTTAGATATGCCTCTCGTAGTCGGGTATCCATACCTAGCACTCCCAGCTTGTGCTCTTCGAAAGCTAAACGCTGCTTCGCGGCTTGAAGCCCGAAGTACGTGACCACCGTCAGGCTCGCTATCTTGGTCAGCGGGGTGCCAAATGACGTGAAGAACGTTGGTCGCTGAGTTAGAGGACGAATATAAGTGTGAAGCAGTTCTACTTACTGACATCGCTAAAGTGAGGATGGAGAGGTTGATTCGCAGATCACAAGATATATCGAAAATCACAGCCGCGCTCTACTTGAAAGCCTGGCTACTTCGTCACATAACATCATAAATATAAATACTAGAACCTAAGAAGAGACTATACGATCCTTGTGCTTGGTATTGAAGCGGATCAGGTCACTGAGCCGGGTCTTGTGAAAGTCGAAGTCTGGGTCGACCATGCAGAACGCATGGTTCAGTAGCTGCTGCGGCGTGGGTCGCTTCTGGGCATCAATAGTAAAACACAGATCAAGGAAGTCTTTACCGAGGGCGCTGACGAACGGTACCGTGTCATCGGGAATGGGCGGGGCCTGTCGTGAAGTACCCAGCTTGTACATTGCACCAATAGCCTCATCAGTAGACCAGGGCCGGCGTCCGGCAAACATCTCCAGAAGAACGCACCCAAGAGACCAGACATCCACCTTAGCACTATATCCCTGCTTCTCGTTATGGATAACATTTTGAATGACCTCAGGAGCCATCCAGAAAATCGTGCCTTGCATCGACATTTCCGCATTATTGGCATAAATATCGCCTGATGTTAGCCTTGTACTTCGACAATATAAAAATACTCACGGCTCTTCTTAGATATTCCAAAGTCGGAGATCTTGCACACTCCATCGAGGTCAATCAATATGTTATCGGCCTTCAAGTCCTTCTGTTAGATATTTTCATTTTAGGAAAACCGTTCCCACTCACCCTATGCAAGATTCCGCAGCTGTGTAGATACGACAAGCCATCAAGGACTTGGTGTGTCAAGGATTTGATAATGGGCTCTTCAAAACGACCGTACAGCTGCAGTACACGTCCAACAGATCCTCCAGGAACGTATTCTAGGAACAGGTTGTACACGTCATCGTAGGCCTCAAAACCCAAATATTGTACAATGTTCAAGTGGTCGAGATCCTTGAGGTTCTCGACTTCAGCATGAAAGGCATCAATAACCTCAGATTGTCGCTCACTGGCTCGGTCGAACGCGTCTTTGGGGACCTCAACTTGCTTTACAGCCATCATTTCTCCGGTAGTAGCATTTAGCGCCAGGTAGACCTTGCCAAATGTACCCTTGCCGATGAGCTCACCCTTCACCCACATAAACTGTTTGAATTCACCGTTGTGGTTCCGCACAACACTGACGTTTCCTCCCTGCTTGATCTCTTTGGGGGTGACTTCAATCACCTTCTGGCCCCACATCTTCGTGCTCTTGCGTCGCAGAAGAGCTCCAGCAAGCGGTGCTGCTGAGTTGGAGGCCATAGAGGAGAATCGCTTTCGAGCTTCGCTAGCTTCTCTGGCAACAATTCGCAGTGATTTCATCCGAGAAGCACTCCTCAATCTTGGGGAGTTTCCCTTTTGTGACACGTTCCTAGTTCCATCCTCTCTCACTTTCGTAGGGTATATTCTCCAGTTCGAATCATGCTGAATGGGCGACTCACGCGGTTCCACCAGAGGTGAAAGCGCCGGACGCATGCCATAGTCAGATTCAGCCGAAGAAGATACAACCGGCGAGGTCACGGCATCATCAATGATAGGTTTGTCCAGATCCGTACCCGGAAAAAAGCGCTCAAGGTTTTCATACAACACCTCGGCAGGAGGTCGAACAGCCCACGACTCTCCATTTTCATCGCTGATACGAAGCGGAGACGCTCCCGACGGCGTAGTCTTCCGAGGAGTAACGGGTGACAAATCTCGTCTCCTTGTCTCGACTCGAAGCTCAGGCTTTGATGTAGTAGTCGGTGGTCGCTTTGCCCAGAACCCACTGTCCGAGTCACTATCATCGTCGACAAACTCAGGAGCTCCATCAAAAGAAACAGGATTCTCTTGGAAATGCTCGTCGGGTCCCAGGGACTGGTCACTTTTTGGTCCAGTAGGGCTTGACTTATCGAATTCTGGAATCTTCAAGGACGGTTTCAGACTTGCGTACTGTGTGATGACAGAGTCACTGGCGCTGACAGTCTGCGACAGCTTGCTATCGCTTGTGACCGCCGTGCCAACTTCGCCAGGGTTAACGGGCTTCCTTGTAAGTCTTTGATGACCAGTGTATGGTTGTGGGATAAAGTTCTCAGTGTGTCCAGGACTGTAGGTCTGGACGGATTCATCCGGTCGAGCCAGGTTAGTGTCAACGGATACTCGGACCTTGGGAGCAGTTTTAGACCTGACAGATCTTCCACTGCTTGTCGACTGGCTTCGACTAATCGGTGGAGGAGGAGCATTCCGCAGAGCAACGAGGCTCGACGGCTTCCGTTCATAAGGAGACGGCCGCCGGTCGTCGAAGTTTATTTCGCGTCTTGCCGGTCGGATGACTTTAAACGAGTCCCTTGGATCCTCGGCAGAAGAAATAATGACCGTCGGGGGCTCAGATTCAGTCGAAGCTACCGTCACATCAGAGCCAGCGGAGTTCTTGTGAGGGACGGTTTTCGCAGTGAAGTAGTCGACCGGCTGAGTCTGAGTATTGTTACCTTGGATAAGATAGGACGGGGTATCAGGGTATTTTGTGATATGGCCCGGTGACACCTTTCCAGGTGAAATGCTGTTCAGAGAAGGCTGCCTGGAGATGGGAGATGAAACGAAGAGTTTCACAGAGTCAAGACCCGAAGCATTCTTAGACACAGCGTCGAACACAGTTGAGTCGTTTACTATCTCACCAGGCTGAGCACCAAAGTCGGTAAATTGAATCGTAAAGCTTGTATCATCAAGTTTCAGCAGCAGAGCGATCTCCACCTTGAAGCTGAGAACCGACTTGAATTCCGTGGACCTCAGGAGCTTGAAGCTATTGTTATCTTGAGTGACCAGAACAGCCAAGCTAGTAGAGCTCTTTTGTGGCCGCTGGTGGGGCTCGAGAAATGAGTAAGGAGGTTGAGCTGGCGAGGCAGACGCTGGTGATACAGAACTCGGCGCCTTGGGTCTGGGAGGAAGAGTAGGCATTTCATAAAGAGGAGAGACGGGAGAGTCAATTCGAGTCAGGTTATCTCTGCTCTTGCTGCGATCACGAATGCGCAGTTTCCGTAACAGCCCTCCAGGGGGCTTTCGGGGCTGATCGGATTCCTGGAACGCACGGGAGCTCGGAAACATTAATGGGGTCTGTTCGTCACGAATGTCGAGCAAACTAGCAGTACTGCGTGACATAGTCATGTTAAGCAGCGAGGACTCGGACGAATTGGACTTGTTGTGTCTGCGAAAGAAGTTTGATCGGAAAGTTGGCGAGTGCGACTGCGTTAGTGGGAACTAGACCATAGAGAATCATACTTACTCCAACGCTGAAGGGCACCTTTGAAGAAGTTGTCTCAAAAGTGGACATGGGACGCTGAGACAGGCCGGCTGTGCGTGGACGTGGAATCGGACGGGAAAAGTCGAGTATATTGTCAAGAGATTTGCGTCCGTGGCTAGTACTCGACGAGTACGAGTCGAAGTTCGTGGGAGCCGACTCGTAGTCCTGACCAAACTTGCGGGTGCCAAGTGTTTCCGTGGCATGAGCATCATCATCATCATGTAGGTCAGCCTCTGCTGGCTCAAACACAGCAGTCGCTGACGTCGACCTGTTGAGTAGTTTGCGGAGAATGTGGACAAACCGAGACGGTGAAGTATCGTAGTCGTCGTTCTTAGTCGAAAACGGACCTAGTTGCTTTACAGCTCGGTAGTTGACAAGTGAGAGAAACTGAGAGCCATGAATGTTCTTAGCCAGAAACGCTTCGATCCAGTCGGGTCCAAAGTGATTTGTCTCAAGCCAATGCAGTACACGATCCAGCGTCCACTCCTGCGGGTCATTGACGTTCCATGGCACCGGTGCTGGGCTAGTGACGGAGGAGTTCGTCTTGGCCGAGGTGGGCGTTGAGAAGGCGGGGCTCTTGGATGAAGTATCACGGCCATATTTCATAGTGGAAGATCCATCTGAGGCTGTTGGTGGAGGGGAGGAGAATGCAGGATGTACGATAGGCTGGGATCCATTCGAGTCTTGAGCATCAGCTGAAGACTGCGCCGAGTTAGCGACATGGTTCTGTGGAGAATGGTGTAATGGATTCTGATGCTTCATATGAGCTGGCGTTGACATGAGCGGAGTTGACATGGGCGACGAGTCAGGGATGCGTTGCTGTTCCGGCGTCTGTTGAATCGAGCTATTGGGGCCGAACGGGAAGTTGGGACTATTCCAGCCATAGTTGCCGTTTCTCTGATGGTAGAGCGGTGAAGAGTAGGTCGAGTTGTCTGGCGAGATGTGCGAGTGTGCAGTGTGGAACGAAGCGTCGCCTACATCACTAGCCACAGAAGCTGGGGAGTCAAAGTGCCCGCTTTGATTGGCGATATTGGCAAAAGTTCCACCACCTCCCGCGTATCTTGACGGCGTCGTGTTAGCCGAGTCGTTGGACCTGTCGGCCTCGAGAGGTCCGCTCTTGCGCTGGCGTCTCGTTCGGAGCTGAGGACGCGCCATAGGCGGGTACGGATCATCGCCCGAGCTCTGGACCTTGCGAAGACCAAGGTACGAGTCGCTGGGAATGAGAAGTGCATTCTCCAGCGCGTCGGACGGCACGTCCTCCTCCGTTTTATCGGAGCGTCGAGGCATTCCGAGAGCCTAGCGTAGGATGCGGAGAAGCTGATGTGCGGCACCTAAAGTAGATCACGAAAGTAGATCAAGCGGCTTAGAGGATTAGATGTACCAAATGGCCATGGCCAGAGAGACAGAAAGAAACGGGAAATGAAGAAAATAAACGAACTTGATACGATTGAGCTCTATTTTATAGACCTTAGACCTCAATTATTGGCCAGTCCAAGCCTCGACGAAATGTTGATATATATGTACATGATTACATTAGTAGTCGGGGTTGACAGTCAGCTGCGACACGCGGATGACTGTCAGGGCGTTCTTCGAAACAATGTGGCGGGTGTGACGGCGTCGAGGTTTCGTCTTTTCGACGACCTTGCGCTTGACGCGGGTCTTCTCAATCACAACTCCCTTGATGCTGAACACACTACGGTCGATGCGCGGGTTGCCGGTCAGCGTGTAGTCGCGCGAGCCAATCACAGACACCTGGTCAAAGTCGAGAACATCGCCGACGGCGACATCTCGTATGCTGACGGGAATGCTGATTTTGTCTCCCTCCGTCACGAGGAACTTGCGGTCGTACATATGGATCGTAGCGTACAGGCTGTGGGCCTCCTTGAGCGGAGTGATATCGGTGGGTCGTGTGTATTTGAAGTTTCGCTTGAGCAGCTCGACAGTTCGAGTGACCGGTTGCTCGCCGGTCGTCTTCTGGGACTCAGCTGCCAAGCTCTGTGATCTGTATGCTGTGGAAGACACCAGGCGAGAAGTCATGAAACCGGCACTGCGAGATGCTGCTGGCATGAGCATACTGCCAGCAAGGGGGCGAGATGCATGCAGGATTCTCGCCACAGTCCGGCTTGACGACCACATTTCTGTACTATGCGATGGAACGGCCGAGATCAAACAGTTGAGATCAAATAGTCGATATCCAACTGATTCAATGCCTAATACATGAAGTTTTCAGACGTCGTGGCAGGGTAACATCACGCCGTACCGCTCATCACGAACCGGTGCCTGAATTTATTTGCTGCTTACACAGTCGAGCATACACAACCAAATATTCGCTACTATCAAGCAGCAACGATAGTCTACTTACCCACTTGACCTCCACTGAAATACCAGAGTTCATATCAGTGGTTGTTTTCGTCTGTGCCCGTTTGTCCATCCCTACAGACCGCTCCGCCACTGTGGCATGATTCAGGGGTAAACAGCAACCCACATATCGCAAGTCGCTTCCGGTGTCTGTACTTGCGGCAATGTCGTCAGAAGGCAGTTCTAGTTACTACTCGGGACCATCTGGCTCATCGCAGTCGACCAGTGGTAGCTCCAGTGCCGATGCGTCCGAGGACTCGAAGGCCGCGGAAACCGACGCTGTTGTTGATGACAGCTTTGAGTTGATTCCAGACGTTGTTGCCAATGGAGGTCTTGTCAGTTCTGTGGAGTCCGGCTCCAGTCTACACCATAGAGCGCCTTCGCTGGCTACACGTCGCCAGTTTGCCGCCCATATCGCTCAGCACGCCTACAATACCAACCGTATCAAGCTCGGTCAATGCATTGACTCTGCCGTTGATATTCTACACCACCTTCAAGGTCGTAGCCGGTCGTGGTCCATCTACTACCCAAGAAGTGGCTCACCTGAGCCCGAGTCGCCAAGTTCCCCAAGCAGCGAGCAACCAAGACTCGTTTCGCGCAACTTCCAGGTCTTCAATCTCGACCTCCGTTTCTCCGACCAGTCCTCGCACTCTGTCAGCTCACTTGAGCAGTCATCTGTTGCCTCGCTTCTCGACGGCAGAATTGAGCAGACTGTGAAGCATTTGCTGTCGCTGCGCGAACGAATCGACGACACCGCCTCCAAGGTCCTCGTCACCGGCGATCTCAACTCGGGAAAATCTACATTCTGCAACGCTCTATTGCGTCGAAACCTGCTTCCAGCGGACCAGCAACCGTGTACCAACGTATTCTGTGAGATTCTAGATTTCCGCGATAACGACAACATCGAGGAGGTTCATGCCATTCTGCTCAATATGACCTACGACAGGCTCGACCGAGCCACGTACAAGATCTTCCCCCTCTCTGAACTCGACCAGCTTGTTGGTGACAGCGAAACCTACTCGATTTTAAAAGTGTTTGTTGACGACAAGCGCCCGATTGAGCAGAGCTTGCTGCGAAATGGCGTTGTTGACATTGCCCTCATTGATGCTCCAGGTCTCAATTTGGACTCTTACCAGACGATGCAGCTGTTCTCTCGACAGGAGGAAATTGACCTGGTTGTTTTTGTCGTAAGTGCAGAAAACCACTTCACCCTTTCTGCCAAAGAGTTCATCTCCAATGCTGCACATGAGAAGTCGCTTGTGTTCATCGTCGTCAATCGATTCGACAACATCAAGGACAAATCTCGATGCATGCGCCGTATTCTGGACCAGGTCGCCGCTTTGTCGCCGGAGACACATAAGGATGCTCAGGATTTTGTGCATTTTGTCAGTTCGAAGGGAGTCGTTGGTCCAGATGGTGATGACCCTGATGACCCCGATGATGGTAACGGAGGTGATGGCAGACCAAATGGTGATCCCGATTTTGACCGGCTTGAAGAATCGCTGCGCAATTTTGTCCTTGAGAAGCGGTCATTGTCGAAGCTTGCCCCAGCCAAGACATACTTGAACAATATTCTGTTGGACCTAGAGGTGTTGGCCGAAGTTAACATTGCATACACCAAAAGCCAACGTGATCAGAAGCTCAAGGAACTCGACGATATCACACCGGACTTTGAGAAGTCCATGTCGGAGAGCGTCAAGGTTATTGAGCAGGTTGACCACGGCATCGAATTGCTAAGTGAGAAGATGTACAAAAACACAACTGACCACCTTAACAAGGTCCTAACCGACACCGGACTGGTACCTTCGGTTCAGTATACTACGTTGTTTGACGCGTACAGCTACGCTGCTCAGATTCGTACTGCCATCATCGAACGTATCCAGGACGCTGTGACGGTTTGTGAGAATGAGGCTCGCAGAGAGACCGCCGTCTCGGTCAACTCTATTAAGTCTCTGGGAATATTGCACATTGGTGACCGACCAGCATTCAGCAAAGTGTTCCGAGAAGACGCCATGTTTTCTAAGAAGCGGGATGCGCTGGCCCGTTCAATCAAGGCGGATCTAAGCTTCACCGACTTCTTCAGCTTCTCTATGCCATTTGGCGGTCTTTGGTCATACATGTTTGATGAAACCAATACTGAAGATGAGAAATCTGTGGGTACCGTTGGGACTGTGAACAGTGCATTGACTGTTGCTTCAGTAGTTGGTGGATCTCAGGTTGTGTTGAGAAGCAGTTGGCTAAAACACGCTTTCAACATCGTGGGCTGGTTTGACTATCAGACCGTTAGGCGCCTTGCCGTCCCCGTAGCTGTTGTTGCGGGAGTTGTTGGTACAGCCTATGTGATTTCAGAGATCCCTAACTCGGTGCCCAAGAATATGTCCCGTAAGGTGGCCAAGGAGGTGTCAAACCTAGGCTACGTGCATGGCAATGCTGAAAGAATTGCCAAGGAAGCACGCAAGGTTCTCAAGTACCCGGCTGGAGATCTGAGGGTCGAATTCCAGCGAACTGTCGACACAAAGCTTCACAAGCGCGAAGAGTGTGTTAAAGCGGCTAGGGAAGCGGATGCTTCGTTCAAGTTTTTCACCGACCTGCACACCCAGGCCGCAGAACAACGCGCCGTAGTGGATGGCTGCAACCTCGAGGCACTTCCTCAAGTCGATTAGATGGATTCTCCACTTTTGTAAATATTAATTTAATGCATTTTTCTGTGATGATGTTAAGTCTATTGCACGATTAGATGTCGATATCGACGGTTTTGAGTGCATCACGAGCCCAAGCAGGATATTTTGTGGTGTCTCCATCGTACAGGTCGTGGAAGAACTTTGCCACGAATGCAGGATACTCTTGGGCAATAATTGCGCGGCGGGCTCGTCGCATCAGGTCGAGCTGGTAGAATACATTGTGGAGCGTGAGGAGGTGAGCGCCGACGGTCTCTTTCGTGGCAGTGTGGAAAATGAAGGCCTTGGTGACTCCCATGCCACCTTCCGACTTTGGTTTGCAAACTGGGCAACCGCATCCCTCCTCAATTGGAGAGTAGTCTTTGTTGTACTGGCGGTTGCGTAGATTCAAAACACCTCTTCCTGTGATTGCATTGCCAAAGCGAGCCGTTCGCGTCGGATACACGCAGTCAAACAGGTCTGCACCCAGAGCCACTGACACGACGAGGTCCTCAGCATATCCCACACCCATACAGTACCGCGGCTTATTTTCAGGCAGGATGTCCGTACACAGCGATACAACACGACAGTACGACTCCTTGTCCTCACCACCCGACAAACCACCAATTGCAATGCCTGGCGTGTCGCGTTTGACCATCTCGTGGCAGCAGATCGTGCGGAGCTCGCTATCGAGACCGCCCTGGATAATGGCAAACAGATTCTGCGAGTCTGGATTTTTGTGAGCAGCAATACAGCGGTCAAGCCACCGGATGCTGCGGTGCATGGCCTCCTCCATGCGTGGCCCCGTCGTCAACGTAGCCACTACATCGTCGAGTTGCATAATGATGTCCGAGCCTATGCTGTTTTGCAAGTCTATAGAGTGCTCTGGAGTCAAAAGCATAGGTGAGCCATCGTGTGGACTTTTGAAGTTGACTCCCTCTTCGGTGATAGTCGCTAGTTCGAGAAGCGACACCATCTGGAACCCTCCTGAATCAGTAAGGATGTTGCGATCCCACGACTGCAGCTTATGAGCTCCTCCAACAGCATCGAGAGTGGCCTGACCTGGGCGGAGACCAAGATGGTAAGTGTTGTTAAGGCAGATATTGCACCCGAGGTCTTTAAGCTGCTCGTACGTGAGGCCCTTCAGCGATGCCTGTGTCCCTACCGGCATGAACATGGGTGTTTCGACGACGCCATGAGGGAGGGTCATAGTGGCTGCCCGAGCTTTGGACCGACCACACTTGGCCACGACCTCGAACTTGAGAGCTCGGCCATTGTAGACTGTACTCTGCGCGCCCTTGACTAGCGGCATGATTCGCATGTGTCGAAACCGTTGAAGCACGTCAAAATTTAAGCCTGCATATCTGCAGATTAGGGCTGCATTATACGCTATTTAGCCCGCAGTTGGTATACGCTGCTTGACTTCAGGATCGCAGATTGTCGAGACAATTGTCTGATATACTCAAAATCAGCTTTTCTCATGCATTTTCTCTAGATGTCCTGAACTGCGATTTTGTGTCTGCTTCCAATTGATGTCTTCATAGATTGAAGGCTCTGCAGTGAGTTAAGGTGGCACAGAGAATACGGGACTCGTCAATTACAGAGCCCCAAATTATAAAAGAAGAGATAACTCCATTCACATTGGCATTTGAATAACTTGTTGATTGAGAGTATAACGTTGTTAATAGTATAGCGGCGGATATAGCCTCCTGGTATCGCGTTCCTGCAGACGGGTTAGGATCTGAGCCAAAGTTCACTTTCTCTTCCTGCGCAAATGTCGTTCCAGAGGAAGGCCGTTGTCATTCAGGGAAACACGGGCAATCCCAATTCCGCGGCTCGTGGTGCTCCTCAGGCGGTGGTGCGGGGCCCTCCTCAAGCGGTACCCCGTGGTCCTGCTCCAATTCGGGGTCCTGCTCCAGTTCGAGGCCCTCCTGGATCAGCTGGATCTCAGCCTGAAGTGCCTTCAAGTCCTCCTGGATTTACTCCTTCGCAAACGCCCACTGGCTCTCGAGCTCAGAGTGCTAAGATTCTGCAACATAAAGCTGTGATCCCTTCTCTTCAGACATCTCACCCGACTGTTTCTACAGGCTGTGAGCCTTTTGACAAGCTACTCGGCCACGGCGGGCTGCCTCTAGGAAGTACACTTCTCATCGAAGAATCAGGCTCGACAGATTATGCCGGTGTTCTGTTGCACACTTTTGCTGCTCTCGGGGTGTGCCAGATGCGTGTCAATGCCCCAACACTCGTTTTCGTCATAGGAGGAGCTAAAGGATGGGAACAGGAGCTGCCAGCCATCTACAGAAGCTCCAAGGACTCGTCGAGTGACAAGATCAGAAAGGAAAACGAAAAGCTCAGTGTGGCGAACCTCGCTCGAGGAGCGCCGTCTTCTGACCGTGGTATGAAGATTGCCTGGAGATATTCCCGCGAAACCGAAGATACCACCGAAGAAGCTATCAGCTCGGCCACAAAACCCTACTACACTGCTACGTTTGACCACACTGCCAGAATGTCACCTCGAGCATCCTCTTCGGAGATGACGACCATCCACGGTACGAAGGACCTACCAGCCATCCTAAGGGAGCTCGAAGCGGCTGTGAAGTCGTTCAAGACTAAAGGTGGTGTTGTGCGCGTCGTCATCCCGTCATTTCTACATCCGTCGCACTACGTTATGGACGCATCCCACCCCCAGAAAGCCATTCCGTTTGTGCACGGGTTGCAGCGGTTGTGTCGCGAGTATCCCCACACGCTTGTTGTGGTCATGTCACTGGGACTCGAGCTGTTTCCGCGAGACAGCCCTGTTGTGCGGTGGATTGAGGTGCTGTTTGATGGTGTTGTGCACTTGGACCCGTTCTCAGACGAGGTCGCTCGCAATGTCAATGATAGCAGGGACGAGGATCGGCTAACTCACGGTCTTGTGCATGTCTACAAGCTGCCTGTGACGAGCGAGCGGGGGATGATGCATGAAGCTCGTGGTGAGCAGGCGTTCCGGGTGTCGAGAAAGCAGTTCCACATCTTTGAGTGGGGCATTCCTGTTGACGAAGCAGAGTCGGAAGAGCCCACCAAAGACTCTCTAGAGTACTAGTATTTATTAAGCTTCATGGGCATGTCCAAATAGCATGTCTAGTTAGCAAACCTGTAGCAGTGTGTGATCTGTCTCATCCCTAGAACTCCCTTCCATTCTTCCAATCATCCTGACAAGCCTTGTAATATTTTGATCACCTCTTGTTATCTTCCTTTCATTACTCACGTTTATATCTCCCGTTTATTCCTTTGACACCCCCTGCATCTCAGGGGCAGGCTGGAGATGCACGATAGCAGCATAACTGAGATGGATGAGTTATGCATAGTCTGCAATCCATCCTCAACTTACCATCCAACTTAAAAGACATTCTAGGACACTGAGTGATCGAGGGACGAGCGGTCGGATTCGCGCCGCCGCAGTTTTCGCCTCAGTCTCGCGCTTGTGTGGACCATAGCAGCAGACATGGCGGACGACCAGCCGGCCGAGGGTTCCGCGAGCCCCGGCAAACTGAAGTTGCGCATCCCGACCAATGCTCGCCAGAAGCTGGTCCGCATCATCAACAAGGCGTTTGTGCCTTCGTTTCTGGTGCCGGGACAGCTCACGACACCTCCAGGGAGAGATCCACAGCCCGTGATGTCGAGCCCGTCCCTGGCGCTGACGACGGATCTTGCGTTGAGCGGTCTCATGGTGCCGAACTCGTCTCACCACAGCTTGCACTATGCGCGCTCGGCGACTTCTCTAGAGGCATTCCCTGCGATCCAAATCAGTCAGACAAATGGTGACTCGCTACAGATACAGTACCAACAACCACAACAACAATACCAACAACAACATTTGGCTGTCGATTCAAACACGGTGCGCGGACGGTTGTACTCGTGTTCTTCGGATACCGCGCCCTACAACACTCTGCAGACGCGGAGAAAAGACAGGGATTCTGTGCTCGGAGAAAATGAGTCTGCTCTGGATTGCTTTGCCGAGGGCCGCGGTGACCGTGTCGACTTTGTCGAAATGATGCCCTCGGAGATTGTGCTACACATCTTTCAGTACCTAGACACGCCATCGCTCGCTGCATGCTGTGAGGTATCAAGATCGTGGCTCCTGGCCGCAGAGAGTGACTCTGTCTGGCGCCATCTGTACAAGAGTCGCAACTGGTCCTCTACGCTACTGCCCGACAACCTGAACTGGCAGGGCCTATACCGCGTGCGACAACAGCTCGAGTCGCGATGGGTGCGGGGACAGGTGACTCCCAGGACACTTGCCGGGCATACAGACAGCATCTACTGCGTGCAGTTTGATAAGGACAAAATCGTGACGGGGTCAAAGGACAGAAGCATCAAGATATGGAGTGCCTCGACGGGGAATTTGCTGAGGACTTTAGAAGGCACAAACGAGAGACATCCTCCTCAGGAAGGAGCTGATGGACTCAGCCATACTGGCTCGGTGCTGTGCCTGGCATTTGATGACCAGATCCTTGTGTCGGGCTCGAGCGACTCGTCATGCATCATTTGGCTGTTGCCGAAGTTCAAGCCTGTCAAGCGAGTTTTCCGGCACAGTCGGGGTGTGCTCGACGTACGCCTGCACTCCGACTTTATAGTGTCGTGCTCACGCGATGGCACTATTTCCATCTGGGACCGCCAGAGCCCGTCGTACGCGTTGAAGCACCGGCTTCGAGGGCACCGCGGGCCTGTCAACGCTCTGTCTGTGCACAACCAGTATATATTCAGTGCTGGAGGTGACGGGCTCGTCAAGATGTGGGACTCCACGACGGGCGAAGCTCTGCGAGACTTTCGCGGCCACATTCGCGGCCTGGCGTGTGCACAGGTTTCGGAGGACGGCAGGTACGTCGTCAGTGGTGGAAACGACAAGACAATCCGTGTCTGGGACATGAAGACGGGCGAGTGTTTACACGTACTGGAGGGCCACAAGAGCCTTGTGCGCTCGCTCCACATCACAGGACAGAAGATAGTGTCTGCGTCTTATGACCAGACGATTCAGGTGTGGGATCTCGAGACTGGCCGACCGCTTGCCAATCTCGCAGGTTGGCATGGCAGCTGGATCTTTTGTGCGCGAGCCGACCCGAGGCGAATCATCTCGACGTCGGTGGGCACGAAGCCGGTCATTCTCGACTTCAGCGAGGGACTCGACAAGGACTATTTGAATTGCATAACGGGGTGACAGCGTGACGCGCTACGAATGACAATGAGGACTATGTAATAGCAACTACAATGAGCATATGATGATTGAGATGCCGACTCCAAATAAGCATAGACTACTGAGTATGATGTCGAACTGAGAATGCCGACTACTGAGCATGACTACTGAGCATAGACTACGATCCAATTGAGCCCTAATGTCGCGGCCGCTGGCCGGTTTTGTATGTACAGTGGTCAAGAGAACCACGAGGTCCACTTTTGTCGCGCGTTCGGCGAGGTGCCGAGACGGGCCGCGTTGGAGCCGCCATTGCCAATGTTGAAGCCCCAGCTCTGCAGCTTCTTGACGATGGAGGGTGTCACGGCAGCAGTGAGCGGCACGCGGACGAAAATGAAGACCGACTTGTGGATAGCGTAGGCCACCGCAAACTCCGTCAGGAACACGCTCCAAGTATACGTGCCCTTGGCCGTGTCGCTAGCAGCCTCTTCACTGACGGCCGCGTCGGGGTCGGAAACCGTCGACAAGTCGCTGTCGGCCGTTCCCCAGCCAAAGAATCCCTTAATGCTTTTCTCGAGCGCTACGGCCCTCTCCTGACCCATGCTGTGCACAAACAGGAAGCAAATAGGCAGGTCGATGGCACTGAGGCCCATATATACGCCAACAGCCGACCATCCATATTTCCGTACAAGCTCCTTGAGAGTCAGCTTCTTATTGACGCCGGTCGTGGAGCCCTGCTCGACTGCGTCGGCCACGGACTTGGTAGTTTGCTTGGCTGCCTCCTTAAAGTCGGCTCGGATCAATCGAGAAGTCCGGAACGTTCGCAACGGCTGTATTGACCGAGGAGTCCTTAGTAGCCGAGGAGCATAGATGCCGACTCCCGTCAACGGCGTCCTCAGCGATCTAATAGCAAAGTTTCGCAGCATTAGTGAATACTGAATGTTCGAGGGTGGCCAACCTGTCTAATTTATACTTCCGACGCCGCAAGATGAGCGATGGCACGGCGTAATCGGGTCCGCAAACGCATATGCTGGTAGTCCGAAAGTTAGAGTTAGGATAAATCTAGTTGTTGATTACCACTATTACTATTGTCTAGCTGTTGGACCGACTCCTTATGTTATGACCTCATTATGTTATGATCTCGTTGGACATTTCTTCGGGATACTGATGTCAATGAGTCTACTCGTTTGTCGGAACAACTCGAGCAATTTACTAACTGACTAGATGCTGAGACCGTAGCGGGAAAGCTCCCAGCTGCTGACCTTGGCCATGAGATCCGCCTGGTAGGCGCGAACCTCGGCCTCACGACTACGGGCAAAGTGCTCGACAAAGTTCTCGTCGAACAGCTCGTGTGCAACGCTATCCTTTGCCTTGAACTTGGCCGCAGCCTGTTCTAAAGTGCCGGCCATGTGCTTGACCGAGCTTGGAATGAGGCTCAGCATCTCAAAGATAGTCTGGGGGCGCTTTTCCCCACTATCGTAGTAGCGGCGGGCCGTTGGCTCGGCGAGCTTGAGCTTCTTCTCGATTCCTAGGAGGCCAACCGACAGAATGGCCGACATCGCGAGGTGTGGGTTGGCGTCGGCCGAAGCGAGGCGGATCTCAAGACGGGTGTTGAGCGGATCGTGGTCGTGAATGAGGCGCACAGCAGCTCCACGGTGCTCGGTTCCCCACGTGAGGATTTTCAATGGAGGGAATTTGGCATAGCGCTTGTATGAGGTGATGGTTGGCGCAATCATACACGTCAAGTCCGAGACGTAGTCAAGAATGCCAGCAATGAAGCTTCGACCAAGATGCGAAATATGCTCGAGCTCTGCGGGTCCTTCAATGGGCTCCTCAGAATAAAACGCATTCTTGCCCGCGTCATCAACGAGCGACATATGAAAGTGTGCTCCCTGATTACCCTCGTTTGTCATGGCCATAAAAATGGGCAGCACTCCGTGCTTCTCACCGACACCACGTAACAAGTGCCGGCACAGGATTGTCCGGTCGGCCTGCTCATCGGCTTTGGTATATTCAAGAGCCGCCTCGTCGATAGAGCGGCCACCGTCACTTCCGATGGACTCAATGGGCATTCGAAATGCAAAGGCGCAATCGAGCACCTCTTGGTAAAATGGCGATTCGTGCTCTCCGGGGATGTAGTTGCCGACCCCAGCTCTGAAGGGCTTCAAAGCACCACCCGGTGTTGCGATCTTTTCGCGAAACGAGGTAGACGTCTCGTTATATGTGGCAAACTCTACTTCTGTCCCAACGTATGGAGTCAACCCAGCGGCTTTGAACTTGTCCATTACAGAAGACATGAGATTTCTGCTGTCGAGCATGACTGGTACGTTGTCGGGATCGTATAAACTGCCCAGAAACACGGGGAGACCGCGAGCCCACGGCTTACGACGAAACGTCGACAGATCTGGCTTGAACCACCAGTCACCGCCGCCCTGGATGAAGTCGACTTTCGACTCGAAGTTGTCAAAGAACTCGGAGCCGTAAATGTTATTGCCATGGTCAAACAGGAACACGAGACTATTTTAGCGGTGCAAAGCAGGAACCAGAATCGATACCCAGGAACATTGTTCCATTACAACCAATCACTACCCACATTATACCCACCTGTCAAACGCAATGCCTTTTTCAACACCAGCTAGGAACTTGGCTTTTGAAATCTTACGGCAGCGGATCTCGCCGTTATAGGTAACGACCATGATCTCGACATACCGGTCGTTCTCGAGAATCTTACCAATGTTGTCAAGTGTTACCTCGACCTCATGAGGGATTAGTTCAGTCATCGCCAATGCTCTCTATGTCTATTAGCAAATAGCAAATCCAGAAGCTGAACGAGGACCCCAAGCTCCTGTGAAGCGTAGCTACGGATATAATATGCTCCTTTTATAGCTGATATCAAAATTACGATACGACGTATAAGCTCACTGCATCAGTTCAATCGGCATTAATAATCCCTGACAGCGACGGACTGGGTGGCAGCGGGGCCCCGATGGTCCGCGGAATCGTGCAGCGGGCCAGGAACGAATACGAAGCGCGCGTCGTTTAATTCTCGTGTTGAAGCGACCGCGAACTTCGGCCTGTGGGGGTTATCAATTGAATTCTGGCTGTAAAGGACGAAATGACGAGTGGTGAGATGCGCTACTAAATACGATTGTGTTTGGTAAGAGTCATAGTTTGAGAGTACGCGAAGTTGCCATTCGCGAGTTTGACCGTAGCCCACCTAATTCATACCAGATCAGTTTAGCCGTTTCCCCCACGTTGACAGCAACCTGTACATCCGAATGCACCTACCGTACAGCTGTAACTGGTCTGTCGGGTACAAACAGCCGTAGGTAACTGTCACTGCGCTGCGTGCATGGTTGGTGTATACGAAATGACTGGGCTTCTGGTCCGTGCGACCCGGGGATATACTAGACATCAGGGGCTAACATCTCCGGACATAGGGCTTGAATGGTTTGAATAGCGTCGTTATTAGCTACAAGAGTGCAAACTATTGATTTCATGCCACAGCTGCCATATATTGCCTGCATATATGGACAGAGTTAACTGAAAATTAACTGTAAATTCAGCTCTGAGAGATGTGAAGCTCAATTCAAAGACAACGTAGCCTGTCCGCTGCTGTCATTCAACTGCACTCGAATCGTAGATTACATGCGGAAGAGTCTCCATCTCGGCTTACGCTTCTCAACAAACGCTCTGAGTCCCTCGGCCGTGTTCGGCATGCGCTGGACCTCAGTCTCCGTTCTGAGACCGATCTGGGTCGCTTCAGTGAGGGTCTCGCGCGTGTCGGTGTATCCGCGGTGGATACCACGGAGCGAAGCCGCAACTGCGTCGGGAGAGCCGAGGGACACCTGACGGGCGAGCTCAAGAGCCACTGGCATCAGGTCACGAGGGTTCTCGACAACGCGATTGAGCAGACCCCAGCGCATGGCTGTACGAGCCGAGATGGGCTCCGACACAATAGCCAGCTCTGTAGCCCGCTTGATGCCGAGCTGGTGGCCGATACGTGGCAAAGCACCTGCCAGGGCCACAACTCCTCGTCTTGTTTCGGGAAGTGACAAGCTAGCAGAGGCCACGGCCACGGCCAGGTCGCAGTTAACTACAACCTCAGTTCCTCCGCCAAAGCACGAACCGTTGACGGCCGCCATAATTGGCTTAACCGACTGGCGGTTCGACAGTCCTAGGAACCCGCTCGCCGGAATTGTTGAGCTCTTGTCATCGTTAGCTATCCGCTCCCCCCATTCTGCGTTAGATGTGACGAAGCCAAATGGACCAGTAGTCAAATGAGTTAATAGACAAATGTCGGTGTTCAAATGTCATGTCAGAGTGGTACTAGTAAAGGCAAGACCTACCCTTCAGGTCTGCTCCAGTGCAGAAGAAGCGGCCCTTGGCGGTGAAAATGGCCACGCGGAGCCGAGGGTCTTTCTCAAACTTTGTCCACAGCTCGTCGAGCAGGAAGTGGTACTTCGAGGCCACCGAGTTGTAACCTTCTTGATTGTCGAGCGTCACCACAAGGATCTCCCTGTCAGCAATGTCGACCTTGTAGATGTCTTGCGATAGTGGCACGTACTCCTGCCGGAGGATTTCTGTACTGGCAATTGAAACCATCAAAGCGGTTGTGTGAACACTGTGTCAAAGACGTGGCTGGAGTGGACGCCGATATTAAGTTGCTGGGCCGAGATTCGTTCACCCCGCGGCAAACGAAGCGAGAATATGGGGTAACGCGCGGCTGCTCGTTAAGCCGTTAAACGAGCGAGACGAGAGTATGGCGGTACGAGTGGTCTCGACGTCGTGTTGTCACGCAGATTGCACGACTGAGAAACAAGGACACGAGTACTTTAGCCGACAACGCAGAACCAAGCTACATCCCATCATGTCGGCCTCGGGTCCAAGGAACCCCCATCGGGCCCGGCTGAAGTCCTCGGAGTTTGACGCATTGGGGGCATCAGCCCTACTTGCTCGAGCACCTCGGCTCGACCCCAGGATATTTAAAGCTGTGAGGTTCCTCACTGATTTAGCTTCCCCCACTATCCATCAGATCACACAACAGTACAACATGACTGACTACAGCCAATTCGAATTCATCAAGGTCGACAAGCCCGCCGAGTGGGTTCTCCACATCCAGTTCAACCGTCCCAAGGTCCACAATGCTCTTCACCAAGCCGCCTACGAACAGTACCGCAGTGTGCTGCGACTAGCCCAGAACGACGGTGATGTGCGAGCCATTGTTCTCTCTGGTGTAGGACAGAGCTTTTGCTCTGGTGTCGACCTCTTTGGTCTAGCCAGCATGCATACCGACGAGATCGAAGACGTCTCTCGCCGCGGAATCCGTACCACGCAAGCGATTGACAACTTCCAGGACTGCATCCACCAAGCCCACCTTATTACGAAGCGTAAGTGCTGAATCTTCTACCGACTATTGCTTTATTCTAACTCAGCCGTTATTGCAGTCGCTCATGGATACGCGTACGGCCTGGCCGTTGACATTCTCACTGCCGTCGACATCCGCATCGCTTCCCGTGATGCCAAGATGTCCGTCAAGGAGGTCGACATCGGCATGGCCGCTGATATTGGAACTCTGCAGAGATTCCCCAAGATTGTTGGCAACCTCGGTTGGATCAAGGAGATTTCCTATACCTCTCGCGTGTTTGAGGGTGATGAGGCCTTGCAGCAGGGATTCGTGCAGAGCGTGTTTGACACCAAGGAGCAAGCCATTGAGGGTGCTCTTAAGCTCGCCAGTCTCATTGCAACCAAGTCCCCCGTCGCCGTGCATGGTACCAAGCGCTCTCTCAACTTCGCCATTGAGCACACCATTGCCGACGGCCTGCAACAGATTGCGACCTTCAACGGCCACGGCCTCGGTGTCGACCTCATGGAGGGTGTCATGGCTTTCCAGAGCAAGTCTAAGCCTAAGTTTGAGAAGTTGTAAGGCAAGATTTGACAAGCGATATTAATAAAATGATCTCAGATTCCCAGGATGCCGTAATCCATGGGTTCGTTCTATATAGTAGGTGCAATTCTCAGCTTCGAATGCCACTTTCCGTCCACTTGCTGCTCACTGATGGGACTCATCCGCCTGTGCTTCCTCACGCTTCGGTGACGCCCCCTCTACTTTAGCAGATTTCCTCCCCGGTACATGTCTGTGCCGCTCCTTAGTAGGACTCTCCTCCTTGACTGCTCCCTCGGTTTCTGATCCAGACTCTACCTTAGCTCGAGGTCGCTTCGCTTTGGGGCTCGAAAAGAAAGAAGATGCTGGTCGTGGTCGTGCTGATACTTTAACAGGTTGATTCAGCGTATCCAGGTGAACTCCAATCTTGTTCACTTTAGACGAGACCTCGTAGATTTCGAGGTCATCGACAGGCCTTGACTTGATAAATTTCGTGAAATCGGCCTTCTCCTCGTTCCAGCCAATGGTGGGGTCAAGCCAATTATTGAGCATCTCATCTTCAGGGTCCACCATAGCAGGCATGCGGTCGTGCAGCCACCTTATATCGGGATGTGCCGGTGTTGTAATAATCGTGAAGGTGTCGATCACCCCGTCCTTGGTGTTCCTGTCCCAAAGACCAGCAAGGCACATCAACTTGCCGTCCTTTCGCTTAACGTAGTGGGGAATGATCGTCTTGGATCCGTCCTTCTCCCACTCGTAATAGCCCTCGATAAATACCAAACACCGGTGGTGCTTCTTCGGTCCTGACCAGACGGGACGGTTCTCCACAAGACTTTCAATTCGGCAATTGAACATCTTTCCTCCCTGCTTTTGGTCCTTGAAATATGAAGGCACCAGGCCCCATTTCATGTACTCGACGACACGAGCGTCCACAGGAGCCCCAGGCTCGTCAGACTCCTCGCTTCGCGCAGCCCTGTAGACTGCTCCATATTTTGTGGGTCCCACATTTTGGCTAAATTAGCATACTCAGGTGAACTTTGCTAGACTCACGAAATTGTCGCCTGGCGACCGTTGCGAATGTCGTCCAAAATGAGGTTGAGAGCTTGGACATGTGAGCTCATCTCCTCTGGGCGCTGTGTTAGAAGGCTCGAGTAGAACACAATCACATACCACTGACATAGAGAACCTGCCACACATGATATCAGGATATCAAGGATGAAGAATTGGAAGATGAAGGGTTGGAATATCTCTGGTTTATACAATTGCAGCTGTAACCTTGAATTGTGGGGCAATGATTGCTACCTCGAGTTGTGCTCTCAATTAGTACGTGAGATCCGAGTAGAGGACTGACAATTTCTAGTTCTTCGACCTTTCTATATAAATCAGTGCCTGCTCTTCCAATATTCTTCCTGTGCTTTCTCTCCACAACTGCTGTTCCCACCTCTAGGCGAATGTGGAGACTTCGAATCGACGTCGAGAGCGATCTACTTCATGCAGGGTCCATCTCTGAGGCCGGGTGACATTAGCCGCTTTATAGCGATGAGACTCTTTGGATTGATCTCAGCAATTCGACTAGCATTCGGCGATTCTTAATAGTACCCCCGTATGCTACGAAGTTGTTGGATGCCGAGTCGGCTCGTGCCAAAGGCAGTGGCGATGAGGCCCGTCGCCATGGCGAGACCGGTGAGGTCTTCTTTACGAATGATCCGACCACTCCAACCAATAGCCAGATCCATGGCAACTGCCTTCCAGCCACCAGTGCCGCCGGGACGTGCGCGGCCGTACCGCTGGGTCCTCATATTTGCGACTGCCATTGTCGTGTCTGGCATTGGCTTCCGGTACTACACGCGACACAACTACCCTCCAGAGGTGGCAGCAAAGCTTCGCAAGGGTCTGCGGGCCGAGCTCGACGGCGGCGGTAGTGGAGAGCCGGATTACCCGTTGGCACTGCAGTACTACCTCGAGGCACTAGCAGTCGCTGACGAAGTGGGTCTTTCGCAGCTGTCAGACGAGTACACTGGCATGCAAATCAAAATCGCCCAGATGTACGAGAAGCTCGAAATGCTCGAAGAGGCTCGTCTTCTTTACCGTGAGATGGGCACTTCGTACATCCAGGCATTGGCAGAGGGCAAGGCCATTCCGCCCGAGCTGCGGCCGCATCTGATCCAGCGGGATCTTCGCGTGGCCCTTAAAACGGCCGTGCTCGAGTCGGTCGTCGACCCGCACATCGCTAAAATGGGCCTTCTTGTGCATTGCGTGCTGGCGCAGAATGAGGTGGCACGCAACAACACACAGGTTGCCGAGATGATGAAGGGTGGCGAAAAGGACGCGCGCGTGTTTGATCTGATGCTCAACATCGACTCGGATGCTCACAATGCCAATGACGGCTCGGCTTGGGAGCCGTTTCGCGACGAGCTGTTTAGTGCGCGCGACATGTTTGTAGCGCTGTGTCTCGCTACGGGAGATATTGGCGTTGCACTTCATACGAAACTTGCCACTACTAACTGGATGAACGAGGCAGGATGTGACGTTGGCGAAGTGCTCATGTCGTTTTACAATGCGGGATCCATCTGCTACCTCCAGGCTGAGCAGCTCGAGTTGCAGGAGGCACACAGCGTAGAGCTCAAGCTCGAAGACCAGAGCAAGGATGCGAGGATTGGCGCCGACATGGCCATAGAGCAGTCGCGATCGTGTTTCAATGCCATCCTTGAGGCTGTGCAGAACCTTCCGGGCAAGGCCCGACGGGATCACACTGTGGCTGAAGTCCATGCACTTTCGACGTACGGTCTCGGGGTCATCAGTCTTCATAAGGGAGAGTACGGTCGAGCCAAGGATCTGCTACGCGAGGCACGTCTGCGTGCCAAGGGCTGCGAGTTTGACGTACTCGTGACGAGCGCAGAGCTCGAGCTCGACAAGCTGACGAAGATCCTCGACGATATGTCCAAGAAGAGCGACAACGAGCCAGCACCGAAGTATGATCCGCCATCGCTTGATGTCGTCTTTTTCAAGCCAAAGGACCAGGAGGACCACGAGAAAAGTGCATAAACCAGCATCCACGAATACATTAGAAGCTACGTTTCAGAGTAGACAGATGGAAGTATAAATCGGGCTGTAAATGTATAAAGCTCAGGAGACATGCCAGAACGAGTACTTCAACGTGACAGGACTTCCGCTTACTCGACTTCAATACATGACCAGAGCCTCCGGTTGATCGATATACCTTCGGTTGACCTGAACCTTAACGTGACCGGAGCTATCGGTCGAATCGAAATACCTTCAGTTGAATCTAAATCACTTTCTGGCCTCTATCCGTTGGCTACACCTTGCAGGCCTAGGAACTAATAAATACACAATAAAATGCTATTGTAGATGCAGAAACAGATGCGAACAAACTATACAAGAAAACTATGATCAGTGGGAGATGGTCGACTTGAGACGAGTCCACAACGACGAGGAAAATGTTGGCTGCAGGTCGTTGCGGAACTTGGGGGACGGCATCGATGCGACAGGCGAGAGGCCGCTTTGTGGAGCTGCTGAGCGGTGACGCGATGAGGATGACTCGGTAGATGAGAGAGACGAGCCTGACCAGGCTGGACCAAGAGCAGGCTTCTTGACTGTCTTGGCCACAAAGTTGCCGGCGCCGCCGCGTCCGATCACGTAGCTCTCGGGCTCGACATCGAGGGCCTGGTGGACCTCCTCAAGGTACTCGTTGGGGGACAAGACGGCCATGCGCGAAATAGGTACGTTGTTACCGTAGCCTCCGCGACCCGCCCGGAAAGTTTGGCGGGGTGAGCTGAAGTGCTGCACTGGCGCTGGTGTCGAGGGCACCGACTGGAGTTCCTTCTCTGCCGCCTTCTTACTGACGTAGTTTCCGTAGCCGCCACGACCGGTCAAAGGCATGATGGAATAAATAGGTTCTGATGATCAAGGAATAATAGACAAGAGATGGCTATTCAAAGCGTCGTAAACGTCACGTAAACAGTGCCGAATGAACAGATGGATGGTGGTGGGTAGCTTGGTAAGATTTGTCGCGGGCGGGAAAAATCCTTAATAAAAGCCATGGCACCCCGCATTTGCCGTGTTATTGTCATGTGTGGTGTCATTAGCCCTGACTGCATATTTTTCCATCTGTTGCGGCACCCTACCCAAACTTGGGGTAATGGGGGGCACTGCCAAGCAGAGGCTCCCAGGAGGCAGGGCCATCATTGGCCAACACAGGCGGGGGTTAAGCGGGGTACACGGCAGAGAGAGGGTATTGGCGGGCTGGCGCTTAAGTGATCGGTATATAATTTGATATTGTCCGTTGGTATTGGCGGGGGTATCTTTTGGCATGGTCGATTTTTTTCTCTACCTTCCTTTTTACAGCCTTCGTCTTTCGCGGCCTTCTCCGTCATCACGAGGTCTCATGTCGTGCTGGGCCGGCCGGCCCGTGCAAATTTTCAGGGTTGGGGCAGACCAGTCAGCGGTAAATGACCAAGACGAAAGGTAAGAAAGGCGAGAACGAGCGGAGACAGTAAGCATTTGAAATGGCAAAATGGAAAAATGAGACCTGTTAGCTGGTGGGCTACTGAGCTGGGCTCAGCCAGTGCACACGGCTCGGTCGAAACTACTTGTAGCCATACTTCTTCGTGGAACACGCCGTCGCAGCGAACGGATTCAGTGCAACATAGATTACCAGGCTGCACGTTACTGTAACATCCCAGCAGCAGCGAGCAGGGGAGCAAAACGTGAGTCGAACTGGTTATTTACGAGTGCAACAAACAAATATTGACTGGACATGTACAATCTGGGGATGCCGGGGTCTTATATCGATTTTTGCTACGTTATCTCCATTAGCGCTATGTGCATGGGCTGTGGCTGATAGCCAGAGATAAGATGGCTGCGGGCTGTGATTGGTCGGTGGGTACAGGTCGTTTCTGGGGTGATCAGTAGGGCGGGGGCTAGACGGAAAGAGATAAAGGGCAGGGATGAGGGCAGGGGCTGAAAGCGAAGGAGTTTCAGGGCAGGGGCTATTCAGGCATTGATATATTTCAGGACAAGGGTGTCTCTCGAGGCAATCGTCGACCGCGCATGAGCTCGGCACTTAAACGCACGCATCAGGGCGAACTCAGGGCGACAGGGCGACAGGGCGGTAGGGCGCACGAACCCAGGGCGCATACTAGTGCTAGTGAAGGACTCGATCGGATACGAGGTTCATGTGCTATTCTGCCTGGTAAGCAACGCATGTGACACACTAAAGCGATTACTGACGTTTACCCATGTGAATCTCACCGCATGTGAAGCCTATAACCCCATGTGAAGCTTACCACATGCGCTGAAGCCATCCCCAACGGTGAGACCCATCCTGTTACCTGCAGCTCGGAGGATAGCTTGGCCGAGATTGACGCTACCCCGCGCGACGCGCCCCTTGCCCATCCCCGCCGTGGGTCTCACTCATCAAACGAAGCCGGAGATGAAGAGCAGTCCGCGGGCTGGCGAGCCGAACTGCAAAGTAATGAGTGAAGCCGAGAAATTGACGGAGTCGGCGTTACTGTACATCTCCGGTTTGCAACGGGCTGAAGTCATGCCGTCACTTCATCACAACGTTGTGGCGGACCGATCGGGCCAAGCGTACCCCAACCTGACCGTTAGCCCTCACATGGCGGGCTTAGCACTACCTCGGCAGAAGCCTTAACCCCGAGTTCACAACGCGTCGTCAGTTCCATAGGGCGTTGAACAGATCCAGGCAGACACAGAAAGGGAATGACGGCAATTGTACGTAGCCCATTCCTCCGTGCCCCTCAACAGGCCACATGGATATCCCCTCGGCTCTTTATGACATGTTGAGTCTTAACTCCTCTAACTAGCGACCCTTAACCCATGCACCCTGTAAGAAGTAGCCCTGTAGATCGTGAAGGAGATATATAAGCGGGGCTCCCCAGAATTTAGTTGCCTTCGTTTAACCTGTCTTTGTACACCCACAGCCAAAATGGTCACCTTCACTAGCTATGACGACGTGCCCGCCAACACGTCCAAGGAGGACATCATCCGCAAGTACGACACCGTCATCAAGGGCTACCGCTCCAACAAGACTCTGTCCATTGAGTACCGTCAGGAGCAGCTGCGCAACATGTACTATGCTGTCCAAGACAACACCGACCTGCTGAAGGAGGCTGTGTTCCGCGACTTCAGTCGCCCCCACGACGAGACGCAGATTCTCGAGCTCCACTCGCTCTTCACCGACCTCGACAACATCATCACAAGCCTGCCTAAGTGGGCCAAGGACGAGAGTGTGTGGGGAGGTGTCAAGAACGCTCTGTCGCGCCCTGTCATCCGCAAACAACCCCGCGGCACTGCGCTCATCATCTCGCCCTGGAACTACCCCTACTTCCTCGCTGTCAACTCGATTGCCGCTGCTATCGCTGCTGGTAACACCGTCGTCTGGAAGCCTACTGAAATCGCCCTCAATGCGTCGCTGGCTCTGACCAAGGTCCTCGAGAGCGCCCTCGACCCCGAGATCTTCCAGGTTGTCAACGGTGGCGTGCCCGAGTCGACTGCTCTGCTCGAGCTCAAGTTTGACATCATCATGCTGACTGGCTCCACCGGTGTCGGCAAGATTGTCGCCGCCGCTGCTGCCAAGCACCTGACGCCGACTCTGCTCGAGCTCGGTGGCAAGTCGCCCGTGTTCATCTCCAAGGACGCCGACATTGCCGTTTCCGCTAAGCGTGTCGCGTGGGGTAAGTTTGTCAATGCTGGTCAGACCTGCGTGGCCCCCGACTATGTGCTTGTTGACGCTGCTGTCGAACAGAAGTTCGTTGCCGAGCTCAAGAAGGCTGTTCAGACCATCTTCCCCAACCTCGACAAGGACGACACAAACTACTGCCACATTGCCAACGAGCGAATGTACAACCGTCTGCAGGAGCTTGTTGCCAAGACCAGCGGCAAGGTCGAGCTCATCCACGGCACAGCCGACGAGAAGTCGCGATTCCTGCCCCCCACAATTGTGTCGGGAGTTACTGCTGACGATGCCCTGATGCAGGATGAGCTGTTTGGCCCCGTGCTTCCTGTTCTCACCGTCCAGGACGTCTCGACCGATGGTGTTCAGTTTGCCATTGACAACCACGACACGCCCCTGGCTCTGTACGTGTTCACCAAGTCAAAGAAGATTGCCGACAGCATCATTGAGCGCATTCGCTCGGGTGGTGCCATCTGGAATGACACTCTGCTCCACGTCGGTGTCGTTCAGGCTCCTTTTGGTGGTGTAGGTAACTCTGGTATGGGTAACTACCACGGAAAGGCTGGTTTCGACACGTTCAGCCACCAGAAGACGGTGCTGTCGCAACCTTTCCTTTCTGAAGCTCTCATGAGTATGCGATACCCTCCTTACTCTCCCAGCAGAGTCAAGCGCATTGATCGTCTGTCCCTGCCTTCCCCGTGGTACTCGCGCACGGGCCCCGTTAAGCGCTCGCTGCTGCGTCGTCTCTTTTTCAGTAAGTACTGGCTCGTACTGCTGGCTCTCATCGGCCTGGTTTTAGCTGCATGATTTTAATGCCAGTGTTCTAGTGTGTAGACGCGTCTTGCGTGAGACATGGGCAAGCTATCGGTAATGAATGATGAATATATTAGTGTACGTCACTGGTCTGCAGACTCCTCGTATTTCATAGGTATACATTGCATGTTAATGTGCCTATATTTATGACTTTTCCAGCCAACTGAGCTTCTCGAGTATAGCCAATATAAACCCTTGACCAACTATGCCATCTCTCCAGCTCTCACTTCCCCGCTTCATATCTCCACAATGACAGGAATCACAGGGGTCTACGAGGAGATCGACCTGTCGGTAGCGCCTATGGCGCTTGAGGACGTGAAGGAGCGTCTCAGCGTCCTGCATGACCTCGATTCAGTGAGTTGTTTGGCATCTGAGTGATTCTGTGCTAACCTAGAAAATTATCGACCTTCTCGAGACAGCCAGCTCCGCCGTTGCTTCACTCAAAGACGGCAAGCAGGCCACTACTGAGGATGCGCTTGTAGAGTCAAAGGCGCAGTTTGAGTCGTCAACAAAGCAATACTTCGCGTTACTCGAAAGCATCACCGTGAAGCTACGTAAAGAGGTTCGGCTGCTGCATTACATGTCAAAAGAGAAGGTCCTGCCTCTATCTCTACCAGCCAAGGCTGTGTGGCTAGGCCGAGAGAAGGAGAAGCAGGTATGGGCGAGCATTGAGAGTCAGCTCGAAGCCATTGACGGGACGAGTCGCGAAGCCAAAGAAGTGCCCCACGAGCCGGCTGAAGAGGCCGAGAAGCCAGTGAAGGCAGAAGAGGCCGAAGAGGCCGAAGAGAAAGCCGTAGACACAGAGCAAGAAGACAAAACCGAGGTTAAGACTGAAGAAGCTGATTTTGAGATGAAAGACGAATGAGCATTGACAGAGTTGGTTGACTAGAGATTGAGGCCGACATGATACCAAAGGAGTACCAGGCAGTGCTCGTGTCCTAAGCTCAATTCCCTCGGTATCACGCACGGTGGACTCTTCAGATGTCTTTAACGCTATTATTCGCCCCATTTAATCCTCTGCTCTTTCGACCTCACGACTATTTATCGCTGGCGGCTTCGTCGCAGGCACGGCGCTACAAAACGCATCAACGGAACCTGTATTTACATATAATCCATTCATGACCGAAGCATCAACGCCGACGCCAGCAGGACGGCGGGATAGACGTAGCGATGAGGAGGCCACTGTGGGCACACCCGAGCGGGTATCGTCGATTCTGAGAGCTATTGCTGACGACGACGAGACGACATTTGGGCCAAAACCACCGGCATCTGAGCTGGCTCGCAAACTACCGCTCGCATACCAGTATTTGACGAAATCACGCATCGAGAACACGAGAAGGAAGCTGGCAGAACCTACAAGAGTCAAGTCGGGGTCCTCATATGCGCCGTGGTCGCGAGAGGGCTTTCTCAGTCGGCTGTCTACGTTCTCGCTCAAGAACTGGGACGTACCGTACACGGATGCTCTCAAGGATATGAGCTGTATCGAATGGGCCAAACGGGGCTGGATTGCGCTCGACGTTAGTGCGACAGTCTCTCGAAATACGCTCAAGTGTGTTCACTGTACAAATATGCTGACTGTTACTGTTGGCGACAACTCGGATGTGTGGCCGGCACTGGCAGTCAAGTACGTGGATCTCATCATCACGAAGCACAGAGAAGCATGTCCGTGGAGACTGCGCGCGTGCAATGATCAGATATACAGTCTTTCGCAGGCCGTTTCAGTTCAGAAACCACTCGTGCTCGGCAGGTATCGGACACTGGTTCCTGTCCTCGAGCGACTCCTGTCCGTCGAGATCAAGCTCCCAGAGGCTCTAGCTGGGAACCCAGTCACATCGCTGTTTGGACTGTCACCAGTAAACCCATTGCTCGTTGGGATAACCCTTCTTGGTTGGAAACTGCTCGATACTCCGGGCTCTGCGTCTTCTTCGCCCATTCTTCTGAGCTGTGATATGTGCTTTCGACGCATTGTCCTTCTACCAAACAGCAGCGTTGACCTCGTCGCCGAGCACCAGCCGTTTTGCGCCTATTACCAGGTCGATGATTCGGGTACCCCCCAGTGGACGAGATTGCTGCAACTCGTACGAAGCTCCACTGAGAGTCCTACACAGTCGCGGAGTGTTTCCCCAGATACCGCCGAGGACGACTACGTGCAAGGACGAAAGTCCGCCATGTCACGCCTCGCTCGACTGCGCGCTATTTATTTTTCGCCCAAGCGAACCTGAAGCTATTAGTTCATGCGATTAGGTGCTATAGCCTTTGTGGCTACTATGTATATATTTCAACCTCGTTGCATCCCTTTGGCATTACTCCTCGCTGTCGTCGTCGGCATTGACCTTGGTGAACCGCAGCAGAGGACCGTCCTTGTAGCAGGTGAAGTGATCCCAGGTTCGGAACGACTCGCGGTTCTCACCCACGCGCAACTCCTTTTCGGGAAGCGCCAGCGACGAACTGTAGCCGAGACCGTACTTGCCAGTGCCGTATTCGCCGTCTAGGACAGTCGTGAAGTCGTACATGTAGACAGTACGAGCAACGGCAATTTCGAGCTCGACATAGGCGAGACTGCGGCCAATGCAGCCGCGAGAACCGACGGAGAAGGGACAGAAGCCAGACCGGGCAAGCGTCGTGTCACCCTCTGACTCGAGCCATCGCGACGGATCATATGTCTCGGGTTTCGGGTAGACATCGGCATTGTGGTGGATAGCATAGCAGCAGGCGCCGACCTCGACTCCAGCGGGAACCTGGTGGCCTGCGATTTTGGAATCGGCGAGCACGAGGCGTGGAAGCACGCCAGGAACTGGAGGCGCCAGGCGCATGGCTTCATCGATGCAGGCTCTCAGGTAGGGAATGCTAGACGAGATCGAACTACCGCGGATCTCCGACGTGGTGCTAAAGCGGTCACGGACAAGCTTTGACAGCCTCTGGCGGACCTCGGGGTAAAGAGCGAGGAAACGGAGAGTGGCAGCGAGGGCAGTCGACGAAGTGTCCGAGCCGGCCACAATGAGTAGATTCGACTCGGACCACAGCTCGTTCATAGTAAATCCCTCACCGGTCTCGGGATCCTTGGCTTCGAGCAGGAAGTAGAAGAAGTCCTTGCGGTCAGTGACGGGTCTGGCAGTTCGTTCACCAGCCTGGGAGCGAGAGTAGGCCATATAGGTCTCACGACGCTTGGCAAGGTGTCTGAAGAAGACCTTGTCAAGGTGGAGTTTTTCCATGATCATGAATGATCCACACACAGAGTGACGGTGAGCCGCCGCGTCGATAAGGCCCGTCACGAAGCGGATGTCGGGCTTCGTCAGCATGCCAAACGACTTGCCAAAGCACAACTCTCCCATGACATCAAACGTCAGGTAGCTAGCGAGACTAGAGATGTTCTTAGCAGGCTTTGCACCAGGCACTTCCACGACATCCTTGGAGGTGTCTCCTAAGAGCGTGCAGAAGTTGCGGACGTTTCCAACAATGTACTCCTCCATTGCGTTGAGGGCCGTAGTCGAAAAGGCATGAGACAGCACTCGGCGCTTGCGCGAGTGGACGTGCTTCTCAATGGAACTGTGCGTCGACGGGAAGCCCTTGATGGCCGGGAAGGCCTCGTAGAACTCTGCCTTGCGGATGTTGGGCTTGTTGCCGGCGTAGATGTCATGCAGGGCTTGTGGTGTGTTGAAGGACAGTTTGTTTGGTGCGTATCTCACGACAGGGCCGTACTGGCGGTGAAGCTCAAACAGGTAGATGTGGCGGTCTCCGCGCCATGCGTGGTACAGATCCACGAAGCCCGTGAGTTTGCACAGAAACGGTCCCGGGAACTTGGCAGCTGGATGGAGAGCTACTCGGTAGAATACGAAGAGCACGAGGGCCGCTGAGCAGGCCCAGGCCAACTGGGCGCATCCGAGCGAGAAGAGCATTGGTGTGAGGGAGAAAGATTTGCGCATTCCACACTTATATATCTCCGGTGCCGTGGACTCTCGCGGACATCTCGTATGCGCGGGTATAGACGGTCATTTTTTGGTCCGGTCATGGGCCATGCGGGGTACCATGAGGCGCGCGCCCAGCACGGCAACAGACCCTGCCGATCCTCCACACTGAGTAATCAAATTCGAGAGGCTAACAGGCCTCGAGGGTTAATGCGAGCAACAGATTTGTGACTGTTAATGGAACGAGGACTGTGAAAACCCACAGAGGTAATGTTGTGGCAAGGAGCCTAGTACTGACACCGTGAGTTGACGGAAGCCACGGCGCGGAGTCTACCGTTCGTATCGAGCTGCACGTCGTAGCTTGACAGGTAAACGAGCTCGCATGTGAACGCCGGACAAACTGACACTGTCGGTATATCCGAACAACCTGTAAAACTGTCGATATCCAGGAAAGTACCAGGCAGTGAATATCATGTTATCTGCTCCTCAATTGGTGCTTTACCGGCAGTTCCTCACTTTTGCAGTTCACTGCATTTCTGGCAGTTCACTGCATTATACCAATGCATCTAAACGACGTGCCGCGAGGGTATAAAATGGCTCACATTACACGCATCGACAACAGCTTTAAGTCCGCTAACGTAATACCAATTGTAATTCCTTGAGTCTTATCTATTACTATTATAATTCACGGAGCCATTCAAGTCCCAAAGAGTCGTGGACCTGCGATTTTGCCTTAGTCATCTACAACTTAGCGGCGGCAAGCTTCTCAGCGCGCTTCTTGATGGCTTCGTTGAACTTGACAAAGCCCTCCTCGGTCCCCTTGCCGACAAAATACCACAGGGGCCAGAACGCACCGCCTACAAACACCTCAGTCTGCTCCAAACGGGTCGTGTTGGATCCGGTGCTGATGAACTTGAAGCTGTGAGCGCCTTCAAAGATCCACGCCGAAAGGAGGCGTCCGCGCCAGCGGAACTCGGTCTCACTGTTCTCCTCGAGTTCAGGCGCCATCACTATATCAGAGCCAGTGTTGATGACAACCTTGAGGACGCTACCCTTGTTAAGCCCGTTGGGCGTAGAAACCGACTTGATAAACTCGCTCCACTCGGGATAAGTGTCAAACGACAGGAACACCTGGCGCACCAGCTCTGCGCTGGCGTTGATGTCAATCTTCGTCTCTAGTGTGTGTCCCATTTTTGTAGTGATGATGAAAGGTTCTATCAATATGTCAAGAACAAACGGCGAAATCGCCTCTTACGCAACTTTCGGGTTAGCTGCATAACCGCCGGCCGAACGCCGCGGGATTCAGCGCCAAACCGCTAAACCGGCATGACGACAGCCAGGCTCATCATTAGCCATGTTTTATGAGCAATGGGTGCGTGAACCTAGTCTTTGAATGTGTTCTGAGGTATTCTGAATCATCTTATTTGGCTGGTTTTGTCAGCCTCTGTTTGGATAGTTGGCTGTCACCTCACTACAGGCTAATGCCACTACTGCATGCAGCTACAGTACACTAACGAATCCATTCAAACTAAGCTTCTCATACTTGTGATCCTGTCTACTCGTGCTTCTCAACGAGCAGGGCAACCTCGTCGACATCGTAGGGGTTGACGACAGTGGTGCGGAACTTGCGCGCAGGCACCTTCATCTCAAACATCATGTCGAGCTCGGCAAACGTGCGGCCCTTGGGCTCAGGAAGACGGAAGAAGACCCACACAAAGCTGAGTGCACACGAGCCAAACCAGAAGAATCCCAGCTTGCCCTTCCAGTTCCATGCTGAAGAGTTGGTCATGTAAGGAAGGATAGTGCTGGCTACAAGGCCCAAAATGTTGTAAACGTTTCGCGCCAGCACAATAGCCTTTTGACGCAGTCGGTTCGACGACAGCTCAGCAACGAGTGAGTAACACACTGGTCCAATAGTGAGGTCGTAGGTAAACACAAAAATCATCAGCAGAGCACCCTGGGCCCACAGAGGACCCTTTTGGTCTGCAGGAGCCAGGGACAAGCAGCCAACGATGAACAGCAACGTTCCCATTCCAATGAGCCCATACAGATACAAGGTCCTACGACCAATGTACTGCATGAGCACCCACGAAGACAGAGTTCCAAGCACGGCAAGACCAGTCTGGCCAACACCGACGTCAAACGCAGCAGTGGGATCCATGCCGGCCTGCTCCAGGAAGTAGGTCGTGTTGATGTAGGATCCGCAGAGCACTTGGATAGCCCATACCATGCACACAATCTCGGTACGACGGAGATCAGTGCCCTTGAAGCAGTCCCAGTAGGTGGCATGATCAGCCTCGTCAACAACGGCCTGCTCCAGCTCGTGCGTGTGGATCATCATGGCAAGCGTCTTAGGAATGTGTTCTCGCTCTCCCTCTGTAGTCAGGCGCACAAGAGCTTTCTGAGCCTCGTCGATCTTGCCCTTGCGGATAAGCCACCAGGGGGCCTGTGTTAGTGAACGGCTAGCAAACGGCCTGTAAGGAGACCTACCTCTGGGGCGAAGTAGATGGCGGTAAAAAGAGGAACGGGCCAGATCCACTGGATGGCAAAAGGAATGCGGTACGACCACTCGTTAGGAGCGTGACCAACCATAGCACGGCCAACGCCGCTTGACAAAAGCTGGCCAAATACCCAGGCAAGATTGACGTATGACGTGAGGTAGTCTGAAATAAGGTTAGCGATAATGCAAGATAAGGTCTAGGGTGTCACTTACGACGCAGAGCCAGCGGACAGATCATGGACGCGTAGGCGGTCGTGGCGGTCTGGAAGACTCCCCACGGGATTCCACACAGGATCTCTCCAACCTCGAGAACGATGATGTTGGGGGCGAAAAAAGGGATGAAGATAAGGCCTGTGATGAGGGCCAGGGATCCCAGCATGAGCAGTCTGTAGCCAAGAATCTCACACAGGTAACCGCTGATGAACAGACCAAAGATCTCACCGACAAGGATGCCGTTGGATAGGCCTGCCTGCCAGGCAGCAGTCAAGTTGAAGCCCGACCCGTCGGGGTTCGGCTTACCGTACTTGATCTGGAAGCCTGGCTGCGAGAAGAGCTGGTTGATGCAAGCCGTGTCGTAGCCCTCCATGATGAGAGCTGTCGACAGCAGCACAGACCAGCCAACAGCCTTGGGGTAGGCACGAATGGCCTGCATAAAGGACATGTTCTTCTCGTGCTCGGCAGCGAGGCCAGCCTCGTGGGCCTGCTCGGCGACGTCACTCTTGCCCGAGACGTACTCTAGGTGAACGTGTGTATCCTGTTTCTCTTCCATGCTTGTCAGTGAGTTTGAAGTAGGGAACCTCAAGGCCCCAACGTGGTATTTTTATATTCAATCAGACGATTCTCAGCAGCACCAGCTGAAAGAACTCGGACCGAGCTTTTTGCAGACCATCACAAGCTGCCAACCCCGCAAAATGTGTGCCTGCAGCCAGAGCTGGGGCTGGAGCAACCTCGGACCGAGATCGCCGGCGCGATCTGACGACCTCCGTCGTCGCGCCTTTCCATACCGGGCCGTTATACAGCCAATCCCCTGTATAAGCTCGCTTCAACAGGCAGCTAGTGCCCGTCGATCCGCGCCATGTGCCCTCAATCACAGGTCTGAAAGTGCGGGGTCCGCCGCGTTGGGCATCCCTTCGACCCCGCTCAGCCCAATCTTGGCTCAATCTTGGCAGCTTCTCGGGCCGCAACTCTCGTACACGGACCCCACGTCGGCGTGCACGTCTGCGTTGGGTGAAATTCGAGTTTCCCTCACGTCATGTAGAAGCCCTAAGGGGTTTAACGCACATATTTGGCATGTTTGGCAATATGGCAGTAGCACTCAATGGCATAGTGCCATACAGATCGAGGAAGAAGAGAGCGGTGAGGAACCAACGAGGGGATAATGTATGTTCAAGAGAAAACTAAGCAGGAAAGTGTAGAAGGAAGAAAGTAAATGGGAGAAGTAAAGGAAATAAAGGACATAAAGGAAGTAGGAAACACGAATTGACTTCTTATAGCGAGAGCCCTATGGAGACCGGAACTTCCCAGATGGGCGACGTGCATGGACCCTGCAGATGGCAATTCCCCACATACCCGGGTTGTCAATTCTCCGTTGTAGTCTACGCGTGACTTGACACTTGCACGGCAATCTATCCTCCTTCCTATGACAACGAAGCACTTCTTCGACCGCGAGGAAGGCCTCGTGCTCGAAGGGCTCCACAACCTGGTGGCAGTCAACCCGTACCTAAGGTTAGACCCGCTCAACAAAGTGGTGTCTGATCCAAGCCACGACAGAACTAAGGTCTCGCTCATCTCTGGCGGTGGTTCGGGCCACGAACCGGCATGGTCCTCGTATGTCGGCAAGGGCATGCTCACGGCAGTGGCCAATGGCGACATCTTCGCCAGTCCCAGCGCCAAACAGGTCCTGGCGGCCATTGCGGCAGCTCCGTCTAATACAGGCACTATACTTGTCATCACCAACTACACGGGCGACAGGCTTCATTTTGGGCTTGCGTGTGAGCGAGCAAAGGCCCAAGGACTCGTACCTTCTGGTGCCAAAATCTCCGTGCTGCCCATCACCGACGATGCGACTCTGCCGCGAGACTCAATTACTGAAGGACTCGGCAGAAGGGGCCTCGCCGGCAATGTCCTCGTGCTCAAAGCCATGGGCGCTGCAGCCGAGGCAGGACGCTCGTACGACGAAGTGCTCGAGCTCGGAAAGGCCATGAACGCTAATACCGTCACTGCCGGCTCGTCGCTCGACCATTGCTCCATTCCGGGCCGGTCAGCCCAGCGACACATCTCGCAAGATGCCTGCGTGTTAGGCATGGGTATCCACAATGAACAGGGTCTCAAGCAGCTGAGTCCCATCCCACCGATTGAAAGCCTTGTCGACGACATGCTCAAGTTCATTCTCGACAAGACGGATGCATCTCGGCACTTTGTCGACTTTGATGCCGCTGACTCGACCGTCGTGCTTGTCAACAACTTTGGCGGTCTGTCCAACCTCGAGCTCAATGCCATCTCGCGCGTCGTACTCACTCGCCTCGAGCTCAAATGGGGCTTTCGTCCTAAACGCATCCTGTGCGGAAGCTACGAAACGTCGCTGAATGGGCCTGGATTCTCAATTTCCGTCAGCAACGTGACGTCCGTCGCTACAGAGTGTCGGCTCACAGACTCGGCCGTGCTGGATCTCATAAACGAGACGTGCTACGTTCCTGGCTGGCCCAACCACTATGACCACCTCTACACGCCAGCTGAGCCTGAAGAGGGAACTACCTCTTCTGAATCCGACGTCGCACAAATAAACCTCCCCGTTGAGACTCTCACGAAATGCATCGAAGCTGCTTGTCTGACAGGCATCTCCATCGAACCGGACCTCACCGAGTGGGACTCCATCATGGGCGATGGCGATTGCGGCTTCGCCGTCAAAAAAGCGAGCCAGGATATTCTGGCTCTCGTCCAGTCGAACCCGCGGCCCTCCAACTCGTCAGATCTCATGGCGGCTGTCATTGATGCTCTCGACGATATGGGTGGTACCCTCGGTGGGATTCTCAGCATATGGCTGTCTTCATTTACGCACAACCTGTCGACCTCGGAGCCCAGCGAGTCGATTGAACGAGCAATAGCAAAGGCAGCTAACAGGGCCGTCGAAGTGTTGTGCCAGCACACAGCTGCTCGCGAGGGCGACCGCACCGTCATGGATGCGCTGATCCCATTTTGCCGCATCTTCTCGCTGTCGCACAATGTAAACCAGGCGCTGGACCAATGCCAGCAGTCGGTGCTCCGCACGGGCAAGCTCGTTCCCAAGTTTGGTCGCGCAACGTACGTAAAGGCCTCTGAGTCCTCTGCAGTGCCAGAGGTGCCAGATCCCGGTGCGTGGGCCGTGTTCCAGATCATCAAGAGCATGGTAGCTGCCGGGAAATAGATGCATCCAAATAGTTGCATCCTAGAGACTCTCACAAATTAGACTAGATTCATTCAGCTACTAGAAAGACAAAACATTCAATACTCGTACTGGTCGTCGGCGCCCTCGACGTGCTCAAAGTGATAGAGCGAGCGCAGCTTGGCGCCTCGCTGGCAGAAGACCCACTTCTTGAACCAGTAGGGCACAGCCTGGGTGACCTGGTACTTCATGTGAACGCTGGTGGGGACGGCAAAGATGTAGTCGAGCTCTTCCAGGGTGCGCTGCTTCGTCTCAGGAACCCATAGTAGAATCATGATAAAAGCACAGACGTTAAGGCCAGCGTAGAAACCAAAGGCACCCTGAATGGTGAAGGCGGCCTGGATTCGGAAGAAGGTCAAGGAAAGAATGGCACCAAAAAAGTTATTGACGGCGACAGCAAAACTCATTCCAATTTCACGGTTGGCGAGGGGGAAGACCTCAGCAGAGTACGTGAAGGGCACGGGGCCCTCACCGGGCGAGTAAAAGGCAGTGAAGAGGTAAATAAAGAAGGCGATGAGACCCAGGTGGGCATTGCTCGAGGCCGGGATGAAGAAGCAGAATCCGGCAGCCAGCAGCGTCCAGGTCATTTGGGGGAAGGTGAACAACAGCAGCGTTCGACGACCATAGGTATCAATGGTCCAGATGGCGGGCCAGGCAAACACAAAGTTGATGAGACCAAAGCCAAACGAGGCCAGTAGCGCCGTCTTCTCGTTGCTTGAGGCCTCCTGGAAAATGGTCGAGGAGAAGAAGGAGATAATGTTGATACCGCACATCTGCTGGGCAATCATGACCACGAAAGCAGCGAGGGTGGCTCGGCGAACACGGGGCACGGTGAAGAGCTGGAAGAAGCGCTTCACGTAGGTCGACTCGCCAATCTGCTCGTTCTCCTCAATGAGCTGGCAGTGGATGTAGTAGAGATCACGGGCTGCTTGCAGCTCGCTGAATCGCAGCTGGCACAGCGAATCGTAGGCGTTGACGTACTTGTTGCGCTTCATGTACCAACGGGGCGATTCGGGGCAGAACCACACACCGAGGACGAGGGGCACGGCCGGGAGGAAGGCTGAGGCAAGCTGGAGGCGCCAGGCGATCTTGCCAACGCGGTAGAGCACGAGGTTGGCGCAGAATCCGAGGAAGATACCAAACGCGGTCCACATCTGCCAGGTCATGACGAGGGCACCACGGATTCGGGCGGGTGAGTTCTCGGCGGCAAAGACAGGAGCAGTGGTTTCCTTGAAACCGACACCGAATCCGAGCAGCAGACGGCACACAAACAGCTGGGGCCATGTCTGGGTGAAGGCCGATCCAATGGGGGCTATCACGCAGAAGATGGCAGCTAGGAAGATGACACCTCGACGTCCGAGGTAGTGGTTGAGCGGATCAGAGAGCCAGCAGCTGAAGAGGGCTGCTGAGATGTACGGAGCACTGTTGACGAGACCCACGATCCAGTTGTTCTTGTTGTAATCGGGGTCCGTGGGGTCAGACACGGGGATACCAAACTCGACGGGGAACGACAGGTTGGCACCGTTGCTTCCAGTCTGATCCCAACCTTGCACGGCAGCTCCGATACTACACAGAATGATGGTGTAGTACATCTTGAAGGGCTGACGCCATTTGTGGCTGACTTCATCGCGCAGGTACTGGCGGTCAGTGTCGTCGAGCACATCGAGCGTCTCAAACGCACCCGGGTCCTGGGCCACCAGAGCACCCTTTTGCAGCACTTCGAGCTTGTTCTCGAGACCCTTCTCCTCGGCGAATCGCGCGACATTGGCCAGCAGCGTCTCGCGCGGGATTCCATACAGGGGATTACTAAACGTCTTCTCGTAACCAGCACCAAGTGTGTTGCCGCGCGGGCGGCCTGTCTCCTTCTCACCCGCGTACTCAAAGTGATCCGCGGTCACGGTCTTGATGGGTGATTCGGTCATTGTGGGTTTCTTCGATGTCTGTCGCAGCGAGTCACGCATCGGTGCTTGATTAGGTGCCAAGCCCGCTTACTTATAGGCGTGGATGCCTTGCCCCTCATGGCTGCCCCCCTGGGCAGTTTCCCCGCAGCTGCTTATCATTCTGGATACATGAAACCTTTTTTTTTCCGGCGCGCTTGCGGAAGTGATGAGCAGATGATCGGCTCCGCAAGATGGCATGCATTGGAAATGGGCGAAATGCGGGTGAATAGAGGGCGACATGTGGGAGAAATGGCGGGCATGGATCCCAAAATGAACAGACTTTTTACAACAAACTTCAGTTGTGCGTTGAACTCTAACCGGGTCATGAGTTGTCCTCCAGCAAGGAAGAGCCAGGATGGTGGGGTTAAACGGGCAACGCGGGGAAGTGGGCACCGGGCACTCCGCCAACAGAGGCTCAAGAACGGGAATACTGAGACACGAGTGCAGTTAGCTGACTGGAGGTTGTAGTCGCCGCGGATACGAGATCAGGTGTGCGCGGGGTCTCGTTCCGAGGCGGGCTAAATGTGGGGACAACATGCAGCCATCTCCGGCCATCGAGTGGGGCAAGGAAGGGCGGCTGGCGACACCGGATAAATGGTGTGAGACGGGTCTGGCAGTTCCTCCGAGCGTCGCGTCCGGCCTAAGACACGAAGGCTCGTGCCTGAGTGCCGGCGTGCCCCTCATTCTGGCGCCCTACTCCGTCGCCCGATCGTCTGATCGCCTGTTAGATCGTCAGGCTCGCCGTGGGCTCGCCGTGGGGGCGACCCAAACAGCAAAGGTAAATCGGCATCCGCGACTCGATCGGCAGGCCAGGGCGCCAAACGGGAAGGTCATCTAGCCAAAACAAACGCCATTTATTCCGAAACCAGAGACGGCAAATAAACCCGTGACCCCGCAGACGTACCCCGCCAAAGTGACGCCGCCAAAATGACGTGCACCACGGAACGGGCAATCTATTAGCACCCATTAGCACAGGCCCATGTTCTGCCTCCATGTTCTGGCCCGCATGTTCTAGCCCCTAGCTGCCTCCTGGCGGACTCGCTACTGTGTTGAGTCGCATGCGTCTAGATTATCCGAACCCACAGTGGGGTGCAAGTATTGGAGATCCCCTTGATTCATAGTACTGGCTCCAAAGACTCCAATGGCTTACAAATGGGCTCAACTAACTCTTAGAGCTGAACTACTGCCGAAGGGCGAAATGCGAAATGGCTCACTCGGCTCAAACGCTCACAGACCCGCCGTTTCTGGCTCAGAATCCCGCTCAGAATCCCCGTAAACGGCTCAGACCTCTGCTAACTGCCTCAACGGCTCAACGGGCTCAGGCTCAGGCCCAACTGTCTCAGGCTCAACTGCCCTCACAGGCTGCACAGCACCAATAAAATAACGGCTGCTGCTCCCCAGAAAGGCGGTCTGCGCGCCGTGGCTGCGTGGCTTGCGTGTGATGCTGAGACAGTGGCTGTGGCTGGCCCAGTCGGGAGTTCCGAGCTCCGGACTGCCCCACCCTGCGTCGTATTGGCAGCGCGCGTCGGCTCGTAAATAGTGCTGTTTTGTGGGGTAATAGGTTCCGCGGGAATACTACCAGACGTTGAAATGGCAGAACTTGAGTTGGCAGATAAACTGACTGATGAATTGCCAAATGAACTGGCACTGCTGACAGTGGGGTAGCCTGTCGCCGTCGAATTGCCGTAAATGACGGTGCAAGGGGCGGTGCTCAAAGGTGCGGAGATGTAAACGCTGGAGATGTAAGCACTGGAGTTGGACATGTAAGCACTTGAGCTGGAGCTGGAAGAACTGGAGCTGGAGCTGGAGGTTAAAGAATACGTGGCTGCTTCAGTACTGGTTTCGGCGGTACTGGTCTCGGCGGCACTCGTGGTCTGGATCGTCAATGTGAAGGTGCTCTTGACGGTGACGGTCTGGACGCTGGTCTGGACACTGGTCGGGACACTGCTCTGGACACTGCTCTGGACTGCTGGCTCCAATGCCCCAATACTGACGGAGCTCACCGAGTACAGGCCGTACTGGAGAAACGCGAGGTCGAATGCCTCGTTGATGAGATCAAACGTGTGCTGGGCAGCAGCGATGGAGCTCGCCGCCAGCTTTGCGAGAGCAGCCGTCTCGAGAACCTTGTAGTCCTGTTGTAGCGTCTCGAGGTCAGACTGCACAATTGGCCTCGCGCCAACGGCGGTAAACGCGTCCGATTGCTCGCTGAGGTCACGCAGAATGCGCACGATGCTGGGCCCAGCCTCATTGAGTGTCGACACCACTGCCGATGAGTCGCAGGTGCTGAGATTGCCCAGCTCTGCAGAAAGCGACACGGCCTGTGCCACATCGACCATGATGTCCTCTGCGCCCGTCTCGATTGTCAGGGCGCCATTGAGGCCGTCCGTGGCATTGAACGCCATGATCTGGCTGTCGGTGGCATCGCACTTTTGCTGAAGGCCCGAGATAATGGCCACAAGACCGGCGACATTACCGGATGGCGGCGCACAGGTGGCAGATGGCACGGTTGACTGAGCCCACGCCGGCGTGAGCGACAGTAGCGCTGCGATCATCCAGATTCGAGCGAGCATCGCTGATTGCAGTAGATCGGAACGGTAGATCAGAAGGAGTAGATCAGAAGGAGAGTGAAGTGAAGTAACGAGTCAAGTGAGGTAATGAGTGTAAATGAATGAATGACTGTGAAGTGAGTGGGTCTGAAACGAATGCAGCTGATAACAGTCGTTTCACGAGTAGCTGTAGAGAGACAGAAGGAGTACAGAAAGAGTGACAGGAGTGGTAAAGGAGCGACGGGGTGAAGGAGCGACGGAGTAACGGCACAAGTGGCAGAAGGAACGGAGAGATACACACAAGCTCAGAAACACGGATAAGGGGCTGGAAATAAACACGGCCCGCAGGCTGCGCTGAACACGAAGCGCAATTAACCCCTATTGAGGCAAGCCGGTGCATGTGCAGCTGCATCGTGCATGCGGGGCTTCGTGAAACATTAAACGGGCCTGGCGGGGTAGGCGACCAGCCCAAACGAGACGCATGCAAGGTACCCGCCTAACCAGGACCAGTCTATATTCTCAATAGTCTAGCCCTTTCCTGTCGTCCACTGTTCCTTTCTTTCCGTCATCTGTTCGCACCATCTTCCCATCTCCCGCGGCTGCTACGCGGCGTTGTCGATCGCACTATGCAAGATGGTCGCTACTTGTTTCATGTGCTGCCTACTGCGTCCTGAGGTATGCTGGGTCGGCACCAACTGACGCGAATCTACACTGTATGGGCTTTATTGTAAAACACGCGTGTTTCATGCCCTGTTTCATGACGCGACATATTTCTGCCTCATCCCGGTGTCACCGCGCTATCATCTCGGCACAACCGGCCCACACAATAGGGCACCAGCTTGCATCATGCATTGTCCACAGATCTCCTGTCCTGGTACTTACCCCTACATACCACAGCTACCTTCCAAATACCCCGAATACCCCAGCTTCATAGCTATACAAGCTTGGTACCAAAAGTGGACTACCACTAACCAATGCTCCATACTGAGAGTCACCAGTCTACACTTCAAATGTACCTATACCTCTGTAGAGTCACTACCGACAAACCTGGTGCATTTCAAATACTGATGCATTTCAACGATGCATTTCACCTCTCTAGCTCGACGAACGCGAGCCGGGAATCGTGTCGGTCACTGCAACGACATCGCTCTCGTCAGAGTAGCGCACCTGCGCCAGCGAGATCTCGCGGTACTCGAGGTCGTACACTACGTACGCAGACCGCAGAAACGTGTCGCCCAAAATGTTGAATCCAAGCGATTGCGAGTTGGGCATCACCGTCAGCGCATAGTCGGTATCCTTTTCGTCACCCGTAAACCACGTCAGCGGCCAAAACAGCTCCTTGAGCGGGACAGTGATGATGGCGCCGTTGACATTGAACCGCACACCGCTGGGGAGGCTCACGTTCATGGCACGATCCTGCGATAGCCGGTACACCTCAAGCTGCGAGTCGTACTTGGCTCCGTACGCCTTTGCGATGGCTGACACGTACTCTTCGGGCAGGTACATGAGCGATGTTCCAGTGTCGAGCACAACCGGGACCGAAGACGACATGCGTCGTCCCCCACTGACCGACACTGACTTGAGCGTCACTTCGAGCGACGTCGACGACGACAGCTCGATTGTGCGCAGAGGGGGCTCAAACTTGGCCCGATCAATGCCACCAAACAAAATGTGGCCCGTCTGGCTGTCCTGGTCGTCGAGGAAAATCGAGTACAAGTTCTTTGCAATGAGTCCCTGCTTCACCAGATTCACGGGAACGTTGTTGTACGGCTTGTCCGATGCCTCGGAGCTGACGGGACCAATGCCAAACACGCCTAGTACTGGATCGCTCGAGTCCGTGGCCACAGCCAGTCGCTGCTCGTGTAGTGTGGCTCCAGACGAAAAGTCGACAGTGTCGGTTCCCCATACACCTTTGGCGTAGCCCTTGACGTACTTGATGCTGAAGTCGTCCGACTGGTGGTTCCAAGTGCTCGACTGCGACACATCAAAGCCGCCGTATGCTACGCCCGGGATCCACAGGTCGCTCGAGCCAGTGTCAATTAGCACGCTCATGCTCTGACCTGGCTGACCTACACTAACAGTCATCGTATAGTACGTGAGGAAGTTGGACAGCGGTTCACGGAACACCGAGCCGTCAATCACTTGTCGCCGATTGAGCTGCCAGCTGCGCAGTGGTGTCGTCACATGCTGCTGGACATACTCGATGTCGCTCCATACGACGCCGGCAGAGGCATTTGTGGCATCTACGTGGTGTGCCACAGCAGGGACCACGGCGACGAGCGCCGCTGTGATGATGGCCAGTTTCATATGGCCGAGTGTCGATCGGGGCCACTTGTATCAGGTACATTGTGCGCACTGCCACTCACGTGTCATTATATAGTGACGGGAGTTCTTGTAAACTTGCCTAAAGAACGCTCTACGATGTAAGTGGACCTGACCGGACGTGAGCTGGGGCTGAGCGGGAGCGCAATAGCACCCCGATGGGGATGGGCCAGCCCAGTGCACTGCTAACCTCGCATTCGTTATGGTCCGGGCTTTATAGGTGAGATTGGAAACTAGTGTTTATACTCGACTCGAGTTTCGCTGTACGGATGATAGCTAAGACTAGGACTTCTAAATAGGGAGTAGATGCATGCAGGTACCACCACTGCCCAATCGGGCTGTGTGGGGTAATCACGATAAGATCGTTTGGGTGGGACTAAAGATAAAGCGATTGAAGATTCAGCCAATTCGTCCAATCAGGTATACGGAGAAGACACACAATAAGACCATACAACTTAAACCCCAGCAGTTCGACTGATGAACATCTACTGAAAGTACATACTGATGATATCACTGATAATATCTACTCAATGTCATTGGACCCTGTCCAGTTATAAACAAAACGCACTACATAACAACTTCATGACAATAATAATAGGCACGCCTAGTGCTTGGTGGGCGACGGCGAGGCGGAGCCAACACGCTGGCCCGTGGTGGGATCGACAATCTCAATGGCTCGGCGCACTCGTGAGACTCCAGGGTTGCGTGGTGACTCGGCAGTGGGCGACATCAGCACAGCGTGGCCGCCGTGACTGGGCGACGACAGCGGCGACATGAGACTCTTGGATCCATAGGCGGGAGCAGGAGCCTGGTCGGGCGTGTAGTAGTCGGAGGTGTCGGACGAGGCAGATGAGACGTTGCTCGAGCGGTCGCTCGACAGCGCAGGACAGAACTCCATATCGTCCTCGAGCTCAAACCCGCGGGTCGCATTGAAACGGGATTTTGAGCTGACCGAGGCGTTTAGGTACGACGAGCCAATAGCAGGGAATGCATTCGCAAAGGGCGGCGACGTTGACGACGATCTCGAGTAATTGCGCATCTGGTACGACATGGCTCTGCCCGGGTGATGCGAGTAGGCGCCCGAAGCACCAGCAGGAGGCGACAGGGCAGCTGGAGGCTGCGTTCCGTTCGACGAGACGGCCCGCTGCGAACCAGAGTGCCCATATGCCGCCATGGGAGGGGATGTTGAGTAGTGAAAGCTCATACCACGCTGAAAAGGTGTGTAAGGAGAGCCGTAGAGAGCCGAGTGTTCATGAGAGGGAGCTCAGCGAGGATGGGGATGGTGTGCAACGGCGCAGTGAAGAGTCACTGGCGGTCGAACAGGGCCAAAAGGTCGGGGAACTAGTCAAAAATGGAGTGCAATCAGATGCAAGCTCGACAAACAAAACAGTTGCTGGATACTAAACACAGCAATACGACGGCAGAGTCGAGGTACTGACCGGCGGTGGAGGAGGAGTGTTGGAAAACAGCACTATCAAAGGTCGGAAACTTATCCAGCAGTCAAAAAACGGTTCTAGCAAGCAGTCGATATGCCGTCAACTTTATCGGAGGCTTTGTCCCTTATATTTGGGGGCGGGCGTTGCCGAAGGGCGGCTGGACTCACCCGGCCTCCGACGTCACCTGACCGTGCCCGGCTGTGATTGGCCGGTATCGGCGCAAACCGGGCTGTCAGAAGTCCGCACAGCCACAGCAATGACGGCCCACAGTCAGCGTACAACTATAATTTGAGGCCATTAACCAGGCGCACACCCTCCCAGGCACCTCACCTCTTGTTAAGCTCCCAGCGCCCGAGCCAGCTGCATCGGCTCTGCTGCACTGCTGCTATCTGTGCATGAACCCAATGCAGGGAGCACAACTGTCGATGCGCAGAGGCACGGATTAGAAGAGGCACGGATTAACAGAGGCAGTGATCAGTGAGGCAGGTTTGAAAGCGGGCAAAAATGGTCAGACCTTTACGATGCCACCGTCTAAAGAGCGACTCCAATTTCACTGCGCTATATCTAATTCTACTGTTTGTTTGTACTGTATACGTCGCTGTTGCCCGGACACCCAGTAGGAGCCTCGAGTAGTACCCGTGCCCAGACAGACTTGACATCCATTCCCCCCAGCCCCAGCCCCTACCCTTTACCCAACCCCTACTCCCCCAACCCACTTACCCTGTTCCTAGAATGCCACGACTCGCCAGACAAAATCTCTAGTAAGGACCTCGACGCGCCTAAATACACCAACTTGTTGTCGTTTCGTCTGTCGCCGCCGTCGGCCGCCCATCCACAATGTCGGCGCTAACGTACAAGAAGAACGACGACATCGAGTCGGGCAACCTCGACAAGATGACGGTCTTTCAGGACTGTATATCCGGCTTCAATAGCTCGCCGATTCAGTCCAAGAAGTGCCGTCTCTTGCTCGCCAAGCTCATCCACCTGCTCTCGACGGGTGAAACGTTTCCACCCGAGGAAGCAACGACGCTCTTTTTTGGTATCACGAAGCTATTCCAGCACAAGGACGTGGCGCTGCGTCAGATGGTTTACCTGGCAATCAAGGAGCTCTCGAGCACCGCTAACGACGTCCTCATGGTCACCAGCTCGGTGATGCGCGACGTCCAGGTGCCCAACGAGACCATCTACAAGCCCAATGCCATCCGTGCGCTTGTCCGCATCATTGACACGTCGATTGTGCAGGGAATTGAGCGATTGATCAAGACGGCCATTGTCGACAAACACGCGGCAATTTCATCCGCCGCGCTCGTCTCATCGTACCACCTGCTGCCAATTGCCAAAGACACGGTCCGCCGATGGGCCAATGAGACTCAGGAGGCTGTTGTCTCGCAAAAGTCGGTGCCCCCGCCCTCGCCCGAGTCGCGCCAGTCAACGGGCGTGTCTACCATGGCCCAGTACCACGCGCTGGGACTCCTCTACCACCTCCGTTCGCACGACCGCATGGCCCTCATGAAGCTCATTCAACAGTACGGTGGCCCCGGCAGTGCCGTGCGCAACGCTAATGCCATTGTCATGCTCATTCGGTATATCGTGCGGTTGATTGAGGAGGATCCCAACCAGCGCCCACAGCTGCTGCCCTACATCGAGGGCTGGCTGCGTCACCGCTCGGACATTGTCAACCTCGAGGCTGCCAAGGCTATTTTGCAGCTGCACTCGACCTCGGACGCCGAGGCCCAGGAGGCCATCACTGTTCTCAAGGCGTTTTTGGCGTCGCCACGCACTGTGTCGCGTTTTGCTGCCATCCGCATCCTCAACCGTTTTGCCATGGTGCGTCCACAGAGTGTCGTGACCTGCAACGTCGAGGTCGAGGCTCTCATCAACGACTCGAGCAGGTCCATTGCCACCTATGCCATTACGACTCTGCTCAAGACGGGCAACGAGGCCAGTGTCGAGCGCCTCATGACGCAGATCTCGGGCCTCATGAACGACATCAGTGACGAGTTCAAGGTCATTGTTGTCGACGCCATTCGTAGCTTGGCACTCAAGTTCCCCGCTAAGCACGAGAGCATGCTCGAGTTCCTCTCGGGCACACTGCGCGACGACGGTGGTATGCCCTTTAAGACTGCCGTTGTCGAGGCTCTGTTTGACATGATCAGATACGTTCCCGACTGCCGAGAGGCTGCGCTGGCCAACCTGTGCGAATTCATTGAGGACTGCGAGTTCACGGAGCTGACGGTGCGCATTCTGCATTTGCTCGGTGCCGAGGGCCCCAAGACGACGAACCCGACACTTTACGTTCGATCCATCTACAACCGCGTTGTATTGGAGAACGCTGTCATCCGCGCTGCTGCTGTCACGGCGCTGGCCCAGTTTGCATTGATTGACGACGCTGGTGTGCGCTCGAGTGTCAAGGTTCTGCTGACGCGCTGCCTGGACGACGTCACGGACGAGGTCCGTGACCGTGCTGCGCTGAGTCTGCGCCTGCTTGGAATGGATACCGAGGCTGCTCAGGCTTTCCTGCGCCCCAAGGCCAAGTACTCTCTACCACAGCTTGAGCACCAGCTGGCCATCTACGTTTCTGGCGACCAGGCACAGTTTGTGACGCCGTTTGATATCTCAGTGGTGCCGCGACTTACTGAGGAGCAGGCGCGCGCTGAGGTTCTCAAGGCGAAGCAGGCCAAGCAGGAAGAGCCTGCTCTGGCGCCCAGCGCCGAGAGCAAGACGCGTGCGGATGCTGCTGAGGCTCGCCGCGGAGGGTCACAGCTCGAGCAGGAGCTCGAGAGTGCCAAGTACGCACAGGAGCTTCAGGCTATTCCCGAGCTTCAGTCCTATGGCCCGCTGTTCAAGAGCTCGGCCAAGGTGCCACTCACGGAGCAGGAGACGGAGTACGTGGTCAAGGCCGTCAAGCATGTGTTCAAGGAGCATCTGGTGGTGCAGTACATTGTTACCAATACGTTTTCGGGCAATGCCCTGCAGAATGTCATTGTTGACACGGCGGGCGGTGTTTTGGAGGAGGACTTTATAATTCCCATTGACCTGCTGCTGCCTGACTCAACGGACAGTATCTACGTGTCGTTCAGCAAGGGCGATGAGCTGGCTACGGGTGAGATTCCTAACAATCTAAAATTCGTGCTCAAGGAGGTGGACCCTGCCACCAACGAGCCACTGGAGGAGGACGAGGGCTTTGACGATGATTACAGTCTCGAGGTGCTCAACATTGTTGCTGGAGACTATGTGCTGCCGTCGTATGTCGGCAACTTCCAGCACCAGTGGGACGAGCTGGCTGCGCACGAGTCTGCTGGTGTGTACCAGCTGACCGGCCAGAGCAGCATTGCTGACGCTACATCGACGATTGTGGCCCACCTTAGCATGATGCCGCTCGAGGGCACCGAGCAGCCGACGAGCGAGAGCACTCACACGGTCAAGCTGTTTGGCAAGAGCATCACGGGCGAGAAGATCATTGCCACGGTGCAGATGCTGTACCGGGCGCAGTCGGGCATTACGCTCAAGATCCGGGCCCGGTCCGAAAACGAGGAGCTGGTAGAGCTGCTGACGGCCTCGATCGGTGTGTTATAGTTAGAGTCGACAGAAATGGAGACGTTGAGCAAGTTGATGAGTAAGCCTGAGGCAAGACTTAGGAGTGCTGGAGCCGTTGAGCAAATTGAAGAGTGAGCCTGAGGCAAGACTCTAGGAGTGTCAATCCAGGTGCCAATATAGGACTAGTCAATGCAGACATGTCATGCTCGTTTTTCATGCTCGTTGTTGTGACTCACTAGCTCGCTAAACTGGGACTGAGTCGTTATGGCCAATGGCCACGATGCAAGGTTGCCAAGATTGCAAGGGGTATCCACGATTACGAGAGCAGCGATGGTTACGAGGGGTAGCGACGATTACAAGGCATAGCCATGTATTCTCAGGAGATTGCAACTGTATACATCAGAGGTTAATCCGTTGTATTCTTGGTTGTCTTATGAGTGTTGCACCTGATTATCTGTATAGCTTCTGTTATCAGATCACGCTTCACTAGCATGTGAAGGACTCGGCGACTGTCGGATCATCGGAGTGAACGCCGCGAAGTATACGAGTCACTCCGCCCAGTCATACGGCAGATCCGGCCATTTGCCACTGAATGTGTCCGAATATAGTCTCAACCCACGAACATCACCTGTGTTGAAACACGTAATCTGTGGCGCCGGGGCCCGGAGGATCAATGCCTGCTTCTGTCGTTGAAGCAGCCGTGTTCGTTTAGGCTACTCCCTGCATGTGCCGTTCCCGCTTTGGGCCATCTGCAAGTCATCCGCCGCACAGCCGGACAAATAGAACCCCCGAGCCACCGGAGGCCTGTGGTATCTTACCTGGGCTCGGGCTGCCGACAGTGGAGTATATCTATATAATGAGCTGGCCATGGTACGATATATCACAGTCAGATCTAGTCAATCAGGTTTCAATCGCAGCTTGAATCGCTTCCGATGAGTCTTAACAAGGATCAGGCTGAAGAATACACTAGTATGGCCAGTGCAGGATCATCGCTGTCGAGCCAGCCGCGAAACAGCGCTGAGGTGCTGGCAACTAACGAGCTCGAGCCCAATGAGAAGCCCACCGATCAGCCAGCTGGTGAAGCTGCCACACCTGAAGATGCTCCCGAAGAGCCTTTCAAGCCGAGCCGTCGTACAATGGCAGCGCTCAGCGTTTACATGCTGTTGACGATTCTCGTGGCTATTGACGCGACTGCCGTGGGAGTACCCCTACCAGTTATCACTGCCGACCTTCACGGATCCACAACACAGGCGGTGTGGACGGGTAGTGCGTATTTGCTGACATCTGCTGTTTTCCAGCCCATTATCGGATCTCTGTCTGAGATCTTTGGCCGTATGCCGCTGACGATGATGTCGACGGCTATCTTTGCCGTGGGCTCCATTGTGTGCGCTGTGTCGCACAACTTCTCTACTCTGCTGGCTGGCCGAGCCGTCCAGGGCTTTGGCGGCGGCGGTATCATTGTGCTGACCGAGATCATCGTCACTGACCTGTTTCCTCTGCGCGAGCGAGGCAAGTACTTTGGTCTCATTGGTGGTATGTGGGCTCTTGGTACCGTGGTGGGTCCCATTCTCGGTGGAGGCTTTGCCAGTGGCAGCGCCAGCTGGAGATGGGTGTTTTACTTCAACCTGCCCTTCTGTGGTGTCTCCCTCGTGCTCATTCCACTGCTTCTGCGCTTAAATCTGCCCGAATTATCGTTGAAGGAGAAGTTCAAGCGCATCGACTACTTCGGAATCGCCCTCTTCATCTGCTCGGCCACTTCTGTACTGCTTGGTATCACCTTTGGCGGTGTGCTTTTCCCGTGGAAATCGGCAAACGTCCTCGTACCTCTGGTGCTCGGGTTCGCGGGCCTTATCGCATTTGGTTTCTACGAGGCCTTCGTGGCCAAGGATCCCATGATGCGCCTTGCCGTGTTTAGCACCCGAAGCGCCCTGCTCGCCTACGTTCAGGTCATGTTCCACGGCCTCATCCTGTGGTGCACCATCTACTTCCTTCCTCTGTACTATGAGGGAGTCAAGGGCTACAAGCCCATTATTGCGGGTCTTGCCCTCATGCCGGAGAGTCTTGCCATTGCGCCGGCAGCTATTATCACTGGTCTGCTCATCACCAACCTCGGCCGATATGTGTTTCTGTCGTGGATCGCGTGGTGCCTCATGACCTTTGGCTGTGGACTTCTGTACCTGCTCAAGGTCGACACGACCGTTGGCCAATGGATCGGACTCAACATTCCCTACAGTATTGGTGCCGGCATTCTGTTTGCGTCTCTGAACCTGTCGGTCATTGCCCCCAACACCAACGAGAACACCCCCTACGCAGCGGCAATGCTCTCGTTTCTGCGTGTCATGGGACAGGCATTTGGCGTTGCCATTGGTGGTTCCGTTTTCGCCAACCAAATGAGCTCCAAGCTCGCGGCCAATCCTGAGCTTGCGCAATTCGGTACCAACTCTCAGGCCATTGCACTCATTGAGGTCATCAAGGAACTGCCTCCGTCATCGACTCGTGATGCGCTCATTCTCGCCTTCGACGACTCCATCCGCATCATATTTATTGTGCTAATTGCATTCTCCGGCTTGAGCTTCGTGCTGAACATTCTCGTCAAGGAGTACACCCTTGATGTTCAGTACACCTCTGCGCAGAGAATCAAAGATGCCAAGCCCAAGCCCGCGTCCGACGCCTAGGTATAGATATTAATATTGCATGGGAACATAATTACGAATCAGAGAACATGCATCTGGAGTATGTCCAACCATATATCACAGTATAGCAAGTTGTATCCACAGTCAGCCAGTTGCTACAAAATTACACATGATATCGTCGTGTTATTAAATAAACAAAAAAAAAGGTATATATATATATATGGACGTCACACAGGCAGGCATCGGAATCGTCGTCACGGTCATAAGGGGGTCATATGGCAGTATTAGACGCCAGCAGCCTGCAAGAGAACATCCATGCCATCGGCGCGATGGTTCTGTTCCTGGGCCTCGGCAGGCAGAGGAGGCAAAGGCTTGGACAGGCTCGAGTTGATGCGGGCCTGGGGCCTTGACCCAGAGGGACCCACGGGGGTCGTTGGCGACGCAGTGCCGTCCGAGCCAGCAGGAGGCAGCGTTGGAGGACGCGTGTCAGCAATGGGCAGCGGCACGTATCCCTTGGGAGGGGGATACGACTCTGGGCGGGGCAGGATGAGGTTCTTGGTGTAGGACCTGTTGGACGACAGCTGTGGGCGGTTGTCCAGCGAGGTGTTGGAACCATTGTGGAAGTGGGCGATGCCCGACGAGTTGGTGGAGATGGACGAGGGCGAGGCCGACGACGAGTGCTGCTGACTGAAGATGGTCGACAGCGAGGGCAGGCTGTCGCGGGCCGCGTTGCTGGGCGGAGGGCTCGAGATGTGGGCGCCCTCGGTGATGCGCACGAGCTGTGACAGCGAGTTGCGGTCCGACATGTCTCCGTCGTCGGTGGTCTGCGAGTAGCGGAAATGATTTGACGAGGGGCCCCAGGTGTGGGGGCGTTCCTCGTCAGTTTGGCCACTGCGTGGGCCCGAGTTGGGATCTGAGCCCGGCTCGCACAGCACGTTTGACAGCCACGAGCTTGTGTTGGAGTTGTTACCGTACATGGCCGAGTTGAAGCTCGAGGTCGAGGGCTGGCGCGAGATGGTCGAGGCGTTGGATGAGGTGGTGGACATGTGGGCCGAGGAGCGGTACGAGCGGTTGGCGTCTCCGCCTTGTTCGTAGTGTGTGTACTGGGCCGCGTAGGGCGACTGGCCAGCCGCGAAGTGGGGCGTAGGCGTCGTGGGTTCAATAACCGGCAGCGAGTACGACTGGGACTGGCCATAGTAGGGCCCGTTGGGCTGCTGCTGTTGTTGTTGCTGTTGCGGGTAGTTCTGGGGATGATCGCGGAACATGGGGGATGTGGGCGAGTGGTGCGAGCCCATGGCATGCTGGGGGCCGGCAATGTCAATGGGCTTGGGGCGGTGCTTGTGTTCGCGATAACCGTTGAGCTCACCCGGGGAGTCGACCATCATGGCCTGGGATCCATGGGGGGGCACATAATCGAGTCCACCCATATCTGAAGGCGCGCCATTTGGCTGAGGCAGCGGTTTGTTGTAGATGTTGGCGTGGAGAGCCGGGCCGGCCGTCTGTTGTGGCTGGCGCTGGGGAGGCTGGAGCTCAGCAGGCAGCAGGTGCTGCTCGTTGGCGTGCACGGTCTGAATGTGCTGGCGCAGGTTGTCGAGACGCGAAAAGGTGCGGTTGCAGTGGCATCTGAACGGGCGCTCGCCAGTGTGTTTGCGGATGTGACGGGCGAGGTGTTCTGAACGCGTAAACGTCATGCGACAGTCGCCGTAGCCGGTGCACTGGAAGATTTTGGGGTATTTTGTCTTTGGCTTTTTGTTTTGGAGCTGGCCCGACATCGGGGCCGACGTCATGAGTTCCTGGGCCTCCATGGTGTAGGAGGAGAAGACAGGCGAGGAAGGTTGGAGAGCCGGTGGTTAAAGAGCAGGAGGTTAAAGAGCAGGTCGCGGTTAAGCAGGTCGGAGCAAAAGGCTCGCCAAAAAGCCTTGCGAGGTGCCAAGGATCAACTGCGACGTAGCGAAAAGCACGAGGGCAGAAGCAGCAGCAGGGGACAGGGCGAAAAACGATCCGAGGTAGGGGGAGGGCGGGAAGGGAGGAGGACAGGCAGGTGAGAATGGAGGTGAGAAGGGAAGTTAGGGAGAAGATGAGAGAAGGGGATTAAGAAATAAGAGAGTAATAGGATGGAGCCTGGGGCTTGTTGGAGCCTGGGTGAGTCGCTTAAGCAGGTTAAGCGTGACAAAGAGTAGAGTGGGGACTGCAGGACGCGAAGTCCTCGGACGACACGACGTGGCGCGAGTGAAGAGCGCAAACAGGCAGTAAACCAGTAAACCGGTAAAAGGTCAGGCAGACAAGTCAGTAACAGGTGAGCCAGTAGAGACAACCAGTACAGCGCCAGTTGATACGGGCTTTGTCGACTTGTGTGGGGAAAACGTTGGCTTCGGTGGAGTAGCCGGGAGGCAGGAACCAAAAGCGCTAAAAGGGACCAGCCAGGAACCCGGCTGAGTTGGGAGATGGCGAGGTCGTCAGAGGCCCGAGTTTGACAGCCGTCAGAGAGCGCAAGAGGAGAGCGCAGGGGAGGGTTGCTGACAGAAGCGGTTGACGGGAGTTTGGCACCTTTGAGTGATGGAGAAGAAGAGAAGAACGAGGGGAAAACGGGACGAGATCTCGATCGGCTGGCCAGCAGTAATAAATGGGAAATGGAAAGGATAGACGAGGGAGCATGTTTCTTTTTGGCCCTTGCTTTTTCCAGGGGACAGGAGAGGCCACGTTTGTTTTTGAAGCTAAGCGAGCTAGGCAGGGGCACGAAAAAAGAGGGGCCGCTTCCGGGCGGACAGGCAGAGGAAAGGCAGGGAGAAAGAGGTAGGGGAGGCAGCAGGTAAGAGGCAGCAGGAAAGAGGCAGCAGGAAAGAGGCAGGGCAGGCAGGGTACTGGCGAGAGGGGTGGGGAGAGGAAGGATGGGCGGGAGGGAAGAGTAGAGTGGAGGAGAGAGAGAAGGAGTAATTAAAGACGAGTAGATTAAAGCGATTAATAAATATAAAATGTGGAATAAACTGGAATCTGCCTGATCTCTGCCTCTTCTCTGCCTGCTCTAGCTAATCTACAGATTCAGGCACAAACTATAAGCCTACAAAACCACAAAACTAAACCACTAAATTAAACCAAAAGCGAAACTACAAAACTAAACCACAAAACGAAACCACAAAAACCAAGCTTTGGGACTGAGCCGAGTGAAAAGCACAAAAGAAAAGGCGCTGGGCTCACGGCTTGGGGGTCAGTCCTAATTCCTTTTCTGGCGTCCACCGCAGTGGCACCGCAAGTGCCAGGCACCCTCCACACAAATCCTCGTGCCATGCCGGCTTGGGCCACGCACAGACCCTTTTTCTGTACTGCCGGCCCAAACTCTAAGTGAGGATTAAGCTATACGGGCGGGAGCAGCCAGGGGCCCAGGTGAGCCAGCACGGGCCAGGACAGAGGCGTGGGAATGGCATGCGGACCGGTGAAATTGTTTGACCTACAAACTTGACATGGACCTTTGACAATCCCTCCCACCTGCTGACTGATCTGCCAACGGCCTGCTTCACTGGACTGCCCATCCGCTCGTGATCGGGTTCGTGGCGCCCCAATCCGGACGGCCGGCGTAACTGGGCTGTGACTGACTGATGCGCCGGGTAGGGCCGCTTGAAACGCACATCGATCGAGGCCGATCGCTGGGTAGGAGGGCAGAGGGCAGAGGCAGAAGGCACAAGGCAGAAGTGGGCAGGTCAGGTACAAGGCATGAACCAGGTATAGCTAGCAGGTAAAAGGTTGGACAAGCCATTCACCAGACTGGGCTCACCTCCACGAATAACGGGCACAGCCGGCGGGACGAAGCTACCAGCACAATGAACAGCAGGCCCGCCCAACCCTGCCGCCTGGATGCAAGGTCCCTCGCTGTTTGGTTGGCCCCGAATTGGCTGCCAAGCACCGCTGGCTCGGGGCCCTAATGCAGCTTTATTTTGTGGGCAGGGGCCGTACCCAGGCACGCAGCGCCGGGTTACAGCGACAGCTAACAGGCAGGTGACAGCTGAGAGGGGAATGGAAGGAAGGAAGGAAAGGGAGACAGGGGGATGAGCTGTCAAGGAAGGTTCATCAGGGGGTGGTTTTGGGCCATTATTCGCTTGTCAGGGCGGGACCTCGGCTCGGCGGTCGGTTTGGGCCGCTCGGCTCTGGCTCGGCTCTGGCTCGGCTGCTAACTCGGCCCGGTCCTGCCAGGCCCTGTTTCGGGTGCGCTGAGGCAGCTGAGCGTATGGTCCGCGCCCAATCGGGACCTAATTTGGCTCTAAACTGACTCTAGCCGGGCTCTAATCTGGCGGTAATCTGGCTGGTGCCGTTGATTGGCCCCATTCGGCGCTGCCTCGGTATTTGGCACTTCGTAAGTTTCACCCAGCCTGGCAGATGGACACAATAGGATAACGTCTTTACCGAGCGATTTAGAGTCTGGGAATATAGAGTCTGGGAATAGAGTGTGGGCAAAAATGGTGAAACACAGCAATGTGATGGAGTACCAATGAGGCGTAGTGAGGACCGGAAGTGGGGTAGCGGTAGAGCTGTAAATTACTAGAGTAATAGAGTACTACGATACTACGATTCTAAAATAGAATACTGGAGTACTGCTAATATTGAGCAGTCTGACACTAGCACATGGTTAACTGACAGCTCTACATATGCTGTCTACAGACATGCCGTCTACCAATATACATTCCTCGCCTCATCTGCCTATGCTTCACATTCCTCTGCCGCCTGCTCTATTCTTCACCCTGGTCATTCCCTGTTATTCCGTCTATCTACATTCTATTTTTGATTTAATTCATTCTTCAACCCCACTTCCATTTCCTGTTCCCCTTCCTGTTCCCTTTCCTGTTCCCTTTCCTGTTCCCTTTCCTCCCTTTCCTTTTCCCTTACTTTCCTGCTTCCTTCGGTACTCCTTCTATTGCTTCTTCTGCAAGATACAATGAGGTGCCGAACTTTGGCGTCGGGCTCATGTGAGGCCGGCGTGCTTAGCGCCGCCTCTGGCCCGCAGCATGCAGCAGGCGCTCGTTTGCTGGTTCCAGCTTCGTGGCTCCGATAAGCAGCTGCACGTGTTGACAAACCTACCGTCCATTCTGGCGCTAGGGCGGTTGTTGCTCCGAGGACTTCACATTGTGGGAGGTCACGAACCTCACGGAGTACACCGAAACCCGCAGCCGAACCCATAGCCGAACCCAGTCAAACCCACTGCCAAAGTGGACACTGACACTGACACTGACATGCGTCTGTCCTTGCACATTTCCTGTTTGGGTTTTCATGCCCATGTCTTTTGCTGTCTTCAGTCTGGCGTCTTCATGTCCTTTTTTGGTCTTGTGTTTAGCTTGTACGCTCGGGTTGGATACCTCCTTTGGGCTTTCTCTGGATCCCTTGTCTTGCTGCGCCCATGCTCGCTAAACTCGCGACTCGCTTGCTTGTGATGCTGCCTGCCTGCCTGCTTTACTGCCTGCCTTACTGCTTGCTTTCTGCGCTTCGTGGGCCAATTCAGCCCCGATCGGCTAGGCCCTGCAGACCGGATCTGCCCATGTTTCTGTTGTTGTGGTTGGCCCGTCCCGTGATTAGCCTGTCAGCCAACGTCGCCTCGTGCCCACGTCCTGCATGGAAAAAGCGGTCCATGGCCTGATCGCGACATAGAGGCAGGGGGGCAGCAGCATGTGCTGCTAATCTGGCAGCCAGCGCTGGTCCGCGGCCTAGTCCGGGGTCACGGCCCCCTTGCAACCCCTTGGAAGCACGAACCGCCAAGCCTGACAGCAACTGACAGTAACTGACAGCAACTGACAGTCAACCGCCAGGTACACCCTGTACCCTCAACGCTCATCTCCCTTTCCCCCCTCCCTTCCTGCTCTCCCCCATTTCCTCCCCCTCCCTTCCCTCCTCCTTTTCGCTTTTCCTCTTTTCCCTCCCCGCATGTAATTTGTTTTCGCCAAATTTGTTTTCACTCGATCCAACGACCTGCCACAGTGCTTTTGCCTCCTTGTCCATACGCGCGCCGATCCCTGGTGCATGCCACCGTTGCCGGGCTCTGCGGTGTGCTGCGGTGCTGTGCGGTGCGCTGGGCCCTCTCTCCCCGGCCCACACCCCATCCGGGCCTAGCGAGCCCTAGCTCAAACCCGAATTGGACCTGATTCACCTCTGATGCACAGGGCCCGTCCCACTGGCACGACTGCACCTCCAGCGCGCCTGCTCATTGGTCCCCCTTCACGAGCCCAATGCACATGTGACGCCCGGGCCGTGCATGCACTCGAGTAGTTTGATTCTCTGCCTTGCAACTCGTCCAAGTCCAACCCCACCAATCTCAACATGCCTGCCCGACGATCCGGCTGATCCGCGGCTGATCCCACCTGCTCCAGGCAGCCTCGACCAGCTTCGGGCCTCCCCATCCGTACTAGCCATGCCGCTCAATCGCGCCGTCTCGGAAAATGGCGTGTTTTTTTTTGCGTCTCCCCGTTGGGCTTGACTCGAGCTGGTGGGGGAAAATCCCGTTTTCCGCATTTCCCGTGCCTTGTAAGCCTGCTAGTGGGCTCGCCGCCTCGATCTTTACGACCGTGACTGCTCAACATTATACGTCGTCCATATACGCCGTCCTTTTTTGGCTTGTCCATGCGAACCACCCCAAAAACGAACCTCCTCAAAACGAACCCCCTCAAACGCTATGCCCATTAAACCACACCAATGACTCATTACCCAGTACCATATTAATTTCATTCTGCCCATTACAGCCGATTTCCGCTTCCCCTCCACGCCGTACTTCTCCACTCTTCATATTAACCTTTTCCGTCGCGTTCCTGCTGGCTTGTCATGCCAGATAGCTGCTTGGCGCGCCGCGCAGTTGTGGCGGTGCATGACCGTTGAGACGCGCGTGGCGTCGCCTCAGCCACTCGGTCACGTGCATTGGGACAACGCCCCGCCGTCGGCTGGTTATTAATATTATCCGTGCATTGACTACTTAGTAATTCCACCGCCTCCCCACACTCTTCCTTTTACCAATCTCTCCGCCACTTTAATCTTACGCACCACGGACATTATCACCCACCGCGTTCCAGTGACTTGTCATTGTCACTGTCATTGAACTCATCTCTAGACTCGTCATTGACTCGCCACTTAGTCATTTACCTATCGCCTTCGTCACTATCGGCCTCATTTGCTCCACCGACCATGAAGCTCACCGTATCTTATAAAGCCCAGGCTACGTCGCACGACGTCAGCGACGAGCTCACAATGGGCGAGCTCTTTGACATGATAGACCATGAAACCCACATCCCGCCCGAATACGCCAAGTTGCTATCGCCCGGCGCCGGCGTCATCACCCTTGATAAGCTCGCCAACGGACCCGACACAAGGGTCGCGGACCTGTTGAAGACCGATGCCCAGCGCAGCAAGATCCTGCTCATGGGCACGCCCATCGAACAGATCCAGCAGCTCCAGGAGACGGAGGTTGCCAAGGCCAAGGAGACAGCGCGCCGTCTCAAACATCTCCGCAAGCTCAACCACCGACATGTGCAGGCGACCCACCGCACGAACGGCTTTGAGGCCGACGCCGCCAAGTACACGTTCCACCGCATCGAACCGCTGCCGGGCCTCCCGCATCCCGAGCGCTCGCGCGCGCTGTTGGAGCGTCTGCGCGACGACCGCGGCGTGCGCGCCATCATGGTCAAGCACCAGTTCTCTGTCGGCGTTCTGTCCGAACTTGACCCGGCCTCGAGCACCTCGCATTCGTCACGCCTGCTGGGACTCAACACCGGTGCTGGCCAGATGATCCAGCTGCGGTTGCGCACCGACGACTACGAGGGCTACTGCAGCTACAAGGAGATCCGCAAGGTGCTGTGTCACGAGCTGACGCACAATGTGCACGGTGACCACGACCGCAAGTTCTGGGACCTGTTCAAGATCCTTGAGCGCGAAGTTGTCGACCTCGACCCGTTTGGCCGCTCTGGTAACCGCATTGGCGAGGAAGTGTACGACGGGCCCGGGTTTGGCGCGGATACGGACGAGCTGCTCATGTGTGACGAGGGCGGCTGGTTCGGGTCGACGCAGCGCCTCGGGTCGCTCAACGAGCCGTCGCCAGGCCTCATTGTTGGCGCCACGGGCGCTGCCACCCCCACGACATCTGGACACGCTGTTGTGGCCGGCGCCGAGGCCGCTGCTGCTGCCAACACCAACACACCTGCCGTCACAACCGACAGCATACACGACCGCATGCGTCGTGCTGCGGAGGCGCGTCGCCAACAGAAGGAGGGCGGTAGCAAGAGCCTCGACGGAACCCAGCCCGAGAACTTATGAGACTCAGATCTCTGAGTTTATGGCTGTATAACATGGACGTTAACCACGCATGGCGGAGCCTAGAAACTACCGCCCATTGACCACCGTTACTACGGGATTTTGCATTGTACTAGCATAGAAGGAGTAATAATATTTGATATGAGGACCATTGCACTGTAGAGCCAGCTGGTAATAGCCACTGTAGACCTGGAGCTATCACGTCGGACTTCGCCGAAAGTAACCCTGACTATCACTAACGATCATCTGAACTATTACTTGAACTACCACTTGAACGATCATCTGAACTATCACTTCCACCCGAACGCTCATCTGAACTATACTTAACTACTTGAAACATAACAGAGCTCAACGCAGGCATAGCTACGGTTATCACTGACAGCCATAGATCTACATGCCATGATCTACTCCAATAGTTGCTGCGCCCTAGTAGATCCCGATGCCCTAGTGAATCCCTGTAACGGTGAGACACCGAGATGAACCAGAATCTCCAGCAGTAAAGCAATATAATCGGGATTGCAGTATAAACGGAAATGTCAATATCCTGGAGGGAAGCTTATCTAAGCTGATAATTTAACTGTGGTGCTCTGTGTATCCAACGTTGGCCCCTCATCAGCCCCTGCAGTTACCCGCCCGGTGGAGTCGCTAACCCCCAGATCATTTGACTCTGGTGCTACGGCCCCAAAACAGCATACTACAATGGCGGAGCGGGCAGATGTAGTGGAGAAGTACAAGTAAGTGGTGTTGCAGCGCGATATTCGCGTGTGTATCCTTGTTGTCGGTACTGTACTAACGCAGGCTCGTGTTTCTCGGCGAGCAGAGCGGTAAGTGGGCCGATATTATGATCTGGCTGTTTGGTGCTGCGGAGTAGTCGGTTGTAGTGGGTTGTAGTGGCGGTGGTCGGGTCGTCGGTTGCGGCGGAATCGGTCGTTGGTGACGACGTAAGCCTTTGATCGCTCGTGGGCCATCTCTGTGTTATTCCGCGGCCGGTATTGTACCCGCTTAATAACCTCCTAGCTACTCCACACCACTGTATCCAGGAGCAAAATATCATGGAGCAAAACTAACATGAGTGGGCAAAACATCGCTGCTATCGCGGTTCATGTACGACTCGTTCGATGCCCAGTACAAGGCCACCATCGGCATTGATTTCATGTCCAAGGTAAGTAGTGGCTACCGTCAACTTCCGTCTTGCTGCCGGCTAACTAGACCATGTACCTTCCCGACCGCACCATTCGACTGCAACTGTGGGATACTGCTGGACAGGAACGGTTCCGTACGCTGATTCCGTCGTACATCCGAGACTCGAACGTTGCGGTTGTCGTCTACGATATTACAAGTAAGTGCTACGCAGCGTCCACTGTACGCGCTAACCCAGACCGCCAGTCGTTCCTCGACGCCAGCAAATGGATCGACGACGTCAAGGCCGAGCGTGGCAGTCAGGTCATCATCGTGCTTGTCGGTAACAAGACGGACCTTGGCGACAAGCGCCAGGTCTCTAGCGAGGACGGTGAGGCCAAGGCCAAGGAAATGGGGGTCATATTTATAGAGACAAGCGCCAAGGCCGGCCACAATGTCAAGAACCTGTTTAAGAAGGTGGCCATGGAGCTTCCCGGACTCGAGACGAGCCGTCACGAAGAGAGCGAGCTCATTGACGTCAGCATAGACAACAACGCCAATGCCGACGCCGGCGGAGCTTGTTCTTGTTGAGCTACACATTCACTGGAACATTCGAGTTCATTCCCCCGTCAAGCGCGTGCAACTGTGCTGCTTCGACGTATGGGCCTTACCTGGCTCAAGCCGTAGTTCCACATACTAATGGAACGCTATTCGCTGCTATCGCAGTCAAACGTGCAATCCACTTGCAATGCAACTATGCAACAGGTTTGCACTCAACAAGTCCTCTCACAATCCAATCAGCTGTTTTTCGAATGGCGGATCTTGTAGTCGTAACGTGTTTCTTGATCAATCTCGTTTTCAATCTATCGTTTTCAATCTGTCGTTTTCATTCTGTCGTTTTTCAATCTGTCGTTTCTCTACTGACAATTAGATGCGGAGAGATCGCTATAGGCTGTAGACTCTTGACATCTTCACTAAATTATTTGACCATTTAGGTTGCTATCCTGCTAATGGCCCATTATCCTGCTAATATACTCCTCGTCCTATCTCTATTATATTTATATTCCCTTTAATACCCCACCTTTTATGTTCCACTACACTTCGCTGAGCTTCTCAGTGACGTACCTCGGGTTAGGGCGTGGGCATTGAAAAATTCGGATCAGACTCAAAGTTGGACTCTCAACGCCAGGTGTACCAGTACCAAACTACAAAATGCCTCCCAAGAAAGCCGTCAAGGAAGAGAAGATCCTGCTGGGTCGTCCAGGAAACAACCTGAAGGTGCGTATACTTTGTATTTAGGTGATCGCACCAGTTACTAAGAGCCTTGCTAACAACAGAGTGGAATCGTTGGTCTTGCCAATGTACGTCGAGTAGTAGAGTCTGTCTGCCCAACTAACGCAGGTCGGAAAGTCCACCTTCTTCCAGGCCATCACCCGGTGTCCTCTTGGTAACGTAAGTTTGTCTGCTGTCTGCTGGCAACTCGACTAACGGCAGCCCGCCAACTACCCGTTTGCGACCATTGAGCCTGAAGAGGCCCGTGTGATTGTCCCTTCGCCGCGCTTCGACGAGCTGTGCAAGAAGTACAAGCCCGCTTCCGAGGTGCCTGCGCACATCACCGTGTTTGACATTGCTGGACTCACCAAGGGTGCGTCCAAGGGTGAAGGTCTCGGTAACGCCTTTTTGGCCAACATCCGAGCTGTCGATGCCATCTACCAGGTGGTGCGATGCTTTGACGACGCCGAGATCATCCACATTGAGGGAGACGTCAACCCCGTGCGTGACCTGCAGATCATTCTTGACGAGCTTCGTCTCAAGGACATCGAGTTTGCCCAGAAGCACCTTGAGGGAGTCGAGAAGATCATCAAGCGTGGAGGCCAGAGCCTCGAGGTCAAGTCCAAGAAGGAGGAGGCTGAGACGGTCAACAAGATCATCAAGCTGCTCGAGGACGGCAAGCGTGTTGCCAATGCCACCTGGACGACCAAGGAGGTTGCGTTCATCAACGAGATGCACCTGCTGTCGGCCAAGCCGGCCATCTACCTTGTCAACCTGTCGGAGCGTGACTACATCCGCAAGAAGAACAAGCATCTGCTGATGATCAAGCAGTGGATCGATGAGAACTCGCCCGGTGACCTCATCATCCCCATCAGCGTCAGCCTTGAGGAGCGTCTGTCGCACATGGAGACGGACGCGGAGCGCGAGGAGGAGCTCAAGACGCTCGGCACGCAGAGCGCTCTGCCCAAGATTGTTATCACGATGCGCAATGCCCTCAACCTCATTTCCTTCTTCACGTGTGGTGCCGATGAGGTGCGTGAGTGGACGATTCGCAAGGGCACCAAGGCGCCGCAGGCTGCTGGAGTGATCCACAACGATCTCATGAACACGTTTATTCTGGCGCAGGTGACCAAGTACGAGGATCTCATGGAGCATGGCGACGACGCTGCCGTCAAGTCTGCCGGCAAGCTGGCCCAGAAGGGCAAGGACTACGTTGTCGAGGATGGTGACATCATCTACTTCCGAGTAAGTGCGCGAGTGTACCACGCAACAAAGCTAACAACAGTCTGGAGCTGGCAAGAACTAGATGCAAGCAGCCTAGAGCGTATCAATGCAGTTCTCAGAGTTTTCAGAGCACGCCCAAAATTAGACTGTAGAGAAGGGAGTAGGTTGGCGGAACTAGGAGCCAGGATTATCGGTAACAGAGCAACAGAATTATCTGGTAACAGAGCAGCAGGATTATCTGGTAACGAGCTACAAGATTGTCGGGGTATTGACAATCAATGACAATACTAGATAGGCCCATATTACCCAGCTCATTCCAACTCAAAGGCAGCTCAATTGAATCTGCCTAAGTCCTACTTTTTTTTTCAATTGCTATTCTTTGCATTTACTCTTCGCATTTAGTATTCGCATTCACTCTTCGCATTTACTCTTCGCATTTGCAATTCTCCGCATTACTCTTCGCATTTACTATTCTCTTACTCGTATAGCCAATCCATCGCCAAGACTGGCGCAGGTCCTGAAATACAGCTGCGCTAGTGTGCACGGGGCTGGTGCCGCATCCTCTAGCCATGGGCTAAATCCGCTGTGATATCGTCTGGCACGGTGATACGAGTTAACACCGCCGTCCTAGCGCTTACAGATTCGGCGTCCTAGCCGAGCTTGTGAGCCGATGTCGGAGCTGGTGCCGGGCATTCGCCGGTGCGTGTAGGGTGGCTATTGCGTATCGGCGATAATAGCGGAGTGCCTTCGGAATCGCGCCGTACTCCGATCCAGGGCTGAACGCACTTTACAGGCCGTTTGGTCGGGGATGTATTGTACCCCTACCCTGAGACGAATCTAGAAGGCCAGGCTCAAATTTGGGCACGGGGGAGCCACGGACCGCTGCAGGCCTGTCAGTGGGCGATAAACCCGAGGGGTTACCGGGGGGTGGAGGAACTTTTAGCGTCGCAGAGGGCTCCGGACTATTTCCGGCGCCGAATCGCACCGTGTCCGCTCAAAGTCCATTGGCCGAAGGGGCCAAACAACCGGAATCATGCGTCGGAGATAACGTCATCAGCGACGTTTGCTGCCGTTTTCCGCGCCGATCAACGTATACTGGAGTCGCCGTACATGGCTGTGGAGGACTCCACCCCGCCTATAAAAGCCTCGTACCCCCCGTATTTCGAGTCGACATCAATTGGCTCATCCAAACACAACTGAAATGTCTGACTCTATCACCCCCAAGGAGTGCTGCGCCAAGGGCTTCCGTTACGGTAAGTCAATTGAGTCAATTGAGTGAATTGTGCAATTGCAGTTGACTGCAACGACTCGTTTCACTCGTGTCTCTTGTCCAGGCTAACAACAGAGGGAGCCACTGCCGGCAAGATCATCGACTTCAACGGCGTCGAGACCTACGTTGTCGGAGACGAGTCGCTCAAGTCGAAGCGCGTGCTCATTGTGTGGACCGATATTCTGGGCCACAAGGTCATCAACAACCAGTTGCTGGCCGACCAGTTCGCCGAGGCTGGCTACTACGTGGTGATGCCCGACCTGTTCGAGAACGACGCCATTCCTCTCAACCCCCCCGCCAGCTTCAGCTTCGCTGATTGGCTGCCCAACCACACCATTGAGATTGCTACCAAGTTTGTCGATGCCGTGCTCTCCGAGGTCGAGTCGTGGAAGCCCGCTTACTTGACTGCCGTTGGTTACTGCTACGGAGCCAAGTTCGTTGTGCAGCAGCTGGGCTCGAAGCGCATCAACGCCGGCGGTGTGTGCCACCCCTCGTTCCTGACCATTGAGGATGTCAAGGCCATCAAGCGCCCCATCTTGATTGCTGGTGCTGAGATCGACAACACCTACAACGATGAGTTCCGTGCCAAGACCGAGGCTGCCCTGGTCGAGATCAAGGCCACTTACTTCATCACCCGTGCTGCCAAGGTCTCGCACGGTTTCTCCGTGCGCGGTGACCCCTCGGACCCCTTCACCCTCGCCATGCGCAAGAAGGCCTTCTGCGACATTGTTTGGTGGTTCGACCTGTTCTCCAACCCCGATTCTGCTGCCCACATTTAAACGTAGTTACCGTAGTCTTAGGTAGGATCAATATCGTTTGAGCAACCTGTAGAAAGCAGTCAACCTGTAGAAAGCAGTCAAGCAATTGCCTGTGTAGAGCCAGATATTCTAGTTTACAGTGCTGCTTACACTCGCAATTGTGATCTACGAATAACTCTATACAGTCTAACGTCTGGTTATTTACTCTTATACAGTCTAGGGACTGGCTATTTACATATGTACAGAAGCTCTGGAAGCTCCATGTGTTTTCCTACTTGAAGAAGCTGGAGAGAAAGCCGCTGGCTCGGCGCTCGCGCTCGGCCTGGGGAATCCACGCATCCATGTGCGAGTTGATGCGCTCCAGAACCTGCTCAGGAGTGTAGTTCTTGCCGAGAGCCTCGACAAATCTACCCTCGGGATCCATCAGGTAGAAGAAGATCGAGTGGTCAACGAGGTATTCGTCGCCCTCTTTGACGTCTGGTGGAGTCGAGAAGTACACGCGGTACACTTTGCACGTCTGCTTGATGTCCTCGTAAGACCCGGTCAAACCGATAATCTCTGGGTGGAACTCGGCCAGGTACTGCTTGAGAACCTCTGGGCTGTCTCGGTTGGGGTCGCATGTAACAAACACAGGCAGCAGCTTGGGCTCCTCGCCGGGCTTGTTGATGCTGTTGATGATGCCGGACATGTTCTCGAGCTCTTCGGGACAGATGTCGGGGCACATGGAGAAACCAAAGTAGATGAGCGAGAACTTGCCAAGCAGGTCCTTGTGCGTAAACGGCTTGCCATTCTGATCAATGAGATCAAACGGGCCGCCAATTGATGGCGTGCCAATCGACTGGTTCTGCTCCTCTTCGCGGCGGATAGCAAGACGCTGCTTCTCGCGCTGGAAGAACCACGTGAGACCTCCACCGACGCCGAGAAACGCGAGCGCAGCCTTCCAGTTGATAAACGTGCCGGGCTTGCGCGTTCGGATAATTCTGTTCTTTTCGGCGGCTTCTCCAAGAGAAATCCGACTAAGAGGCTTCTTGGCTGTTTTGTCGGTCGACTCGGAAGCGCCCTTTGAAGCTTCACCCTTTGGCTCAGCGTTCAACAGACATCGTGAAGTCGACAGCGTTCGCAGGCCTGTAAACCGATCCGCAGATTTACAGGTCAGTGACCTTGTAACTGAAGGCCTACTGGCCGGTGCTCGTGCCAACACCCGTAGCATTTGGTAGCTCATGAGCAAATTTCACCACTACCTCAATCGTCCATGCCATGATCCGATATATTGTGGGTAGGGTAAACCGGGGTAGTGGATCTGAGTAGCTGAGCAGCTTCAAGCACTGCCAACATCCAGTAAACCCGCCACAAAACAATCTTCTTCGTGAGTCTCACTTTAGTGAGGTAGGTCTACCTTTCAAGCTACCTTTCAATTCGTCAATAAAAGTACTTACCACCCGATATTATCACATCTAACGTCATGGCTGGTGGAAGGGTCCACTGTGAAGAAACCAGCCTCTTCGAGCCGGCAGGGGTTCTTGCCCCTTAACCAGTACTATGGGCGATATTTTCCTCTCCTGCTTTTCACTCCTGTCGGGCGTCAGCTGTGCCCGTGGCTAACTCGTGCTTTTAGAGTTGAAATGCCGGGCTCCATGTGTGTAGAGAGTGGGTCCCGTGGCTGGCTACCGTGGGGAGTGTAACGTTGCTGCTGAGCGGTAGATGACAGTAAACAACCACGAAGTAACCATACAACGCACAAGTCCATAGTTTATGGATTATGACAGCCTTCTATGGCCTATAGAGCCCCGCTATTTTCTTGGACGCGCAGTTCCCGTGTGTACTTGACGTGCATGAATCATGCATGACCAAGACCCTGGCAATCTCGATGGGTCTGGGAAGTTAATTTGGCTGGGAGGCCGGTCCAGGACCCACGCAAGTCTTAGATAGCGCTGCATTGTCTCTGCACAGATGCTGCACCCGCCATTCCCCTGAATTTGCACCGTTTGACTGCCGTTTTGCTTCACGGAGACGTCCAAGTCATGCCTACTGATGGGCCGATCATACCCCGTTGCAGACTGTTTAGTGCGCCCGTGTCCTAAAGCGGATGCACAAAAACATCAGCTCCAGCTGCGTCCTGGGCCTATATAAATAGACAACCCCACCTCTACAACCTCCGTCCTGCCATTATCGACACTCGCCCCTCGCTTTACACCCCCAGGCCCTCGCAATGGACCGCAACGACCGCCGTCCCGCGAGCCCGCACCGCTCGCCAATGCCCCGTACGCTGCCAGAGCCCCCCCGCGCTGCTGTCGCCCAACCGTCGCCATTGGCCTACTCGCCTTCCCGTCAGCAGTACTACCTAGGTGTGTTTACTCTGCTTCTTATATCTAACAGCACTGACAACAGAGGACCTTGCGAACCCGTTTGGAAGCGGCGGTTCGCCCGGTCGTGCTCGTCCCCAGAGCCCTTCGCTGAGAGACAGTCCGTCGGTGCACGGAACTCCCCGAGGTTCACCATCCCGGTTCAGCCAGTTCAATGCGGGTCGTGCCGAGTGGACTCGTCTAGAGAGCCCGCTCAAGGGCCAGAGCCCGGCCATGATGTCGCCCATTGCATCGCCAGCACCCGCTGCTGCCATTCCGCTGCCTCCACAGCCCAACTTCCACGCTCCCTACGGAACGGGACGCTACGTTCAGCCAATGATGCCCTCTGACCAGTCGGTCACCGATACCACCGAGTCCGTCATCACGATTGAGGACAGCGACGACGACGACATGACCGTCTCGGACGAGATGCGCCAGACGGGCTCATCCTACACCGAGGACATTGACGATGACGAGTCTGACGACGGCGACGACGACGACGAAGACAGTAATGGCGGCGATCTCCACTCGACCATGTCGACCCAGGAGACCCTCAACTCTGACGAGATGTACGAGCTTCCAGACAAGGCTCACCCACGCCGACACACCGCGATGAGTCGCAAGGAGGTGAAGCTCGTGCGCGGAAACCTCGTTCTCGACTGCCCGGTGCCCACAAAGCTCTACAGCTTCCTCCCCCGACGAGACAACGACGAGTTTGTCTACATGCGCTACACTGCCTGCACTGCTGACCCCGATCACTTTGCCGACAGCGGCTTCACTCTGCGCCCGGTCATTTACGAGCGCGAGATCCAGCTCTGCGTCTGCGTCACCATGTACAACGAAGACGAGGTCTCCTTCACACGCACTCTGCACGCCGTCATGAAGAACGTGGCTCACCTGTGCTCGCGGAACAAGAGTCGTATCTGGGGCAAAGACGGCTGGAAAAAGGTCATTGTATCCATCGTATCGGATGGTCGTTCAAAGGTGAATCCCCGGGTCCTCGACGTGCTCGCCGCTATGGGTGTGTACCAAGATGGTATCGCAAAGAACTTTGTCAATGGCAAGGAAGTCAAGGCTCACATTTTCGAATACACAACCCAGGTCTCGCTCGACCCGGACATGAAGTTCCAGGGTGCCGAGAAGGGTGTTGTGCCCGTTCAGATGCTCTTCTGCCTCAAGGAGCGCAACCAGAAGAAGATCAACTCCCACCGCTGGTTGTTCAATGCGTTCTGCCCTCTTCTGGACCCCAACGTGTGTGTCCTTCTCGACGTTGGAACTCGCCCAGGCAACTCTACTATCTACCACCTGTGGAAGGCATTCGACAGCGACTCCAATGTAGCTGGTGCCTGTGGAGAAATTAAGGCCATGACCGGCAAGGGAGGTCTTAACCTGCTAAACCCACTGGTGGCTGCTCAGAACTTTGAGTACAAGATGTCGAACATCCTCGACAAGCCTCTGGAAAGTGCATTCGGATACATTTCAGTTCTGCCTGGTGCCCTGTCCGCTTACAGATACCGCGCTCTGCGTAACCACGAAGATGGTACCGGACCACTCAACTCCTACTTCAAAGGAGAGTCACTACATGGAGGCAATGCCGACGTATTCACCTCCAACATGTACCTGGCGGAGGACCGTATCCTCTGTTGGGAGCTTGTTGCCAAACGAGGTGAGAAGTGGGTGCTCAAGTATGTGAAAGCTGCTACTGGTGAGACGGATGTGCCCGAGCAGGTGCCCGAGTTCATCTCCCAGCGTCGACGATGGCTCAACGGAGCTCTGTTTGCTGCCATCTACTCGCTGACACACTTCCGCCAGGTGTGGAAGACAGATCACTCGTTTGCACGCAAGTTCATGCTGCACGTCGAGTTCATCTACCAATTCATCCAGCTTGTTTTCACGTTCTTCTCTCTGGCCAACTACTATCTTGCATTTTACTTTGTTGCTGGCTCACTTGCTGGCACCCAGCCTGTTGTCATCCCCCACAATGGTGCTCTCTACATCTTCCTCGTCTTCAAGTACGTCCTGATCTCGGTCATTGCTGCTCAGTTCATTCTCTCGCTCGGAAACAGACCTCAGGGTTCTAAAGGTATGTTCACCGTTAGTATGGCTCTGCTATCTCTGGTGACTGCCTACGCTACCGGATGTGGTCTCTTCTTTGTGATCGAGACTCTCAAGAACCAAGGAGCCGGTGCGACCGTTGGCAATAATGTCTTCACAACCATCATTGTGTCGCTTGCATCAACTTACGGTCTGTACGCCCTCATGTCGTTCTTATACATGGACCCGTGGCACATCATGACCTCGAGTCTTCAGTACTTCCTCCTACTACCGAGTTATGTGGTTACACTTCAGATCTACGCTTTCTGCAACACCCACGATGTCACCTGGGGAACCAAGGGAGACAACGAGCAGAAGATGGATCTTGGATCGGCAGTCGTCAAGACCGAGGCTGGCAAGGATATTGTCGAGATTGAGATGCCGGCGGAACAGCTTGATATTGATAGTGGCTATGAGGATGCTCTGCTGCACCTGCGTGAGAAGACTGAGGTTCCCGTGGAGCCGCCGAACCAGCTCATCGTCACTCAGGACTACTACCGCGAAGTGCGAACTATTGTCGTGCTCGTGTGGATGATCTCCAACGCTGTTCTGGCCATGATCATGACCCAGGTGTTTGGCGTCGGCAACACCAACGACAACGTCTACCTTAAGATCATTCTGTGGTCTGTGGCTGCTCTGGCTGTCTTCCGCGCCCTCGGATCCATGACCTACCTGTTTCAGCTTGGCGTCAAGTACCTGTCGGAGACGAAGACGCGCACGATGCGTCACCGTCGCCCCGCCCTCACGGGCAAATAGCTCTTTCATGAGAGCCAAATCCGTAAAACATTCACATCAAGATACCTACACTAATGTCATTTTACATTTCGCAAAAGACCTATACAAGCTCTAGAAACACCATGTCATTCTTCTCAACTTAAATCTCAGTTCTTAGTCGTGAACTATCAAGCGCATTAGGCACAGAGACTAGCGTCTCGGATACCCATCGCACTTCATGCGTTTTGGTGAGCTGGGAAGCTCGGGCTTCACGTGCCCGTCAGTCGCAGGACTGCAATAAATAATAACAAACAAACAAAAAAACGCCATAAAAATCCATCATGTCAAACTTGCGATGCAAAGCAAAGTGCCACTTCTAGTGTGGCAGGGATTCATACACCGGTGTCAGGATCGCTCAACCATGGGACTGTCTGAGCCCTCCGGTGAAGTGCCAAGCGCGTAGTCGGTGTCGTGTTCCGAGAGTTCCAAAGGCTCGTCTGTTGCATTCGCCGGGCGGTATACGACAGAGGCTGGGGGCGAGATGGACCCTGTTTCCCCCTCTTCGCTGAGTGGTTCGAGCTGACCACGCCTCTGTGCGAGATCGTCGTAGTATGGCAAGCGCTGTTCGTGAACCTGTGCCTGAGCCATTGGATTTGGATAAGGCGGAGGTGGAGGCTGCCAGTGCGAGCCATTGCTGGTTGTACGCTGCACCATCTCGCCATTTTCCTCGACGTTTGGCGAGCCATTCGCGCGGGATTCCATGTCACGGCGTAGGGCCTCAGACCGAACCACGCTGGCCTTTTGCTGTTTACGCTCGCGGCGGCGCTTGACAATGATGATACGTGCAACGAGACCGACTATGACGAGGCCAATAATGAGGAAAAAGAAGTAGAGGTACTTTAGTTGCGACGAACCCGAGCTGCTGGGGATATCAAGAGCGTAGGTTGGGATAGAGGTGTTCTGAGTACCAGAAGCTGTAGTTGGGGCTGTTCCCGTCGAGTTAGTGGCAGCAGCTGAAGACGAGGGTAACGGGGATGATGTGCCATTCGACGCGCTATCTCCGCCGACGATGATGATGTTGCGTCGGTCGACACGTAGCGTTGTAGGACTTGCGTCGTGCTTCACATGTGCCTCAGTGTACGAAGCGAGAGCAGCAATTAGAGCTAACCGGCAAGGCCGGTATGGCCAAAGAGAGGTGTGCATGTTGGCACAAAGGGCCGAGGGACGTCAAAAATGCGAGCCAAAGAAGCCGAGGGCAGAAAAATGCCAGGAAACCAATTCACACCCTCCGTCGATAAACCCCATGTCAGGGGCGGCGAGCCGGGAGGGATTCGGCAGGTGGGGCAGAACGCGGAGCTCTAGCCGCAGGGAGGACAGGCGATCCAAACGCCCAGTGCGAGTGTAGCGAGCGCAGCAGGGGGCGTTGCCTTTAACAGAACGTAGGCAAAACGTCAACAACACCTCAAAATAGGAAGATGGATTCCCATTGTACTGCCTCGCGGAAACTTACCCTGTGCCAGATCGCGGGATCTGGCATGCGTTGTGGGTAGGGGCCGACGCTCTCGGATAGCACGCGCTCACCCCACTTCGCCGTTTCTCGGGAAACCAGGCAGTCTGGCTGGCTGACGGAAAGCAAAGCCAGGCAAGATAAACTGAGTTCCAACCGTTTGATTCTCTGTTCATTCGTGGCAACCGTTTGTTGTCTGTTTGTTTCCCTACTCTGAAATCAATTGCAACTTTATACATCTTGTGTGGTGACAATCCTGTCTCAAGTCTATACTAGCTATACAGCTCACATATGTGGATATAAAATACAATAGATACAATAGATAATGCATACAGCTGGAACAAGTCAGCACAATCACGGAGTTGAGCTGAGCCGAGCAATTAACCGGTGTGGTATACGCTCAGGTAGTCACTCCCGCTACTCCCATACTCCGCTACTCCGCTATTCCGTCTCCAGCTCAATGCGCTCAAACCACTCACGCGAGGCCCGGATGTTGGAGATAATCGTGTTGCCGTCCATGTCGTAGGCAGACGATGCTACTGCCGACGGAGGTGGCGTAACCACCATAATGAACGTGTTGGCAGTGAGAGTGTCAATATACGCTGAGCAGTGCTGGCCGTGCAGTGCGACAGTCTGGAACTGCGACCGCATCTTGGAGCAGCTCTGCTTGTAGGTTTTGATGATGTTGCTGATTTTCTCGAACCGCTTGGGATCGAGCTTAGCCGGATCTGATGACGACGCAACGACTACTGACGAGTCTGACGCCGACGAGGACACATGAGAGATGACGAGGAACGTCGTGCGCTCAAACAGCACAACCTCCTGAGCCTCGCTGATACCGGCAAAGCTCTCCAGGTGTCTCTGGAAGAGTGCCATATTCGGAATAAGCGAGCATACAATGTTGGACCATGCCTTGTACAGAGACTCGTCCCAGATGCTAGTAGCAAAGCCTGTCAGCGAAAAGTTGTACGCCTTTGAGTGATCTGACAGTGCCTTCATGGTCGCATTGAACACTTCATCTCTACGCTCGGCACGCACCAAGTCCATCTTATGCAGCAGCACAAACACTTTTGCGTCGGGCGAGAACTCGCGAAGATGCCGTAAGCACCGCACAAACGTCTCGATATCCTTTGGAACTTCCTTCGACTCGACATCAAACACATGGATAAGAACCTCGACCATGCGGAATATGTGATCCCGCTGGGTCGTGAAGTAATTGTCAATAAATACGTCCTGTCCACCGCAATCCCACAGGTTGAGCGTCATATGCCCGAGGAACCTCAGATGCGAGTGCTCGACATCAATTGTGGCGCCGAGCCGCCGGGTGTCGAAAGCCGAGTAGTTGCTGAAGATGATACTGCGCATCGACGACTTGCCAGACCCGCTTCTCCCCTGAGTTAGTCGCCATCCACTGATCCCATGAAGTGCTTACAATTAGGAGAAGCTTTTTGCGAGATGAGCCCGCCATGCTGTTGTGTATATGACAGCCAATTCACACGACCACACGTTTTTCACAATCAACAACTGCCAATCAACAGGGTTCCGCACTAAGCCAACTAAGCCTATCCCAGCCAGGCGTCGTTGGGTTGTATTATGACAAGATCTATGGAGTGGTGATACGAAGGATATCGTATGGCTGGCCGGCAGGGCAAGGGTGCACACACGCTTTAAAGTGCCCACAGGCCCCTGAAAAATCTAAGCCTACAAGACACAAACTACGAGTCCTAGTCTTCAATTTTGCAGCCATGTCGAAGGTGCTCCAACTGCTTTTACATCCCGATGAGCTGAGCGCGGCCCTGGAACTGTAGGTGGATCGGTCATTGGCTGTATTGTGCTAACAATAGGAAGTTCTGGCGCAAGTCGCTATACCCCCGCACGCCGGCTAAAGAATCGGCCACGCTGCGCCGGTGCTACGAGCTTCTTGAGGTCACGTCGCGCTCGTTTGCTGCTGTCATCAAGGAGCTGCACCCCGAACTTCGCGATGCTGTGAGTTTTGAGCAATTCTGCACCGATCCCGACTAACACAGGTTATGATCTTCTACATCATTTTGAGAGGCCTTGACACCATTGAGGACGATACGACGCTGACTGTCGCGCGCAAAGTGCCTATACTGCGCGACTTCCGCTCGGTACTCAAGACGGACGACTGGACATTCACCGAAAACAGCGAGAAGGAGAAGGACCGCGTCGTGCTCGTTGAGTTTGACACGGTGCTGACAGAGTACCACCGACTACGCCCCGAATATCAGGACATCATTGCCGACATTGCGTCCAAGATGGGCAATGGAATGGCGGACTACGTGGAGGCGTCGTCTCAGAAAAACTACAATGGCGTTGCCACGATTAAAGACTATGATCTGTATTGCGACTATGTGGCTGGCATTGTCGGCGAGGGTCTCACGCGCATGGCGGTGTTTTCGGGTTTTGGAAGCAGCATGCTCGCCGAAAACCCGCGACTGCACCAGTCAATGGGACTGTTTCTGCAAAAGACAAACATCATTCGAGACTTCCGCGAAGACCTCGACGACGGCCGCTCGTTTTGGCCCAAGGAGGTGTGGAGCAAGTACGCCGATTCGCTTGTGGATCTCGCAGACCCCAATAACTCGGTCAAGGCCGTGCACTGCATTTCTGACCTGGCAATACTGTCGCTCAACCACGTCCCTGACCTCCTTGAGTACCTTAACAACATCAACGAGCAGTCGCTGTTCAGCTTCTGCGCTATCCCGCAGGTCATGTCAATTGCAACGCTCGAGCTGTTGTTCAACAACCCTGCCGTGTTCCAGAAGGAGATCAAGATCCGCCGGGGTCTCACTGCAAAGCTCATTCTTGAGTCGGCGTCGATGGAGGGCGTCTATGACATCTTCCGTAGCTACACGCGTCGCATTCACCACCGCAACCGAGCCGACGACCCCAACTTCCTGGCTGTCGACCTGTGCTGCTGCAAGATTGAGCAGTACATTGACGAGCACGACTCGCGCTCGCCTCTTAACGTCGAGCGTGAGCGCCTCAAGCTGAAGGCCAACGGATCACTTGATTTCAAGATTATTCTAGCCGGCTTTGGCTTCTTGGCGCTCACCAGCGGAGTTATGATGCTCGTTGCCTATCTAAGCGGTGCCCGATTCGACATTGCCTTTGATGAGGTTAGCGGATTCGTCCAGAGGTTTGTTGAGGGTGGTGCCCTAGCCAACGGGGCTGAGGTTGCAGCCAAATCTGCCACTTCAGTTGCCAGCATCGTTGCCGAGACCGCCGCTCCGTTGCATTCGGATCTGTAATCGGTTAGCGGTGTCAGCATCGAGCATGGATCGCCGTCCCTGGAGGGAGATGTGCGGAACGCACGGATGTGCCCAAGTGGCCAGATGCCAATGTTTGGCAATTTATGGTACTGGGAGGATACAGATGTCAATGGCTCGATTACCTTGGACAGTAGACAGTAGTCAATTGAAAATGATTCGTCGACTCGGGCCACTCGGGCCCTAGGCTAATTACATGGGTAGTAATAAAATGTACCAAACACTGGAATGGCACGTGAAATTGCCATAGCCGTTGAGCTGCACCGTTAACGCCGGCTCAGCCAGCATTGGCCCACCATCTCCGTTGGCCATTTTGAACCCCGAGTCATCTCCGCGATTACCTGCATGACGCCGGAGCTACTGCCGGAGCCGGCTCAGCCGTGCAGCATATCTCCATATACAGGGGTAGCTGCGCATATAGTTTAGTAGCATTCCGGGCCTAAGGCTTCGCGGAGCCCGGACAGTCTCTTCACACTAAAAGTAGTTTAATGTTGTGACATGCATACACCGTTAAACGCCGATTCATATCCGCCTTGGCCCTTCATGATATCCCCGAATTGGCCCGACGTCCGTGATGCGATTGGCATAGGCCGACAACTTGGACAATATATAAGACCAATTGTTTCCACCATGGGTTCACTATTGCAAGATACAGCAACAGTTTATTCCCGGATAACCTGAACCTTCTCAATTACACCCCGTCGACTCACTCAATTTACCATGTCTAAAGTCGAAGTCTACCAGACCATCAACCCTGCTACCGGCAAGCACGTCAAGACGTTCCCTGGAGCCTCCGACTCGGAGGTCTCTAAAGCCCTTGACACCGCCGACAACACCTACTCTACCGTGTGGAAGCACACCTCGGTAACCGAGCGCGCCCAGGTGCTGGCTCGAGCTGCCGGAATTCTTCGCAGCAAGGCCGAGGAGTATGCCGGCTACATTGTCGAGGACATGGGAAAGATCTTCCCCCACTCCATGTACGAGGTGAACCTTTCCGCCGACATTCTGCAGTACTACGCCGACCACGCCGAGGAGTTCAGCAAGCCCAAGGAGCTTCCTGGCTTCAAGGGTGCCAAGGTTGTGACTGAGCCTGTCGGAGTTATTCTCGCCATTGAGCCCTGGAACTTCCCCTACTACCAGCTAGCTCGTGTTGCTGCACCCCAGATTGCCGCTGGAAATGTCGTTATTTTCAAGCCTGCTCCCTCGGTCCCTCAATGTTCGCTTGCGTTTGCTCGCCTGTTTGAGGAGGCCGGTGCCCCCCCTGGTGTCTACACCAACATTTTTGCATCCATTGATCAGGTCAACACGCTTATTGACGACTTCCGTGTTCGCGGTGTGACCCTGACTGGCAGTGAACGTGCTGGTGCATCTGTTGGTGAGCGTGCTGGCCGAAACCTCAAGAAGGTGGTTCTCGAGCTCGGCGGAAGCGATCCTTTTATTGTCCTTGAAGACGCCCCCATGGATGCAGCCATTAACAATGCCATCATGGGACGCCTCGCATGCTCGGGCCAGGCCTGTGCCTCGTCGAAGCGCTTCATCATTGTTGGCCGGGCCCGCGGTGCTCAATTCTTGGCCGCTCTGAAACAGGCATTCGAGAGCATTTCTGCTGGTGACCCCTCGGACCCCACAACCATGTACGGTCCAGTTGTCCATGAAGTGGCTCTTAACGGACTGATCGAGCAGATCAAGATCGCGACGAGCAACGGTGCTCGTGTTGTAACTGGAGGAAAGCGCATTGACCGTCCTGGCTTCTACATTGAGCCCACCATCATCACTGATATCACTCGCGAGAACCCAATTTACCGTGCAGAGACATTCGGCCCTATTGCAGCGGTGTACGTTGTCGACACCGTCGATGCTGCTATTGAGCTGGCCAACGACACCAACTTTGGTCTTGGAGCGTCGATTCACACTGCCGACGTAGCCTTGGCTGAGAAGCTTGCTACACGCATCGAGGCCGGTATGGTGTTTATCAACACACCTGTCGTGACAACCCCTGAGCTGCCGTTTGGAGGTGTCAAGAACTCTGGATTCGGCCGCGAGCTGAGCGAGCTTGGATTCGGCGAGTTTGTCAACAAGAAGTTGGTTCTCAACGCTACTCAAAGCCAGCTGTAATCGCAGGGTATCAACTGCCAGGTTCTGTCATTTCATTAGTTAATCATTCATATTCGTAATATAAGGATTTAGAGTACTCCCCATGTCCACAACAGTATAGCTCTGCTTCCACTGAGCGGGCTAAACTGCACTTGAGCACATGGATACCCACACTCAACCCGTCAATTAAACAAGTCCATCAATCAACATGGATTCAACGCATGTTTACAGGATCATCTTAAAAATTGCGGTGATGAATCCTGGCCAGGGTGCTGACATAACTGCGCAAACAATATGCACTTATACCGCAAACTACTCACATCCGAGGCTCCAGGGCCGCACGCATCTGCATCCATCGCAACCCCGCATTCCATTTAGCGGCCAGGCTATGCCTCAGCCATTGATGGGGCCGACCAAGCTTGACTCCGCGGAGGCAAGTTACAAGCCCCGTGCTCGACACTTGCTGTCACCGGGCAGATCAGTAGGTTACGGTTCCGGCCGCAACTATACCCCGCACCGTCCTTTTCATGTCCGCAAGCTTAGCTCCGATATATGCAACTCGATGCAGGGTTTCCAGTTGAGTCGTTGCCATTTAAAAGGACCCATCCCGCTATTCGGCATTGCAACGTCTCTTGCATTGAGTCTATTGAATCATCGCTGACTTAACACGCAAAGACACAATATCACACACTTCATTATGGCCAAAGTCGAAACCTACCAGACCGTTAACCCCGCCACGGGCAAACACATCAAGACCTACGAGAAAGCCACCGACAAGGAAGTACAGGACGCTCTCACCACTGCGCACAATGCCTATAACGATGTGTGGAAGAACACGCCAGTCAAGGAGCGAGTGCAGGTGCTGTCACGAGCTGCTGACATTCTTCGCGAAAAGGCGTCCGAGTATGCCGGATACATTGTAGAGGACATGGGCAAAATCGGTCCTCACGCCATGTACGAGGTGCACCTCTCGGCTGACATTCTACAGTACTACGCAGACCACGCCGAGGAATTCAGCAAGCCAAAGGAACTTCCTGGTACCAAGGGTGCCAAGGTTGTCACTGAGCCTGTTGGAGTTATTCTCGCCATTGAGCCATGGAACTTCCCATACTACCAGCTGGCCCGTGTAGCTGGTCCTCAGATTGCTGCCGGTAACGTTGTCATCTTCAAGCCTGCTCCGTCTGTTCCCCAGTGCGCACTCGCATTTGCCCGTCTGTTCGAAGAGGCCAGGGCCCCCAAGGGTGTGTACTCGACGATTTTTGCCTCCATTGATCAGGTCAACACGCTCATTGATGATTTCCGAGTTCGCGGTGTTACGCTGACCGGCAGCGAGCGTGCGGGCTCAGCTGTTGCTGAACGGGCCGGCCGAAACCTCAAAAAGGTAGTGCTGGAGCTTGGTGGCAGCGATCCGTTTATTGTCCTGGAAGACGCTCCCATGAACGAAGTCATTTCGAGGGCCGCCATGGGCCGACTTCTCTGCTCTGGCCAGGCCTGTGCTGCATCGAAACGCTTCATCATTGTTGGCAAGAAACGAGGAAGTCAATTCCTCGATGGGCTGACGAAGGCATTTGAGAGCATCTCTGCTGGTGATCCCTCGGACCCCTCGACTAAATTTGGACCGCTGGTTCACGAGGACGCGCTCAACGGATTACTCGAGCAGATCAAGGTGGCCAAGAGCAATGGTGCTCGCGTTGTCATTGGAGGAGCGCGCATTGACCGTCCTGGCTTCTACCTTGAGCCCACCATCATCACCGACATTAGTCGGGAGAACCCAATCTATCACGCCGAGACATTTGGTCCCGTGGCGCTAGTTTTTGTTGTCGACAGCGTCGATAAAGCCATTGAGCTGGCCAACGACTCAACATTTGGCCTTGGTGCGTCGATTCACACTGCTAACGAGGCCGAAGCTGAGAAGCTGGCGTCACGCATCGAGGCTGGCATGATCTTCATCAACTCCATTGTTCAGACGACCGCTGAACTGCCATTTGGAGGCGTCAAGAACTCTGGATTCGGCCGCGAACTAAGCGAGCTCGGATTTGGCGAGTTTGTTAACCAGAAGCTAGTGCTCAACGCTACCCAAAGCCAGTTGTAACCGTAGGGGTACTTGGTTCTGTCCTCGAAACATCCTAGCCATCTAGGTCATCACAATCACTATTTAAGTAATCAAGATCATTATTTAAGCAGTTCCAGCCTCCTCCTAGGCAATGTACTGAAGCAATTGCGTGGGGTAGAGCGACCCCGCAATCTAACGGTGCGCATTTGCTAGTCGCGGAGTCCCCGCGCGGAGTTAGCGACGGTCCAGCCTCACCCCCCACGCATCGCATCCCTTATATAAACTCCGAAAGGCCCAGTTTCTATCTACTTAGTCTCCCAACTAATAACAATGAAGGTTCTTCTTACTGGTGAGTTGTACAAGGACAATTGACCATAACGCGAGGTCTAACTCAGGTGGAAGCGGTTTTATCGCCGCCCATGTCCTCGACCATCTTCTGGCTGCTGGGTGAGTAACTACTAGGCCCGTATTGACAAGTTAGGTGTGTCGACTTCTCGTATTCAATGCCACACTTCGTTGACTCGTTCGTTAGGACTCGCTGCTTAGCGTTCGATGCCAAGAAATTGATTTCGCACAGACTGAACTTGTCACTCATTGCCTATTGCTATCTCCGATATTGCTTACTAACACAGCCATGCTGTCGTAACGACCGTCCGCTCTGAGGAGAAGGGCGAGCAGATCCTCAAGGCCCATGCCGACACTCCCAAGGACAAGCTGTCGTACTTTATCGTACCCGACATCTCTATTGAGGGCGCCTTCGACAAGGCTGTCGTATCGGACCCGCCGTTTGATGCTGTGCAGCACACGGCCTCGCCATTCCACCACAACGTCCAGGATCCCGTCAAGGACTTCCTTAACCCCGCCATTGTCGGCACAACGGGAATTCTCAAGGCTGTCAAGGCTCATGCTCCCAGCGTCAAGCGTGTCGTCATCACCTCGTCCTTTGCTTCCATTATCAATGCCAAGAACCACAAGAAGGTCTACTCGGAGGAAGTATGGAACCCTGTCACTTGGGAAGAGGCTCTCAACCCTGCCAACACCTACCGTGGAAGCAAGACGTTTGCTGAGAAGGCTGCTTGGGAGTTTGTCGAGAAGGAGAAGCCCAACTTCTCCATTGCCACGATCTGCCCGCCCATTGTCATTGGCCCCGTTATCCACCACCTCAGCTCGCTCGAGAACATCAACACCTCGAACTCGCGCACGCTGCAGATGCTTCAGGGCAAGATGACGCCGTCGGGAACCTACATCTGGGTCGACGTTCGTGACTTGGCTTTGGCACATGTGCGTGCTATGGAGGTGCCCGAGGCTGCCAACCAGCGCTTCTTCATCACTGCTGGCCACTACGATAACAAGGAGCTTCTTGAGGCTATCCGTGAGACGCACCCTGAGCTCAACTCTCGCCTGCCTTCGGCCGAGTCGATAAAATCGGACCTTCCTGACGATGTGTACGGATACGACAACTCCAAGTCGATCAAGGTGCTGGGCATCAAGTACACGTCGCTCAAGAAGTCGGCCAGTGACACAGTCGACTCGCTGCTTGCTCTAGGCGCTTAAGTCTACATGGTGACATGAGTGCAAACTATTGGGCGACCATAGAACCAGATCCTAAATGCAATTATAGTAGATGTGAGAGTACTTACTGACAGAATAATAGTAGCCGTGGGTGCAGCAATGCCGCCCTCAGCGAGAGGTCACCAACTTAGTAAAGTTGTTGCCGCCCTCTGGAGGTACCTGAAGCCAGTTGCGGCGGTCGTACTCGCATACACCGTCAATGGCATGGAATGTGTAGGCGAATCGCGACTTCGTAGAAGTATTTCGGTTTGAGCGGTGCAGAACAGAGTTATGGATGAGCACGAGACTGCCGGCTGGGCATGGCAGCTGGATAAACTTGTCCTTTGCGGGCTCCTCATAGGGAGATTGGCCCTCAATGGGGACAAACTCGGTTCCATGACCGTCGGGTTTGCGCACAAACCGCTTGTATACAGGGCTTGTCAGATGTGAGCCAGGCACATACTCGAGTGCCCCATTTTCAGGCGTACAGTCTTCTAGAGCATACCAAAAGCCCACTGCACTGAGAGGCTCTGTGTAGAGGAATGTGCCGTCCTGATGCGTCGGCACCTCGCCGCCAATCTCGGGCTGCTTGCAAATGATCATGCTCTGGAGGATGCGCGGGTCCTTGAATCCGAGAGACTCGGCAATAGCAGCATTGCGTTCGTTGACAGAAACCTTTGCGAACTCGGGGTCCAGATCGTGTAGAGCGTGACCCACTTTGTTGATGGCGAGGGAACGATCGCGAGTCAGATTGCCCTTGCTATCAAACGCGTCCACCTCAAAGAACATACGGATCTTGTCTGACGACTCAACGAAGTAGTCGTCGCCGACATGCTCGTCCTCTTCTTTAGATTCGCCAGTCGTGAACTTCGTCATGGGGTGGTCTTCAAACGAGAAGTCGGCTATCATGCGTTTCGAATGGGCTACGAGTGCCTCCGCAGCTTCGCGCTGAATCTCGCCTGGCAGCACGATGCAGCCGTTTTTGCGAAACTCTGCCACCTGCTCTTCCGTAAGTCCCCTTTGTCCCGTCATTTATGAATTCCACCTGGTAGATTGTAGTTCAAGACTGTAAGTCGAAAGCTATCAGATCGACATGTACGGCGTATCTCAGCCTAATCTGATCTCAGATTCCAATTTATACAACTAACAGGCCAATCACTGATTCAGTATTTACAGGTCAATTGCAGACTTGTTATAAAGCCAGCTTGATATACGCTTCATGATCAACCTCGGGCTGGCTCGCGTGAGCAGGCTGCTGGCGGCTCTGGGGAACCCGCACCAGAGCTGGAAGGCCATCCATGTCGCAGGCACAAACGGCAAGGGCTCTGTGTGTGCTTACATCTCGAGCTGTCTCGACTCTGCGCGCATCTCAAACGGCCGATTCACGAGCCCACACCTGTTAGAGCGCTGGGACAGCATCAGCGTCAATGGATCTCCGGTCACAAAGGGCCAGTTCCTAGAGGTCGAGAACCTCGTGCAGAAGATCAACTCTGACAACTCAATTGGCGCTACCGAGTTCGAGCTGCTGACGGTCGTTGCGTTCGAGATATTCAAGCGTAGTCAGGTCCGGTTGGCTGTCATTGAGGTGGGTTTAGGCGGACGCTTGGATTCAACCAATGTCCTCGAACCGTCACATACCATCTGTTCAGTCATCACCAAAATTGGACTCGACCATCAAAACTTTCTTGGTAACACAATTGCCGAGATTGCGCGTGAGAAGGCTGGAATCATAAAGGCTGGCGTGCCGGTTGTCGTCGATGGCACAAACGATGCTACAGCCCTTGGAGCTATTGAAATGGAAGCCTCTAAACTTTTTGCCTCTCTTCAAGTCGTCAAGCCGCTAGGCACAGCTGGTGCCTCGAGTCTGTTCCACGTTGACCCTGGAATGACTCCTCTACTAGGCTCCTACCAGCTGGCGAATCTGTCTTGTGCGCTGCACGCACTGGTGCAAGTCAAGAAGGAGTACCCAGAGATCACAGATGCTACAGTGCAGGAGGGCATTCAAAACACAAAATGGCCAGGCAGGCTGCAGAAGGTTCAGATTGGCTCTGTGAAAGTTCTGGCTGATGGAGCACACAACACCCAGGCAGCTGAGCAGCTGGCCGAGTACATCAATGTCAATATCCGCAAAAGTACCGATGAGAAAATCACTTTCATCCTGGCATTCTCGCGAGGTAAAGATTTCGAGGGCATTCTCGAACTACTTGTCCGTCCCGGCGATCTAGTGGTCGCTACGAAGTTCGGCTCGGTCGATGGCATGCCATGGGTCAGTCCTTGCGAGACTTCGGACATAGTTGACCAATCCAGCAAGTTCACAGATGAGACTGTCCAATCTGACGACATTGCTTCGGCACTAAAAGTCGCTTCCGAGAGTAACCGCAACATCGTTGTCTGCGGAAGCTTGTACCTCGTCTCTGAGCTTCTCCGCCAGTCTGACTGAGTACACGACTAAAAGTAGAACTGTCTAGTGCATTTGAAGTTGTGCTTGACTTCACGGCAACTGGAATCAAACAGACGTCTGGCATGTAAACACTAATATTTAAGCACATCATAACTTCACACGAAGTCTCTTCAAATGCATTCTCCTATGACCATTATTTAATCTAGCATGCCACAAATCTTTAGTTATGTTTCAAGTTCGACCGTGGATCACAGCGTTTGAGTTTGGACGCGCCGGGTCAACATCACGTGACATACCCGGCGTACATCTTTGTTGGCACTTCGCCGAACACGACACCCAGTGGTAATTTCTTTGGAGTGGCAGCGACCTAGTAGTACAATGTCATTGGAAAAGCGCCTGCGCAAGGTGTTCCAAACACCCCGTAAGGGAGAGACCTTTGAACTACGGTCGGGTCTCGTGTCGCAGTATGCGCATGAACGGTACGTGGTCTCTTCACCTTAAAATTCGCGCCTAACAGCAGCAAAGATGCTATTCAGCGGACAATTGCGGCCATGACGCTCGGCAAGGACGTGTCGGCTTTGTTTCCTGATATCCTCAAGAACCTGGCCACCCATGATCTTGACCAGAAGAAGCTCGTCTACCTGTATCTGATGTGAGTTTCCATCTGTTATACTCCGTGCCGTGCTAACTCAGGAACTACGCGAAGAGCCATCCTGAGCTGTGCATTCTCGCCGTCAACACCTTCGTCCAGGTAAGTGTGCCATTAGAGGGTTCAGTAGCCACTGTCTCCCACTCCAAGTTACTTCTCTGGTGATATCTAACACTCAGGATACCGAGGACCCCAATCCGCTGGTTCGCGCTCTAGCCATCCGTACAATGGGTTGTATTCGTGTCGACAAGATGGTTGACTATATGAACATTCCTCTACGTCGTACTCTTAAGGACGACAACCCCTATGTGCGAAAGACAGCTGCTATCTGCGTCGCGAAGCTGTTCGACCTTAACCCATCGCTGTGCGTTGAGGAAGGCTTTCTGTCCGACCTCCAGGGCCTCGTTGACGACTCAAATCCAATGGTTGTGGCCAACGCTGTGTCAGCGCTGGCCGAGATCCAGGAATCGGCCCCTGAAACGAAATGCTTCCACATCAACACCATGACTTTAAACAAGCTGCTTGTGGCGCTGAACGAGTGCACCGAGTGGGGGCGAATTGCAATTCTCACCGCTCTTGCAGATTTCAAAACTAACGAACTCAAGGAAGCTGATCATATCTGCGAGCGTGTTGTTCCGCAGTTTCAGCATGCCAACCCCAGTGTCGTCCTGTCAGCTATCAAGGCTGTCATTGCGCACCTTCCAATCCAGCCGCAGGAGGCACAGCAATCTCTGTTGCGTAAGATGAGCTCGCCGCTTGTGTCCCTTGTTTCGTGTGCTCCTGAGGTCCAGTACGTGGCGCTCCGAAACATTCGCATCATTCTTCAAAAGTACCCCCAGATCCTGAGCCGCGAACTGCGTGTCTTCTTCTGCCGCTACAACGACCCTCTGTACCTCAAGTTTGAGAAGCTGGAGATCATGGTCAGCTTGGCCAGCGCACAGAATGCAGACCAGCTACTGGCGGAGCTCAAAGAGTACTCGATGGAAGTTGATATGGAGTTTGTGCGCCGTGCCATCAAAGCCGTTGGCCAGGTGGCTATCAAAATCGAGCCTGCTGCCGAAAAGTGTGTCAATGTGCTGCTTGACCTGCTCACTGATAAGGCCAACTACGTTATTCAGGAGGTGGTTGTCGAGATCCGTGATATCCTTCGACGATACAAGACATTTGAGGGCGCCATTCCCGTTCTATGTCAGAGCATTGACGACATTGAGGAACCAGAGGCTCGAGCCGCTATAATCTGGATTCTGGGAGAGTACGCCGAGAAGGTCGATAACTCTGCTGCGCTGCTTAAGGGTTACGTTGAGACCTTTTCCGAGGAGAGCACTCAGGTGCAGCTCCAGCTTCTGACGGCTTGCGTCAAGCTCTACCTCAAAAATCCTGATGGTGGAAATGCGCTCATCAACACGATTCTGCAGGAAGCCACAACGAAGTCGGACAATGCAGACGTGCGTGACCGTGCCTACATCTACTGGCGTCTACTGTCATCCGACACAGTCGTCGCCAAGGAGGTTGTGCTTGCTGAAAAGCCTCCAATTGAGACTACTATTCCGAGTTTACCACCCATGCTGCTCAGTGAGCTACTGGCTGAACTGTCGACTCTGGCATCCGTATACCACAAGCCGCCGGCTACGTTTATGGGCAAAGGCCAGTTTGGATCGGACGAAGTGCAGAGACGCGCTCTTGAAGAGCAGCGACAGCTTGCCACCGAGGACGTTGTCGGTTCTCTTGCCACCAATGGCAGTGCTGTTAACGCGGAGAACCTTCTCGACCTTGACTTTGATAGCGGAGCTGCCTCAAATGTTGGTGCCAGCGGCCCCTCGTCGCTTGGCGACCTTGGCGATATATTCGCATCCACTCCGTCGCCCACTCCTTCACCCGCCCCTGTGTCCGTCCCTGCGCAGCATGCCAACGGTAACCAGGATATTCTGTCTTTGTTTGATGCCCCTCCTCCCTCGTCTGCTCCTACTACATCGGCCTCTTTCGACTCTCCCGTTGTCTCTGGCTTTGACAACCTAAGTCTGTCTGAGAACGGCTCCTCAAAGCCCAAGGCCGCGAACGAGGATCTTTTGGGTCTCTTCTAAGTCCTAAACTGGCTGAAAAAATTGGTGGGTTGAAGCAGTGAGAGCTTAATCTTTGATTATGAAGTTGTGCACTGAGGTTAAACCTCTGGCCACCTGGCCACCTCCGGAATACCCGGAGACTGCATTATTATACAGCACGGAACTAGAGATAAATAATGAATGTTCGTCGTTGTCATCGTGATCGTTACTCCCACAGATACAGCTTACCGCTGGCAGAGCCACCAACGATCCAGTTGCGAGTAGGGTGCATGTCAGCAACAGCAGGGACAGCCGACATGGCGTCATGGCCCAGGTGAGCGAGCTGCTGGCCGTCCGCCGAGTAGACGTCTATGAAGCGCTTCATGTTCGCGATGACAAACTTTGACACTCCGTCACGCGGGTGCTGTTGCCAGCGAGACTTCAAGATCGAGACCCAACGTCCTGTCTGGCAGTTATGCTTAATACGCACTGACGGGGTGATAGTGCCTTCAAGCGTGGTCTCGGGAGTCCAGTCCACACTTTTAGATAAGTCGAAAACGTTGATTGTGTCATCGTAGCCGTTGACAACGATGCTACCGGTGGAGTTCCAGTCAGAGCAGCTGACACTGAGTCGGCTAGAGTACTCGCCGTAGTTGTGAGCTGCTACTTCCCCGTATTCGTTGTCGGGGACTGGAGAGACAGCTCGCAGGTCCCAGAGTTTCAGTGTGCGGTCGAGCGAGGCGGTGGCAATCTGGTGAATGGCATTGGGGTTGTAGGAGAATCCACCAATCTTCTTATCATGTAGACGCATCAGTTTAGTTTTGTTGCGCTTGGTTCCCTCGCGCAAGTCGTGGATACCAAACTCGCCTTCAAGAGTCGTGAAGTAGAGCACATTAGGCTCTGGCAGCGCGCAATCGCTGACACCGACTGGGTTGCGCGGATTGCTGTCGTAGACAAACGCCTCGGTGCTTTTGCCAGCACTCAAGTCGAGACACCTCACAGATCCGTCGTACGACGCAGTGTATGCCTTGTTCGTAGCCTGTGGATCAAACAGAATGGTTGCTATGGCACGCGTGTGTATCTTGAGGTTGAGAATAGTCGGTTCTTCGTATGTGTCGTCATCAATGGGTCCATCTCCCGACGCTTGGTCCATGTTCCAGATTCCCAGCTCACCGACCTTGTCACCTGCTAGAGCGATACGATTTTCCTCGGACGGGTGAAAGGCGACGCTGAAGATCCGCTCCGTGGTGACTTTGATGTTTGTGGGATCAAAGCGTTCCGCCAATTTGAGGTTGCTAAGCTCTTCACGGCACTTCTGGACATCGGGATCGGATACCTCGATCTTATCAAAGTAATCGCCCTGTGAGACCTTTGAGCCCATGCTTGACAAAACTCCAAGCGCCTCTTCCCACTTGCCGTCTTTCAGCATGTCAGGCAGTTTGAGTTCGCCTTCCTTGCGGACTCGCGATTCCTCAATGACGCGCTGCGTCTCCTCGAATTGCACAGCTGCTTTTTCCTGCTCGACCTCGAAATCGGCTTTCTTGCCCTCAAGCCGACGAGATTTGCGCCGAGGCAACAAATCGGGATCGGGCTTGACTCTGGCGAGCGTCTGGCGCTTTTTCGACGGTGCCGACTTCTTGGTGAGCTTCTGGCGGTCGTCAAACATCTGGCTCATGCCCGCCAGCTCGAGCTCGCGGAGAAGCTTCTCATTGCGCTCGATGTTGGCGCGCCGCTGCTTCTCTAGTTCGCTCAGTTCCATGTTGTACGCGAAACTCACGCGTGCAGCGGCGATTCAATTAAGCCAAGTCGGGCAGGGGTCCGCCTTCGAAGTCATATGCAGGCTGGTGAGAATTTCCCCTGAGTTTCACATCCCATTATACTTCAGGTCCCGTTATACTACAATGGCCAACAGCAACATCCTCGATGTTATTCTACCGCGAGAAGTGCAAAAGTCTTCGCAAGACGATACACCGTGCCTGCCGTGCCTGCTCACCTCGGCCGCAGTCATGACTATGGGCGGTGCCTACCTAGCGTCGGGTCTTGTGTTTGTCTCCAAGCCAGGTGAAGTGCTCCCTGGTGCGACGCCAGCTTGGAGAGGTGTTGTGCGTACAGGCGGCATTGGTATCATGGGTTTTGGCCTGTATCGAGCCTTCGATGCGTTTCGCCTTAACGGCGAGAAACTCGAGTAGGCCGTGAAGCTACTGCACCAGGCAACAAGAATGTACATAACCTGAGGGCTCTTGTGCTCAGGATCTCGCACGAAAAAACGCCTGACTGGTCCTGGGAGTATGGTCGAGGTTTTTTGAACTAATGAACGGTTATGGATTGGCTGTGGCTACTGCTCGCTCCAAGATGTGATCATCAAGCTGAAGGACATGAGAGCCTGGGAACAGCACCAAACAGCCTGGCACGCTCTGAAGAACGATAGCTTCACATCCACGAAGCCGTCATTTGCATTTCCAGCTCATGGCGACGGGGAGTTTTGTATTTTTGAGTCGCATAATCTTTATCTGCGGAAAAGACCGGCATAATCTTCGCACGATCTCGGGTACCACAAGACGTGCACCCACGAAGGTTCTGCTGAATACTTACCTTCATTCATACCTACTCCTTTGGTACTGTTCGTGAAGCATCTGATAAACTACTGCAACTGACGAGATATGGAAGGCCTTCTCCATCAGCTGATGGTGACCGAGTTCGAGCGAATGATGATCTCACGTCCGAGCTCTGAGACATCGGAACTGACTATATCGGAACTGACTACGACGAACATGTCAGACGACGGGGTCATTTCTGGGGCGTTTTGCGTTGAGGACGACTCCTTGGAGTCGTATCCTAGCACCATCGTCGTCGCCAGAGACTCCAAGAGAGCCGTTAAACGGACGGTATCGGCGGTACAGCGTCGTGATAACTACGAGGTGATGAGAAACTACTGCAGCTGCATCAAACGCATCAAAACCTCTCACTCCGAGATGACCCTTTAGATGGCGTTAGCAAAACCTAGTATATTAGTCTGTGGTACCAATAAATAACGGGTAAACTCAATGTAGTAGCAAGTGCTGGATGCAAGGCCAATGGACTTCATTAGGCATATGGCGAGGGCCGCTTTGAGCTTACATGGTCAGCTCCTTTGCCCAGTCGGCCACAGATGCAGTCGAGTGTTTGGCGGTGAGGATGAATGCGTCGTTATTGAGCTCGGTTGGAGTGGGTCGCTGCGATTCCTTGTAGAGACACTTGTCGACAAACTTGCGGAACGCGGGGGTGTAGGGCCCGTCATCAGGCAGATGGGGTGGCTCTTCGTTGACGATGCGCTGCAAAAGATCGAGGATGCTGCCCGGATGGCCCGAGACGTTCCCTGACGAGAAGGGGAACTTGCCAATGGCCAGTTCGAGGACTGTCAAACCAACACTCCACACGTCGCTTCTGACCGAGTACGAGGCGCCCTGAATGCGCTCGGGCGACATGTAGGTCGAGGTACCGACGAAGGTTTCTGCGAGCGAGTTGATGAGCTCGCCCGACACGCCAAAGTCGCACAGCTTGACCTGGCCGCGCGAGTTGACGAGCACATTGGACGGCTTGACGTCGCGGTGAATGATGCGGTGCTCGTCGTACAGGTACACGAGGCCCTGGAGGACGGCGAGGGTGATTTTGGCGATGATGGGCTCGGCTATGGGCCCGACGAGCTTGGAGATGCGGTCGAGGGAGCCACAATCCATGTACTCCATGCAGATGGTGACGTTGTTTTCGGTGACAAAGCCTCCGTAGTAACCTACAATGTAGTCCGAGTCGCAATCGCGCATAATGTGCAGTTCGCGAGCAATCTGCTTGCGCAAGCTCGGCTTTGTTTCAATGTGGATCACCTTTTCGGCCATGACTGTCTGGGTCGGGGTGTGGATGACTTTAGACACGGTGCCGCCATTGCCGTGGCCGAGGTCGGTGATGGACTGGAAGTCTTCCTGACGCAGATCGAGCTTGAACTCGACGCCCAGCTCCAGCGATGCCAGCTGAGTGACAATGCTGCCGTCAGCGTACCTGTCTTTCGAGGGCTCCACAGCAGCAGTTGCAGCGGGTCCCGGCTGCTGTGACGGCAGCGACAGCGCCTTGAAGTTGCGACGCTTGAGCGTCTTGACGGGCAACAGCTCGCTTCGGTCTTGACTCATGTCGAATGTGCAGCCAAAAGTTCACCGCATTAAAAGGGGCCGATGTCGAGGCCCGTGGGTGCATCAGTGCGCGGCCAGGCTGTACGGGAGGGTAGGGCCTCAAATGCAACATGGGCGGTGTTGCGGCAACTTTGAGGCGGGCTAAAGTAGCGCCTGGAGAAAGTTAAGTGGGACGGGCAAGTCAGTTAGGGGGCGGACAAGTCAGCTAATATTGTACGCTGGTCAGAATCAGGTCGTGTTGGAGAGATTGATGGATGATCGGATCTGGTGTTTAGTTGTGAAATCAGTGCTAACTGTCACACTGCATGTCCCTAGTGCGGCAGTAACCATAGTCGAGATAATCAGGACGAAATAGGACGAAATAGGACGAAATAGGAGGGAGTAGGGGGAAATAAAAGAAGATAGGAGGTAATAGGAGAATACGGGGGGTAATACCGAAGAGGTGATAATGAGTTATAATGAGGAGGTGGATGATTCTACGGTACTACCTGACTCCTACTGCTCACTGGTGGTTACCACGGTCTAACTTGCATAGAGTTATCGAGCGAAATCATGGAGTGTAAAGTCTTGGACAATTGAATGGAGTGAATGGAATAAAAGTGGATCTGCAAACATCAAGGAGACACTGCTTGAACCTCGAAATCCTGCCTGACCTCCTGCCTGACCTCCCTGCCTTTCATTCACTGATACGGCGTCTGTTGGCGGGTTAACCCCTGCGTAAGATCCAACAGATCAGATCCAGACAAGCAGTTACAACACAGTTACAACACTTATTCGACAAACCTAGAAGTCGGCAACAGAATTGATCGCTAGGAGTTCGAGACAATCGCAATTTACCTCTGAATAAACACCCGTCCTCTTCCCGTCTTCGCTACTCCTCCTCGTGCCCGTCCCCGCAATTGCTACTGGGTCCTGCCCCTACCCACACTGGACCCGGCAAATTTTTAAGCGGCTAAACCACCCAGCCTTCACCAGTTTCGAAACAAACGACTTTGCCTCACTCAAATCGCCCTGCACTCCAGTTCCGCCCTTTTCATCCGCTCCCCGCCACAACACGGCCATTACCACGCCCTCCCACAGTCAATTCCACGCCAACTCGCTGTCATAGAGAAGCTGCCCTGCATATTTATTCACAATGGCCGACTGGAAACAACAACTCAACTTACCAGAAAAGGACACCCGGCCCCAGACCGAGGACGTCACCGCCACAAAGGGCAATGGCTTTGAGGACTTTTACCTCAAGCGCGAACTGCTCATGGGCATCTTTGAAGCTGGCTTCGAGAAACCGTCTCCAATTCAGGAGGAGTCCATCCCTATCGCCCTCGCTGGCCGCGACATCCTCGCCCGTGCTAAAAACGGTACCGGCAAGACAGCAGCGTTTGTCATCCCCGCCCTCCAGCAGGTCAACCCCAAGCATGGCAAGGTCCAGTCCCTCATCCTCGTCCCCACGCGAGAGCTGGCCCTGCAGACGTCACAGGTCTGCCGCACCCTTGGCAAGCACCTTGGCATCAACGTCATGGTCACCACTGGTGGTACCAACCTCAAGGATGACATCATCCGTCTCAACGAAGAGGTCCACGTTCTTGTCGGCACACCTGGCCGTGTCCTAGATCTCGCTGGCCGCAGCATCGTCGACTTCTCCGAGTGCCCCATGTTCATCATGGACGAGGCCGATAAGCTTCTGAGCCCCGACTTTACACCTGTCATTGAACAGCTGTTGGCCCATTTCCCTGCCGACCGTCAGATCCTCCTCTTCTCGGCCACCTTCCCTCTGCTTGTCAAGAGTTTTATGGACAAGCACCTCAACAAGCCCTATGAGATCAACCTCATGGACGAGCTAACCCTGCGCGGTATCACCCAGTACTACGCCTTTGTCGAGGAGAAGCAGAAGCTGCACTGCCTTAACACCCTCTTCTCCAAGCTCAGCATCAACCAATCTATCATCTTCTGCAACTCGACCAACCGTGTCGAGCTGCTGGCTCGCAAAATCACCGAGCTCGGCTTCTCGTGCTACTACTCGCATGCCAAGATGCTGCAGGCCCACCGTAACCGCGTATTCCACGAGTTCCGCAACGGTACGTGCCGTAATCTCGTGTGCTCGGATCTTCTGACCCGTGGTATCGATATCCAGGCCGTCAACGTCGTCGTCAACTTCGACTTCCCCAAAAACGCCGAGACCTACCTCCACCGTATTGGTCGCTCGGGCCGTTTCGGCCACCTTGGTCTTGCCATCAACCTCATCAACTGGAACGATCGTTTCAACCTGTACCAAATCGAGAAGGAGCTGGGCACCGAAATCAAGCCCATTCCCGCCCAGATCGACGAGTCGCTCTACGTCACGAAGAACACCTCGGCTATCCCCCGCCCGTTTCCCCTCAAGGAGCTGCCTAATGCCACGCAGCACCGCGCCAACCACCGCCAGGGAACTGGTATGCCCGAGCAGCCCCAGAACCCCCAACAGCAGCAGCAACAGCAGCAGCAGTTTCAGCAGTTCCGTCAACAGGGCCCAGTTCTGCCCCAGATGCCCCAGGGATCCCAGGTGCCCTTCCAACAGCCTCTGGCTGGCCCTCCCGTGCCCCCGCAGGCATACGCCCAGGGATCCTTCAACGGCTACGCGCCGGCCGTGCCGCCGGCCCAGTTCCCTCCCGCTGTGCCCCAGCCGCCCTTTCCACCAACCGCACGACCTTAGACACGGCGGGAATCGTCGCGCACTGCGCCTATGAATAATGATTTCGACGACGTGATGCCCTGCTTCTTGCTTTGTGATGTGCCCCAACCAAGGCCTGTCGAGCCCTGAGAGGATTTTTTTATCCCCACGCTTTGTAGAGAATTTTTTACCCCCTCAACGCCGACGTCCTTCTATAGTTCAATGTACCATTCAAGTCTGGTCCTGCCTAATATGATTTGTGATTCAGTACCCGACGTTAACAAACGCTCAGACGATCAAACGCACTTTTAGACTTTCACCTACTCTGTCAGACTCGCTCATATACCTCTAATCTGTGCTGAACATTTACTAACTTAGTCTTTTGATCTTTTTCCGTTAATCTTTTTCCGTTAATCTTTTTTCGTTAACTAATCTTTTTCTGTTAAGTTACTATTTCATTGTCAGTACTGTGGTTGTAGTATTCTGGGCGTCATTTGGTCCCTGCGTGCAGCCGTAGAAACCCCTGTCCCAGCGCGCATAAATTTTTTATATCGCAGTACGCCAGATTCAGTCAGTCACCAATAATTCTCTCACTCTCTGTCTATAATGTCCAGTTCCGGTCTGCGTATCCTGCTTATAGGAAACGGCGGCCGTGAGCACGCTCTGGCTTGGAAGCTCGCCGAGAGCGCTCGTGTGGAGCGCATCTTCGTCGCTCCTGGTAACGGTGGTACTGGATCTGGTGCTTTGGCCAAGGTGGAGAACGTTGCGATTGGCTCGTCGCAGGCCGACTTTGGCAAGCTCGTCGAGTTTGCCGTCAGCCACAACGTCAACCTTGTGGTGCCTGGCCCCGAGCAGCCTCTTGTTGAGGGCATTGAGACGCACTTCCGCAAGGTTGGCATCGCTGTGTTTGGTCCCTCCGAGGCTGCTGCCAAGATGGAGGGCTCCAAGACCTTCTCCAAGGACTTTATGGCCCGCCACGCCATCCCCACTGCTGCTTTCCAGAACTTCACCGACTTTGAGAAGGCCAAGAAGTACGTGCAGTCGGTTTCACACAAGGTCGTCATCAAGGCCTCGGGCCTCGCTGCTGGCAAGGGTGTCTTGATGCCCGAGACCAAGGAAGAGGCCTACCAGGCTCTTGCCCAGGTCATGAAGGACAAGGAGTTTGGCTCTGCTGGTGACGAGGTCGTTGTCGAGGAATGTCTCGAGGGTGACGAGCTGTCGATCCTCGCATTCAGCGATGGTTACACTGTCGTTGACCTGCCTCCTGCTCAGGACCACAAGCGAATTGGCGAGGGTGACACTGGCCTCAACACTGGAGGAATGGGTGCCTACTCACCGACTCCTATTGCCTCTGCTGCTGTCCTGCAGACCATTCGTGAGACGATTCTCAAGCCCACCGTCGCTGGTATGCGCCGTGATGGTTTCCCGTTTGTTGGCATGCTCTTCACTGGAATCATGCTCACCAAGTCGGGCCCCAAGGTCCTCGAGTACAATGTTCGCTTTGGAGACCCCGAGGCCCAGACGGTTCTACCTCTGTTGTCCAAGGACACCGATCTGGCTGAGATCTTCCTGGCCTGCGCCGAGCACCGCCTGGACGCTGTCAACATCAAGGTCAACCCTGGCTTTGCCGCCACCGTTGTCATGTCTGCTGGAGGCTACCCCAACTCGTACAAGAAGGGCGATGTCATCACTGTTGGAAAAGTTCCTGAGAACGCGTATGTTTTCCATGCCGGTACAGCTACCAAGGACGGCGCTGTCGTGACCTCTGGAGGCCGCGTCATTGCCGCCTCGGCTGTGGCCCCAACTCTCGAGGAGGCTCTGAAGAAGGCCTACGAGGGTGTTGACGCGATTAAGTTCGAGGGCAAGTACTTCCGCCGGGACATTGCCCACCGAGCCCTGCGTGATGCCAAGAAGTCGGGTCCCGCTATCACCTATGAGCAGGCTGGTGTGTCTGTCGACGAGGGTAACCGTTTTGTCGAGGAGATCAAGGCCAAGGTGAAGTCTACTCGCCGTCCTGGTGCCGATGCTGAGATTGGTGGCTTCGGTGGTCTCTTTGATCTCAAGGCTACTGGTTTCCGAGACCCGTTGCTTGTCAGCGCCACTGACGGTGTTGGAACCAAGCTCAAGATTGCTCAGACCCTGGGTATCCACGACACTGTCGGTATTGATCTTGTGGGTATGAACGTTAACGATCTCATCGTTCAGGGCGCGGAGCCCCTCATCTTCCTTGACTACTTTGCCAGCGGAAAGCTCAACATTGAAACTGCTGCTGCCTTTGTGCGTGGTGTTGCTGATGGATGTATCCAGGCTGGCTGCGCCCTCGTTGGAGGTGAGACGGCTGAGATGCCTGGTCTCTACTCTGGCAGTGACTACGACGTTAACGGAACTACTGTGGGAGCTGTCGAGCGTGACCAGGTGCTGCCTCGACTTGATGAAATCGCCGAGGGTGACGTCATCCTTGGTGTTGGCTCAAGTGGAGTGCACTCCAACGGTTTCTCGCTTGTGCGAAAGATCCTTGAGGTTTCTGGTCTCAGCTACACTGACGAGGCCCCCTGGGACAAGTCAACGACCGTGGGCAAGAACCTGCTGATCCCCACCAAGATCTACGTCAAGTCGTTCTTGCCCGTCATCAAGAAGGGACTCATCACAGCTATGGCTCACATCACTGGTGGCGGTCTCGTGGAGAACGTACCCCGTGTCCTGCCCGCCCACCTTGATGCCATTGTAGACGGTTCCTCGTGGGAGGTCCCTCCTGTGTTCAAGTGGCTTGGAAAGACCGGTAACGTTCCGTTTACCGACATCGCTAAGACACTCAACATGGGTATTGGCATGGTCCTCATTGTCAAGGCCAAGGACGCTGCTGAAGTCTCATCACTACTTCGCGAGGGTGGTGAGCGCGTGTACACTATCGGTAAAATCGCCAAGGGAAGCAAGAAGTGTGTTGTCAACAACACCGAGTCTTGGTATTAATATATATTGGACAATTAAGTCATTGTGAAACACTACATCAACAAAGCTTACGAGTCATCACATCGTGGATAACATCAATTATTACAGATTCGTAGCATCTTATGTACAGCCCTTCTGCTACTGCCAAGAAAACGGCTTCTCATTCATAGCTCGTAGAACCAACTTGTTGGCAGTCTCGTAGACGCCAAATATGAGACCACCGGAGAAGGTTACTTTGATAAGACGAGGCACAACACCTGCCCAGAGACGAGTGGGACCTTCCTCGATGAAGATACGGAACGAGCACATGATGCTTGACCCATAGGTCTTGATACCGTTAACAGTCTGCATCCTCGACTTGACCACATCTATGGGTTGCGTGCTCAACACCTGGACAGCGCCTGACGCAGCACCAAGTCCAAATGCCGCAGCCGTTGTGATGTTGTCGGTTTCTTTAGGATATGCAAGCTGCTTGAAGAAGTTGTAAGTGGTGAAACGCACCATTGAGTTGGCAACCTGGCGAAAAATGGTCGGCATGAATCCCTGCACAAACGCCCGTGGTCCTCGCACATAGTACATATCTCGCACGTTACCAAAAAAACCGTGAACACCGGGAGTCACCTCGTAAAGAGCGAGGACAGGTTTGGCCTGTGCAACGGGTCGGACTACCTTCTTCTTGCTCTTGGGGTCAAATGTATGAGGAGCAGCGGTGGTACTTGGAGCGAGGTTTGGAGCAGCGGTATGCGTGGCGTGGTTCTCGGTCAATGTTCGCACAATCTCGCTCTTTGACTTCACACCCGCTGGGAGACCGCTCCGCTCAATCATTGTGACCTTGATATCTTGGTTAGATGGTGCTGGCGACTTACGGATAACATACTCTCAAATGGAACGATCATGAGTGACTCGCACAGACCGGTGAACATGCCGGCAACAATGATCTGGGGAGCCGAGTTTTCGCCTGAGCCGTCGACCATGAACTTGGTGGCCCAGTTGTAGACGGAAAAGCGCATCAGCGATTTGATGGAGTTGCCGGCAATGACCGCAGAGCAACCCCTGAACATGACCTTCGGGAAGTCATTGATGATAAGCGCTTTAGCGCCAGGGGGCCGCACATACAGCTGCTGTCGTGTCTTCAAGTAATCTAGTGGGTCTTTGGTTAGAATACGCTGGTGGACCTCTGGAGAGACTTACAAGTGACGGTCGACTCGACAACGGCGGCTGCGAGGCCTGCGACTGTTGCGCTGAGCAGCGTCTGAATTAGAGGAATGGAGTGCACAGATCAAGATTAGCGCACCTCATCAGCTTTCTGCGTTAGAATATTGGCAAAATTAAGGCTATACTCACAAGTGCCGACATCAAGTCGAGTGTTGGCCGTTGCGTAGCAAACTGTACCTTAAAAGCAAGAGTGTCTGCAAGGTGGATCTAGCGATGGCACGGCTGGCCGAGAGCCGAATCCAACGGCCTGGTCGCTCATCATATCATACATTATGTTAAATAATCGTAACACTAGTAGGGTGCAGTGGTGGAGTACTCGCTGTCGGACATGTCGTCCTCTGTGTTCCTGTTGAGTCGGAACACCCCGCCCTGCAGCTCAAGCCAGTGGGAGTTGTCGGCAAGACTCGTGGCCAGCTCAATGACACGGATGACGCGCGTAGGGTACAAGGAAGATCTGCCCGGATAGCCAGGATACGGCTCGTCAGTCGTGCTCGAGTCGTACTCAGTATACCACCCTTGCTCAACCGTGGCCCCCGACCAAACGAGTCCAAGCAACAACAGCTCCTCGGGCAGCGGCCGTTCTCGGCTCATGGGCACCGGTCGCACATGCTTTGCTTCCTTTGTCGACACACGGAGTAGCTCGAGGAGGTCCTCTGGAGCAGGCTTCTTCTCGCTAGCCTGCTTTTTCCACAACCGAGCAGCCTGGACAACATTGTCCGTTTCTTCGAGTTGCTGTGCCAGAATCTGCGTGCCGATCTGCATCAGGCGGTTGAGGAAGCGCACTAACCTCGTGAGCGGGAATTCGGGACTCATAATAAGCAGCTCGGTCGCCTCCTCAGAGTGACAGATACATCGTAGAAAGTGCAGCCATACAATCACATGAGGGAGCGCAACGTCATATCCCAGCTTGAGGAACCGCGTGAGTATCTCAAACGACATTCGCCTCGACAGTTCTAGCGACCCATACACTTTGGGTTCAGGTTTGGTAGAACCGAAGCTTTGCGCAGTGGGGTCTCCGACGCTCTGTTCTGCGAACTCGGACCCGGCAGAACTGTCTCTTCCCATCGACGCCGGCGCCCCGGTAGGCTGGGCACCTTCGACTGATATCTTATCGGTGAAGAGGGCCATTATAGGATTGCTGGCCGAACCGTAGCTCAGGAGAGTTGTAATGTTACACAAGGCGACCGTTCCACCCCTGCGATCAATGTCTGTGTCATCAATCTTTGAGTTGACTGTTGACAGGGTGAGCGCTTCGCACACATAATGGAGTGTTCTTTCGAACTCCTCGACATTGCCACCAGTAAAGTTGATCTGGTGCAGCTTGATAAATGATGCAATTGGCGTATCAATAGCGGCCTCCTGGTTAGAGTCAAACAGTGACAGGATGGTCTCGAGTGACGGTTCAAACTGCTGCGTCGAAGTGAGACTGCGGCAAAAGTAGAAGAGTGAGTCGAGCCTGTAGATGCAAACGACGGCGCAGTGGTGGAATAGACGGCCGACGCCCGGAGAGCGGTTGGCTGCCCTGCTGTACCAATACTGCGAGGCTCCACGCCATTCGCTGTGTGATTCGCTGCCAAGGGCCATGGAAAACCGGGCCAAATCCCCCAACGCTTCGAGCCACATGTGCCGCGTTTCGTAAAGCGGGTCAACGAGCATTGTCAGTAGCGAGAAGCAGTGATAAATAAACTTGGTAATGAGGTCCTGGCTGTGAGGCATGTATGCGCGTAGAATGTCGAGAAACTTGAAGATGCCCTTGTTCCATGTACGGATAGGTATGCGGTACTTCTTGACAAGGCCCCTAGTTAAGCTGTTTCCACAAGGGTGGTATGCAAGGAAGATGAAGTCAAAGTACTTGTCGATGAGACTCGTTTGACATTGAAACAACTTCATAAAGGCTTCGTCGGACCATTCAAGGGGTAGAGATGCGTCAAGTCGCTGCTGCTGCTGCTGAGCCAGTTCCTTGCTGAGATGCATACATTGTACTTCAAAGTGTGAGATTTCATGATAAGCGGCCTGGATCTCCACCATGACCTTTTCAACCGACGGCAGGGTCACGGGGATATCCTGGATATTGGGACGCTTCCCATGAGATTGAGAGGACTGAGAGGACCGGTACGACTGGTTTTGCAAGTACGCACCACGATCTCGATGGTCGTGAGCTTGGGATCTGCGGTCCGTGTCTTCGTGGCGAGTACTGGAGCCAGCGGGAGTTGTCTTAGAAGCCTGGGCCTGCGATTTCGAGGAGCTGGCAACACGCGGGTCGTAGAGCTGCGTGTTTGCCGAGTCGGGGGCCGGGCCGCGGTCGAAGTCAGGGTCGACTGCTACTTCCTGGTGAGCCCTCGACTTGCGGGGTCCCGTAGGACGACGCGAGTCTCCGCCAGCCGAGTCCATGGCTGTGGAGGTATTAGTTCGCTTGATTCATTCACTCGGAGACGAGGAGTGTGCAGATCTTTGATGTGCGTGTAGTGTGGCGTTGAAGGGTGCTCGTGGATCCAAAAGCTAATTTGCCAATGACAAGAGAGCGACGCCGAAGATGCCAAGTAAAGGGGGTGTCGAGGTACGTAGCGGGCCAGCAATTAGATGAGAACGAGTTGAGTACACAGGACAGGTAGTAGAGACAGAGAAGGATGTGATATGCAAGCGCGAATGCAAGAGGAGGGATGTTTGTTATTACTCAAGTAGAGAGATGAACTCTGGCAATGAGTGGGAACGGGACGATCACAGAATATGCCGCTTAGTCAGGGCTGATGTCAGCTTAAGCGCACTGCAGATTTAAGGGTGACGGTAGCGCTAGAGATGAAGACGTAGATTATCCACAAGTACCTTGGTTCGGGTGATTAGGCTAAGAATCACGTATATAGGCTTCTAGGATACGTGTAATGGCTTGTGCGCTGAGTAGTTTCAGCTCAGCGTCAACTTCAGGTTTCGTTCCTGCATACGGTTTATGCGCGTTGAGCGGTTAGGCCGAGGTAGGAGTCGATATGGAATACGAAGAATATAACATGGACTCTACGGGAAAGACAGTACGGGAAGACAGTAATGGCCAGTAAGGGGCTATGGCTGGGGGTCGATGACGGGTGGGGTTTAATGGACGCGCTGAGGCGGTTATCTGCGATCTAGGTGAAAGTGCACGGCTAGAGACAGATGATGCCGATCTACAAACACAATCTTGGACCGAGCAGAGCTATGGAGTTATCCGAACTAGCCGAGATACGACAAACGTATCGAAGGACGAATATCCTGCCGACGTATCAAATAGCCGCCGATACTGTCGATTACAGTACCTGCCTAGCGCATGCACATCGTAATCTGTCAGTTCCGCATCAGGCGTACCGCTGATAAGAGCTGAGACAGAAATGCGATGGAGGTGCAGAGCGGGGTTGTAAGAATCGAGGCGGCTAGGTGTAGGGTGTGCCTGGCCCTTGTTGTATGCTGGCTTGAAGCCAGGGGAACAATGCTTCAAAGAGTGCTGGCGTTTAGGCATGCATCATCCCTTTAAGGGTCGTGCACATAGGCGTCTTCGAGGAGTCTATTACCCGGAAGTGACAGAAAAATGACGACGCTGAGCTTCGTGGCATCTAGCATCAAGAGCACCAGGCAATGTTGGATATCATTCAGTTTATTGAGGAGAAGGGAGGCGACCCCGAGCAGATCCGCAAGTCCCAAAAGGCTCGTGGTGACGGCGTCGAGCTTGTCGATGAGATCATAGCCGACTACAAGCAGTGGACGAAGAGTGAGTGTTCACCGCGTAGTTTACGCCAAATCTAACCCAGTCCGATTCGATCTCGACGAGCTCAACAAGCAGCAGAACAAGGTCCAGAAGGCCATTGGTCTCAAGTTCAAGGCCAAGGAGGACGCGTCCGAGCTCATCAAGGAGAAGGAATCCATTGCCGCTCAGAAGCAGCAGAAGATCTCCGAGGAGGAGGCTGCCGACAAGGCGCTGCGTGGCAAGGTCAACCTCATTGGCAACATTGTGCACGAGTCGGTGCCTATCAGCCAGGACGAGGAGAACAACGAGATCGTCCGCGAATGGGCGCCTTCAGCCGAGTTTGACAAGGAGCACAAGGCTCCTCTGTCGCACCACGAGGTGCTCACCAAGATCGCGGGCTTTGATCCCGAGCGTGGAGTCAAGATCTCGGGTCACCGTGGATACTTTCTGCGCGGGCACGGTGTCTTCCTCAACCAGGCTCTCATCAACTACGGCCTTGACTTTTTGGCCAAGCGTGGTTACACCCCTCTTCAGGCCCCCGTTATGATGAACAAGGACGTCATGGCCAAGACTGCCCAGCTGTCGCAGTTTGACGAGGAGCTCTACAAGGTCATGGACGGTTCTGACGAGAAGTACCTCATTGCTACCTCGGAGCAGCCCATTTCCGCTTACCACTCTGGTGAGTGGTTCGAGCAGCCTGCCGAGCAGCTACCTTGCCGCTACGCCGGTTACTCGAGCTGCTTCCGTCGTGAGGCTGGTTCGCACGGTCGTGACGCCTGGGGAATCTTCCGTGTTCACCAATTTGAGAAGATTGAGCAGTTCTGCCTCACTGAGCCCGAGAAGTCGTGGGAGGAGTTTGAGCGCATGGCTGGTCTGGCCGAGGAGTTTTACAAGAGCCTCAACCTGCCCTACCGCCTCGTTGCCATTGTGTCTGGTGAGCTCAACAACGCTGCGGCCAAGAAGTACGACCTCGAGGCGTGGTTCCCCCACCAGAAGGAGTACAAGGAGCTTGTTTCGTGCTCCAACTGCACTGATTACCAGTCGCGCAACCTTGAGATCCGTTGCGGAATCAAGAAGCTCAATGAGCGGGAAAAGAAGTACGTGCACTGCCTCAACTCGACGCTCTGCGCTACTGAACGTGCCCTCTGCTGCATCCTTGAAAACTACCAGACTGAGAACGGCTTCAAGGTCCCCGAGGTCCTCCGCAGGTACATTCCCGGTGAGCCCGAGTTCCTGCCCTATGTCAAGGAGCTTGCCTCGGAGAAGAAGTGAACATCTAGCAAATAGACTTAGTTACGACTGCAGCTGTGGTAATGGGTTATGATTACACGCTCTAATGACTGTAGATGTTATGAAGCAACCTATATCTAAAATTAGGCTGCTACAGTCGTAGTACCGGGAGCATCACGAGGGTCCCGAATGCCGGCGCCGCCGAAGATTCGCAGCTTGTGAGCAATGGCATCTGGTGCAACTATAACACCTGTTTCCGCCTCGTACTTTAGCCACAGCTGCACCAGTTCGTTCAAGATCTCGGGCTTTTTCTTAGCGAGGTTCTCTATCTCTCCCTTGTCATGTGTCAGGTCATATAACTCCCAGTCCTGCGTATTGTGTTCATTGGGAACATACACCGCCTTGTAGTTGCCTCGGCGGATGGCCCGTTGGCCAAAAAGTTCCCAGCCAGTGAAGTCCGTTTCCGAATGCACTGTCGCTGTAACGTCCTGGATGTGCTTCGTCCAAGATTTCCCTCGGGGAAGAACTACGGGCTTGCCTCGGAAGGTCGATCCAACGGGAGAAACTCCAGCTAGCTCCAATACTGTCGGTAGAATGTCCATGACTGTAACAAACTCGCGAGAGATCTGACCACCAGACTTCACAGAAGGAGGGTACGCAACGACAAGTGGGCACCGAATTCCACCCTCGAGGATATACCCCTTGCATAGCTGCGAAGGAGCAGTCGAGGCTTGTGCCCAGTTGGGCCCATACCAGATGAACGAATCGCGTTTGCCAAGATTCTCGTAGGAGTTGTCAAAGTACTTGACCGGAGGGTTGGCCGACAAAACTGGGATCGCTTCAAGGATAGCTCCTTCTGCTCCGTTGTCAGACAGGAATGCAATGAAGGTATTGTCCAGCTGGCCGGCTGCTTCGAGGTGGTCGATGACACGGCCAATATTCTTGTCCATGACGTCGACCATAGCAGCATAGATCTCCATGGTTCGTGCAGAGAACTTTTTCTCGTCAGAAGTCAACTCGTTCCACTCCTTTTGCGACGAGAGAACATTAGCAATCGTGTTGCCCTCTTTTACAAGACCTAGGCCTCTCTGAGCCTCGAGTCGCTTTTCACGAAGCGCATCGGGCCCATCATCATACACGCCCTTATACTTGGCAATGACATCCGGAGGAGCTTGCAACGGCCAGTGTGGGGCAGTAAACGGTAGGTAGGCAAAGAAGGGCTTGGATTCGTCGGTCTCATTGAGCTGGTCAATGAGTTTCGCGGCGTAGTAATCTGAAGAGTAGAAGTTCTCAAGCGTGCTGCCATCAAACAGCTTGCCGTTCTCAGAGTACAGCGGGGGCAGAAACGGCAGAGAGGGCTTTTCAAGTGAGCCGGGTTCGTAGGCATAGTGGTTTCCACCACCAGGCAGCAGCGTAAAGGACTTCTGAAAGCCTCGTTTGTCAGGTGTCCGGTCAGCAGTGAGACCAAGGTGCCATTTACCCGAGATCAAGGTACGATAGCCATTGTCGGCGAGAATTTCGGGCAGCGCCGCGACCTTGTCGTTGAGGTATCCCTCGTAGCCCGGCTTACCACCCCAGATACCCTCGTTGCGGTTCACCGTCTCTGCCATTTGGCCCAACCCCGCAATGTGGTTGTCAGTGCCGCTCAGCAGCATGGATCTCGTAGGCGAACATGCCGAAGCCGTGTGAAAATCGGTGAACTTGATTCCGCGGTCGGCCAATTTCTGGAGATTCGGAGTGTCAATCTCACCCCCAAAAGGAGACAGATCCGACCAACCCAGGTCGTCAGCGACAATAATGAGGAAGTTAGGTCGGCTCGACATTGTACTAGATAAGTTGGGTTGTAGTAGGGAGCACCGCTTTATATACTTTTGAGGGAAGAGCATATGCTTGCTTGCACTTTATTCAACCACTCAAGAGGTAGTGCCACAAAGGAGTTAACCTTGCTTAAGAGTTGAGCAGGCTCATTTGGACGCCAGATTGCGTGCGATACCATCATGCATCACAGTCTGCGGCTGGACGCACTGAAGCCTAAATGTCATGCAGGCTTAGCGCCCACCACAGAGTATGCATCTGTTAACTCCGCCAGCCGTTAGAAATCAAGCCAAACTAAATCGAGGGGGTGCTATATCTCTTCACAGCTCCAGCTGGATGCTATCCAAGAGGTTCTGGTCACATTTATGACCCATACTGGCCCAGAATTGTCTGTGCCATGCACTAATGAGCTTGCAGCGGTGTGTCTCAAGTCACGAGCACGGCTGCTCGGATCTGACCCACTTACCCGTATGTAGAACTAAGAAAATTTGGAAGCAAGAAAGTCGGCAATAGTTTAATGGTCAGAATTTCCGCCTGTCAATTGGATTTCCCAATAACAGGTTCGCGGGGGATCGGGGTTCAATTCCCCGTTGCCGAGAATTTTTTTGGAGTTTTTTTAAATTTTGTGAGATGCGGTACTTGCTCTTAATCGTAAGCGCGATGAAATTCATGGTGCTGAAAAATCTTAGATTAAAACCTTGCTGAGGAAGAAGTAGAGTTTTTTTCTTGTTGAGCTATTATGACGAAGCTCCTCAATACACAAGTGTGAATAGAAAAATCACTCGAGATCGTGAGGATAGGAAACCACTCGTGAGAGTAGAGACAATGATTTCGCAGAGTCTAGTTTGTAGGTATTCGGATCTTTAATGACATTAGTGAAATTAAATTAGATTAAGTTAACTTGAAAGTCCTGCAGTTCATTAACCGGACAGCGACGACTCGGCCTTGGGGATCATGAAAGTCTTGGACTTCAACATTTTGACGAAGAAGTTGGGCATCGAGAAGCCCTTCATGATACCAACACCACCGTTCTTGGAGATAGGGACCAACTGCGCAAAGGGAGCAACGGGCTTGTGGGGAGCGAGAGCGTTGCTCGAGCCTACGAGGTCGTGCAGCAGCGAGGCAGTCAGAGCCTGGCGCTGGCCGTACTCAATGTCAACAACGGTGTTCGAGTATCCAGACACAACGTCACCAATGGCGTAAGCGTTGGAGACGCCCTTGAGGCGAAGGTTCTCATCGACAACAACGTATCCCTCCTTGTCGAGGACCGAAGATTCGAGGAAGCTCGTGTTGGGCTCGACTCCAACACTGGAGATGTAGAGGTCGACAATTTTCTGGGAGCCGTCAGAGAGCTGCAGCACCGTCTTGTCACCCTTGGTGTCGGCAGACACAATCTTCACATTGTTGATGACCTTGACACCGAGATCGGCGAGCTTCTTGGCAGCGCTGCTGCTGAGCTTGGGCTGCGAAGGCAGAGGTTGCGAGGCACCAGTGTAGAGCAGGACCGTCTTCGAGGGGTAGGTGAGACCTAGCTCACCAGCGCTCTCAACACCAGTGGCACCACCACCACCAATGACAATGGTCTCAGCAGCCTTGGCCTGGTTGGCGAGGGCACGCAGGTGGTTGACGGCATCATCAGCGGTCGTCTCGAGCTTGAAGCCTGCGGCCAGGGAGCGAGCACCCGAGGCGATAATCACATAGTCGTACTTGATAGACGAACCATCGTAGGTGACGGACTGGGCAGCAAAGTCAATGTGGTTGACGGTAGCCTTGACGACGGTGAGCTGCGACTTGGAGTACTTGGCAAAGATGCGAGCGAGCGGGACAACAACTCCCTTGGCCTGCGAGGGCTCGACGAGAACACGGGGCGCGGCAATGTTGAAGAAGGCGTCCGAGGACGGCGAGATGACGGTGACGTGATAGGTAGTCGACGACTTGGGCTGCACCGACTCGAGAATGGCCTTGACAGCACGGATGGCACCGTAGTTACCACCGACAACAACGACTTCCTTGGTGGACATTATAATATTAGACAGTCTTCAAAATAGCTGATGGTGGAACAGCAGGGGACTGCACAGGTATTTATATCTTTTTGATGCCTGCACCAGCGGCCGGCGTTAAGCTGCACGAAGAGACATGAGCCCACGCTAACGCAAGGCTGGGCGCGCGCCTGGCATGGCGTGCAGCGAAATCGGGTTTTACTAAACTGCGCGTAATGGCACGGCTGTGCCGGTGATTAATAATCTGGCTCGGAGCACCGAGCGAGGTAAGGGCATTGGTAGGGGGGACTGGTAAGCAGCCTGTTGGCATGTGCCAGGATCGGGAGGTAGCGGAAAACCCGATGCCGAAGACTGCGTCGGGCGTATATGCGCATATGGCGGCAAAGCAGGCGGGCGACTGCCATTAGCGGCATAACACGTAGTGCTAGCGGCAGATCGCGACGGATGGCGTGGTTTGGCGTCGGGGAGTTTTTCTGCGCGGCTGCCTAGTCTCGGAATAATTCGTATAACAGGCACAAATAGCAGCCTGTCAAGCTAAACGAGACGCAGTGCCACAACGTTAGTAACGCCGATACTAGTTGCGCCAGCATTAGTACAGCAGCATTAATGCCACTAACGGTGCATTAATCAGCGTCAGTCGGCGTTCCGCTATTTGTAACCCCGACGTCATAAGGAAGCTATACGGAGGAGATCAGCTTAAGCGAATGCGAATGTATAGGTAAGCACTCTTATAGTGTAGTAGAAGGCACAACTATTACACTAGTACCGATCTCTTTATAAATACGAGGAGTACTAGAACTCGTCAGAACTCAGCAGTACTGGAATTCTGTATCACATGAGCATGCTCTTCACTTTCTGACTCTATGCTGATTCCCAAGTGGTTCTATACGCGTAGGGCTCTACGTGTAGGGCTCTATAGTTAACTTACACAGAGAACATGTACGTTAGATTAAGAATGAATATTGGAGCCCCAATACGTACTCCGGTAGTGTCTACAACACCCAATACTATGCTCAATCTAAGCTCAATCCTAAGTAACTTTCACCGTTAAGGCACTCTCGCACTAAGGAAAGCTTACTGAGCCCTCGCTATGACCTACTGCTTGAGGCATTCAGCCACTTGGGCCGCCATTTCAGCATAAATGACGGTAAAACACTCGGATAACTTGGTATTGCTTTATAGCAGGCACCTCCGGTACCTACAGCTGGCGCAGGGGCTGCTGGCAAACCCGTTTTAGCCATGCCATCGGCTCGTTATCTTACCCCGCGTTACCCCCAACCTGCATATGTGGGCAAGGGCTGATGACAGTCACATATTTCCGAAACAGGCAACTCGGACCTCAAAATACGCCAAGTCGGCGCATGGCAGCCACTCTGCAGCGGACGGCTGGTTGAAATCTTTCAGCACACCGGCAATACTAACCTTCTGTCTGTTTGCACTACAAAACACTAAAGTACATCATGAGCCAGAACGAAGTCTTGGTCCTGCGTGGCACCCTTGAGGGCCACAGCGGCTGGGTTACCTCCCTCGCCACCTCCGCCAGCAACCCCGACATTCTGCTGTCTGCTTCGCGTGACAAGTCGCTCATCATCTGGAACCTGACCCGTGACGAGCAGTCGTACGGTGAGCCCAAGCGCTCGCTCCACGGACACTCGCACATTGTCCAGGACGTTGCCATCTCTCTTGACGGTGCCTACGCCATCTCGGCCTCGTGGGACAAGACCCTCCGTCTTTGGGACCTCAATGACGGAACCACCCTCCGTCGCTTTGTCGGCCACACCGGTGATGTTCTGTCCGTCTCGTTCTCCCAGGACAACCGTCAGATCGTCTCTTCGGGCCGTGACCGCACCATCAAGGTGTGGAACACCATTGGTGACTGCAAGTACACCTTTGAGGGCCAGAAGTCGCACTCTGACTGGATCTCGGCCGTCCGTTTCTCCCCCGGCGCTGACCGCACCCACACCATCATCTCGGCTGGTTGGGACAAGCTTGTCAAGGTAAGTTTTAACATTGCCCCTCTGCTGCAAATGATGTCACCTATATTTGCTACTTCAGACGGGCTTGCCCGAATGAGACATAAAAATATCACCAAGATCTCTGATCTGCGGCAATCAGCTTGATTGATCAAAATAACTAACTCCAGGTTTGGGACCTCCAGCAGACTCAGCTGCGTGCCGACCACGTCGGACACACTGGCTACGTCTCGTCGATCACCATCTCGCCTGATGGATCGCTGTGCGCTTCCGGTGGCAAGGACGGTAACATCATCCTGTGGGACCTCAACAAGTACACCCACCTCTACTCGCTCTCGTGCGGTGACGAGATCTTTGACCTCACCTTCTCGCCCAACCGTTACTGGCTGTGCGCTGCTTCCGGCTCGGGCATCAAGATCTTTGACCTGCAGAAGCGTGAGCTCTACGACGAGCTCAAGCCCGACTTCGCCAAGGAGTCGCCCAAGTCCAAGGTTCCCCAGGTCATCTCGCTCTCGTGGTCCGCTGACGGCCAGACCCTCTTCTCTGGTTACACTGACAACGTCATCCGTGTTTGGCAGATCATGCAGTCGAGCTAAGCGCCATGCTTCCTCGACTTGTATAAAACGGTTGCAAAAAATGTACATGGCCTTTGGTCAATAGATAATACTTCCTGCCAGGTACCGGGTTTCCCACGCCCAAGATCCGAATTTTAGACGTAGGCTCCTTAAGCTGGTATACAGCTCATATTTTACAACTGACATAGAGTTCCTCTGTCAGCGGAATGTATGTCTCGTACCTTCAAGGCCTACGCTCCTGCGTGCCACTGTTCGTAGATATCATGCTATTATCGCTTCTATCGATGCAATTATGTACAGTTAGACGAAGGTCCTTCCAATGTCGAGCATGGCCGCCTCGTCGCCGGATGCAAGCTCTGGCTGGTCGAGAACACCAGCGATGCATGTCCAAGGATCTCGCGAACCACCCCATGCGAGAACTTCACGGTGGAACCGCTCACCAGCTTCACGGCTAGTGGGATCAGCAACAAAAAGCTTATCCCAGATACGGTGTGCAATAGCTCGGTCAAACAGGTAGCAGTAGTAGTTGGCACCGTAGCCAAACAAATGGCCAAACTGAGCTGGCCAGCGTGATTCGCTCTGCGGGGTGAACAGGCTATAATTCTGCTGGAGCTTGTAAAAGATGAGGTTGGGATCGAAATCTGACTCGAGGGCCGCTTCCGAGTGCAACTTCTGGTCAAGAAGCGATAGGAGGATCTGGTGGTGCACCTCGGTCTGGTCGAGGGCCGCCTGGAGGTTCACCTGGGCCTGGAACGCCTCTACAGACAGAGGTTCGTCAGTCAGATGGTGTCGAGCGAACAAGCCCATCACCTTTGGAGAAGCAGCAAAGCTCTCCATGATGACAGACGGCAGCTCGACAAAGTCCGTGGCACATCGTGTACCCGACACGTTATGGAGACTCGTGCGCCCAAGCATTGAGTGTATAGCGTGTCCCATTTCGTGGAACAGAGTCTGGACTTCACCAAAGGACAGAAGACACTTGTCGGCACTGTTGTCGCGGACGAAATCACACACAAGTGCGATGATCGGGAGCTGGTATCGCCTTCCTTCCTTGACAATGAGCGAGCTGTCTTCGGTGTAGTCGGGCTCAAACGGCATTACCTCTCTCGAGCACTGGACCGTGAAGTGAGCCGGATGGGGTGATTTGCCGTCGCGCTGGAAGAGATCACAGTAGATCACACCGACCTTGCCGTCCTTTTCCGAGACAACGTCGAGGCGGCGCACCTCGTCGTCCCACACTTCGCCAGCCTTCGTGCTGACGGGGACGAACCGAATGCCGTAGATCTGTGAAAACAGTCGCGATAGACCTTGCATCACGGTGCCTAGAGAGAAGTAGGCCGGGATGACGTCGGAGCTGCGGATATTGGAGCGGCGTGAGTTGGTGACCTTTGCGGAATAGAACTCGCGATCCCACGGGTTGAGAGTCAATTGGTCCGAGGTGGCCTGTGTCTCGGCTGCCTTGAGCTTGAGAACGTCGGCCAGTTCAGTCTTGGCGCGGGGGCCTGTCTGCTGAGCAAGCTCGACGAGAAAGCGGTTGACATTGGCGGGGCTGCGAGCCATTTTGTCCTTGAGCTCGTAGTCTGCATAGCTCGTGTACCCCATCATCGTTGCCAGCTCGGCTCGTGAGCGTAGAAACTCGACAAGGTGGCCGACCTGCTCGTCGGTGGCTGTACGCTGCGCGAGCCAGATCTGGCGTCTCGTGTCTTCATTGCTGATGGTCTGCAGGGCGACGTCGGCAATGGGTCCGTAGGTAGGGATCTTGATGCGGCCGCCAAATGACTTGAGACGACCGGCTAGTGTCGGAGCAAGGCCCCACACCTCGTTTTTGGAGAAGCTGAGGGACTGCTTGGCAGGTCCAATGTTGTTGAGGAACTGCTGGCCGAGGATCGATACACGGCTCGATAGATCAACGAATCGCTGTCGGCTCGTGGGGTCGAGATTGACACCCGACTTCTTGAAGTCGGCAAGCAGGATTTCACCGACAATGGTCTCCTCAGGCGATAGAGCTGCGAGGATCTCGGGCGTGCTCATGACCCGGTCGAGAATGTCGTGCAGCTGGACACTCGTGTTGAGCATGTTCATGAAGTCGTACATGATCTCGTGCGATTCCTGGGCCACCTGCACAAAGCGCTTGTCCGGGTGCGAGATGCGCACAAATGCCACCATATCCACGACTTTGCAAATGACGTCGCTTAGAATGTCAAAGTAGCGGATGGCATTCTTCAGCTGGGAGGCGTCGAGCGTGTCTCCGGCGCCGATGATGCTGGCGCTGAGTTCCTGAGCTCGACGTAGCGAGTCCTGCGTGAACTGAGCCATGCCCTCGGGAGACACCAAATGTCGGTTGTCGAAGAGACCTGTACTCGCCGACGTGGAGCTGAAACTCGAGCGAGCCGATCTCGGGGCATCAAATATGTCACGGATCGCTCCGTCGTCAGCCAAGTGCTCGCGGGCCACGACGTCGCGCGTAGACAGACACCGCCGGCCAGATGCGCGAGGGGCAACGGGGCCTTTATATATGCATTTTTGTGTCCATTGGAGCCGCTGCCAGGCGCATCCGCGTAGCCTTTGAGCCATGATGTGGAGATCAGGTGAAGTAGTTTTGATGCGCGGCTACAGAAGATCAAATCAGAGCGGAGTAATAGCCGAGAGATAGTAGCCGAGGCACTAAAGCCGAGTGTCAATGAACAAGACAGCTCAGACAGTCGTTAATGGACGAATGCTGAGTGATGACAGGTGATAATAGACTGGTGATGGAAGACTGGCGATGATAGACTGGTGACATTACTAAAACTACCAATGGTAATAACCGGATAAACGGGATTAACTGGAGTGAGACTCGTATGACGCACTCAGAGCGTTGTACTCTCGTCCTACTTTAGTGACTTTGTCTAGACTTTAATAAGCAAACTCATAACTCATTATTACTGTTTACTTGGAGACCTGCTTGACCATGTCGGCCTCAGGGATGGAGCCGCAAATGGTCTCGGTAATGATACCTGTCACCAGGTAGGGGTCAATGTTGGAAGCAGGACGACGGTCCTCGAAGTATCCAAAGCCCTCCTTGGCAACCGAGCGGGGGATACGAACAGAGGCACCACGGTTGGCAACACCCGACGAGAACGACGCCATCGAGGCGGTCTCGTGGCGACCAGTCAGACGCAGCTCATTGTCCTCACCGTAGACGGCAATGTGCTCCTTGTGGCGCTTGGAAAGCTTCTCAATGGCCTCCTCAATGTGCTTCATGCCGCCGGGAGCGCGCATGGCCTCGGTCGAGACATTGGTGTGGCAGCCAGCGCCATTCCAGTCTCCAGACAGGGGCTTAGGGTGGAACGAGACCTTGATGCCAAAGTCCTGCGACACACGGTTAAGCAGGTATCGGGCAACGGTAAGCTCGTCACCCATCTTGATACCCTCGCAAGGACCGACCTGGAACTCCCACTGCGAAGGCATGACCTCAGCGTTGATACCGGAAATGGTCACACCAGCGTACAGGCAGGCGCGGAGGTGGGCCTCGACAACGTCGCTGCCAAACACCTTGCCGGTGCCGACACCGCAGTAGTAAGGTCCCTGGGGGGCGGGGAAACCGCCCTTGGGCCAGCCGTAGACATTGTCGTACTGGTCAAACAGGGTGTACTCCTGCTCGATACCGAACCAGATGATCTGCTCCTTGTGGGCCTCCATCAGCTTGGCACACTCGTGACGGTAGTTGGCCTTGTTGGGGGTACCGTCGTTGTTCCAGCACTCGGCCAGGACAAGAATGTTGTCACCCTGGCGGAACGGGTCAGCGTAGATGGCAACGGGGCGGAGGTAGATGTCCGAGTCGTGGCCGGGGGCCTGATCCGTCGAGGAACCGTCAAAGTTCCACTCGGGCAGCTCGTCCACAGACGTGGGCTTCTTGGTAAGGGTGCGAGCCTTGGATCGCATCGAGTTGTGAGCATCGAGCCAAATGTACTCGGCAATGATGACGCCGCGCTGGTCAAGCTGGAGGTACTTGTCCAGGACGCTCGCGTTGGACACGACTGTTGATGACATGGTGAGAATTGGTTGGTGTGTGTGAGTGTCTATAGAGACAAGTAACAATACAAAAAGGGTAAAGAGGACAAAACCTGGTGTTGTAAGGGGGGATCGTATCTATATTTATATGCCTATGGTATAGGTTAATTTTTTGGGGGTTGGGGGGGTGGCAGGCCGACCCGACCATCACTATACCGGGACGAGCAATGAGTCTTTGCAGGGCTAGGCGGTGGCTGTGGCTGCCTATTGGCTGTGCTGCGGCAAAAGCAAAGAGCGGAATCGGGTGAGGCGTAAGGCTGAGTATGTTGCAACATGTACCAAATGTAGGGCACTGCGCGCAGTACGAGGGATATAGGAGGGGCGAGTGAGCGGTACAGGAGGGGTGAGAAGACGGGGAAAACTGCGCAATGACAACAGGACGCCAGCGTGTCACTAACAGCGACGCCCACCCAGCATTGAGGGGCTCAATTCACCCCTCTGTGGCTACGCAGTCGACCCCGTTAAGAGACTACCCGGTTTGGCCCTAGATCGTTGCTTTTGGCGGGACCCCTCTGATAAGAACTCACGCAGCCAATCACAGACGCCAGATTGCCGCCTCGGTCAGCTCCGGTAATGCAAACGGGCACGTCGTCGCCTGAAACCTGCCGCTACCGGGGTTTACTGAGACAACCGGCAGCGGCCTTTAGCCCGAATGTGGTAGGCGCTGCGTGGGGTCACCCCGTACTTTGGGGGCTACCGCGGCAGTGTTTAGTTGTGCATTCCGTATCGGTGGGGGGTACGAGAATGACGACACGGACCACACGAGAATGACGACACGAGTGTGACGACACGGCCGTAGTGCACGCGAGCCATTGCCGCAGCCACTGGTTGCCAGCATGGGCCCTGGCCCAGCCGTGGCTGTTAGCCGTCGCGCCAATCGAGCCCCTGGCACGGCTGCTGTATCTGGTTATCAGCGACACAGCAGCCGTAGCCACCCCCACCGGCTAGCCGAGGGCGTGCCAGTGCTGGGGAACTGACGGGCCAATTGACTCTGCCAATAGACTCCATTGACTCCAATGACTCCATGGCGCCCGTGCCAGTGGCCCCGCACCGCGACGTCATTCCGCCTAGTCGTTATCACCGTATCAGCGACCACACTTTAGGTATCGGTATCAGTGCCTATCAGACCATCTGCACCGGCCTGCATGTCACTGCAGCTCAACAGCCTATCCGGGTTAAGCAAGCTACTGCGAGCCAGATTAAGCCAACAGAGCACAACCGCACAAGCACACACGCTTATCCTGACAGCCCAACAGAGTAGCCAAGCCAGCGTCAGGGGCAGATCCTGCACCCCGTGGGGTCCTTCCCGCCGGCTACCCTAGCACCAAGCTGGGCAGGCACCCGATTCGCCCTGGGCACGCACCGGATTCTAGACCCTGGTGCAGCCTGGCCGTAGGCTGAAGCCCTGGCAAGGGGCCAGCCATACCTGGAACCATAACCATAACTTTATGACAGAGATAGCGGTAGCATGTGCCATACGTCAGATACAGTGGTCAGTTGCTCGTGCAGTTGAGCCAGTAGCAGGGATCATGATAGCCCGGTCTCATTCCACAGTAGCTTGTCCACAGTAGCTTGTCCCACAGCTTGACGCCCTCATGTCCCTCAAAATCCCGTAATATCACTCATCCACAGTAGCGTCATTCACTCACGTCCTCCATTGTAGATTCATTCCTTCCATTCTTCAAGCCTTCGCATGGATCACCCAGATGTCAGTTGGCCCACTTGGGGCCTAATTGGGCTGCCCCGGCTCGACCCAACCGCAGGCACGCTCAACCGCGCGCTCCCACTGGCGGTACCCCTGCGCCCGCTGCGACTCTGACAGCGAGGGCACAAAGTCCGTCACAGCACGGCGCGCCTCGAACTTGGTGCGCACGTCGGCCGTCGACGACCACACGCCCACCGCTAGACCAGCCGCAATGGCAGCGCCCAGAGCCGTGGGCTCGCGCATCGCCGGCCGCACCACGTTAATTCCAAGAATATCGGCCTGGATCTGCATCGCAACACTTGAGCTCGACATTCCTCCATCAACCAACAGCTTGCGGAACGGGTGGCCCGAATCCTCACCCATCTTGTCGAGAATGGCCCGAGTCTGGTAGCAGGTGGCCTCGAGAGCAGCGCGCGCAAGGTGAGCGCGCGTTGTGAACGCCGTCATGCCAACAATAGTACCGCGCGCGTCGGGACGCCAGTATGGCGCAAACAGGCCCGCAAACGCCGTCACGAAGATAACACCACCAGAATCAGGCACCTGTGAAGCGAGCTCGCTCATCTGTTCGTTCGTCTCAATGACGCCGAGATTGTTGCGGAACCACTTGATGACGCTACCAGCAACGGCAATAGGGCCCTCGAGTGCGTAGACGGGCGCCTCGCCCTTGAGTTGAAACGCAATAGTCGTGAGCAGTCCGTTGTTGGACACGACGGGCGTAGGACCCGTATTGTACAGCAGAAAGCAGCCCGTTCCATAGGTGTTTTTAGCGTCTCCCTTGTCGAATCCCAAATGACCCACAAGAGCAGCCGACTGATCTCCTAGACACCCGGCAATAGGCAGACCGGGGAACGCAGCGTCGTTTTCGCCTAGAGACCCATACACTTCGGAGCTCGACAGCACCTCGGGCAGAATCAGCTTTTCGACGCCGAAGAACTCAATCAGCTCGGGATCATACTGCAGAGTCTTGATGTTCATGAACATGGACCGGCTCGCATTCGTCGCATCCGTAATGTGTCGTCTGCCGCCAGTGAAGTTGTACAGGATCCACGAGTCGACGGTGCCAAAGCACAGGTTGCCCGACTCGTAGACCTCGGCTGCAGCAGCGACATTGTCGAGGATCCACCTCACTTTGACGGCGGCAAAGTACGTCGACAAGTGAAGTCCGCACAGTCTACGCACCTTTTCAGAGCCCTCCTTCTGCGACAACCGCACGACAGTCTCCTCGGTGCGAGCGTCTGACCACACAATGGCATTGTAGACGGGCTGGCCCGTGCGTCGGTCCCACAGAATGGACGTCTCGCGCTGGTTCGTGATGCCAAGCGCCTTGACTGCCGACCGCGGGATCTGCTTTTCGTCGAGCAGATGTGCCACCACATCGACACATTCACGACAGGCTCGCACGAGCTGGGCCGGATCATGCTCGACCCAGCCGGGGTGCGGGTAGATCTGGGTCAGCTCGACCTGGTGCGACGCCACGGGCACGGCCTCACTCGAGAAGACAATGGCGCGCGCAGAGGTCGTTCCCTGGTCCAGCGCGAGCACGTATTGCTCCGTAGACGTGGGGTGTTCTGGGTAGTCTGACATAACGTGAGACTGAGAAGGGCCGGGGAGATCTGTAGAGTGTGGAATGTTGGGCAGTGGCGACTTCTGGTGTTCTATAGGTAACCAGCGTCTGTGGATAATCGTTTACTGCTTTGTAGTAAACGTATTTGACAAGGTTTGATCTGATCCGAGTGGGGGACGCTATGTTGCGGAATGGGTTAGGTCTCGGATGTCAGCCGTTCCATCGGCTCTGCAGCGGATGCATGTCTATAAAAGGCAATGACATCAAAAAGTATGGCGGGACGACAGGTCGAGCAATCGACCAGTGGACTTTCGGGTACAAGCAATGCTGCAGCTGGCGGTTTGTAGTTTACACGTCTACATGCCGGTGACTGCTGAGTGATTGTGCCGTGACTGACCCGTGACTCACCGTGTAGAACCCTGCCCAGCTGCAATCTCACGGCACCACATATCAACAGTAAGGGGGGTGCCAACACAGAAATAAACAGAATAATGGGACAGAAAAGCGTTAGGGAGTATAAATAGACGACAATCTGACAGTAGTATAATTATAAAGGCAAACTCCACGGCTCTTATTATTACGGCCCCACTGTACTATTACACCGACCCTACCCTCCATAACCCCACCCGCGCCTGCTATCTAATGCACTCTCGCATTTAAGCTGCATGAACCAAACTCATCGTCATTGATAACCGCCACAACTGAACCAGTGGCACTGTGACGTCTTGAACTTCGCGAACTACCTACCATACTCATATTTCACTTCTCCCTGTCTTGTCACCTTATCCATCACCTGGTTTCTCCACACCGGTCCCTTGTTAACCTCATCTTACCATGACACTGTACGAGGCATTTGTGTCGGATGAAGACACTGAGGTCGTCGAGGTTCTGTACAAGGACATGTCGTCGCCGGCCAAACCCGCCAAGTCCGACTGCTTGTTCCTGCTGCTGACGTTGACAAGCGACTCGGTCCTTTGCGGCGGCCCGCCTATGCGCACCATTGCACTTCCGACATCTGGCGCCAAAGTGCCCATTGGCCGGGCTTCGCACTCGTCTGGCGCACGCGAGCCATCGACCTCTAACGCCTACTTTGCCTGGAAAAGCGTCTCGAGCACCCATGGCTACTTCTTTCTGCGCGACAACAAGGTCTACTACGAGGATAATGCGTCGCGTAACCTGTCGTTTGTTGACGGTAAAGTCGTCCTTGACCACCCTGTGCTCCTCTACTCGGGCTCCACGCTATCTCTATGCGAGGCAGGCGTCAAGCTGCAGATCTGGCTCGATGCTATTGACCAGGCCGAGTCCCGCGACCGTGACCGATCAATCGACACCGTCGAGCTCCAAGCCGACAAGCCGGAAGCCGACAAGCCCGAAGCCGATAAGCCCGAAGCTGAAGCACAGCCTAAGAAGCGCACGAACCTAAGTGCAATTCCCAAGAAGGTGACCGACGAGGGCTACGACAGTGAGGACTGCTACGACTACGAAGAATACGAAGATGAGGTTGAAGAGCTCGGAGATGAAATACTTGATGAGCTTGATGTAGACCTTTCTGATGAAGATGTTGACATCAGCGTCATTTCCGTCACTAAATCCTCTGACGGTACTGACGGTGTGCCCGCTGTGAACACTGACAGCACAACCAGCATCGTACCTGATTCGATGGTTGATGACTCCATCAGCGAGCAGCCAATCACTGAAGCCAGTACTCAGAACAGCTCCACACCGGACGTGGCAGAGCCAGGTTCTCGGGATGACGACCCTGCTGTGACGTTATTCAACCAGGAATTTGGCTCGGATGACGACGACACCAACTTCGATTCTGAGCACCAGGATTACGTCGACTGGGATGTTGAAGACGAGGGCTTCATTGGCGATAGTGACGAAGAAGCCTTTGTCGGTATGGAGACGGATCTGGCCGAGGCCAAGGCTAACCACACCGCTCTGACGCCCTCCGCATTGGCCTTGAGTGCTCGCCCCGCTGCTCTGAACAGCTCCACACAGGTTTGGGCCGGCAATCTGGGAGCAGCTACATTGAAACAGCCGGTCCCGCAACCCAATACGTCTGCTGCCGTCACTGCTTCTGTCCCTGCTTCCGTCCTTGCACCGACCATATTCAACCAGGAATTTGGCTCAGATGACGACGATACCAACTTCGATACTCAGCACCAGGATTACGTTGACGGGGACTTTGAAGACGAGGGCTTCATTGGCGATAGTGATGAAGAAGTCTTTTCCGGTTTCGAGAGCGATCTGGATACTATCAGAAAATTCCTACCCCGCAAGAACCATCTCATAAACGACAACGGCATTCAGAAATTCCTGGATGAGTGGTACACGACGACGTTGCAGAACCTCGGAGACTACAACGAGGCTTCTCGGCTACTTTTTCGCAATGATATCACAGCCCTGATGCACGCCGCCACGGTTGCCAGTATCGATGCAGCCGATATCGGTGGCCTTGACTACAGTATTATGGACGATGTGCTCCAACACTGCCGTGATCTCGTTGCGAAAACTCAGGCTGAAGACAGCTGCATTGACCCTCCAGAGGACAGCGTTGACTCTGTGGAAAGCTCGTCCGATACTGACTCCACCGACGAGCTGAACACTGCACCCAGCCCACGCTCTGGAGTCGATGCTGTCGACCAGAATGCAACCAAGGTCGACGATCCCAAGAAGGATGACTCGGTGACTCAAGATTCGAAATCTGCAGAGGCTCCTTCGGTCCTAGGCAAGCACGCTCGCGAAGATGACAAGACTCCCGAGCCGAGCTCGAACTCTCGAAAGTCTCCAGTGAGCACAGATGCGAAGGCCCTTCCAGCCATCGAGAAAGCTGATACTCTTGACACGACGGCTATTAATCCGAAGACTAAGATTGGCCAGCCCACTCAGCCAATTGTCCCGTATACACCTCTTGGATGCAGCCTCCCTGTTAACCCAATGATGTTAACTGAACAGCAGCCAATGCTCTCCGTTCATACACCTCTTGGATGCAGCCGCCCTGTTAACTCAACGCTGCTGACTGAGGCTCTCGAAGCGACTGCATCGGATGACCAACCTACGTCACAAACTCCAGATGGCCGATTCTCAAAGATTCGCCGACTGGGTTCTCAGGCTGGCAAGGCTCTGGGCGTAGCTGCTGTCAGCAGCGTTGCCACCGTCGTTGCCCTCGCGCTGGCTGGTGACATGTCGGCTTAATATTATAACGAATTGATCATGATTAGGCAGAATAAATATGGGTTTTAATGCAGTAAATGACCAGCCAAGTCAAGCGTCGACGTGAATGTCATACTAATAAGCCCTGAGTGTCGAGGTATGCAATAAAGTCCAGGATCTTGGAGTTCTCGACATCCATGTCTGCTTGCACGAGACGCTTGAACAGCGAGGACTTGACAGGCGCCTCGAACCGCTTGTAGGTGACGGGGCTGTTAGTCGCAGTTTCATGGCGGAACTTGCACTTTGCGCCTGAACGGCACTTTCCCTGGGCAAAATATCGACAAATGTTCCGTTTGGAATCTGATGCTGGTGAAGGTTGAGGATCGGGTCGTCGAGGTTGCGCAGCTACCTCTCGCTGCTTCTCGAGCACACGAGACGCTGACGGCCAGTTCTTGCGACGCTCAGCTATCCACCTATCCACGTCCTCACTGGCTTCTCTCACTGCCGGAGATACAGCCAACAGATCTCCATCAGTCCCAGATCTGGTCTTTTTGGCCGATGCATCTGTCCACTCGCCGGCCTCTGTTTCCCATTTGCCTCGTTTGACAGGAATCCCACCTGCCGGTGGCGGCGGTGGCGGAAGGTCGTAGATATACTCGTCCATCAAAGGATCCCGAGCGAATGAACGGCAACACTCAGATCAGCTCAACTTCATATCTTTTTGCAGTCGCGTACAGAGCGCGGCTGATCAGGGCAAGGGCCTGAGGTTATCACTTTCAGTCACCAGGCTTTTCCGGTCTGCCATCCACAATATTCAACATGAGTGCCTCCGGATCCGTTTTCCAGCGGGCTCAAAACTTCATCTTCAGCAAGGATTTCGTCAAGTAGGTCAATGCGAGCTCATCCGTTTCTCCGCTAACCCAGATGTAAGTAATGCTGGCAGAAAACGGCCAATCGCGGCCTTTAGCCCCCCACACTCCTGACACAGATATCTTCTCGACTCACTTCTGGGGACCCGTGTCCAACTTTGGTATCCCCATTGCCGCCATCATGGACCTCAAGAAGGACCCCACGCTCATCTCGGGTCCTATGACCGGCTCGCTCATTGTGTACTCGCTCGTATTCATGAAGTACAGGTACGACGCCAGCCGAAGCAACGTAACACTGCTAACTCAGTACCGCCGTCACGCCGTGGAACCCGCTGCTGTTTGGCTGCCACTTCATCAACGAGGGTGCCCAGCTCGGCCAGGGATTCAGATGGCTCAACTACTGGTACCTTGGCGGCAGCGAGAAGGCTGCTGGCACCAGCACCCCCAAGGCCATCACCAAGGAGTAGCGATATGTAGAATGCAGTACTCGGAAGTGATACAATGGCATCGCACAGAGACCTACGAGGTCGCAATGGCTGAGATGAGAATCAAGACACCTCATGTCCGCCTCCACTAGTCGTAGTCGTAGCAGTTGAGCGGCATTTACATGTGTGCAAATGTCTGCCTAAGAATCGAAGAGACCCCTGGCTTGAGAAGCGCCCTGGGTAGGACCTATGCCATCGTCTTCGTGTCTCTCGGTGCCCAGAGTGGCCAGCTCAGCATCTAGAGCTTCGTCGTCGTGCTCAAAAGCTCCGTCGTCCCAGCCAACGCTCGCTGAATAATCAGCTGTGGGCTCGTCCATATTGACGTCAAGGTCTGCCACACTTTGTGAAGCAGCATTGAGAGACGCCAGCTGAGCCGTAGACAGCTGAGTCGTTAGCTGAGAAGCCATTGAAGCACCATGCGTTGCGCCATTGCTCTCAGCGACAGGCTCAGCAATGCGTACAGGGATCTTAGAACCGCGTGTAATGTAGCCCTGCGACTCGTCTTCAGGCTCCGTGCCGGTCGTGAGGAAGACAAATTCAAGTTGGACACCAGTTGGCGCCGAGGCTTCGGAGAGCTCGACCATCAGCGGGTATCCAGGCTGGAAGAAGAAGGCTTCAAACTTGTTCTCTCCGTGGTGAATGCTGTCGGCGAGGTTAACAAACGTTCGGAACTCCTTGAAGCGCACACCTATCTCGAGCCCGCTTCGCACCGACATGGCATCAAACATCGTCGCGACCTGGATCATGATGCGCGTGTGTAGTGGTTGTTTCAGCACGCCCTGCTCGTTGGCTATGGCTGTCGTGTAGCTGACAAGTTCCGTCCTGTCAGGATCAAACGCCATTTGGAACACCTCGACTCGCGGAGACATGAGATCGAGCTGCTGGCGCAACGTCTGTGTATGACATCGAAACCAGTTCTTGGCATCATTGCGGTCAACACCGGCCTGGAACGCCTGGCGTGTGTCCATACATGGCAGTTTGTAAGTCTTGACAATTCGATTCGAACACACCATCTCAATCTGGAGCACCATCGATGACAGAGAGCCGAGCTCCTCGTCGTTTTGGCCGTGATCGACGACACTCAATCGACACAGCTGTACGCTCTTGTCTTCCTGGTCGAACAGCCGGAATATGGCAGTCAGCAGCTTCGCCTGGAGCTGGAATATGCTGTGAGAGCTGCTAGGACCGCGAGTGAACGCGCTGACGGGTCCGTAGCGGTAGCTCTTGAAGAAGGGCTTGCCGAATCTCGCCAGGCCAAATACAGACCGCGACGAGTTGAATGCCGTCACCACGAGCTCGTGGCCGTACACGTCGAATCCAATGTACTCTCCAACGCGCCCGAGTCCATTGAGTATCTTGGCCCACGTCTTGAGGCTGTCCTCGCCATTGATGCTGGCTTCGAGCTGGTTCATCCTCAGTTTGGTGGATGTTAAGATCTGTATGTATATTACTTCCCGATATAGGACTACGCGACTGGCGAGCGTCGCGCATTTTCGCGTGCTTACTGTGAGAGGACCTCGAAAGTAGAATATTTTCAGGGGTAATATGTATGCTACATTTATGCAATTTAAGCTGACAGCGCAGCATCGATTCAAGATGACATCGCCAGATCGACTCAAGACTCCGTAGGGCCATCAACCGGCATCTCCACTGCCTTGGTCTTCTTTACCTTCTTGGTGCCGTCTGCCGTGGACTTCTTCTTCTTCTTGACGACCTCTTTGACAGTTCCATCCTCGTTGACTTCAGCAGCCTTCTTCGTCTTCTTCTTCTTGGTGCCGTCACTTTTGACACCATCCAATGTACTCTTCTTGCTCTTGACCTTCTTATGGGTCACGGTAACTGTCTCATCTGGTTTTATCGCAGACCTGATGAGCAGATCTTCACGCAGCTTCTCGACCTCACGCATGGCATCTTCATCGCCTGCATCGCCAGATCCGACTCCGTCAAGATCGAGCTCACCAAGACGGCTCTGGATCTTAAGAAGAGGCTTTTTGGAAGGAATCGCCGTCTTCTTGAAGACAATATCGCGAGAAGCCTCGGTCAGCTTGCTATCACCAATGAATTCGTCCTGGATAATCTCGACTTTAGCCTTGCGCGGTGCTCGCTGGAAACTGCCAAAACGCGGTAACGACCCGGAGCCGCCATCCATGAGCTGGATGGGGCTTTCGCTGATAGGAGTGTGCGACACCGAGCCAGAAACGGAGCCAGAAACTGGCGTTCCACGACCAGAAGAAATGGGGATGTAAAACGGGTCGTCTCGCTGGCGCTCCAGTCGCTGGACTCTACGTCTTTCAAGCTCGTCTTCATCAGGTTCGTTCTCGTCATATGTCTCCACGTGGTTGGTAGCATTTACTTCAGGCAACAGTTCAAGCTCGAAGTCATCATCCTCGCTGTCCGACAACGCATACTCGGGCAGAATTCGTGACTCGAGGTCGAGCTCCTCTGGCTTTTCAACGTTGGCCTGCGATGTCGGCGCCACAGGGTTAAGTTCGTAGCCGTTGAACAACGAGGGAATTGCCAGCGATAGCAGCAGCGGTGGTTCAGAGGTGTTTTCGGGGTGTTGTTCGAGGGCATCAATCGCAACCTTGAACAACTCAAGAAAGCCGACAGAACGTTCTTGGACCTCATAGTGCATATCTGTCGAGTGCAGCTCGAGGTAGGCCACGACGTCCCGTGTAAGGTCTTGGACTTCGGCCTTGATGGTGGGTGTCCAGATGTTGTTTGACGTGCCCACATGGACAGCGTACAGCTTTACAACCGCCTGGATGCAAATTTCTTCAGTACGGGCGCCGCCCTCACCGCTGCCAAAATCAGTCTTAATGATGCGCGATAGAACTTCTGTGGGACTCACAACCATCTGCGCGAATTCGCCAGCAATCCACACCAGCAAAGGTACAATTGACGGCATTTTACGCATGAGAGCATAATTGCTGAGGAGTCCAACTGCAGCCTCAACCGCAGACTGACGTACACCCTTTACTCGTACAGCGACGTTGCGCAGTTGGTCACCGATAGCTGCGCCCACCTCGTCCGAGCCTCTAGCTAGCTGTACCAGCTCTTGAAGCACCTCAATGTACCACTCAAAGTCAGGGAGGTTGGCGTAGGTATCTTTTGCGCAGAGGTCGATGATGCGGGAGATGACTTGAATGCGATACTGTGAGGTGAGCGAGACAGAAGCCTCGTCAGACTCACGAAGCTGCACCAGGAGGCGGTTAACAATGTAGTACAGGTTATCCTCGTTGACAATGCCATAGACGAGATCGAGGACACGTTCGCGAATGGTGAGGTCATCGTTGTCAACGCACTCGAGGATGACGTCCTGGTGACTGCTGACAAACTGAGGATACTTGTTAACGACCTTGCTGAGGGCAAGTATACCGACATACTTGAGATTCTGGTCCGATTCCTCGAGGAACATGCGCAATTTGCTGACACAGAGGGCAGCGATTTCGACATCGTTCTCGTCCAACATTTCGCCAGACACAATGCAGTTCACACACTCATATAAAAGGGACATGGCAGTCGTGTTCTGCATCAGTTGGATGATCTGGGGCATGAGTTTCGGTTTGAGTCGCGGCTCTGTAGGGGCGAGGTATGAAAACAGCTTGAGGATCTTGATAAGCATCCAGTTGTTCTTTGAGGTGGTGAGCAGTTCGTAGAGCTGCGGGGCCAAAGCGAGGCACGACTTTGAGGCTGCTGGGCTCTGTTTCGAGAGCTCACAGATGACATTGACCGTCGCGGAGACCACTGAGGGGTCGGGATCCTGCAGTTTGTCCTTGAGACGAGGAAACGCTGTACGAAGGGCCTCGGGGTACTGCAGAAACACCTTGAACATTGCCAGAACGGCCTTTTTGCGGATATATGGTCGCGACGAGTTGAGCATCTTGACAATGTCGTCAGCAATGTCCTGGGCAAGCGAGGACGTGATGATGGACGCGGCAGCTCCTAGCGAAATGGACACCTCGAGGTGATTTGCCGAGCCCAGGTCCTTCTTGAGCAAGTTCGTCGTCAACATCAGCACATCCGTATCAGCACGGAAGCTCTGGATGGCCGCTAGGTATCCGACCCGCTTCTGCTGGAACTTGGCACTCGACATGACCTCGAGAACATGGAAGCTTGCCCACGACATGTCGTGGCCGTACATCTCGAGGTACGTCAGTTTGATGACGGCCATTGTCTTGGTCTCCATGTCCGGGTTCTTGGCCTCTGCTCGGCAGTCGGCGAGCGCGTTGCGGATGTAGACCTCTCTGGCGGCGGGGTCTTTAGCAGCTCGGATGCCACGAATCAGGTCGTGCAACGACCGTTCAAAGCTGGGTTAGACACGTCAACAAGCGCAATCACCACACTTACACGATGCCAAACGGCCGCAGTCTACTACGGGCATCATCGCGAGCCTGTGAAGCCATTGCAACGTGCACTGGCTGGCTTCTGATGGAAGTGGAGGTTGAGGTGGGGTTTGGAGTGGAGTTTGGAGGAGTCAACCTACAGCCAAATATCGCCTTTGCGAAAGCCGCGCCCCACATATGCAACATCAGATCAGCCGGCGACGAGTTGTTTAACGACGAGTTATTTAGTGCAGTCGTGTATTTGAGCTTTGTCGTTAAATTATCGGAGCTGATATTTCGTTCATCTGTTAAAGCTCATTTGAAGCTTCATTGGAGATTGATTTGTACGATCTGCCTGGAATGCAAGTGGATTTGTGATGAGCGGACACAAACGAGGACCCAGCATCAACTCGGCTCGGTTCGCGGTGCCGCCAATCGAGCCGAGCGTGCGCGTCACCGAGGACGAAGGTTCCGACAACCGTCAAGGACTCGAGTTCGACGACGACGATGCCGTGACAGTGAGCTCGCTGAGCTCGTATGCCGGCTCGGCAGCGAGTATCAGCGAGTCTGGAGCACAGCCTCTACAGCATCTCAGCGACACCATCACTCAGGCATTTGATGCGTCGGCTCTTGATCGTGTCATTGTGCTCCAGGCTCAGTCTTCGGGCATGGTACATGCCAAGACACGCGAACTGGAACAGCTTCAGGAGGCCACGACGCAGCGACTGGAGGAGGTCAGACGCGCGTTTGCAGCAGATACAAAGGCTGGAAAACAGCTGCTGCGCGACCTCGAATGGACGCAGAAGCGTGTGGCAAGCCTCGTCAAGCGTACAAAGGTATCTCATCCCATTGAGTACGCTCAAGCCACCGAGAAGATCAAGGGGCTCTCCAGGTAGCCATGGCAGGTAGCCATTCCGCAGATATCGGGTGGAATGCAGCAGTATAGACTCGTCTCATATGGATACGTATTGGCTACATGTTCATGGCGGTACGATGGTTTACTGTGACTATATGGCTGTACTATGCTGTACTATGCTGTACTGTGCTGTACCATGGCATCAGGAGCTGACAGGTCGCCTAAATTACAGGTCCAAGGTGCAGGTCGTCTGGCAGGTCGTCTGGCAAGTCGTCTGAAACTCATCTGAAACTCGTCTGAAACTCGTCTGAAACTTGTCTAAGAGGTCACATACTTCTATGTCTCACTGCATGTCTTGGCTACATGCTACAGATAAATAATGCGTGGCCGTCTACAATCACCCGACACACCAGACCTCGAGGCCCACAATGTAGAATCTCGTTCCATCTTCGCACAGCGGGTCGTTGCCGAACGTGAGACTGCGGTTTGTCACGCCTGTCTCGAGGTTGTCGTCGAGCCACAGACCGTAATGACCGTCGCCTCCGCCCATGGACAGGAACCGCGGGGTGCAGAACATAACAAAGTCATTGACTCCCGTGTACGGAAATGCCTGGAATCTCAACTCTCCGTCATCGAGCCTTGTTGTTTTCCACAGAAAACACTCGCCATTGCCGTAGAACCGGCGCGACTCGGTCGGTCGGAAGTACTCGTTGGCGTAGGCGCCAAACACATCCCCGTGCGTGTCCTTGACGGCGAGCACGAACCCGGGGCGCTTGTCGTTCTTGGGCCGAACATTGTTGTAGAGTGTATGAAGCGACGTACCATGCTGCTCGAGGCTGTATGCGAGAGTCCAGCTCTCGTGAAGCTGCAACCGAGCTGGTAAGAGGTTGCGCAGGTCGTTGCACAGCTCCGAGTTATCGAGGATCCGCGACTTGGTCGTCTCGCTGTATCCCTGTAGTTGTACGGGCGGTAATGGTGGTAGCTCGATTTCATGATGCTCGTAGGCTCTCGGGGCCTCGGAGTCGTTGTTTTGAGGCTCGTCCTGGTCTTCTCCGGGACTCTGCGAACCTTGCCGCCATGTCCAGCGGCGTGGCAAATGCAGCGACCGCCGTTCCTGGGGCTCTGTCGGTTCAGCCATGTCAGTGTTCGCTTCAACTGGCGTCAACTGGCTTTGTTGCTCGCACTGAGTTTATCGGTGCGTGTCAAGTTGCGTGTCAAGTTGCTTACCAGCTAATCGGTAATGTGGGGCATCGCACAGCCGCACGCCGTTGAAATGAGCACCGAGACAGTCACAATGCTGTAATGATCGATAGTAATTGGTCTAAAATGTATTGATCTAGAATGTATTGGTCTAGAATGTATTGATCTAATATATTCATCTATGGTGACCTTCAGACGTGGAGTCCTGGATCTGTATTTGCTTGGCCACAAGTGGAGCTCTGGCTGGGAATCCACGCCGCCGGGATAGACCATAGTCTAGTTTGAGCGAGTCTGCTTCTCAGGCCCGTGCCGCCTTCTCTCCCATCATCTCTTGCTGACAGAACTTATTGCACTCGGCGAGGATTCGCGCCTGCTTCGCCACATCGCCCAGCTTGGAGATCACATGCTGGTTGCCAGTGACGAAGCCGTAGATTGTGTAATGAAGGCCAAGGTCCTCAGAGAACTTGATGACTCGCGGCTGTGCCGAGCGCAGGTTATGGCGGGGCATGCGCGGGAATAGGTGGTGAATGACCTGAAACTGGAGTCCTCCATGCACGTAATCAAGCCACGCCGGACAGTCGACATCCATGGTGGTGCGCAGCTGGCGCTGGGCAAACGACTCGTCAAGCCCCACGTCCGAGGTCGACATGGCGAAATGCGACAGCGTGATCTGGACATGCAGCGGCATCGTCACGACGTGGGAAACCATGACGTAGATCCATCTCTCGGACGGCGTCTTGAGTGCACAGGCAACTATAAGGTAGAAGAACCAGTAGAAGAACGTGGCCATACCAGCAATCTCAAGGTAGCGCAGCCAGGCGCCTTTGCCCTTGCGAGGACCGAGGCCAAGAATGAGGTACTCCCACGACAGCCGGTAGAGGTTGAAGCGGCCAAAGCACAGAATGGGGTAGTACATGTAGTTTTGGAATTGCACGAGGAACCGCGCAAACGCGTCGTATTCAAGTACCCGATCGTAGTACGACGACGTCAATGAACCAAAGAACTTACTTGACACGGCAAAGAACGGCAGATGTTGGATGTCGGGATCGTGCACGGGGTCGTTGGTCACAAAGTGGTGCACATTGTGGTTGCGTTTCCACCAGCCAATCGACAGACCACCGATGAAGTCTGCAACAAGCACGCCTAGAACACTGTCGACCTGGTAGTCGTGCGTTATGCCGAGATGGCCAGCATCGTGGGCAATGAACGTGAGCTGGTGCCATGCGAGGCCGAGGCAGACGGCCGACAGCACGAGCCACCACACGGACGAGTCTCGCCAGCCAAACGAGACCGTTGAAAGCGCAAACAGTGCCGAGATTCGCGACAGTTCGCGCACGTATCCCCAGTAGTTGCACTTAAAGTATCCAGCCTGCTCGAGCTCGCGATGGAGACCGCGAAACTTTGCTGTGATGTGGTTCTGAGTGTCGACGTCGAGTGACGGGTACTTTTCCAGGTCTGCAGCAACCAGTTTGCTGTCAAAGTCGTCGATGATCTTTTGCGTCGCCTCGTTAGTGGGCACAGTTTTGCGGTTGTCAGGTTCGTCGCGTTCCGGGTCCGACAGAGCCACTGCTTCGTCGGCTTCTAGTTCTTGGCGCGACCGGAAATGGCCGCCCTGTATTGGCGGAACAAAGCTCTTCCACGGCATCTCCACCGTACCAATCTGGTATGCAGGCAGCGTTCGCAGCGTCTCCTTGGAGTGGTAGACATCAATCTCGTCCGATGCATCTCTTCCAACCATATGAAGCACAGACTTGTCTCCGCCCGGATGCCGGTCAATCCACCTGTTCAGCTTCAGCGCACGTCCATGATGGATCACTACGAGGTTGCCCTCGGCAATGAGCGCCTCCACGTCTGTCCTCGTCAGAATCTTGTCTTTCATGTTGAAGCACGTGAGTTGCCTGAGGGGATGTCGGCTTCTATATACAGCTTTATTTATGCATGCATGCAGCCGTCTAAGCCTCTACGGATGACTCGAGAATAGCCAATTGCAGCGAGTGTATATAAATAAGTATACAAACAAAGATTTATATTAGTGTCAACTGATGAGTAATTGTAAATATTGCCATTGAGGTCAATTATGTCAGTACTGTATGGAATTCCATTCGGTGGTCTAATCCTGCTGTAGTTACACTGTAGTCTAATATTCCACCTTAACCATTACTATACATGAATTCAAATGCACTACCAGTCTATAACTGTACATGAGCTTCCAGCTCCTTTAACCTGCCTCCTGCCCACTCAGCTCAATCAAACTTCACCTTGGTGGCCTTCTTGGCCGTGTCAACGTTCTTGTAGAAAGCTCCGTACACAGAGTGCTCCTTCTTCTTGGTGTGGCTACCAAACTTGAGCAGCTCCTCGGGCACCTCCTGGTTGGCTCCACGTAGAACATTGATGAGAGCTCCCGAGAGATGCTTCTCCTGCTCCGTGAAGAGCGTAATGGCAAGACCAGACTGGCCCGCACGACCGGTACGGCCAATGCGATGCACATAGTCTTCAGCAGTCAGCGGGAACGTAAGGTTGATGACGACCTTGACAGCAGGGATATCGAGACCACGCGCAGCAACGTCGGTGGCCAGCAGAATCTTGGACTCGCCAGTCTTGAACTCGTTCAGGGCCTTGGTGCGCTGAGCCTGGCCAAGATCACCGTGGATAGCAGCCAGTCGGTAACCTTTGCTCTGCAGGAATCGCTCCACGCGGGTAGCCTCCTTCTTGTACAGGGCGAAGATGAGAATCTTGTCGTCCTTCTTGGCACCCGACTGGTTCTCGCGCAGCAGCTGCAAAAGACGCTGCTCTTTGCGCATCGGCTCGATGACCTCGACCTTTTGCGTGATGCGCTTGTTTGCCGACAGCTCGTCGCGGTCGCCAATGGACACCTTGGCAGCAACGTTCATGAAAGTCGCGGCCAAGTCACGCACCTCGGTGGGCCAAGTTGCAGTGAACATGAGCGTCTGGCGGCCTTCGGAAGTGGTCTGGCCAATAATGTACTTGATGTCTTCCTCGAATCCCTTCTCGAGCATACGATCTGCCTCGTCGAGCACCAGGTACTCGACCTTGGACAGGTCAGCAGAGCCCTCATCAATGAGGTCCTTGAGACGGCCAGGCGTGGCAATGACAAATGAGGCCTTCTTGAGGTCGCGGCGCTGCTCCTCCTTGGGCACACCACCGTAGACGCACACAGCGTCGAGTCCTGTAGCGTCGGTGAGCAGCTTGAGGTTGTCGTAAATCTGCATGGCCAGCTCGCGAGTTGGCGACACCACCAGGACGCGCACGCCCTTGGACTTGCCGGACTTGGCCTCACGAATCAGGCGGTTGACTGCAGGTACCGCAAACGCAAACGTCTTGCCTGAACCCGTCTCTGCAACACCGACGACATCGCGGCCAGCGAGCAGGAACGGCCATGCCACAGCCTGGATAGGCGTTGGCTTGGGGAAGCGAGTGAGCACCTTGAGGATGCGCTCATCGACGTCGAGCTGCGAGAACGCCAGGCTCGGCTGGATGCCCGAGTTCTCCGTGTCCTCCACCGTTATGCTGTTCTCCTTTAGGAAGGCCGAGACGTAGGCAGTAGAGGTGGCTACTGAAGATGCCTTGGAACTGACAGTCTTGGGCTCCTCCTTTGGAGTGCTTTCTATGCTCTTCTCCTTCTTCTCTTTCTTGTCCTTCTTCTCCTTCTTGTCCTTTTTGTCCTTCTTCTCCTTCTTCTCCTTCTTATCCTTTTTATCCTTCTTCTCCTTCTTCTCGTCACTCTTCACCCGCTTCTCGGCAGGCTCCTCGGCCACGTCAGCCGAGCGCTTCTTCGAGTGCTTGACATCTTTGCTCTTTCGCTTTTCATTCGTCTCGGTGGACTCAGCGTGCTTGCTTGTGAGATCCGCCATTGTGCACAGATCAAGGATGAACTGTTAAGCAGAGCCAAATATTTTTTTGATCCTCTGCCCGTTCCGGCGCACGACCCCTGCCCTCGGCGTTGACACCTGCAGCTGTGGCTGTTGCGATGAGCGGGACGAGAAGAGGATACAGAGGCGGATTGGCAGTGGATAGAGAACATCAGCCACATCCGCCATACCGGCTATTCAGCCAGTTGTCATTCCGGTTGCCGGTTTGAGCATAATAAAATAACGAGCTCGGAACTCAATTCCGTTGTTCGGAGGCCCGAGAGTTTAGCCGGAGCTAAGCCACAGTACAAAGAGTGGTCGATATTTGACCACCACACAAACTTCACTATCTCTACTGGCTCACTGACTTTGCACTGACTTTTCATTGATTTCACACTGACTTTACACTGATTTTTCACTGCTTCACCTCCCACCTTCTCCTCGACGCTCCATACGGTTCTGTGGGGTTACTTTTGTCGCTATCGGCGCCACATTTATAAGCATATGGAATACTAACACATCAGCATCTCCGTCAGCCACTTTGACTTTTCACAGTGCACGAGACAAACTGGCGGAATGCCTGGTGATATCTATTAAACACTGCTACTCAGAGACTGCTACCCAGAAAGTGCCTGTTGCATCACTAGAGCAATCTTGACACACGATGACCAAGATATCGAAACTCGTATGGGCCATAGGCTTTGCAGCCAGTTTTGCCAGCGCGGCCGGCTCGGCGGTGCAGGACATTGCCATTGCCGAAAATGACTTTCTCAAGGACACGTACGGTGACGTGACTGTGTCGCAGGTCGACAAGATGAATGCTGAGAATGTGCGTCCGCTGCTGAAGGAGCTCGTTGAGTCGGATTACTTCCGCTACTACAAGGTTGATTTGTCTGAGGATATGTGCCCCTTTTCTTCGGACGAGCTGGGCATGTGTGGAAACAGAGCCTGTGCTGTCGAAGTCATGGACGACGAGTCGGAGATCCCCGAGTTTTGGCGGTCTCAGTACTTGGGCAGACTCGCTGAAGATTCGGTCACGACGGAACGTATGTGGTCGATTGACGACGACGCCGTGGCAAGCAGCTCCAGCAGAGCTACAGCGCTGGCAGGACGGCTCAAGCAGCGTCCTATCAAGTCGCGTGACCTTTTCCTTGACTCGGAGCTCGAAGACATCAACTACTGCTACCCCGAGGACGAGTCGAAAATGGCCCCTGGCAGCTACGTTTCGCTGCCCGACAACCCCGAGAGGTACACTGGGTACGGTGGACCCCACGCTCACAAGGTGTGGAGAGCCGTGTACCAGGAAAACTGTTTTGGCTACAATGGCGAGATGTCCGAGACGACATCGCTCATGAAGCACGCTGACGGTCTGCCGTTTGCTGGCTCGCAGCTGAGCTCTGTCCTCATGGACACAAACCGTCACGAGCGCCAGGAGATTGGCGGTGAAGCGGGCAGACTGGCTCTCAATGCCGAGAACCAGTGCGTTGAGCAACGCCTGTTCTACCGCATCCTGTCGGGTATGCATGCCAGCGTCTCTAGCCATCTATGCTACGAGTTCCTCAACCAGTCGTCTGGCGAATGGACTCCTAATCTGAGCTGCTTCATGAAGCGTGTGGGCGAGTTCCCCGAGCGCCTTGACAACCTATACTTCAACTATGCACTCGTGTCGCGTGCTGTTTTCAAGCTGCGTGAATACGTTGATGATCTGGTGTTCAGCCACGAGGACGAGTCGATTGACCAGAACACCCGTCGTCAGCTGCTCCGTCTTGTCAAGTCGACGGTCCCTCCACCCAACCAAGTCCTCTTCAACGAGACTGTCATTTTCTCTTCTCCAGAAGGCCAGGCGCTAAAATCCGAGTTCCGCAAGCGAGTCCGCAATGTCAGTGGTCTTATGAGCTGTGTTGGTTGCGACCGATGCCGTCTATGGGGCAAGCTCCAGACCGCTGGCTATGGCACAGCTCTCAAGCTGCTGTTTGAGCTTCCGGAGCGACCTGCAGATGATCCCGAGAAGAGTGCAGAGGTCATGGCAAGCTTCCGTCGATCGGAACTCGTTGCCCTTGTCAACACATTTGATCGTCTGTCGAAGTCTCTGGAGGCCATTGGTCACTTCCGCGAGCTGCTGGCGGAGCAGCCAAAGGAGGAGCCTCCTCTATCTGCATGGGACGAGGAGCTTGGTGCCGTTATGGACGCCATCAAGTTCGTTCTCCAATCGTACATTGATTTGCCCAAGAATGTGTACTATCTGTTTCTACACTATGCGAGCCTCTACTGGAACCGTCTTGTCGGCCGTGACCTCGCGAACAGCTATTCACAGGTTCATATCGACCTGTAATGGGCTAAAAAGGGCAAATCTGCTCATTCGACCACCTCTGCATCTAAGCTTACTTGGCTCAAATACTTCCCAGCTTTTACTCAACAGCTGAAAATATAAATAGACTATACGCATGATCAGTAACTAGTGTAGTACAGTTAGGTGGCCTCACTTGGCTGAGCTGCCGGCGCGTTGGTCTGATTCCTCCGCGTGTACTTGCGCTTCTCGCGCTTCTCCTTCTTGTTGTTGTCCTTATCCTTGTCGGGTTTCTCCGTATATGATTTCGACAGCGACTTGCCCTCTGAATTGTCGAAAGTCTTTCGGGCCTCTGTAATCTCCTTTTGCAACATCAGCAGCTCTTCAATACGGCCTAGACGTCGAGGATCGTTGCGAAGGGCGAACTTGAAATCGTCGACTTTGATCTTCTGGCGGCTTGCTGCTCGGGCAACTCTTGCCGCTTCATGACACTGCGTTAGTTCTGCCAGTTCACAGCGTTGGATACTTACAACATTGACTACGTAGTCTTGAAGGATGTCCTCGAGAACAGCTATGCTCTCGGGATACGGATTGGCTACATCGCCAAACGCGTACATCAGCGACTTCACTGGATTAGAACTGCACATATACTTTTAGTGGCACTCACAGTCATTGGTGAACTGGTTGACGCGCCGCCGCCTACGGATCTGACTATCGTAACCAGACATTGTAACGATAACTTGCTAGATTCGAAATGGCCGTTATGGCAGGATCCTATGCTACTAAGCGCCGCCCATGGACGCATTTGCGCATCACTTCCGCACGCGGATGCGGGGAACAGCATACTTGTAACTTATCTCCAGCACAGCGGACTATAAATGGGTCGCTATGGCACCTCTCGCTCGCACCAAGACCTTTACGGGTTGTTGGACATGTCGAACGCGCAAGATCAAGTGCGATCTGAAGCGCCCGAAGTGCGATCGCTGCACTAAGTCCAACATGGAGTGCGAGGGCTACAGTATTAAACTGAGATGGTCTTCGACTAATGATACGGAAGATGAAAACACAGCGCCACGAAGATCAGTGGGTGCGTATAATGTCTTATTGGACTATTTGTATTATAGCTGGCCGGACACTAACAAAGAATTCGTCGAGTTCCCTCCAGATATGTGCTACGAAACATACAATGATCTCGACGTACTATTAGCCAAGCTACACTCACCCGAGTTCGAGCTTGACGAGACCGTCGTTCTTGGACCCTTTGGAGTGTTCGAAGGGATCAAAGGACCCCGAAGTAGGCGCAATCGCAAGCGCGCTTCGACGGCCCAGTCGGAGTCGGACGGGCCGACAACTTCTCCGAGGAAAGTGAGAGCCACATCAATCGACACTCCGGCCAGCGATTCACAGGGCGACTCGCTCATCCAGCCACTATCATACGTGTCGCCCAATGGCGCTGAGCAGAAGTTTCCGATGAATCCTGCCAGTGTCGACGACATCTTTTCGGGTGTCCCGCTCGAGCGAGCCGAATACGAAGCGCTCCATGAAGAGCTCGCGACACTGCTTCACGCCGATTCACATACAGAGCGTAATTTCCGCCCATCCAATTCAATCGAGCCAGCCTTCGAGGGCATGTCGTTTTTCGACATGATGCATCCGGGCTCGTCGGCCGACTTTGTGGACGACATCCTCAACATGGACGTTTCCTATTCACCAACTCTCACCCCACAAACTCAATCTGAAAACGCGGGAGACCAAGCAAGCGACTCACATACTCCACGCCACACACCCCTCCGCCTATTCGTCGCAAACACTAATCCTGAGATCTCCCAGCCAAAGTACGTCCTGCCGACCCAGCCGCTGGCCCAGTTCCCGTCACGCTCGCTCAACCCACAGTTTCGCTACCTTCTCGATTACTATGACAACAATGTTATCAGGATCATGACAGTTGTCGCACACCCAAAGAACCCCTGGAGAACCATTTATCTACCCCGCGCTTATAGTGCAGTGGGCGACATCATTGCCAAGGGCAAGACAAGCGCTGCGAGGCTGGCGCTGTTACACGCTATCCTTGCCGTCAGTGCATTCCACATCCAATGCAGAATGCCCAAGGACTCGGAAGGAAGACAGACGTACCACGATCTTGGACAGCGACTCAAGTCAGAGGCCAACAAGCTTCTTAGTCACTGTCTCATTCTTGACATCTCGCGACAGAAGTATAAAGACCTCATCACAGCTGTCCTGACAATGGTGACGATTGATGTCATCTGGGGAGGCATGTCAGACTGCCAGATCCATCTGCATGCTTGCCAGAGCGTTGTCAGTTTACGGCACCGCACCCGTGAGCGCACTTCACGGAAAGCCATGATCCTGCAGCGTATTTCGGGATTTCTAACGCTGATGCAGCGATCCACTGTCGTAGATCCTGATAGCGCGTTGGGGTTTAGCCAGGATGGAGATGACGATAGGTACGATGAGCAGTGGATTGATCTAAGGCTCCAAGATTTGGAGGGCACTAAGCGGTCGTCAGACATGACGGCCGACGTTACTGAGGCGAGCCTGTCACATATGGTCGATCCGAACCAGTTTCTCGAGTACTGCCACCAGTACAGTGCTGAGAATCCTGAAACTCTCTCGGATGCGTTCTACGAGAAGGAGCTGGTGTCGACGCAGTCGCTCTACGGCATCCCCGACTCTCTGATCCTTTTGTTCAACCAGACTTGCCGAGTGTCGAGGCGGGCGCTGTATTACCGTTCCAAGGGAGACCGGTTCTCACGCGCATTGCTGTCGAGCTGCAAATCACTCGAAGCAGCATTTGAGTCGTGGAAGGAACGGTACAACATCAACAAGACCACCAATTTCACTGGCCAGATCAAAACGGCGCTCAACCATCACACACTAGCATTTCATCAGGCTCTCATCATCTACCACTACCGGCTTGCGCGTGACGTGAAGCCGTCGGCGCTGCGTGCCAATGTCTTGGCGGTCCTGGAGCATTTTGAGAGCATGCAGCGGATTAACTCTGACAGTCCCGAGCCTGTTATTGTGCCGCTCATGTTCCCAGCCTTTATGGCGGCTTGCGAGGCCACCGAGGACGATTTGATTGCGCGGTTCACGGCGGTGCTGGATCGCATGACGATAGAGGGTCTCGGCACCTACTACAAGGCCATCAAAGTGGCCGAGGAGGTGTGGGCGCGACGTCGCAGCAACCTGCCGGATGCGAACTGGTGGGCCATTCTGCGCGACTGGAACGCCAACATCATGTTGAGCTAGCCCTGTACAATAGCATTGCATTTAGAACTTGCATTAGAACTCGTAGACAGGCAATTAACGAAGAGTACGAGTCATTAGACAAATAATGAAGATTCAAGCTAGTCTGTTATCAACTGCGGTAATGAGTCGGGATCCGAGGATTTCTCGATCTCCACAGCAACTACCCGTTCAGGGCACAGCTTACTTTTTGTGAGTCGTTGGCCCCAACCATGCCATGACTATGAGTCAAGCGAGTCACAGACGCACGGCAGTGCAAAATTTGGCTTTAGTCGCCGAGGGGATTAATCACGCCGAGCCTTTTTTACGACTACTTAAGACCCCTCACCTGCAGCTTTTCCTTGTCGACTTTCTGATCGACTTTCCAGCGAAACTTTAGCTGGAGGATTCTGCCGATTGGTCTCTAGCTTACGATGGGCTTCAAAGAGGATGGAGTCATTGAGCAGGACCTGCTGAGTGCCAGCAGTAACGGCGACCTCGACGTCGGTTCTGGACATGAGGAAGAGCTGGACCAGAAAGCGCTCGACCGGATCTACCGCAAGCTGGATCTACGCATCATCCCGGCGCTATGGTGTCTGTACTTTTTGACGTCGTTTGGCGATTCGGCGTACGGAGTTGCGCTCACAATGAACATGTCACAGGGCCACTCGGTGATTCAGGCCCTGGGTCTCAGTCCCAAGGACATCTCGACGGCTACAGCCCTTGACTTTGTCGGTTACATCATCTTTGACGTGCCTATGAATCTTATCATGACTCGTATGGCTCCACAGGCGTGGATGTCACGAATTGTCATCTCCGTGGGCCTCGTATATGCATGCTATCCGGCCGTCACCTCGCCTGGAGGCCTCATTGCCGTGCGCCTGTTGGCTGGAAGCTGCACTGCTGGTGCGTGGCCGGGTATGGCGTACTACATCTCGCTGTGGTACCCGTCTCACCGCACAGCACGACGTATTGGCTACTACTTCACAGCTGCTCAGATGTCGGCTGCTGTAGCGGGCCTTGTGTCTGCCGGTTTCCAGAAGATTGACGGTAACCGCGGTCTGTTTGGCTACCAGTGGATGTTCCTCGTCTACGGCGTGGTGACCGTTTGCGTTGGTATTTCGCTCAACTGGTGGTTGCCTGGCCGTCCAATTGAGACAGTACCCAAGTACAAGAACCCCATTCTCAAGGCCATCACGAGCCTTGTGCCCAACATGCCTTCTCCACTGACGGAGGAGGAACGCGAGCTACATGCGCGCGACATGGCGCAGAAGTACAACCGGCCACCAGCCTGGGGTCTACGTGATTTGTGGAAAGTGCTGTGTGATGTGCGCATTTGGCCGCTCGTCATGATGTACTTTGGCGTTGTTGGTGCCGGCTACGGACTGGCCGTGTTTGCGTCGACAATCATCAACAACATCAATCCTAATCTGTCGTCGATTGACCTGTCCTTGCTCGTGGCGCCCATCTGGCTGTTTGATCTGGCTGCCATTGTCTTGATCACGCCGTTCTCAGACAAATTCAAAACACACCGCGGGCTTGTCTTCCAGGGCGCTACGGTCATCATCATTGTCGGCCTTCTCGTCACGACGTACGCTCCAGGACCATGGACCCGTTACGGTGGACTGCTCATTAGCGGTTTTGGCCTCGGACCCACTGTTCCTGTGTGTATGACGTGGGCAGCCGAGATCTTTGGTCCGCGCCATGGCGATTTGGGCACTGCCGCGTCGGCGGCTCTTGTTTCTGGTCTCGGAAACCTTGGCTCGGTAACTACTTCGTACGCCCTGTATGCTGGCTGGCCCGCCGATGCCAAACGAGGGTACCGTGACAGTAACATGGTCATGGTAGCCATCCTTGGAATCAGCATCGTGTCTGCCGGAGCCTGTACCCTACTTCGCCGGGCCCTCGGCGACTTCAAGCCTGCAAAGCCTGGACGTGTGTAGCCACTTGCTGTTTAGTTATTTCGTTACGTGACAATGATGCATTAATAGACGAACTGTTGTTAACATGGGGAAGCGAAGGCTCTAGCATAAGCGAGGGTATCATTAGTCTGCACGTCTTGTATAGCTCTCTTTGAAGGTAAAACTTCTTTTGTAGCTCTATTTGTATGTAGCTAGACGACAGCGACCTTGGTGAGCTTTCCTTCACTCTGGGACGACTCAATGGCCGCGGCGATGACGGCAAAGTGGTGGAACGCCTTTGTAGGGGTGACCTTGAGCAGCGACTTGTCCTTGGCAGAAACGGCCTCGGCAAAGTTGACGAACTCGTCATAGACACCACCGACGACGTCGTCGGCAACCGTGAAGGTCTGGGCCTCCTTGGCATCAACACCACTGTCGCCCTCCTTGAGGACAATGGTGGGCTTGGAGCCAGGGCGGAACTCGTAGACGAGCGAGCCCTTGGTGCCAAAGATCGTGAAGCGCGTGACCTTGTCAGTAGCGCCAAAGTACGAGCCGTAGATGAACGTACCGAACTTGCCCGACTTGAGGTTGAGCAGCGAGTTGAGGGTGTCGAGATCGCCCGAGATCTCGCGCAGCTGCGTGGCCCGTGCTGAAACCGACTCGACCTCGCCCAGCACCTCGGTGAGAATGGCAATCTGATGGACACCACCGTCACTCAGATATCCGCCAACGTGCTCGGGCTTCTGGCGCCACGCGGTGGCATGGTACTTGGAGGGCGTGTAGGGGCCTGTGCTCTGGAAGAGAAAGGTCACAACTTCACCAATCTTGGGCAGCAGCTTCTTGAGCTCCTTGACGGTGTTGTGGTAGACAAAGTTCTCGAGGATGAGCACCGGCACATCAGTGGAGTTGGCGAGCTTGACGATTGCGCGGGCATCCTCGACATTGGACGAGATGGGCTTCTCAATGGCAATGGGCTTGCCAGCAGCGACGGCCTTCTCGATGATGCTGCGGTTGAACTGGACGGGTACAAGCACGTCCAGCGCGTCGTTCGTCTTGTCGGCGATGATTGAGTCGAGATCGTCAAAGACACGTCCCTTGTCAACGCCTGCAGTCTCTGCAAACGACTCGGCCTTTGACTTGGTGCGGTTGTACGCACTGGACACGGTCAGGCCGTCGACCTTGTTGATTGCCGGAAGGTGCGAGTCGGTCGCGAAGATCTGTTAGAGGGCTGAAATTGTAGATTTATGGCTTTACTCACTCCTGTTCCAACGATGCCGAGGTTGATAGTCATTTTGTTGTGTTTCAAGTGAGCGGGGTTGTTCTTTATATAGGAATCCCGGATTAACTATTCCGGACTAGGGCACATGTCCATCAGGGGTACCAGGAACAACTAACCTGCAACGCTTGAAATATTTGATTTGAGATAAGCATTTACACAGGTATGGTCATTGTTGGACTTTCAAGGTGTTGGATCTCTCTGTATTCCTTTCTCGGCATGTCTTGTGTCTTTCTCGGTGTTGGCTATCCTGAAGTCTGCTCTAGCTAAGGTCTACACCTCGGAAGCTTGAGACCCGAAAACCGAGAAAATCTACTTTGCAAAACAACAGTCTACACTAGAAACCCGTTTCGGCAGTGTTTCCGACACATTGCGGCCCAGAGTCCTCCGTGGCTACGTCAGCGCTGAGATGGGCGTATGCCAAGACCAACGGCAGTAAAAGGCAGGGCATCGCGGAAAAATAAAACAGCAACTTGACTTCCTGCAGTGCGTACATTGAGAGTCGGCGCGTTCAGATCAATGGATTGAGAGGAGGAGCGCGTAGAAGGTCGCGTCGCGTGAGGTTCGTTTGTGGCTTACGAATGGTTCATTTGGGTTCATTGTGTTTCATTTGTGAATTCGGTCTGTCGTAACCTGGCTTAAGCTGCTGGATCTGTCTTCAACGCTGCTTAGAGGTGGTCAACATGGCAGATCTGGCTGACTGGATGAAGGCTGTGCCGGACGACACGAATCTCGGTCACTTGTCACTGGCAGGAACGCACAACAGCGCTGCGTGCCACCGGTCGTTCCCGTCGGTGCGGTGCCAGGGAGCCTCGGTCACGGAGCAGCTCGAGCACGGCGTGCGATTCATCGACATCCGTGCTGCTGCTCCGTTCCGGTCGGGATTCGGTAGGATGCTCGGCTCGAGCACGTACGATCTCCAGGTCATCCACGGGCACTTCCCCGTCGCGATTCCGTTCGCAATCAAGCTTCGTGACCTGCTCGACGAGCTGTACGCGTTTCTGAGAGCACACAGCTCCGAGACCGTGTTGGTGTCGATCAAGGCCGAGGGACCCGTTGTTTTCCCGGGCACAGAGTTCTCGAGCGTGATATGGGAAAGGTATATACAGCCAGTCCGGGACCTGTGGTTCTTAGAGAACAGGTTGCCCAGTGTTGGAGAGACGCGTGGCAGAGCCATTCTGTTCCGCCGCTTCTCGACAGGCAGGAGTGACAATGGCGGCCAAATGGGCTTTGATGCCTCGTGGGGTTACAATGTGACGGAGCATTCGCGGGGCAATCTCGTAGTGCAGGATTGGTGCGAGGTCATACTGCCCACAGACATCAGCAGGAAGTCGCGCTACATCATCGACCAGCTCAACCGTGCCAAGCAGTACAATGAGACTCGTCCTACAGAACCCAGGCTGTACGTCAACTTCTGCAGTGGCTGCAACTTCTGGAACCGGGCATGTTGGCCTCGTAAGGTTGCCGAGGGCGTGGCCGCCGTCAGTGCCGACGTTGGCAGAGGCTGTGGTCTTGTCATTCTCGACTACGCCGAGACCAACGACTGGGAAGCTGTGCGTAAGCTCGTCGAGTCAAATGTGTAGTGTACGCATTATGCCCAGCCCACCGTCTCGTCTGCAGTACTGCCTGCTGTCTCCTGGTTGTGCTTCCTGGTACCTAGTTCATGCCTTATTTATTGTATTACTGTTGTCTCGCATCTATCGTGCTCTGTGTACTGCCTGACCTTACTGTCTTCTATCCGTTTTACCGTTCTTTAATAGTTCGTTCATTTTTTGTTCTCTTCCTGCTACACCTTCGGTCCTGTACCTGCATAACCTACCTATTTAGAGTCTGTATGCAGACTGGAGAGCATAAGTAGCAGCAAGGAAGAACTAATGGAACAGAAAGAGGATAAAGAGATCCAAAGTAAACCAATGCATACGAATTCAACAGAATAGTTCGAACAGAAGAACTAGAATAGTACTATATGAAACAGGATATCACGAAGAAGAGCAATATAGCAGAAGTGCTGATCAAGCAATGCAGGGAGCCTAACTACATACTACTTGACCTCCACAGCCACTACTCATACCGCGCCAATGAACTGCACACCACACCGTGTATCAGAGCTTGTGTCTGACCTGGTTGTACCACGAATAAACTGTTTCATGGAGATGCCTGCTATGACGTATCACCCTACTTACAAACCCGCGCCCAGCTTCGTCATCTGGCAGCCGTGCAGTCTGCTTCTCCACACTGCCCAAAGTGTGGTTCCTAGACTTTCCCGAAGCCTCTACCAGCGTTGTAGCTGCACTTCCTCGTCTTCTCCTCGCAGCTGCAACTCTTGCCATTGCGGTATCCATCTGGTTCGTGCTAACAGCCCCGTCCCCGAGGCCAACCCGCCCATTGTCCAGAACGTCGGCCCAGAGCTCTAGGCCCGACCCGCTGCAGCCAGCGTCTGCTGCAGCAGCGTTTTCACGAGCATTCGACCCGCGCATCTCCTCTTCACAGCTCATGTACAACCGACGCAACTTCCTCAACCCGACGAGCCGCTCGTCGGCGACGGCCGAGACGGAGGCGAGTCCTGTGTTCACCTCGGAGATTCAGCACGACCTGTGGCCTGTTTCGTACCCGCAGCTGTCGAGATCGCACCGAGGAACCTCGGAAGCGACGTCACAACGCTTCCGCAGTCCTAGTGTCCGCAAGGAGTACAGCAAGGATCAGTGGAATGCGCGCCTGTCTGAAACGACGGTGTCCAAAGCTGACCTCAACAATATGATTTTCAACTACCTCCTTGTCGAGGGCTACCCAGCAGCGGCGGCCAAGTTTGCTCGTGAGGCCGACCTTTCGCAAACAGACCTCGAGGAATGGAATGTGAAGGGTCGCCGTGATGTCAAGAACCTCATTCTGGCCGGCAAAATCCAAGAGGCCATTGAGACGGTCAACGACATTGACCCGGAGCTGCTCGACACGAATGCCGAGCTGCACTTTTCACTGCTCCGGCTCCAGCTCATTGAGCTCATCCGCGCCAGCTACTCATCCAAGGATGGCGATATCCAGCCAGCCCTTGATTTTGCTTCCTCACACTTGGCCCAGCGAGCTCCGTCGGACCCCAAGTTCCTCAACGACCTCGAACAGACTATGGCGCTGCTGTGCTTCCCACCAGAGAGCCTTGTGCCGCAGTTACGCGACCTGATGGACCTGAGATTGCGCCTCAATGTCGCTGAAGACGTCAACAGCAGCCTGCTCAAACGGCAGCACCTCGACGGCGAGGCCAAGATCAAACGCCTCGTCAAGCTGTGGTCGTGGTCGAGCGAGTCATTAGCTGACCACAAAGTCAAAGTTCCAGCCCTCACCAAGAGTGAACTGTTCTAGTGGCTGTTTAGCAGGCAAGCCACGAGGCTAATCTCGAAGCTGTTGCCTACCGCCAGCTAAACTGCTCATCTGCTAATTATCGGCCCGCCTATGCCCTGTGGTGATACCGGCAACTGTGTAATCAACCTATAACGGTATATATCTATTTATGTCTTGCCTTGTCATGAATCGTCACCAGCAGGCTTAGAAGACGTTCCTGCCTGTCCCTGGGCCTTCCAGGCCTCATCCAGCGACTGGTGGAGAGAATGCATGCGATTAATGGCCGACTTGCGCTTCTGGCGAAGGTCACTGTCCTCAGAGACATCGACATCGTCCAGCAGGAACATCTTCTGCAGCACGAGCTCGCCGAGTCGGTGGTGCTGCTCGTCTCTGTCTTCCTTTGTCTCTGGCGGAGAGCTGATGAACTTCTCAATAAAAGGAACAAGCTCCTTCTCAACCGACTCCTCGACGAACTGGATCTTCTGCGCTGGTGTCTTTGGTGCCGCAGCTGCCTGCTTCTTGGCCTTCTTCTGGCGTGCTGCAGCAGCTCGCTCTGAAGCGAGAACCGTCAGCAGTTTATCTCCTGTCCGGATGTCGTAGTCGGCAAGCAGCGTATTGTCACCCACGAGCTTGCGCTGCTGCGGCTTGATCTGGTACACGAGGATGTCGCTGAGATCCTTGCATTCGAGCACTTCACCAATCTTTGCTCGCAAGAACCCCACCGTGACATCGCTATCACTCTCGTCAAATGCTATCTCATACAGCGATTTCTGGTACTGTACAAGAACACTCGATGGACCCGAGGATCCCCCGAGCCCCAGGAACGACGTTAACTTGCCGAACATAGAGACCACGGGGTTCATCTATGCGCGCAACTGGTGAAGTCATATCAGGGCAGGGGTTCAACCCGGAAACTCGTATCCGACTCCAGAGCAAACCGCACAGCAGATATGCCAGGTCGGTACCACACGTCGCTTGTTTGTAAGGACAGATATTAGGCGAGGGTTAGATACCACCTTGACCTTGCCCGTTTCCTAGGTAGTTTTCCGTGATCCAGAACCTTTGCAGCTGCTTCTTCCAAGAGACCTCTAGCCCTGGCGCGCCTTAATGTTTCTTCGACCATTACTCTCGTCCAAGTGTCTTTAGAGTGAGCAGAATCAAGCTATATGAGCGCCTTGACTGAACTCGCGCCAACTGCTACGAACTGGCTGGGCCATTTCCAGCACACACGTTTATAGATCCAAGAATAATCAAATTCAAGAAATGGTTCGATGGTCTAGTTGGTTATGGCATCTGCTTAACACGCAGAACGTCCCCAGTTCGATCCTGGGTCGAATCATGTTTTTTGCAATTTTTTCATCTCGCGTCGTTTCGTGTAGGCTGGCTGTCACGACAACCTGCGCTCAGCCATGCAACAAATGGTTCGATGGTCTAGTTGGTTATGGCATCTGCTTAACACGCAGAACGTCCCCAGTTCGATCCTGGGTCGAATCATCGGTTTATCTTTTTGCATATACAATGACCAGGCCTTCCTCTACTTGTAACTGATTGACCTTTTATCTATCTTATTTTGTATACCTTGAAAGTCGGTTCAACCCCTCTGGGCCTTCCAAGGAACTCGCCAGGTTCTTTAGAGTAGTATTCTGCTCTGCCGAGCTCGGCGCCGCGTTTCGCTTCACTGCACAGAGATACCAATAACCATCTGTACGTCTTATCGACAAGATTCTAGCTCGTGGTACACTTTGCCGTATACCCAGTGCGCTCGTGGTACAATCTGCCGTATAACCAGTGCACTCGTGGTACACTTTGCCGTATATCCAGTGCGCTCGTAGTAAAATTTGACGTATACCCAGTGCACTCATGGTTCGCACTACTTCGTGGTGTGCCGCACGGACTCCGCGCACGAGCTTATGCAAGATACAGGTTAGGGTATGCACCGTTAAGTTTGAGGTTCCCCAGAGCTCGATTACGTCAGTCAGTCCGGCAGAGCCCAAAGAGGAGAAAAGAGATTCGTAGGTGGAGCCTACGGAAATTCCACCAGTGCGCCTCGTCTGTTGCCTTTGAATAAGAATCGTCTGCTATCTCAGATACGCTCCATTTTGTTTCATCACTACTTAGTGTTGTTGGTATCCGACGGAACGGACTGTGCTAGCTAGGCAGCGCGCCTGGGCTACCCCAACACGAGCATGCGTTCACGACTGTCATCCCGCAGCCATCTCAATAGGTAGGTGGGGTCTCAAGAAGCGCATTGAGTTGTGGAGCTACCGGGAGAGCGAGGCACGAATCAAGTGGTCGCTACAAGGCCTATCGCCTGTGATGGAGCAGCTTCGGGCCAAGAGCTGGTAGGCATACACCCCGGACAACTACAGGCGCTTGGAATTGGCCTGAGCCCGTCAGGACAAGCCGAGCAGGCCTGCCTGATCTCCACTCAATTCTTCAGCTCGTACAGCTACCATCTCCCCTTTTTCGACTCAATTGCGCAGGTACACACTCCACAGTCAGTAAACACTGCACAAATCTGCTCAGCCCATCTCTACTCACCTCCCATCTACTCGGATCTCTCTACTCAGACCCCCTTGATTGCCCCGTTTGAGCACGCGTTGGCAGTGATATAGGCGGATGAGTAACGGTCCGGCCCTCCACGTCCGCCCCCCACGCCCGCAGATGCAAGCAGATAGCCGGGCCGAGATTGAGAAGCTCAATCTGGCGTGCTGCGCGCGAATCCTCCGCTCAATCTGGCTGCTTTCCAAGCTTGGGCTCGGTCATTGCCCCATTTGGCGAACAGGCCGTATTATTTATCTTGAATGCACTGTTTTGTTTTGTCTGCGCTCCTTATCTGTACCCATAGTCGCCATAGCCCGACTCAAGCTTGCTATGCCAGTTGTGTTTGGCATTTTGTTGAGCTTTCCAGTCGTCAGGCGGTCTCCCTAGAAATCAGTTTCACATGCACTCACTTTACGGTTTGATCACCCTCAGGTTCCTGCATTCGGCTAGCCGGCGGGGTACACGCAGATGCACGTCGAAAGTGGCCGTTTCCAAGCCAGCTTGCCGCAGTTTGCGCTGTCAAGGTCCTGCACCCATTCGGGAACCCCCGGGAGCTAGGACAAATGCAGAAACCGACGCTTGCATGGTCCAGTCGCTTACCAACCTGAGGATTCCGCAGTTCCCCGCCGGGGCTCCCTAGTTTTCCGCTCGGTTGAAACCCACGGCCCACATATGCACGGAGGACCTCATCTAGGGTTAGCACAGCTGCACCAATCTCCCAAAGAAGGCAATTGGCCGTCCCCCGTTGAGGTGAAGACAGGCCAATTGCGGCACCAAACAGGGCTTTCGCGTCGTCTTCGCGTGGATTGCCCGGCTATTTGCACCGACGCCGGACGACCCCGCACCGGGCTATTCGCCCGGAAACAATCAAGGGGCACAATTGACCCGGTGGTACCCAGACGATAGGCCTGCAGGGTGGCTGCAGCTGGGTCAGGGGCTAACTCAACAGTCGGCGATAGGTGGTCAATGCTTAGAACGGCTTACGAGCAAGAACTAAGAGTAGATCCGTGTTATAATGAACTATGGCTATACTTGGTCGAAGACCAGGAGCCCGTTCGCTGATCGAATTCACAGCACACCCCTTAAACCCGCGGATAAACGGCCGCCCATGAGGGTGCCTGCATAACAGCGGATAAACGGAGGCACATGAACGGCCACATTGGTCGTGCAGATCCTTTCCCTCCTACAGGTGCTGAGAAGGGGGGAGGAGGGGAGGAGAGCAGCCTCATGTGCAATGCTGTGCCTTGAAAATCTTTCCATCCCACTGTTCACTATCTAACATCCAAAATGGAAGAGACTGGTGCTGTGCCTCGTTCGGGTGCTGTGCCTCGTTCGGGTGCTGTGCCTCGCTCGGGTGCTCTGTCGGCCTCAAAGCTCAACCTCGTCTGCTCTGAGAAGATGGAAGACTCTGTCGTCAGCTTCAGCGTGTGCAACCGGAAGGCGAAGCCGCTGCTACTCCTCGTGCTGATGGCCAAGTCAATGCTCTACCTTCTGGACCCATCGTCAAAGATGCTGTACCCCCTCTCTCACCTGTTCTCTGGCGTCAAACTTCTATCCGTGTCGTACATGTTCGGTGACTTTGCGGCCGTTAACTCCCGTAATGGCCAAGTCTTTGTGGTGGATTTCATCAAGCGCGAAGTCTTGTGCAAGGTCAAAGCACACATGTACAGTGTGTTGGCTCTGACCGCAAAAGGATCACGTATCGTCTCCACTGGTCGAAACATACTCGGGAAAGTTCGTGTAGCTGTTCTGGACTTTTCTGAGTACTCCACTGGGCCTGTGCTTGTGGAGATGTCCTCTATCAAGATGCCTTACGTCCCGAACCTCGTCGAGCTCATCACAATCGGCGAGAGATTGTCTCTGCTTGCTCTTTTTAACGCCTCGACGTATGCTCACTTCTACGATATTCAGGACCGGAGCCTCCGAGCGATGCATTCCCTGTTTCGTGATCGACGCGACAAGACTGGCTACCACCCTGTGGATACAGCTTTGAGCCACAATGATAAGCGCTACTCAGTGGTCTCGCGCAACAAGGAGAATTACATCCTCACCATTGTCGACATTGGGGACATGCATGCATGTGACGTCGTCATTGAAGATAATGTTAAGTGGGCTCCGGGCGTGAAGGTATCGTGGAGTCCCGTGGAAAACCGCGTCTATCTCACTTCTCTAGGTGGAGATACACGCACCATGAACGTGGCTAACGCTGAGGAAATGGCCAAGCCTTCGGTCTTGACGGGGCTCGAGCAACACCTCGGTGGCATCAAGTTTCTCGAAGCGCTCGCTCACGAAAACCATGAGGTGGTCGCGACCGTCGGAAACGACGACTTCGTGAAAGTCTGGACGCGTCCGACCACGGGTCCGACCGTTGAGCCCTGAGTTCAACGACGTTGCTAAACGTTGCTAAACGTATTGCTTACAGAGCCGTTGCCTTGACAGCTACAGACCGGGAGGGGACCCGAGATATAAGTCGGATTCACACGAGACCCTATACAACCTGTTGACTACATCCGGGAACATCTAAATCCAATAAAAAAGTGAATGCAAAGTACAAGAATCAAGTTGTTTAAGCGGCGCCTCGGCAGTAGGCGAGAAGAGCCTCTGAACCAATGCCACGGGATCTCTCTGGTTCCTTAACAGGGCACCGGATGATGTAGCTCCTGGATCTTTCAGCTTATAGCTCCTGACCCCCATAGCCGTCCCCCGGTTGTCGCTTGACTCCCCCTTTGCAGCTTCCCGTCCTGCTCTCCACTCAATTCCTCAGCTCGTATAGCTACAATCTCCCCTCTTATCCGGCTCAATTGCGCAGGCACACACTGCACACTCAGTACGCACTGCTCACACCTGCTCAGCACATCTCTACTCAGACCCCCTTGATTGCGCCGTTTGAGGACGCGTTGGCAGTGATATCGGCGGATGAGTAACGGTCCGGCCCTCCACGCCGGCCCCCCACGCCCGCGAATGCAAGCAGATAGCCGGGCCGAGATTGCGAAGCTCAATCTGGCGTGCTGCGCGCGAATCCTCCGCTCAATCTGGCTGCTTTCCAAGCTTGGGCCCAGTCAGTGCCCCATTTGGCGAAAAGGCCGTATTATTTATCTTGAATGCACTGTTTTGTTTTGTCTGCGCTCCTTATCTGTACCCATAGTCGCCATAGCCCGACCCAAGCTTGCTATGCCAGTTGTGTTTGGCATTTTGTTGAGCTTTCCAGTGTCAGGCGGTGTCCCTAGAATCTGTTATCCATGCACTCAATGTTCGATTTGATCGGCAGCGTCAAATTCTGCATTCGGCTAGCCAGCGGGGTACATGCAGATCGAAAGCGGCCCTTTCCAAGCCAGCCTGTCGCAGACTGCGCTGCCAAGGTCCGCGCCCATTCGGGACTCCCGCGACCGCGACAAATACAGAAGCCGACGGGTTGTGTGATCCAGTCGCCTACCAACCAGAAGATTCTGCAGTTCCCTGCCGGGGCCCCCCAGTGTTCCGCTCCGTTGAAACGCACGGCCCAGCTGATGCAAGATTCGGGGCGGGCAAGGGGGGAGACATCTCATGCAGGGCTATCTAGCCGTACCAAATCCCAAAAGAAAGTTTCAGGTTCGCCATGACGTGAACGTGATCTCGACAGGCCAACTTGCTGCACCACATTCGGAATGTTGTGTCGTATTAGCGTGGTTTGCCCGGATATTTTTTAGGGAATGCCGGACGACCCCGAACCGGGCTATTCGCCCGGAAAACAAACAAGGGGGCCGGTGGTACGACATGGATAGGCGCGCCCTGCTAGGCAGTGGGCTAACTCAACCGTCAGCGATAGGTGGTCAATTCTTAGCGCGGTTTACAAGTTGGAGTAGTTTCATGGTGCAAAGAGCTATGGCCCTACTGAGTCGGAGACTGGGGGCCCGTTCGCTTATCGAGCTCACAGCTCACCCCTTAAACCCGCGGATAAACGGCCGCCCATGAAGGGTGCCCGCACAAGTTCGGATAAACGGCGGCCCTTGGAGGGTCACATTGGTCGTGCAGACCCTTCCCCTCCTGCAGGTGCTGCAGGGAGGGGGGACAAGAGCAACATCATGTGCACTGTTGTGCCTTGAAAATCTTTCCATCCTACTGTTCACTATCTACCATCCAGAATGGAAGAGACTGGTGCTGTGCCTCCTTCGAGCTCTCTGTCAACCTCCGAGTTCAAACTGGATGACGATGGTATGCTGGACGACTCCGCCATCAGCTTCTGCGTGTGCAAGCGGGAGCCGGAGCCGGTGGTATTCCTCGCGCTGTCGACCAGTTCAATCCTCTGCGTTCTAGACATCTCGACGAAGAAGATCCACTCCCTCGGTCACCTATTCAAGAAGGTCAAGCTTCTATCTGTCACGCATATGTCCGGTAACTTCGCGGCCGTTACCTCCCATGACGGCAAAGTCTTCGCGGTGGATTTCATTAAGCGCAATATCTTGTGCCAGTCGAAACCATTCAAGTACCCCATCTTGGCTCTTCACGCAAAAGGAAAGAGTATCCTCGTTGCTGCCCGAGACCACCGCCGGTTGTTTCGTGTGGTTGTTCTGGAACTATGCGAATACTCCGGAGTGTTTGTGCTTGAGCAGAGGGCCACTTTCAAGATGGCGCACGTCCCGAACTTCGTCAAACTCGTCGCTATCGACAAGAAACCATCTGTGCTTGCTTTCTTTGAGACCGCAATGTCTCATGTGGTTGATATCTTTGAAGCCACGAGATCATCTGCCCCTGCTCTCTTGAAGGCTTCGACATATGCTCACTTCTACGATATTGCATACGAGAGCCTGGTAGCGACGCGGTCCCTGTTTCATGACACACGCGGAAAGAATGGTTACCACCCTGCGGGTGTAGCTCTGAACCACAAAGGTGAACGCTACGCAGTGGTCTCTCGCAAGGAGGGAGCGTCCATCCTTAGCGTCAGCGACATTAACCACATGCGTTCATGTGACGCCGTCATTGAAGCTTCTTCCAAGTGGGCTAAGGGTGTGAATGTATCGTGGAGCTCCGTGGAAGAACGCGTCTATCTCACTGGTCAAGATGGCTATACACGCACCATAGGCGTGGCCAACGCTGCGGAAATGGCCAAGCCTCCAGTCGTGACGAAGTTCAAGCAACACAAGGGCGGTGTTAAATTTGTCGAAGCGTTCGATGACGACGGCCGTGAGAAGGTCGTGACCGTAGGAAAAGACAAAGCCGTGAGGGTGTGGTCGCGTCCGACCCCGCGTCCGATCGAGCCCCAACTTTAGCAACGTCGCTAAGCGTAGTGGCTGCAGCTGTTGCCTTGACAGCGGCAGACCGGCCGGGGCCCGAGATAACTCGGATTCACACGAGATCCTATACAACCTGTTGAGCTCTTCAGGAATATTTAAACCTAATAAAAAAGTGAATGCAAAGTACAGGGAATCAAGTGGTCGTAGACGCGCCTCGGCAGTAGCCGATAAGAATCTGTGACCCAGTGCCAGGAGAGCTATCTGGTTCCTTGACAGTGGGCATCAGATGCTGTAGCCGCAGGCTCTTGCAACTTATAGCTCCTGCAGTCGACTCGAACGTCGGCTGGCACTAGTGGCATGAAAGGTCTTGTATAGACAGATATTCAGGAGCTGAAGCCAGTGGCAGTTATAGCGCATTCAGAGCCACAGCCCTTTAAGCAGTCCTGTTCATGGCCCACGCCAATTACTGGTCTCTATGACCTCACGGCCGTCCCAACCGCTTATCGCTTGACGTTCCTTAGCAGCTTCCCATCAGGCCCTCGTGCGTTCAAGTAACGAATCATGGAGAAGTTCCTGCTGTCTCCGTGTGGGTTGTATGCGGGTCACATTGGTGAGGCGGATGGCTCAACGTGCTCTGTGCGACGACGGGTCAGCGGCCTGCTTCTGCAAAATCAGGTGTGTCGATCTTGACTTTGCCTCGTACCACGACGGAGAGCATGCCACCAGCATCAGCACATCTGGCGACGTGTGACAATAGGACTATGTTGCCCGCAAGTTCTCGGGTTGCTGGACGGCCAGGTGAGCGACCATGTAGTCAACGGGTGAGATGGGGTGGCCAATGACGATACTCGTGGTGACCAGGGAAAGCACACAGATGCCACGCGACCACAAATCCTGACCCTCCTCGTCACGGAAGTACTCGGAAATTCTCAGACCGGTCAGGGCGACACGGGAAAGGCACCAATGGGATCGTTCATTTGACGATGCCGCTGTTGCTGCCAATGGCGCACCACCAGTCGTTCTTACCACCCAGAGCGATGTACGTGATTTCGACTGCGCCCTCATAGTCGTCCACTTCGCGCCCGAGCTGCTCGACGAAGCCATTAAGGGCATGCCCGTGATTGGCCGAACCATTGGATTGGGGCCTGCCAGAAGCGCCGTGAACTTGACATGTCGCGATTTCTGGACCATCGTTGTGGACAGCCAACTCTGATTACCATGCGACTCAGGGTGGGTGTCCACGGAATGTCAAATGCCATGGTGAACGCCTCCCCAAGTCCACACTCGAGCTCGTCGTCCAAGGCAGTGGGAAGAAATCAAGATCGGGCATTCTGAGCTAACGGATGCAAGTGGGATACACAGTAATTTAGACTGTCATTGAGCAGAAGTATACGCCTTGTTGCAACCAGACACGTAAACCCGTCATCAGCGAGTTAAGGCATCAGGTCGCCCACCGCTGTTCATACGAACCTCAAATCCAAACAAGGCGGAATCCATATTCTCTAGACGACCATTTGCTTATCGGACTTGCAGCGCGCCCTAAACTCACGCATAACGGCGGCTCTAGAAGGGTGCCTCACATAAGCTCGTAGATCGCTTCCCCAGTCGTGCAGACCCTTCCGCTCTGCATATACGCGGAGGAGGCATAAGAGAAGAGGCATAAGAGAAGAGGCATAAGAGAGCATGCATAAGAGAGGAGCTGAGGGGTATAAGAGCAATGTCGTCTCTTCGAACTCTTGGCAACTTACTCTTCCCTCCAGCTACCAGTCAAAATGGACAAGACGAGTGCTCTGCCAACCCCCGACTTTGATTTCGCGTACTATCGGAAGATGGACGTCCCTATTATCGACATCGTCGTGTATAAGCAAGAGAACAAGCCGTTGCTGTACCTCGCGCTGCTGGCCAAGTCGATGCTCCGTGTTCTAGACTCATCGTTGGACGAGCTGTACTCCCTCGATGACCTGTTCCCTGGAGCCTACCTTCTATCTATGTCATACATGTTCGGTGACCTCGCGGCCGTTGGCTCCGATGATGGTCGAATCTTTGTGCTTGATTTTATTGCCCGCAAAGTCATGTGCGAGTGTAAAGTACACACGTTAAGCGTGTTGGCTCTTCATGCAAACGGATCACGTATCGTCTGTGCTGGCCGCAACATACTCTTGAAAACTCGTTGGGCTGCTCTGCAGTTTACTGAGTCCCACTCTGAGCCCGTGCTCAAGCTGCAGGCTTCTAGAAAGATGCTGAATGCCCCCGATTTCGTCAAACTCGTCGCTATCGACGAGATACCGTCTGCGCTGGCTTTCTTCCAGGCCTCGATATGGTCTGTGCTCGGTCTCACTCAGGCCCCGACACAAGCTCACTTGTACAGAATTGAGCACTGGAGCTGGTCGCTGAGAGTTAACCTGTTCCACAGAGCCGGCATCATGAATGGTTACTACCCTGTGGATGTAGCTCTGAGCCCCAATGGTAAACGCTACGCAGTAGTCTCTCGCAAAAAGGGACCACTCGCACTTACCGTCGGCGAAGTTGAGAAGTTCTCTACTACATGTGACGCCGTCATTAAACACTCTTCTAAGTGGGCTCCTGGCGTGACGGTATCGTGGAGCTCCTTGGAGGACCGCGTGTACCTCACAGGTCGAGATGGCTATGTACGCACCATAGGCGTGGCCAACACTGCGGAAATGGAGAAGTGTCCAGTGGTGATGAAGTTCAACGAACACAGGGGTGGCGTCAAGTTTGTCAGAGCGTTCGATCACGACGACCATGAGGTGGTCCTGAGCGTAGGAAATGACGACGTCGTGAACGTGTGGACGCGTCCGATCACGCATCTGACCTTGCGGCTCTAAGTTTAGCGGCGTCGCTAACGTATTGCTTTCAGCCATTGCCTTGACATCTGCAGGCCGGACCACGTGATAAACTCGAATCCACACGAGATCCTATACGACCTGTTGCGATCTTCCAGGAATATTTAAATCTAATAAAAAAGTGAATGCAAAGTACAAAAATCAAGTTGTTCAAGAAGCGCCTGGGCAACAGCCGACAAGAATCTCTGAACCAATGCAGGGAAGCCCCCTGGTTTCTTAACAGGGCACCAGATGCTGTAGCCCCAGGCTCTTGCAGTTATAGCTCGTGTAGTCGACTCTGATATCGACTGGCACTTCTGGCATGAAACTTCTTGTATAGCCAGATGTTTAGGAGCTGAAGCTAGAGGTAATAAGGCGCATTGAGAGCTACAGCCCTTCAAGCAGTCCAGTTCATGGCCCACACCAATTGCTGATCTCCATGACCTTCCCCCCCCCCCCCCCCCCCCCCCCCCCCCCCCCAATTGTCTCTTGACGTTCCTTAGCAGTTTTCCGTTAGGTCTTCGCGCGCCCAAGCAGCGAAGCATGGAGAAGTTCCTGCTGTCTCCGTGTGGGCTGTACGTGGCTCTCATTGGTGGAGGCGGATAGCTCAACGTGCTTCTGCCACGACGGGTCAGTGGATTTCTGGCGCCAAAATCGAGGTTGTCATTGTTGACTTGCCTGGCACCACGACGGCAAGCATTCCACCATCAGCAGCACATCTGGCGACGTGTGCCAGTGGGACTCTGTTGCGCGCAAGTTCTCCGGTAGCTGGAAGGACGAGAGCGCTATCGTCATCACTTCCATCGCTCTGGGTGGTACAAATGACTCGTGGTGGGCCATAGGCCGTAACAGAGGTATCGTCAGATGGAAGAGCCCCCCGGTGCCCGTGACCGTGTCGCCCTGACCGGTCTGACCATTGCCGAGTGCTTCCGTGACAAGGAAGGTCAGGATGTGTGGTCGCGTTGCCCCATCGGTGCTTGCCCGGCCAGCAAGAGCATCGTCATTGGCCAAGATGTGCGGCCACTCCACCTCAACCGGTGACTACATTGTCGCTGACCAGGACGGAGTCATCCACTTCGTGCCCGAGCTGCTCGACGAAGTCATCAAGGGCGTGCCCTGAGCATAATCCTACGCCTTGTTGCAACCAGACACACAAGCCCGTCATCAGCGAGTTAAGGCATGAGGTCGCCCACTGCTGGTCATACGAACCTCAAATCCAATCAAGGCGGACTCCATATTCTCTAGACGATCATTCGCTTATCGGACCTGCAGCGCACCCCTAAACTCACGCATAACGGCGGCTCTAGAAGGGTGCCTCACATAAGCTCGTAGATCGTTCCCCTTCCGCTCCTTCACATATTCGAGGGGGAGAGGGGAAACAAGAGAGGGGGAACAAGAGAGGAGGCATAAGAGTAAGAGAGGAGGCATAAGAGTAAGAGAGGATGCATAAGCAAGGAGCAGAGGAGGTATAAGAGCACTGTTGTGCCTTCGAAATCTTGCCATCCCAGTGTTCTCACCATCTATTAGCAAATATGGACTCGAAGGATTCTGCAACTCCATCCGGCACTCGTGCCTGCGACTTCGATCTCGCGAGCAGTCTGAAAATGAACGCTTCCGTCGTCAGCTTCAGCGTGTGCAAGCAGGAGACTAAGCCGCTGCTATACCTCGTGCTGCTGACCAAGTCAATAATCTGGGTTCTAAATTCATCGTTGAACCAGATACTGCTCCCCCTCGACGACCTATTCCCTGGAGTCGAACTTCTGTTTATCTCGTACATGTTCGGTGATCTCGCGGCCGTTGCCTCGCGTGATGGCCGAGTCTTTGTGTTGGATTTCATTGAGCGCAAGGTCTTATGCGATTTCAAAGCGCACACAGACAGGGTCTTGGCTGTTGACGTGGAGGGATCACGTATCGTCTCTGCTGGCCGAGACAAACGCCGGAAATATAGTGTGGTTGTTCTGAAGTTTTGTCCATACCACGATGGGCCTGTGCTGGAGTACCAGGCCATTACCAAGGTGTTCCAGTCCCCGGATTTCGTCAAACTCGTCACTGTCCACGATACACCGTCTGTGCTGGCTCTCTTTCGGGCCTCGATATGGTCTGCGCTTGGTCTCTCTGAGACCCCGACCCTAGCTCACTACTACAGCATTAAGGACTGGGGCAGCAAGGCGAGCGTTAACATGCTTAGTGGCATCGCCGACTCGAATGGTTACTCCCCTTTGGACGTAGCTCTTAGCCCCAATGGTGAACGCTACGCAGTAGTCTCTCGAAAGGAGGGATCATTCGTACTTACCGTCGGCGAAGTTAAGAATCAGCGTATATGGAACGCCATCATTGAAGAGTGTGCTGAGTGGGCTTCGGGTGTGACGGTATCGTGGAGCTCCTTGGAGGACCGTGTCTATTTCACAGGTCGGGATGGTTATGTATACACCACAAACGTGCCCGCTGCGGGAATGAACATGCCTACGGGAACGACCAAGCATCCTGTCAAGATGAACTTCACGCAACATATCGGTGGCGTCAAGTTTGTCAGAGCGTTCGATCACGACGACCATGAGGTGGTCGTAACCGTCGGAAACGACGACGTCGTGAATCTGTGGACGCGTCCGATCACGCATCTGACCTTGCGGCTCTAAGTTTAGCGGCGTCGCTAACGTATTGCTTTCAGCCATTGCCTTGACATCTGCAGACCGGGCGGCCGGGCGGGCCCCGTGATAAACTCGAATCTACACGAGATCCTATACGACCTGTTGCGATCTTCCAGGAATATTTAAACCTAATGAAAAAGTGAATGCAAAGTACGAGAATCGAGTGGTTTCAGAAGCGTCTGGGCGGTATCCGACAATAATATCTGAGCTCTCTGGTTCCTTAGCAGGTCACATGCTGTAGCCCCAGGCTTTGCAACTTTCAGCCCCTGCAGCCGACTCGGATGTCGGCTCGCACTGGTGGCATGAAATGTCTTGTATAGCCAGATGTTCAGGAGCTGAAGCCAGTGTGGTCGCTATGGCGCATTAAGAGCTACAGCCCTTGAAGCAGTACAGTTCATTGGTCCACGCCAAAATTGGTCTCTAGGACCCCACGTACGTCATCCTCGGTTGTCGCTTAACGCTCCTTTTCAGTTTCCCGTCAAGCCCTCATGAGTCGTGAACTTTGGTCGAATATTGGATTGGGGTCTGCCAAAAGCGCTGTGGACTTGACAAGTCGCGACTTCTGGACTACCGTCGTGCACAGACGACTCTGATAGATACCATGCGACTTAGGGTGGGCGTGTGCGTCAAATGTTATGTTGAACACCACTGTCCACGCTCGAGGTCGTCGTCCAGCGAAACCACGATCAGGGACTCTGAGCCAGCGGATGCAAGGTATAGGATAAAAAGTCCTTTTGACTGCAATTGTACAGAAGTATACACCTTGTTGCATCCAGAGCCAGACAGGGAAGCCTGACATCAGCGAGTCGAGGCGTGAGGTAGCCTACTGCTCGTGATACGAACCTCAAGATCAAGGCGGACTTGATATTCGCTAGACAACGACTCGCCTATCGGACTCGCAGCACACTCCTAAAATCACGCATCACAGCGGCTCTAGAAGGGTACCTCGCATAAGCTCGTAGATCGTTCCATTTCCTCTCCTTCACATATTCAAGGGGGAGAGGGGGAACAAGAGAGGAGGCATAAGAGAGGAGGCATAAGAGAGGAGGCATAAGAGAGGAGGCATAAGAGAGGAGGCATAAGAGAGGAGGAGAGAAGGCATAAGAGAGGAGCAGAAAAGATATAAGAGCACTGTTGTGCCTTCGAAACCTTGCCATCCCAGTGTTCTCACCATCTATTAGCAAATATGGACTCGAAGGATTCTGCAACTCCATCCGGCACTCGTGCCTGCGACTTCGATCTCGCGAGCAGTCTGAAAACGAACGGTTCCGTCGTCAGCTTCAGCGTGTGCAAGCAGGAGACTAAGCCGCTGCTATACCTCGTGCTGTTGACCAAGTCAATAATCTGGGTTCTAAACTCATCGTTGAACCAGATAGTGCTCCCCCTCGACGATCTATTCCCTGGAGTCGAACTTCTGTTTATCTCGCACATGTTCGGTGACCTCGCGGCCGTTGCGTCGCGTGATGGCCGAGTCTTTGTGTTGGATTTCATTGAGCGCAAGGTCTTGTGCGATTTCAAAGCGCACACAGACGGGGTCTTGGCTGTTGACGTGGAGGGATCACGTATCGTCTCTGCTGGCCGAGACAAACGCCGGAAATATAGTGTGGCTGTTCTGAAGTTTTGTCCATACCACGATGGGCCTGTGCTAGAATACCAGGCCACCAAGGTGATCCAGTCCCCGGATTTCGTCAAATTCATCACTTTCCGGGAGAGACCGTTTGTGCTGGCTCTCTTTCGGGCCTCGATATGGTCTGAGCTTGGTCTCTCTGAGACCCAAGCTGACTCTGAGACCCAAGCTGACTCTGAGACCCAAGCTGACTCTGAGACCCAAGCTGACTCTGAGATCCTAGCTCACTACTACAGAATTGCGAACTGGGGATGCCAGATGAGGGTTAACATGCTTCCTGCCATCGCCGACTCGGAGGGTTACTCCCCTTTGGACGTAGCTCTTAGCCCCAATGGTGAACGCTACGCAGTAGTCTCTCGAAAGGAGGAGGGACCACTCGTACTTACCATCGGCGAAGTTCAGTACGGGTGTGCATGGAACGCCATCATTGAAGAGTGTGCTGAGTGGGCTCCGGGTGTGACGGTATCGTGGAGCTCCTTGGAGGACCGCGTCTATTTCACAGGTCGGGATGGTTATATATACACCACAAACGTGCCCGCTACGGGAATGAACATGCCTACGGGAACGACCAAGCATCCTGTCAAGATGAACTTCACGCAACATATCGGTGGCGTCAAGTTTGTCAGAGCGTTCGATCACGACGACCATGAGGTGGTCGTAACCGTCGGAAACGACGACGTCGTGAATCTGTGGACGCGTCCGATCTAGCATCTGACTCCGAGTTTAGCGATTTCGTCAAACGTATTGTCTGCAGCTGTTGCCTTGACAGCTGCAGACCGGGCGGGCCCCGAGATAACTCGGATTCACACGAGATCCTATGAAACCTGTTTAGTCCTTCCAAGAGTATTCAAATCCAATAAAAAGTGAATATAAGAATCAAGTGGTTTAAGAAGCGCCTGTGCAGTAGTCGACAAAAATCTCTGAACCAATGCCAGAGACGCTCCCCGGTTCCTTAACAGAGGCATCAGATCCGCCAGACCAGCTGGAACCAACTCATGCCATCAGCCATTGATATAAATCCAACTCCCAAGCCATCGGGAAACTTCTAAGCCTGCTGAATGGAACCCCCAGCTAAGTAAGGAAAGAACTATTATCGCACTTATCTCCCTTGATTCATCCACTCCTCTACCTCAAATGCTGCACGCATATCTCTTGGTGATAAGGCTGAGTGCATCTTGAACGTTTTAGGGAATCGTCCTTACCTCAATTTCACATTTCTATAAGCCTTAAGGCCTAACCCTGGCATTGGCACTATAGGTACGAATCCAGGTCTACTTTATACAATAATCAATCTTTTATCAATTCAAAGAGAAACCCCCTCAGACTATCAGTCTATTATCTCGACGATTACAGTCATTCCCTCAGGAACCCTTGTCTGTTAATGTAGGCCTCTTCCAGACCTAGCCGCTACGCGAATAGGACCGACCTGGTAAGAGGTTCAATCTTATGTCCGAGTCCATCTATCATGGCATTGGGCTCCATGAGTAGCAGTATGATCAAAGCAGGCTGCGAACCTCGAGTCGCGTGAAGCTGGGCTTGCCATTCGCTAGACAACGACTTGCCTGTCGGAGTCGCAGCACACCCCTAAACTCACGGATAACGGTGACCCTAGAATGGTGCCTCACATAAGCTGGAAGATCGCCCCCCTTACGCTCTGTATATCCAGAGGAGGAGGAGGAGGAGGAGGAGGAGGAGGAGGAGGAGGCATAAGAGAGGAGGCATAAGATAGGAAACAGAGGAGGTATAAGATCAACGTTGTGCCTTCGAAATGTTGCCATCCTACTCTTCACCATCTACCAGCCAAAATGAAAGAGACAGGTGCTGTGCCTCCGTCCGGTGGTCTGCCGACCGACGGCTTCGAAATGGCGCACAGCCAGAGTAAGGTTGGCTCCGTCCTCAGCTTCGCCGTTTGCAACCGGAAGACGAAGCCGCTGCTATACCTGGAGCTGTTGCCCAAGTCGATGCTCTGTGTTCTAGACTCATCGTTGAAGGAGCTGTACTCCCTCGATGACCTATTTCCTGGAGCCTACCTTCGATCTATGTCGTACATGTTCGGTGACCTCGCGGCCGTTGGCTCCCATGATGGCCGAGTCTTTGTTGTGGATATCATCGCCCGCAAAGTCTTGCACGAGTTTAAAGCACACGCGTACAGCGTTTTGGCTCTTCACGCAACAGGATCACGTATCGCCTCAGTTGGACGAGACATATTCCTGAGAGTACGTTTGGTTGTTCTGGAGTTTCGTGAATACCCCAATGTTGGGACTGCGCTTGAGACGGAGGCCTCTATCAAGATGCCGCGTGTCCCGAGTGGCATCGAACTCGTCACTTTCCTCGGGAGACCGTCTGTGCTTGCTACCTTCAAGGCCTCGAAAGATGCTCACATTTACGATGTTGACTACGAGAACCTGCAAGTGACGCGTCCCCTGTATGTCCAAGAAGCGAGTAGGCATGGTTTCCATCCTGTGGGTACATGTCTGAGCCACAATGGCAAACGTTATGCAGTAGTCTCTCGCAAGCAGGGAGAACTCGCACTTACCATCGACGACATTGGGCACACAGATCCATGGGGCATCATCATAAGTGGAAACACTGCTAATTGGGCTTCGGGCGTGAAGGTAGTGTGGAGCTCCTTGGAGGACCGCGTCTATTTCACATGTCGGGATGGCTATGTATACACCACAGACGTGTCCAACGCTGCTGAACTGCTCAAGGATATGGGAACGCCCAAGCCTCCAGTTAAGATGAGCTTCAAGCCCCACCACGGTGGCGTCAAGTTTGTCGAAGCGTTCGATCACGACATCCTTGAGATGATCGTGACCGTCGGCAACGACGACGCCGTATATGTGTGGTCGCGTCCCATCACGCGTCCGATCGCGCAGCCCCGAGTTTAGCGACGCCGCTAAACGTACTGCTTGCAGCCATTGCTTTGACAGCTGCAGACCGGGCGGGGCCCGTGATAACTCGGATTCGCACGAGATCCTATACAAAATGCTGAGTTCTTCCAGGAATATTTAAACCTAATAAAAAAGTGAATGCAAAGTATAAGAATCAAGTGGTTTAAGAAGCGCCCCGACATTAGCCGACAAGAATGTCCGATTCAATGCCAAGGGAGCTCTCCAGTTCCTTAACAGGGGCATCAGACCCACCAGGCCATCAGCTATTGTTACCACTCCAACTCCCAAGTCATATAGCAGCTTCTAAGCTATAGAGCGACTTCTAAGCCTGTAGAATGGAACCACCACCTAAGTGAGGAGAAAACTATTATCGCTCTAGCCGCTTCATCCACTACTCCATCTCAAGTGCTGCACGCATGTCTCGTGGTGATAAGGTTGAGGTATCTAATAATTGAAGCATTGGGCTCTACGAGTAGCACCAAGATCAAAGCAGGATGCGAACCTCAAGTATAATTAAGGCGGATTCGACTTAGCTAGACAATGACTCCCTCATCGGACTTGTAGCTCACCTCTAAACTCACGCATAACGGCGGTCCTAGAAGGGTGCCTCACATAAGCTGGAAGATCGCTCCCCTTCCGCTCCTT